>JAYRCH010000332.1:0-705835 GCA_037179445.1 Phengaris alcon alcon
GACCTTCACATTGAATTCATATCTTATCTACGTTCTGTGTTTATACAAAATATATTATATTATAGGTGTTACGTTACAGCTGTTTTGAATAAGTCGGCACAATATTGAGATTGAACCTGCTCATACCTACTTACATTGTTTTCATTACGTTATTTTGTTTCTAACGGCGGCCCGAGTAAGATTGTATTATATTCAAACTGCAGGACAATAAAATAATAGTACAGAACGACGTTCTAACGCATTTAATCTCCGCTCATCCAAACATAGCACTAATACTATTTAGCATCAGGCGATCGGTCAGCTCATTTGTTAATTAACTCGTACACATTTTATGATAAAATTGTATACATTGTCGCACATTATTAAAATCTATTTCTCGTATGTAATTAAGCTGCGAATATGCGATATTATTCCGGCTCAATTACTTTAATACGGTACGTTAGGGAAGTTCTGGAATGTTCGAGTTCTTTGTTCGACAATAAGCCGACAACCTACCCACTATTTTTTTTTATTTATTTTTTTTTGGGTTTTTCCTATGAATTTATGGGCCGAAATATGCACAAAATAATTTAAATAATTAACATATAGGTTAATATCAAAGTACAGAATAGGGGTTTAATGTTAAATGTGCCGAATTGATAATGGTAGTGGACTGTAACTTGGTTTAAAATGGCGGGGCGGCCTGGCCAGAATTAATTGGACAAAATATAAATAATCGAGCTGATTTTATGTGCAGAATTGGGCGGAGTGGAACTGTAGGTGCTGGTTCTAATCAGGCCCAACGCCGGTAATAGGGAGAAGGGCTTCACGAAGGCTCGATGGGCCAAGAAATGTGTAAGCTAGGAACTTACACATACGACTTTGAGCTGAGGGAAGTAGGTATATAGGTTAATGTGAGGGCTGGAGAAATCTGGGACTGACCTTATTGTTGAGCTGGTGGTTCTGTATCTGGGCGGAGGTTTCTTCTCACTACACTACACAGCTGTTGAGCGGATTATCGATAGATTTATCGCGGTTCGCCGGCGAATTTGGTATTATATTAACGAGCACAAATAAATATGCGCACACGCGTTCGCGTTCACTAGGTTTCGGGATGAGCTGAAAATGCATCCGGCGCGGAAGGTGATCTAATTGCAAGTGTTCGTCACTCTCTGACAGCGCCCCTGAGTCCGGTCGGCCATACATCACGTAGTGATGTCCTTTGTGTTTATTCTAAACGTCGCGCTAGGGTTGGCGCGAACAGTCAGCATAATGCAGATGTGCAAGTCTTCCTTTACCAGCGAGGAAATTAGCAAAGGCAAGCATTTGCTGTACGAGATGCTTGGCCAGAGCGCGAATATGCAATCGCGACGAAATGATGGAACGGAAAGAAGCGTGCAGGACATCATCTCCCTGCTGAAGCAGACGGATCCTGATAAAGTGCCAGCTTTTGCAGCGAAAGAACTGCATAAGCTGCCGCCTGTGACACTGGACCACGTTGACGTCGTCGGCCTACTGAAGGACATCAAGTTCCTGAAGGAAGAACTGGCCGGAGTTCGAGGTAGATTGCAGGCATCAGAGTTTACCGTAAGTGATCTACGTAGTGAATTATCACAATTAAAAAGTGTTAATTCAATATGTAGGTCACCTGATGCAGCAAACGTCACTCGTCGTCGAGGCGCGCAGGCGGTCACGTTTAGCCCGTCAGCATTATCCGACGGGTCAACGAACATCGTCGCTGCCGCCCCTGCCGCCCGCTCCCCGCCCGCGAAGGAGCCGGTGCTGAGTTACGCAAGTGTCGCCGCTTGCGTTCCCCCACCACCTCCCCTGCGTTCGAAAAACAAAGGACCGAACGTGCGATGATGACGGATTCATCAAAGTCGAGTGGAAGAAGAAGAAACCCGTCGTTCGCAATCATCGCGGCACCGCACCTGGAGGACCCGAGCAGCTGTTGCGGTGTGAGACTCCCGCGACACCGCTGTACGTGTCCAGGCTGCATTGGTCTACGACGGCCGAGCAGGTCGTGGACTACATCAGGAGCAGAACCAACTTCGCCTTGAGGGTCGAAGCGTTTGGAATCTCGTCATATTGAATAAATTAAAATTAATATTAAAATTAAAGTGAATTTTAGTTCCTTTGTGGTAAGAGTTCCAATCCATCATTTATCGACCTTCGAGAAGGAGGAGTTCTGGCCGATTGGAGTCGTCTACAGAAGATTTAGAAGACGACTCCCGAACACTTCGCGCCCCACGTCGCAGACAATACGTGTTTAGTGTTAGTTTATTAGTATATAGTAATATGTATGTTAGTCTATAAGGTATTTATAATATGGGCCTGTGAGGCCCGAAATAAACGGAATTTAATAAACCACTTTGGAGGCTGATTACTCGAAAATTTATGACTTTGTAAAAAAATTTGTAAAGAAACCTTGCATTTATTTTAAAATACCTTTTCAACGATACCCCACACAATAGGTTAGAAAACATAATTTTTCATCCCCACTTCACATGTATAGAGAGCCACCCCTAAAATGTAAAATTATTCTTATTTTATGATGCCAAAACCGAGATCTATACACAGTCTTTAACTATACCGAATTTCATCCATTTATATTCATAATTACAGAAACTAGAGGCGCGGACAGACAGACAGACAGACGGACGGACAGAGCGAAACTATAAAAGTTCCTTGAGTATTACGGAACCCTAAAAATGTCGCTAGCAAATGAAAATGTATGAGTGGCAGCCCTGGCGTAAGCTCGATATGGGTGTGTGACACCACCTGAAGCGTTTACCCGCGCTAATGGTGACGGTGTGGTGCTGTTGAGAAATAGCATACCGAATTCATAGATGACAAACTTGCATCATTACCCGACTGCGCGACGCCAAGGAGGGTAAAGGCGTTTGACGGCCTCTGTGGCTCAGTGGTTAGCGCGTCGGCGATAGTCGGAGATCGCGGGCTTGAATCCCGCCAAGAGGAAAAAAAAGTTTTCAATGTTCCTTGGTCATGGATGTGTATTAAATATGTATATAATATAATAAAAACTCTCGACTCGGAGGTCGTAGGTTCGATTTCCGCATTGGAACAACAAAAAAAAATGTTGTTTCCAAGTTTGGTTAGGACAATGCAGGCTGATATTGACCTGATTGTCTGACAATAGAGATGATCTGATCATGAGAGAAAAGTCGGACCAGCGCCTGATCTCCCGCCAGTCGTGTCGGTCATCAGGTCGTCCCACTGGGTTACGAGAGTAAAGGAGGAGAGAGTGCTCTTGTGTACTGCGCACACACTTGAGCACTATAAAATTATTCCTGTGTAACTGGCATGATTTGGACGCCATAATGTAAGAAAGAAAAAAGACGAAAATCGGTTATGTCAAGTGGGGTGAGGTTGAATAGGTATTAAAAAATCATTTTAGTTTTCAAATATCGTTTCTCAAAATCATTAATAAAAAAAATCAATAAATAAAGAAACCCTACTTCGTAAAAAATGAAAAGAAAAAAAAACTTGAAAGTCCAATAATGGAGACTTTTGTTATCGAATATTATTGAATGTCTGAAATAAATCGAATATTGTTCTTGAATATATTATCACGAAACTATTTCAATGGTATAGTTATTAAATAATATTCAATAACAAAATCTCATTTACTGGACTTTCTTGTTTAACCGACAACCGACTTCCCAAAAAATGAAACGGTTATGCATTCGACTATTACATATATATGTAATATTGGTATATATATATTTTTGTATGTTCAACGATAATCCCACTGTCTGTGGACCGATTTTCAAAATTATTTTTTTGATGTAAAGGGTGTAATCCCAAGGTGGTCCCGTTTTCACACAACCGGTGACCTGAGGATGGGATCCATGAGGAATCGAGGAAACTCCAAAAAATTGATATGGATACATATGGTGATTTCGACTTTCTCTGAAGTAGTCTAAGCATATGCTACCAAAAAGTAAGATTTTGAACCAAGGTATACCCCGGATCTAAAAGTACTGAACAGAACTCCTGACTGACATGTTTGGAGATTTCGGCGTTGTATTAAGAACTGCAAGCATATGCCACTATGTCAATTACATTAATCATCATCATCAACAGCATTATCACACCATACATCATCACATTATGATGATATAATAGGTACTTACGTGCACAGCCCCGCCGGCGTGCTATAGACAAGCCACATACCTACACGGCCTACACACAACATACGCGTGCACATCAATCATCATCATCAGACCCCAACCAATCGTCTGATCATGCACCGTCTACAACTCATCAATCTCAAAACAAAAAACAATGACTACCTACAATTACGGAGCACATAGAATTAGAAGATCAGCCCAATAATTTAAAATGTCATTCAGCTCATAGTATACCTGTATCACATTCAGCTCATAAAATATCTAAATCTAGTTCAGCCCAATATTCTGTAGAATCAGCCCAAGTAAATTCAACTCAGCACATAGAAAACCCATTAAAAACTCCAGTGTTACTTCCCACAGTCGTTTTAAATATATCTGATAAATGCGGAGAATATCACAAAGCTCGGGCTTTATTGGACTGTGGTAGCATGATAACGCTCATAACTCAGCGCATGACTAGAAATCTAAATTTGCAACCAAAACAATGTTCATTAAAAATTACAGGTGTAGGTGATCAGCACATACAAAATTCTAAAGGTTGGGTCACAATAACATTTAGGCCCACACACCGTGACACGCCATCTATTACTACTACCGCTCATATTCTCAAAGACGTTACAGGTTATTTACCTTTGCAAAAAATACCAGATGTTGTACAAGACTCAGCTCATCAGCTCATTCCATTGGCAGATCAAGCTTATCATACTCCTGCGCCCATTGATCTCATTTTAGGCTCAGACGTTTTGGGTCACGTTTTGGATGGTACTAAGATTGCTTTGGGCCCGGGGAAGCCCATAGCCTTCGGCACGATTTTTGATTTTGCACTCATAGGACTCGTTGAACACTCATGCGATTCACCTGTAGCTCAAGTTAACTCTGCTCATATTACTCATACTCATTATACTCAGTCGGCTCACTCTACACATTCTGCTCATTCTACTCATGATATTTGCAAAAGCCTGGAAAGATTCTGGGAGTCGGAAGAACCCCAGCCTCGTTCTGCTCATTCAAACCCGCTACACGAGCAATGTGAACACATATTCAGCTCAACCACCATTCGTGACGATTCAGGCCGTTACATGGTGACTCTTCCCTTCTTATCAGATGCACCCGTATTAGGTAGTACTCATGCTATTGCTCTACGTAGATTTCTCAATCTAGAAAAACGGTTGCAATCCGATCACACACTGCGACAAAAATATATAGAATTCATGAACGAATACATAAACTTAGGACACATGACACCGTGTCATCCGTCTACATTTACTCATAAACCTCATTATTATATTCCTCATCATGGCGTGTTCAAATCAGGTACTGACAAACTCCGCACAGTATTTGATGGCAGTTGTAAGTCATCCAATGGAGTCAGTTTAAACGATTGCCTGCACACAGGTCCAGCACTTCAACGAGACATTGTAGATATTATTATATCATTCCGCGCACATCGTATAGTATTCAGCACTGACATAAAAATGATGTTTAGAAATATTCTCTTAAGACCAGACCAAAGACACTATCAGCTCATACTCTGGCGATCGTCTCCAGATCGACCTCTGCTCACATATGCACTCAACACTGTTACATACGGATTGCGCTCAAGTCCATATCATGCTATCCGCACATTATTACAATTAGCTGAAGATGAAGGTCATCGCTATCCTCAGGCTGCCGAAATTTTGCGTAAATTTGTTTTCGTGGATGATGTACTTTGCGGCCATGACACCATAGAAGAAGCATCAGCACTCCAAACTCAGCTCATTGATTTGTTATCACTCGGTGGATTTAAACTTAGTAAATGGACATCAAACACACCTCAGCTCTTGCAAAGATTTCCAGACGATCAATGCGAAATGCCTAAAGACTTTGACATCAGCGCAGAGTCTCCATCAATTAAGGTTTTGGGTATTAGATGGATTCCCCGGTCTGATGAATTTACATATCACATCTCATTACCACCAGTTACCCACATTACAAAACGTTCAATTCTTAGCACAGTAGCTTCTCTCTATGACCCAAACGGTTGGGTTACACCCGTCATATTCCGCGCAAAAATACTTCTTCAAAGGTTATGGTTAACTAAATTGGACTGGGACGATCCCACTCCAAATAATATTACAGATGATTGGCAGCGCATCTATCATGATCTTCCGCACATCTCAGATATACATTTTCCCAGACATATCGCTCCACACAAATTCAAATCAACATACTCACTTCACGGATTCGCAGATGCTTCGGAAAGCGGTTTTGCTGCAGTGATATATTTACAACAATCAGCTCACAACGGATCTGTTAACGTTCACCTCATAATTGCTAAATCTAAAGTTGCACCGATTAAAAATAAACTCACAATCCCCAAATTAGAGTTGTCTGCTGCAACTCTATTATCTCAGCTCATGTTGCGTGTCTCCCAACAATTGTCTGCTCATCTCACAATTACACATCACGTTTGTTGGTCAGATAGTACCATAGTGCTTGCATGGATAAAAACTCCGCCCCATCGTTTACAAACATTTGAATCAAATAGAGTAACAAAAATTAACTCAAATTCACTCACACTTAAGTGGCGTCATGTACCTTCCCAATTAAATCCTGCTGACTGTGCAAGCAGAGGATTATCAGCTCAAGCTCTCTCCGCTCATGATTTATGGTGGTCTCCTCCATGGCTCAAATTGCCAGAGGATACCTGGCCCAAGATGCCTTCAGCTCATACTCGACAAGACTTGCCAGGGCTCAAACCAAAATACGTACCATGCAATTTCTCGATACCCGGTGTCGATAGTGATCTGCTCACTCGCTTCAGCTCTTTAGAAAAACTAACTGGTGTCACTGCCTACATGAGGCGATTCATTCGTAACTGTAAACTAAATTCAAACTCGCGACAACTAGGCCCTCTAACTGTAAGTGAACGTAGAGAAGCATTACTCTTCTGGATCCGCTCTGTACAGCAGAATGCATTCGCAGAAGATATTCACCGCCTGCAAACCGATAGAATCTGCACAGTACGACTACAACGTCTGTCGCCTTTTACGCAGGACGGTCTCCTCAGAGTAGGAGGTAGACTCACTCGTTCGGAACTCACATACGATGCTCAACACCCATACATTTTGCCTAGTTCTAGTCCGCTCGTAGACCTCATAATAGATGACTATCATCGCATACACTGCCACCCTGGCACGGACACGCTACATGCTATTTTACGTCAGCAATTTTGGATATTATCTGCCCGCCGCATTATAAGGCACAGAACGTTTAAATGCATAAGATGTTTCCGCTGTCGCGCTCAGCCCGAAGTACCTATCATGGCTGACCTGCCAGCTGATAGAGTCATACCTCAGCCCGTATTTAGTCACGTATCAACAGATTTCGCCGGACCGTTTCTGCTCAAATCAAGTCAATTACGTAATGCTAAGTTAATTAAGGGATATTTTTGCATATTTGTTTGCCTCACTACAAAGGCGGTTCACTTAGAACCAGTCTCATCGCTCACTGCCGAAGCGTTTATTGCAACATTACAAAGGTTCTGCTCACGTCGCGGACTTCCGGTATTGATACGTTCGGACTGTGGCACAAATTATGTAGGAGCTAGGAATCATCTACTAGAGGTACAACAATTTCTCAATGACAATAACGACGCCATTTCTCATAAACTCTCAACTCAAAATATAACTTGGTTACTCAATCCGCCTAAAGCCCCATGGATGGGAGGTATCCATGAGATTAATGTTAAATCCACAAAGCAACTTCTATACCGTGTTATCGGTGAGCAACACCTCACTTTCGAGGAATTCTTAACTCTGCTCACTAGAATCGAAGCTGTGTTAAACTCTCGGCCCATCAGTCCACTTTCTTCCGATCCCACGGACTATCAGCCCCTTACTGCTGGCCACTTTCTCATTGGCCGTCCGCTCACAGCTCTCCCCGAGCTGACTCTAGATGAAAGAGTAATATCTCCGCTCAAACGCTTTCAGCTCATTCAATCACTCTCTCAGCGCTTTTGGAACCTTTGGACCAAGTCCTACCTCCATACCCTTCAAATCCGCTCCAAATGGCTTTCCTCTTCCTCTCCACCCAAAATTGGAGAACTGGTTCTGCTCAAGGAGGACAATTTGCCTCCTCTACAATGGAAGATGGGAAGAATCTCACGTCTGCTACCTGGGAAGGATGGAGTCATCAGAGTTGTGGACTTGGACACGACTCAAGGCCAGCTGCGGAGGCCTGTCGGCAAGATTGCCCGGCTCCCACTGGATTCTGCTCAGGATGGGGCTCAGCTCGCCGCCTGTGCGGGCCCCCCAGGATGTTCGCGCCAACCCTAGCGCGACGTTTAGAATAAACACAAAGGACATCACTACGTGATGTATGGCCGACCGGACTCAGGGGCGCTGTCAGAGAGTGACGAATACTTGCAATTAGATCACCTTCCGCGCCGGATGCATTTTCAGCTCATCCCGAAACCTAGTGAACGCGAACGCGTGTGCGCATATTTATTTGTGCTCGTTAATATAATACCAAATTCGCCGGCGAACCGCGATAAATCTATCGATAATCCGCTCAACAGCTGTGTAGTGTAGTGAGAAGAAACCTCCGCCCAGATACAGAACCACCAGCTCAACAATAAGGTCAGTCCCAGATTTCTCCAGCCCTCACATTAACCTATATACCTACTTCCCTCAGCTCAAAGTCGTATGTGTAAGTTCCTAGCTTACACACTGACCTCGTCCATGGTGTCGATAGCGAAGATAGTGCAGCGGCAACCAGCCGCACGATTCACAAAAATATTAATTATCTTATTATTAATATATTTTGCTGTATATATTAATAATATTTTTATAAGTTTACCCCCCCCCCCCCCCCCCTTGGCATTTCTAAACTATGAGACTTAGAAACTTATAATTTTCCATGCTGATTATGCTAAATACTTTTCAGTAATACATCTAAGAGTACTAAGTTACAAACCTCCAATTATCCATTCATATATCCTCAGAAGCTTTTTCATTTGCATAGTTGGATTACAATCTCGTTTCGGTTAGCACGCTGACTTATTCGCATACGCGCCAAAACGTGCGTGTGCGAGCGGGACTGCATGTCAATATTTCAGGATATTTGAGCGATCGCGATGATCATTTGGCATTTGAAAGCGCCGTAAACGTAACGTTAAGGAATGAAACAGCGCCCACATAAATTTCATTCGATAACGTTACGTTTAGGCCGCTGTTAAAAGTTCCTGCTAGACTCCCCTAACCATAACACTGTTATAGTCAAGTAGTTATTTTGTAAGTCACTTTAGTCTCTTCGCGGGACTAAAGAATCTATATTCTACAGAATGCACCTTTTGCTGGGACACGAAAAGCCCAGGCTATAAACTGACGTCCTTCCCCGTGGTCTACTCTATTTCTCTGGAAAATTTCTGCTGAAGCCTATTCGATGCAAACAAACAAACAGACAAACTTTTCCTCTTTACAATATTAGTATAGATATAATGTCGTATTTGTTCATTGTGCCAACCCTAGCATAACCAATACGTAACAGCTCCAGTGAAATATCCAGATGTAGACGGCTGACAGGCGCATCTTCACCGCTCTGCCATCATCATCATCGCCTACCAATTGGGGAGACGACTACATGTGAATGTTTAGTTTAATTTGTATGTTCGGAAATGTTGAGGTATTATATTATTAATACTTGATAAATATTTTATGTGTAGTTTAGTAATTGGATACTGTTGCATATTGACAAAAGTAAGTCAAGTAGTAAGTAAGTAAGTAAGTAATGTCATTATTGACATTGACAGATGTCATGAATTAAAGCCTATCGAGTTAGTTTATTGGAGTTGGCCAAAAGGCTATAAATAGTGTAGACGTATATTATTGTGTTAGGCACACCTCATATGTAATACGTAATCAGTGTTAAGCACCAATAAAGGAGAATATAAGAATTGTTGCTGTATTATTATCATCACCTCCAGGCACAAGAAGGACATACAAATCAAGAGGTCGTAGCCCGCTACATGGTGTCAGGTGTGAAAAAAAATTGTAAAGAAAACGAAAATTATGAACTCAAAAGAGGGTACATCGAAAACTCCGGAAGCTTCGAGACAATCTGAGTGTGGGAACTTAACAATGGCAGGAAACGGAGTGCAGAAGCTTGAGATCTCTACAGAAATTATCAACAATAATGCTGAAAATTTCAAGAATTGGAGGCAGTCATTCGAGATATTCCTACTGGCGTCGGGCATGGAGAAAACGGAAGACTAAAGAAAAATTGCAATCATGCTGCATTCCATGGATAAGGGCCTAAATATCTACAATTCCTTCAATTTGGACCTAAGCACTGCTACATTCCAAGAAGTCAAGGCAAAATTCGTCGAGTATTTTGAACCCAAAAAGAATTTGACCGTGGCGCGGCACAAATTCTTTACGTTGAAACAACGTGTGAACGAATCCTTGGAAAATTTTCTAATGGAATTAGAAAACGCAAGTCATGCCTGTGAGTTTAGTTCGCTACGCGATTCCCTTGTAAAGGACATTCTCATTGCTAATATGGCCACAAACTTCTCGCAATTTCGTCAAAAGCTTCTACAAGAGCAAGATCTATCCCTAGAGAGAGCCAAACTCCTCTGTAGAACACTCACGATGGCGCAGAAAAGTGAAGAATCAATCAATGCAGCAGATGGAAGAGAAGAAGCCAAAATATACAAGGTACACAAAAGTCGTCGGGCCAGTTCTCCCCCATACCAAAAAAAAAACTCAAGATCCCCATCACGCCAAGGTCACTCAAGGTCAGCTACAACTGGATGCAGAACATCGTCGTGTGTAAAGTGCAACACATCGCATGGTCGCTGCAACTGTCCAGCATGGAAATACAGATGCAGGTCATGTTTTAAATATGGACATTTTACTCATCTATGTTTTAAGAAAAATAGTGTCAGGACTATTGTTTCTGGGGTAGGTAGCATAAATCTCGATGATGAATCAAGCCCCAAAGGTGCTGAGGCTGAGAGATTTACAATAGGGGCATTATTCAACATTAAAAACATAAAATCACAAAATGCTAGCACAAATTTGATTAACACAGACAATTCCTGGCATTATTATCTTAAGATAAACAACAAAAATGTAAATTGCCTAATCGACACTGGAGCAGACATTAATTTAATGTATTATCAAGTATTTAAAGAATTGATTCTTAAATTTGACAAACAGAGTAAAGAAATGTGTAAAAAATATAATATCTTTGCCTACAGTGGGCACAGAATTCCGATAATTTCAGTGTCAAACATTTGCTGTTTAGTTGAGTACAAAACAAAACCAGAAAACATTACTTTTGTTGTAACAAAATTAAATTGTCCAACTGTGATTGGTTTACCCACTTGTATAAAGCTAAATTTAATAACAAAAAACTTTCATATAAAGAATGAAAATGTCAAAAATGTTGAGCAAAATGTATGTAATATGGATTAAAAAACTTGTGACAAAACTGTGACCAGATATAATGATGTGTTTCAGGGTCTAGGCTGCCTCCCATACGAACACAGCATCGTGCTAAAGAAGGATGCTATTCCGTGCGTTGATCCCCCTAGAATGGTACCCTTCGCGTTGGTTGAACCGTTAAGGAAAGAGCTTCAACTCATGGAAAACATGGGAGTCATACGGAAGGTGAACAAACCTACTCTCTGGGTGAGTAGTTTAGTTATAGCCATGAAAAAGAATGGTGGATTGAGAATTTGCTTAGATCCCAGAAATTTAAATAAAAATTTATTGAGATGTCATTATCCAATTAAAAACATAGACGAAGACAGGTCTAAATTGTCCAAAGCCTTATTTTTCACATTTAGATGCGTTTTCTGGGTTTTATAATATAAAATTAACTAAAGAAAGTAGTGATCTATGTACATTTCAAACTCCCTTTGGCAGATACAAATTTTTAAGATTACCTTTTGGAATAAACACGGCTACAGAAATTTTCTATAAAACCATGATAGATCTTTTCGGAGACATTGAAGGTATAATAATTTGGTGTGATGACATTTTAATATACGGTGAAACAATTGAAATACACAATAAAAGGTTAGAAATGTTTTTGGAAAGGGCTAGGCAAGTTAATTTAAAATTAAATAAAGCCAAGTGCAAGTTTCTTCTAGATGAAATAGCATATTTGGGCTATATTTTTAGTAAAGAAGGTGTAAAAATTGATCCAGAGAAAGTTAAAGCCATAAAAGATATGCCCATACCTAAAAATATTAAAGATTTGCAGAGATTTCTAGGCATGATTAATTTTTTAGCACCGTTTATAGAAAATCTAGCAGAGAAAACTAATACATTAAGAAATTTGTTAAAAAAAAGATATATTATGGTTATGGGATGAAAATTGTTAAAAGTGTTTTTATTTGTTAAAAGAAGTCGTATCTAAAGCACCTGTGTTAACTAATTATAATTGCAACTTACCTGTGATTTTGTCGGTAGATTCATCAAAGAATGCACTGGGAGCGGTATTGATGCAAAACAAACGACCCATTGCATATAGTTCAAGAACACTTACCTCCTCTCAACAAAACTACGCTCAGATTGAAAAGGAATTGTTTGCCATACAGTTTGGATGTAATAAATTTTACCAATATGTTTATGGCAGTAAAACAACTGTTCATACTGATTACAAACCTTTAATTTACCTTTTTAAAAAACCTCTTCATGAAGTACCTGCTAGACTACAAAGAATTTTGTTATCGTTGCAGGGTTACGACCTAGAAGTGGTTTATGTACCTGGTAAATATATGTATATAGCAGATACTTTATCAAGAGCCTCATTTAGTGATACATACATACCTCAGTATGAACAAGACTTACAGTATCATGTAAATTCAATATTTTCTAATCTCTCAGTGAGTAAGCCATATTTAGAATTTATATTATTAGAAAGTAAAAATGATGAATCTTTAAATCTGCTCAAGTCTTATATTCAGAATGGTTGGCCAAAAAGCAAAAACAAAGTAAACTGTCTAGTGAAATCATATTGGAACATTCAAAATGAAATACATATAATGAATGACTTAATATTTAAAGGTAATAGGCTTATTGTTCCAAAGTCCTTGCAAAGACAGATTTTAGATAAAATACACTGTGGACATTTAGGTATTAATAAGACACTCAACATCGCTCGAGAAACAGTTTATTGGCCAAATATAAACGCGGATATTAAAAACCTAATTGATCAATGTTCGGCGCGTGCAAAATTCAGGGCAAACACACAAGGAAACGTTGAAATGCCATGAGATATCTTATCTCCCGTGGGAGAAGGTAGGTATAGATTTATTATATTTTGATGGAGAAAATTTCCTTGTCTGCATGGATTATTATTCCAAGTACATAGAGCTAGCTTCTTTGCATAAGAATTACACTGTCGATAACGTTGTTAAAAACCTCAAATCCTTCTTTGCTCGACATGGAATCCCGAAAGCATTAGTGTCTGACAATGGTCCACCATTTAACTCTTGCAAATTCAAGTCTTTTCTTGTTGATTGGGATGTAGAACACATTACTACCAGTCCTTATTGGTCCAGGTCTAATGGCCAGGCTGAAAGTGGAGTTAAAATTGTCAAAAACATATTAAGAAAATGCAAGGAAAATGGCTCGGGTACACATTTGGCGTTACTACTCGTACACTACCGCAACGCTGCTAAGGGAGATTTTTCCAGTCCGGCCGCATTATTAATGTCTAGAAACTTGCGAGTAAATTTACCAATTCTAAACAGAAAACTTAGACCGAAAGTTGTAAAATTTTCGACGTTTGAAAGATATCATAGACAAAGCAGAGACAAAATGTCTTTTTATTTTGACAGGAATGCGAAGTGTACATTTTATGAGTTACAGCCGGGAGATGACATTTACTTCAAAAAAAATCCTAAATCTTTTTGGTGTCCGGGAATAATTAAAGAGAAATTGGGATGTGGTAGATCATATTATATTGTGGATCCAAATGGTGTTGTGTATAGGAGGAATAGGGGACACATTAGACCTAGAAAAAAGAATTTAAAAGATACAAATCCTCCACCATCTTTTTATGGCAACGGCAGCACTGACAATATGCCTCCCATGCAGGAGAGTATAGAGCCCATGAGTTCGGCACAGCTCGGAGACGGTCCTGTTCAAAATTGCATTATCGATGATAACTGTGTTCCTATGGAGAGTCTAGAAAATACCGGTTACGTAACCAGGTCTGCTAGAAGTGTGAGACGTCCTAAATTATACATACATGAGAAATTTGAGTAGATAAGTAATGTATTGTTATTAGTTATGTACTTATAATATTAGTTTGCTTTTTTCTCGAAAAGGGAGATGTTGCATATTGACAAAAGTAAGTGTCAATGTCATTATTGACATTGACAGATGTCATGAAGCAAAGCCTATCGAGTTAGTTTATTGGAGTTGGCCAAAAGGCTATAAAAAGTGTAGACGTATATTATTGTGTTAGGCACACCTCATATGTAATACGTAATCAGTGTTAAGCACCAATAAAGGAGAATATAAGAATTGTTGCTGTATTATTATCATCACCACTCAGGCACAAGAAGGACATACAAATCAAGAGGTCGTAGCCCGCTACAGCATCTAAAATGCACAAAATTTTTTTTTTGCTAAATTAGTAAACAAAACCTACATCATTAGTTTACTTACATCATATACAAAAACATTCATTACGGTAAGTATTAACTTAATCGCACAAATATCGGAGATACAAATATGTTCCTGCGGCCTTATATTATTACATTGTATTATAATTTTACCTTATCGTGACGTCACAGTTACATACGTACGCCTTTTGTATGGATTGTTTTTACGAGACTTGCGTAACTTTGTCAACAAATCGCTGTAGGTACCAGTGGCGCGGGGTTCCTACAACTCCATTTCCACCGGCTTCACTTACCACTTAAGTACCTTTTGAAGACCCTCATCCGAATTTACACAGGCTAGGGTTTCCCTATGAAGGATAACCAGCCTTCGCCACTGGTAGGTAACCATGAAAATATTAATTTTTGTTTCCTCTGAGAACTTACTAATATTTAAGAGCACCTTCTATTCATTTATGCAATAATATATTTTAGTCGTCTAGCTTATTCTAGAGAAGTCTCCAGTGACCCAAGGCCGTTAACCTCATCTATTCTCGATTCGTAACCAAATAAATCTAAATGTAAGTGAAGAAACTAAATTTTTTAAATACTACATTATAATACCGCGCAGTCGGGAAATACATTGACAAATTAATTCGGACGATTGAATCAACATATTAAAGAAAGACAAACAGAAAAGCAGCTATATAGTTAGATTTCGATTTGATTACACTACTACAAGCATACGTTGTGTCCACGATTGTGTGGAAAACATTGAGTTATATGTACTACGTACTAGAGAAGCTATCTCAAACAAAAGATAGGGCGCGCACTGGATGATGCCGGGGTATGCGCGGGACAAGCGGGGGTTGTTATGTTCTCACGTAAACATGGCCGCCGCCGCGGTGACGCGTTGCAATTGAAAAATTATAATTAAATTAAGCGTGTTTTAAAGATAATAAATGAACTTACTGGTGAAAAGTCACTCCTTGACTTTTACTTATTTTTCTGGAATTGTTTGAACAGTATCTCAATGCACACGAAGGCATAATTTAAAAAACAAAACTTCACTCAAACGTGTCACGTTGCAACAAGCGCTCGGCACAGACTAAGTAAGTTGGAGTGCGCGCGCTCTAACTCGTGTTACAAACAATCGAGTTGAGGCGTCTTCTCTAGTACGTAGTACATTATAACTCAATGGTGGAAAAGTTGTGGGTCATTGAAGGGGACGTCGAAATTTTCAAGATCGATTTGGCTCGTTCTATGAAAGCTGTTACTCTGTGCGTCCTACTTATATTATCGCACCTACTTTAAAAGGTTCGGCACAGTCAATGTCAAATCGCAGCCGTCTGCATCTATCTTGGCGTAAAATTCTAGAAACTTCTCTAGGCCTTAAGCTGACGCTTAAATGCCATTAGTGGGTGCGACCACGGCTCTAGCTTGATCATTTCTTGATTTCTATCTGAAGTATTTTCTTTCGACCTTTCTAGACCCCTTTTTTGTTCCGTAGTCGGGTTATAGTTTTTTTTACTTATTTTTTTTTGTACAGAGCGTTTTTAATGCTCTCCAACGATCTCACTTTTGTGATTACTGTATTTAGTCAACGGTTGATCGTAGATATGCCATTGCAAAGACAATATTACCTGGCTTATTGTGTACTTTTCGAAAAGCCTATAAAAAAAACTATGCATGCTCGCCATTTGTATGGCATCGAAACAGCGCCTCTAGCGGCAAACAATTGTAACTAATTCTATGCCATTAAAATTGTAGTTAACCTAATTATGTATAAAATATTTGTTACCAAACACGTGATGATTATCTCGGTTAAATTTTTTTAGATGTTACAAATTGAGGTTCGATATTCGAAAAAAAAAATTATATAGCCTATGTTACCCGCGGCATCATTACGAACCTATTGCCACCTCATTTATTAAAATCGTACCAGTAGTTTAGAAGCTACGAGGGAACAAACATACATATAACTGCCAAAATCATCATCCTTCCTTTTGGCTTCGCCATAGTCGGGTAAAACGATGCACGATGACGTCACAGCAGTTGAAAAATTATGAAGATAAATACAAAATTCATTTCATTTATTTAAATACTGCGCTTATGTTTATCATTGTTTTAACAAAAAATTGCCACAAATAACAATACTTATTAAGGATTTGAACAGCGATTTTCATTTTTATGTCATAGCAAAAAAAAGCGTCATTTTTTACTCCTATTTAGTCCGGTAACTTTTTGCATTTCTTCGGTCCAAATTTTACGTTGCCTTTCGGAAAATATAAGAATTTTGCCGATCCAAAACAAATTCATGTTCCCTATTATTAGGCATAGTGTAGCATGATATTATACAGTGTACATAATACACCTACATCAGCAACATAAGTAGTATATAACCCCACGACAACATATTGTACAGTATGTATCAATATACACTACGCCAACATATACAGTATGTATCAATATACATTACGCCAACATATACAGTATGTATCAATATACACTACGCCAACATGTACAGTTGTATCAATATACACTACGCCAACATATACAATATGTATCAATATACACTACGCCAACATGTCCAGTATGTATCAATATACACTACGCCAACATGTACAGTATGTATCAATATACACTACGCCTACATATACAGCATGTATCAATATACCCTACGCCAACATGTACAGTATGTATCATTATACACCACGCCAACATGTACAGCATGTATCAATATACACTACGCCAACATATACGTGTATCTTAATAGTGTACCACAGGTACTGATATGCGACGCTGACCGATCGCATGTCACGGCACAGAGTGGTGTGGCACAGAGACAACTTAATTAGGTTTATAAATACAGCGGATACATTTGACGCAAAACTACAGGAAAAAATTAACAATAAAATATTATATTTTTTATCAAAGCCTAACAAAATAATACTTGATTTAAAGAAGTTTTAATTAGGTTTATAAATACAGTGAATATATTTAATGCAAAACTACAGGACAAAAATTTACAACAAAATATTATATTCTCTTTTATCAAAGCTTGACAAAATAATACTTGATTTAAAGTAGTTTTAATTACGTTTATAAATACAGCGGATACATTTGACGCAAATCTACAGGATAAAATGTATAATAAAAGATTATATTCTCTTTTATCAAAGCCTGACAAAATAATACTTGATTTAAAGAAGTTTTAATTAGGTTAATAAATACAGCGGATACATTTGACGCAAAACTACAGGATAAAATTTACAACAAAATATTATATTCTTTTTTATCAAAGCTTGACAAAATAATACTTGATTTAAAGTAGTTTTAATTACGTTTATAAATACAGCGGATACATTTGACGCAAAACTACAGGATAAAATTTATAATAAAATATTATATTCTCTTTTATCAAAGCCTGACAAAATAATACTTGATTTAAAGAAGTTTTGATTAGGTTTATAAAATTTCGGGTACCAGTTCACGTCATTCAAAGTCCAAAATGATGTGGTTCGTGTCGTGTCGCGATCATAAAATATAACTCTCAACGTGGTTAAAGGAGTTGCACTTCGAGAATTTATTTACAGTATATAAAAATAATCATAAAAAATCTTTTAACAGCCAAAGATGAAAGTTGCCTCTAAAAGTATTACGTCATAATTTTATGATTTATTTAATGTTTTTCTTCAGGACCAAATAATTAGGATGTAAACGATCGTCAGGGCCACTCCGGATGTTCTCATAATTTGTTTCATTTTCAATTTCAGATACCATAAAATGGCTACATGTCAGATGAATCATAAATAGGATCATATTAGCTATTTATAAATTTTGACAGTTTTCAATATGCATAAAATGGCACTCATGAGAAGAATTGCTTAATTGTCAAATAGGAGAATTGTTAGAAGTTAACGTGAGAGCATCTTTTTCAATACATAGTACGTTTCACTTAATGTGGTGACCTGCAAGGTGGATCACATTATTGACGTGACGACGTCTTAGAAATCGATGAGCGCCGGCTGCACGCACAAATAATTGTCGCGTTCCGCCTGATCGTCACTTTCCGCCTGAGCCGAGCGTGCAAGCGAGAGCGCGGAGCAAACTATAGAGAGGCACGATCGGCCTGAGTGTTCGGCTTGTGATGACGTCATCACGTAAAATTATCGTCCATAAACCGACTTAACAGACAACCATTTTTATGTTACACCCGCAATACTTGCCCTGAAAAATCAGACAAAGAGCAGTTATTATCCTACAGCCTCTGCACACATTACCCTGTGGTCAATTTGAAACGTGTAACCGTTTCCATAGTTTGTCAACACGCCAGCCTGCGACGGCGCGAATTATCAGTGTATACAGGACGATGCTAAAACAGTTTATACAGAATGTTCCTAAAATATGTTAAGGTTTTTTTATTTATGGCGCTTTTGGAACACTGTTTTTTTTCCTTTTATTTTTATTGGAATAGCGGTACGAAATGTTAATTTACACAATGTGATACTATAACGTTTGTACAGAATGTTCCTAAAATATGTTAAGTTGTTTTTCTTAACACAGAATACACAGTTACACACACACACAAAAAACACAAAATAATACACGTAGTCCCGTCGCTAGCTACCGCTATAGCGATGGCGTTAGATGTACTATTTTGTGTGCTTTACACAGATGGCTGTGTATTGAGACTTTGGAAAGTTAAGTTTTTACGTAAGAACTATAAGTAGCTCTCGACAGTTGGCGTTATATCCGAAATCGTGTCGTGATGTGACCTTGAAATTTCACTCTCAACGCCGCTAAAAGTGTTCCACTTTAATAAATGCTCAAAGTTTTTATGTATATTTTAATGTCTTTCACGCCCAAAAGGACCGAGAAATGATTTTAATGAAATTTGGTATAGTAGGAGATTAGGCATTGGATTAACACGCTACATTTTATAACGAAAAATGTGCGGTTCCTGCGCCATAAATTTAATTTGGTTACATGATACGTGTTTAACGTCTTCTTGGTCCAGTGGTTTGGAGCTTGACTCCCGACTCCGGAGGACGTGGGTTCGATCCCCGCGATTAAGTTTTCAATGTTCCTTGGTCATGGATGTGTATAAAATATGTATATAATATAATAAAAACTCTCGACTCGGAGATCGTGGGTTCGATTTCCGCATTGGAACAGCAAAAAATGTTGTTTCCAAGTCTGGTTAGGACAATGCAGGCTGATCACCTGATTGTCTGACAAGAGAGATGATCCATGCGTCGGATGGGTGTAAAAAGTCGGACCTGTGCCTGATCTCCCGCCAGTCGTGTCGGTCATCCGTCCCACTGGGTTACGAGAGTAAAGGAAGATATGAAATCGGTGTATTTATATACAACTCCTACTAACTAATACACTTAACGTCATGAGCAAGCCGGCTCGTTAGCGCCGTGAGCCGTCATTAGGATATTGATTGATAAGAACTCCGGTGACAACACTTTTGTTTACATTGTAAACAATGATTTAAAAAAAAGAACAGAAATAACGTCATACTTGAAAAACTTACGCCATCTTGATTTCAGAAGATTTTGTCAAATGGACTGATTAAACTGCGACGACAAATGTCAAACCACGACTGCCCCAAACAACCACAAAAGTAGGCAGTTAAGTGTGGACACTTTTTGCCTCGACATGTCTCGTCTATATGTGGCGGATCAATTAGTGCCACGATCCTGCATCGCGCTATCGAAGTTTCCACAGCTCGTCACTATAATATATACAACATCCGAACGACTAGCCAACCGTCAGTAATAGCCCGATAAAGACCGAGCATAGCACATTGGTGACCCTCGTTAGAACAAGCCTCCTTCTGGACATCATCATCGTCACTCCCCACCCCACCGCACCACGCCAGCCAGCACTCAGCCTCATCGGGTACCTCGACCACTAGCCTCAACGCACCGTAGCCTGGTCGAACCCTTATCGGCTTCTTCGCACATCTCATCATCAACACATCTCTCCTGGTCAGCACGTAGTATCGGCCCCGCACCGGCAGCTCTACGACTCACCGGAGCCCATGCAGCAGCAGCACAGCTCCGACTCACTGGGACTCTCTGGCACTGATCCTTACCACATATTCTTACTAATACCACAGGGACGACAGATGACATGGATGATAGACTCTCTACAGATGACAGCTCGAGCACCGGCGAATGTCAGTAATGTTGACGTAAGCTTAAGGTTGACACTGAAATAATTTTAAACGTCGCGTCAGACAAATCTAGGATAAATAATAAGAAATTATACTGTCAATTATGTCAAAACACGAAACGACCAGCGGCCAGCTCCGTGAACGAAAGTCCTGGCTGGAAAAAACTCACGCTCCACCCATTCGCCGCATTCGCCCACACACACACACAGCGCACACACAGCCGCGAGCTGTCATTCGTGTGAATCGGTGGAATGACGATTCTCTACGCTAGTAATATGATATATTATTTGCTAATACACTGCATTGCAAAACAATTACTTAATTGTTATTAATCATTACTTCCTTTTTTATTAAAGTAGGGCGCAAACAAGCAGATGGAAAGTGATTACCGTCAATCCTTTGCCATCAAGGAATCTGTATGCTCGTTGTAGGTCCTATTTATTTTTTTCATGTATCTTTTTTTATTTATTATTCCATAAATAAAACACATCATGGTCACATCATAAACAAGCTAAACAAGTACGGGGGCCATCTTGACGAAGCGAAAAAAAAAACTACCAGTGACTTTTAGTTTCCAGCAAGTTTCCGCAAATAATGCGAAACTTTGCCGTATTAACGTGTTTTTACGGCCTTTTTCGTACATGGCAAAGGGAAAACTCGTATTTCGTAGAAGATTTAACTTTTGATTATGTTACGGTTTTTTGTTTGGAACTTTGATATGGCAACATAAAATTTAAGTAATGCGCACTCGATAGCAAAAATATGGTTTGGTCAATGTTATTTATAGTAATAATATAATCCGTTCGAATACAATTTATAATAATAGCTCTCCACACCGATATCGGTCACGGTGGCCGGTTTCATTGAAACAAGGCCAGCTACGCAGGAGTTATTTGTAGTGCCCGAGAGTGTGCGCAATACACTAGGGCGCTTCCTCTTCCTTTTACTCTCGAAACCTAGTAGGACGCATGACCGCCACGACTGGCGAGAGATCAGGCGCAGGTCCGACTTGTCGAGACGACTGGTCGAGAGCTTGGCTACTAACTAAGCCGCTGGACCACGGTGGCGTTGAGACTAATCTATACATCTTCAATACTAATAAATAAAATTGAAGTGTCGGTTTGTAGTTTTCATTTAATGCATCAATTATCTACGGCACTTACAATAAAAAGTCCACTTTTAAAAATGTTGCTTGTCCGTCTGTCTGTCTATCTGTCTATTGTCTGTCTGTCTGTTTGTTCCGGATATTCTCTGAAACGGCTAGACCGATTTTCTCGGGACTTTCACTGGCAGATGGCTGATGTAGTTGCGGGCACCAGCTATTAAACCTGAACGTAAGCAAAGAGACAAACATAGTGCGCTATAATGCGACCAATTTAAACCTCACTTGTTTTACCGCGCAATAAAGAAACACAGTGACATATAAATTTAGTCTAATTTTGTCTTTTTGTTTCAGTGTAGATTTAAATGGCTCTGGACAGTGTATACAACCTGGATTAACACATGCTTTCTATCCCGAAGGAATGTACGGTTCATGCGGGATAGAAAGTTCATGCGAACGAAGTCGCGGATAATCCTACTAATATCCTACTTAATATTATAAATGCGAAAGTTTGTGAGGATGGATGGATAGATGTTTATTACTCTTTCACGCAAAAACTACTCAACGGATTTCGATGAAATTTGGTATGTTAGTAGTTTGAGCTCTGTATTTTCATAGGATACTTTTTATGCAGAAAAAGTACGGTGTTCCCGTGAATACTATATTTACGCGCGCGAAACCGCAGGCAACAGCTAATATAATATAGTTTAGTTACATCCACGAACAAATAGCGTTAAATTGTTCGATTTTGGAAATTAAAAAAACTTTTACGGCCGCCATTTTGTATAATCGCAAGCAATTTATTTCAAAACTTTTGATGCTCTACGATAAGATGGCGCTAATGACAGAAGTTAGGGCCCTAGGGCTACCAAAGGGTAACCCTTATGCTCTCGAGTTATTCAGAATCTGAAATTCAATCTTTAAAATTAAATATCACAAAGAGTTTGTTTGTCACAATTTAACTGAAAAACTACGGGACCGATTTCAAAAATTTTTTCACCATTCCAAAGTTGTATTTCTCATTTATTTTTCGTGAACATACATGAATGAATGAATGAATATTCCTTATTGCGTTCACACCTTACCAATACCTTGTGTTGTACTTTTCTGTATGTGCTAAGTGATTGTGAGAGAAATAAATAACTATTATTATTATTACACACCAATGATTTCAAAACTAAGGATGGGCTATGACATACATTTGACAAAACAAATCTTCACACAAGATTAGGTAAGTTACGCCATCTTGATTTCATCATACCTCAAATGTCAAAATGGCCCCAAACTACCCCGAAAGCGGGGCCATTTAAGTGGGGACATTTTTTGACACTGTATAACGAAGAAACTTGAATTACGAATGACTTAACTAACTGGTACAAACACAAGGGGCGGATTTTTTGCTATGTTAAGCAATTTCTTCCGAGCAACCCACAAGCAGGAATCGATATTCTATCAATACAGGCAAAACGGGCAATGTGCTTAATCAATTATTTACATACACAGGACACCCTATAAATACAACTAAACATTGAAAGTTTAAATACATATTAGATACTTATAATAAAATGTAATTTTTCGCGAAAAAATTTAATTTAATTTTAACCCTGGGTTACATATCGTGTTATCTCTCTCGTTCTTAGTATTAATGAAAGAGAAGGCACTATACTTTAACCCAGGGTTAACGTTAACCCCGATCTGCGCAAGTGGGCCTTAAAATCATATTATTTTTATGTTTAACTGTTAGTTTAGGCTTTCGTTATATTTGGTCGCAAATTCGACCGAAAAACAGCCAATTTATGTCAAACTAGCAGCCCGCGGCTCCGCCCGCGTATATATATAGTATCACTCGGGAATACTGTACTTTTTCGGGATAAAAAGTAGCCTATGTTTTAATCCAGAGCCTAAACTACTACCGTACCAAATTTCATCGAAATCCGTTCAGTAGTTTTGCGTGGAAGAGTAACAAACATCCACCCATCCTCACAAACTTTCACATTTATTAATATTAAGATAGTAGGATTTGTAAACGCGCCATAACAAACTCAAATTAGATTATTTTGCTCTTATAACTCGAAAAGTTTAACCTGTTAATACATAACTGATCATTTACATAAACTACATAAAAACGTAATTGACTTGCAAATGTTTAAAATTGTGTTACCGTCCGCTTGAACAAGGTTATTTTATTACTGGATACTAAAGACTGGACGTTGCCCGCTACTTCGTATGCGTAAAAGGAAACAGGGATGTTGTGGAGCTTCGTAACCGTAACCGAAACAATCGGATATCCGAAATAAAAATAAAATAAAAACATCTTTATTAAACACATCAGGGATACAACGCAGCCAAAAAGGATAACAAGTAACACGAAAATTGAAAACACTTAGTCACTACAACGTAACATCAATTTAGGATTTTATAATACCTGGTTAATGCAATGTCCACTTCGTGTGTTTAAAGGGAAGCCACTCAGGCATCGTCCTAGGGCAGAGCCGTGGCGCCTGATCTTCCGTGGCGTGGCTCGAAGTTTGCGATCTCACAACGGCACGCAAGACATAATTTATTAATTCGTATTACCATAAATAAATAACTATCCGTAACCGAATGCGATATACGGCCCGTTTCAATAACCTATCCATCTATAACTATTTGTTAAAAACGTCGTCATTCAATCGTTTGACGGATTTTTGCGATACAAGCTTGACGTTTCTAACAAATAGTTACTGGTAGATAGGTTATTGAATTGGGCTATTAAAAGCTTCGGATAATTTCGGATATAGGAGGAGTATAAATATGGCTTGTTATGACATGCTTATTAAATTTGCTAGCCAAGCCGACTCACCAGCTTTTTAGGCCAAATGATTACCTTAACTTGTGAATTGGAAGTAAAGTAAAGAAACATTTCATTCGTCTTAACTAACAAACCTAATATCCGTAACCGAAATTATCCCAAAGTAACGGGTAATCCGAAATAATTTCATTCCTATATCCATATCCAGATGCGACATGTCAGTACCGAGCTTCCCCTAAAATGCCCCTAAAACACAAAATACAAACATAATTATTTTAGCTATAATAATTGTAATTTTGTACAGGTAGCTCGCCACAAATAAAGTATATTTTATACAGTCTAGAACTGTACAAAATTTTGTCCATTTTAAATATTAACGATCACCGAAGGATCACAGACGGACGGACGGAACGACGAACAGAACGAAACTATAAGAGTACCTTGTAATTTCAACGGAACTCTAAAAAAAGGGAGTAGGTATTTATCGTCATTTGGCAAACCTTTTGCGTGGATTAATTACCAATAATTCGTAAATACCATTAATTTTTTTTTATTATATAAAAATGTTAAATGTTTAACTAGTGCCTGGATAAAAAATATTGGGTCTTACGTTAGGTAAGGAATAAATTAGGCGATAAATAATTGTCTTTAAATCTCTATTTCAATGAAAAGCGTAAAGCTTTACCCCACCCCTTGGGGGGTGAATGCAATTTGTGACCGCCGCTAAGAGGGGTGAGTCGTGCATTATACCCAATTACACCCTCACCACGTCCAGGGCATATAGACCACGTCAATCTGGTTCCATCGCTAAAGTCACACAGTCGGATATATAACTGCAATTTTTATAAAAAAACTATAACCCGACTACGTAAACTATATAGCCTATGTTGCCCGAGCTATTATTGCGAATATATTGGACACCCCATTTATTAAAATTGGACACGTAGTTTAGGCGCTACGGTGGAACAAACATACATACATAAATATAGGGCTACTAGTACGAATCGATTGACACCTCACTTGTTTAAATCGGACCACCAGTAAAGTACATACACACTTAATACATAGGTCATGGACTGTCAAAATCGTTCCTTTTGGCTTCGCTGTAGTCGGGTATTTTACCCGACTTTTCGGCTTTTTAGTCGACACTAGCCAAATATCTCATTTCGAAGGTCGTTGTGAATTATTTTCGTCCTATTACCTACTATAAAATACGAGTATATATCTACATATGCAGGAAAAAATGTCTCAAGGTTCCGATCTACCCGACCGCGACCAATAAACCAGCGAGTCGCGTTCTTTGTTTAGCGCTCCATATAAATCCTACTAATACTATAAATGTGAAAGTTTGTGAGGATGGATGGATGTTTGTTACTCTTTCACGCAAAAACTACTGAACGGATTTTGATGAAATTCGGTATGGCAGTAGCAGTAGCAAAATGTAGCCTATGTTTTATCCAGAGCCTAAAGGCTCTGGATAAAAACATAGGCTACATTTTATCCCGAAAAAGTAGTGTTCCCGTGGGATACTGTATTTACACGGGTGGAGCAGCGGGCAACGGTTAGTTTATACAAATAATAGCTCCCCACAACGATCTCGGTGACGATGGCCGGTTTCATTGAAACCAGGCCAGCAACGCAGGAGTTATTTATGGTGTCCAAATATGTGCGCAGTACACAAAGGCACTCTCTCTGCCTTTACTTCCGTAGCCCAGTGGGACGGATGGCCGACACGACTGGCGAGAGATCAGGCGCAGGTCCGACTTTTTACATGCCCTTCCGACGCATGGATCATCTCTCTTGTCAGACAATTAGGTGATCAGCCTGCATTGTCCTATCCAAACTTGGAAACAACATTTTTTGTTGTTCCAGCGCGGGAAGCGAACCCACGCCCACCCGTCAAGAGCCGAGCTCTAAGCCACAGGACCACAGAGGCTGTAGAAGCAAACCAATTCATACTAATCAGTGGATCGCGTGACTCGGTCTCATAGATCGGAAGGGAGGTACCCTTACAATATCGAAGATTGGTTCTTCTTCACCTGGAAGCCCTAGCCTGTATAATAGGTAGGGATTTGGATGAGAGTCTTCAAAAGGTAAGTGGTAAGTAAAGCCGATAGGAATGGAGTTATAGAAACCACACGCCACCTTAAGGCTGGGACTATACACTCCGGAATCCGGAACGCCGGTGAAAATTCAGAGCACTGAAAATAGAACTCTGCGCTAATACAATAGAGTTGAAAATGGGAGTTTCTAGAGTCGAAGTGTCATATACGACATTGACATTTGACTCGACATTAATGTGTTCGATTTTCAACTGTATCAAATTATCGCAGAGTTCTAATTTCAATGCCCTTTATTTTCACCGGTGCTCCGGATTCCGGAGCATATAGCCCCAGCCTTAGATGTATTTTCTTTCCTATCCGTACTGACATTAGCGTAATTTACCTGAGCCATAAATCTGCGGTGTATTAGTTGTGGGGACAATCAAATGCTTGTTAGTATACCCCGCAGGGCCTGTCTGGAGTGTGGAGAGAAAGTTTTCTTATACTGAGTGATTTTTATTCCATTTCTAGAGAAACTGGTTTGCGTGTTTCGTATCAAAAATACAATTTCCTATAATAGTGGACTTGGCAGACGTTGTCCTGTACATGCATTTTAAATATAAAAAATTCTAACTTTTTACCCTACTACGGCGAAGCCAAAACAAAGGGTAATGATTTTGGCAGTCTATGTATGTATATTATATGTAAATATGATTGTTCCACCGTAGCGCCTATACTACTGATCCGATTTTAATTAATGAGGTTTCAATAGATTCGTAATAATAGCCCGGGTAACATAGGCTATATAATTTACATAGTCAGGTTATAGTTTTTATAAAAAAGTAAAGTTGTTTAAATAAGCTATAATAAAACGTCATCCAGACCAAATTGTAAATCTAAACCATTTTCGAATCCACTTGAACACACAAAAAATATAATGAAAATCGGTCCAGCCGTGTAGAAGTTCAATTACAAACAAATACACGCACATAAGATATATCTTTTTCCAGCGACTCCGCCCGCGTAAATACAGGATCCCACGGGAACACTGTAGTTAAAAGTAGCCCATGCTATAATCCAGAGCTTAAACTACTACCATCGAAATCAGCTCAGTAGTTTTTTCGTGAAAGAGTAACAAAGATCCATCCATCCATCTCTCCTCACAAACTTTCACATTTAGTGATATATAGTGGTAGTATAGTAGCAGTGGCGAAGGCTGGTTCTTCTTCATATGAAAGCCCTAGCCTGTATAATAGGTAGGGATATGTATGAGGTATGTCTTCAAAAGGTAAGTGGCAAGTGAAGCCGATAGGAGAGGAGTTAATGAAACCCAACGCCACTGAATAGTATATTATAGATATGTTTTTTCGAATTTTCAATTATTTTTCAGCCTAAGCGTCATGACATAAGCTGTAGGTCATATGCCCAAAATAAAATATAATATTATTACGATATTCTAAACAATATTATATACAACATCTGATAAGACTGCAGTGGGTTCCGGCCCAGCATCCGACTGACCAGAGATCTCTCTTTAAGGCTTCCACCATTTCCACGAACCTAACAGTACAATAAATAACTACAATTATTATACAAACTATACCCCGACTACGTAAATTATATAGCCTATGTTACCCGGGCTATTGCTACGAATCTATTGACGCCGCATTTATTAAAATCGGACTAATAGTTCAGTTTAGGCGCTACGGTAGAACAAATATACATACATAGGCTGCCAAAATCGTGACCCTTCCTTTTGGCTTCGCCGTAGTCGGGTAAAAATACATGAAAATTCCTATTCCACAAAAACCCGCCTGCATTAGTGATATCTCGAGACACTTCGAAGGAAAAAATTTAAATTCCTTTTTCACCCCGATGTTCCTCGTGAAATATGATGGCGTGCTGGGGCGGTTATCAGCCTTAGTCGCTACTGACTTCGTTTTGTAAACTTTGAAAACCATGGTCAGGCACGAATGGTTAGAGTGAAGAAGAAAATGGTGATATTTATTAGTACCACGAAGAAGCGTTACTTTAGTTAAGAGAACGCACTTGTAACTACTTCGGTGTTGCGAATGTCTATGGGCAGAGATAATCACAAAGCTGTTAAAAATAATCACACATCCTAGTATCCTAGTCCTACTACTATTATAAATGTGAAAGTTTGTGAGGATGGATGGATGGATGTTTGTTAATCTTTAACGCAAAAACTACTGAATGGATTTTGATGAAATTTGGTATGGTAGCTTAGTTTCAGCTCTGGATTAAACTATAGGACACTTTTTATCCCGGAAAAGTACAGTATTCTGTATTTATTTCAGATACTTTGTTTACGCAGGCGGAGCCGCGGGCAACAGCCAGTACTATTATAAATGTGAAAGTTTGTGAGGATGGATTAATGGATGGATGGACAATCTCTTCTTCAATCAATCTTTCTTTCACATCCCCAGGCTTGTATCTCATGACACCGCGATAGTAAGTCAGACAATGTGTTTCTGTTGCCGCTATAACAGCAAAAAAATAAAATTAATAATAACTAAGGCTACAACATACACACATACGTGAATTCGTGCGCGAGTCCGGGTCGCCGGCCTCTCTTGGCCGGTTTATTGCGTATCTGAGTGGTAAAAGTACCCTAAAAAGGTCGAAACTTATACATGAAAATATGAATTATGGTCGAATTTCGACCCCAGGGCGACTAAAGTACTGATAATACAATCAGTGACTGATTATTATAATAGTTCTTATAAACTACTTACATTATATATCACCAGAACTGCTCGCATAAAGTTAAACGTCTAAAATTCACCCCGCTAAGACTTAGGGGGGCCACGAAAAGCGCGTGTTAACTGTCCGTATAACGCTCAGTACCCGGGTAACCGAGCTTTGCTCGGAACTCTAGTAGATTTTTTAAAAAAATGTTAAAAAAAACACAAAAATATTTTACCGGGGTTCGAACCCACTGAATATTCCGAATTTTCGAACAACGCAAAAATTATCCAAACTGGCAATTTATGAAAAAACGTATTATATAAATTAAGGGGTTGTGCCATAAATACTAAAAAATGGAGTTCTTTGAAAACTTTTATCTCAGTCATGGTCGTATTGAAAAATCCCAAAAATATGTTAATCGGCTAATTATATTTAGCCGAGGAATGTATTTTTATAATTTGAAAATTTTATTTAAACATTGATTTAAAAATAAGTTCAAAAATAAGTTAAAAAAAGTTTTTAAACTTTAAACCTTTCTCTTCTTCTTGTCACACAAGTGTGAAAATTATTTCATTATTTTATGTAAGACAAGAGGAAGGTCGTTTTAGTTTTTGCAAATTTTGTCACAAATATTTAAAGATATTTTTTATCCGATTTCAATACTCTCCTATCGACGCGATACGCCCTTGTCACCTACAAAATTAGTATGGGACTTGACGCTCAAGGTCACTGGCGCTATACACAGCCTTATGATTGCGCAATTTCGCAGGGACAAAACCTAGCTAGACCGATTTTTCTCCCCCAAAACTCCCTGCATACTAAATTTCATGTAAATACTTTTAGTTTCCGAGATTACGATTATATTTATATACAAGATTGTCTCGTTTAAAGTATAAAAATAGTAATTCATTTCCTATCGGCTTCACTTACCACTTACCTTTTGAAGAAGAGAGTCAGCCTTCGCCACTGATGTTACGCTATACTGTTTAGTCTCCACACATACGCTATACTGTTTAGTCTCCTTTGTGCCTTTTGATTACGCAGCGCCGCGCCGTACGTGATTACACTGTGTTCAGATCGAATTGGCTCTCGCCTCGGAGGCCGTAGGTTCGATACCCGCGTTGGAACAACAGAAAATGTTGTTTCGAAGTTTTGGTTAGGATGATGCAGGCTGATCACCCGATTGTCTGACAAGAGAGATGCGTCCGATGGGCATGTAAAAATTCGGTCCTGCGCCAGATCTCTCGTCAGTCGTGTCGGTTATTCGTTCAACTAGGTTTTGAGAGTAAATAAAGAGAGAGTGCTCCTGTGTACTGCCCACACACTTGGGCACTATAAATTAACTCCTGCGTAGCTGGCTTGGTTTCAATGAAACCGGCCACCGTCACCGAAATCGGTGTGGGAGCTATATTATCAGATCCAATAAAGTAATCTTTTAGTGGCAAAAAATATTCAATTCGACCAAATTACCGTCTTAATTAAATAAGATTTATCGTGCAAGGAAGAAATACAATAAGGATTACATTATAAATAGTATTGTAGCGTATATGATTTTGATTTTTGTATCTATTATTATGACAAGATTGAAACACTATTAAATTGGATCTAAACAGATTATGTAGTGCCGGTGCGACGTCTATTCGTGCGTTGTGTCGCACAACGCGTGTTTCGTGGCCCACAGATTTTAGGTTAACTTCACTTTACGCAAAATTATCATACGTTCCCGTATATTAGTTCGAGTGTAAATTTTGACTTCAAACACGTATATAACGTGGGTATGGCAATTGTAATAAACAAGCAGACGAATAACCTGATAGTGACTGCAACACTATACGATTTTCATAGCAATACTAGCCTTTGCCCGCGGCTCTGCCCGCGTTATCCGATCCATAACTCAATTTACCGGAATTCACTACGAGAAAAGAAGACCAAAATCCGTTCAGTAGTTTTAGTACTCAAAAGTGCAGTGTTCCTGTGTGCTACCGTATTTACGCGGGTGGAGTCGCGGGCAAAATCTAGTGGCATATAACGAAAAAATTTATAGTAATAATAATTTTTCACTGTCAAAACTTTACCTCGTTTTTTATTTTGAACCTTATTTCCATGGAGCAAATTGTATATTACAATGAGTCTCCATTATCCCCTTCTAATATAGTTATTTCCATATGCCTATTCCCCTCGTAATGGGACATCTGAGTTATCAGGATTGATGGCTTGTTGTTAGTGATTCTACCAATATTCTACTGTCAAACAGAAATATTCTAGACTAGCTTATTCAGTATCCCACGGCAACACTGTACTTTTTCGGGATAAAATGTAGCCTATGTTTTAATCCAGAGCCTAATCATACAAAATTTCATCAAAATCCGTTCAGTAGTATTTGAGTGAAAGAGTAACAAACATCCATCCATCCACCCTCACAACCCTTCATATCTATAACTAGCTTTAGCCCGCTGCTCCGCCCGCGTAAATACAGTATCCCACGGGAACACTGTACTTTTTCGGGACAAAATGTAGCCTATTTTAATCCAGAGCACAAGCTACTACCATACTGAATTTCATCAAAAAAAATTCAGTAGTTTTTGCGTGAAATAGTAGCAAACCATATTCATCCATACATACATCCATCCATCCATCCTCACAAACGTTCACATTTATAACAGCATATAAGTTTTATAATAGTAGTCAGATATTGTGTTTTGACTTTAAATTATAATATTCAAATATTATACGTCTAGAGTACCCCAATATATTTAAAATATGTAATTTGTCATAATAGTAACCAAGATTAGAAATATTCAAAAAATCCAGATTTTCCGGCGTTAAATAAAATCCGGAAATGAAAATCCGATTTATTCGAATTTTTCGAATCTTGGTTACTATTATGACAAATTACATATTTTAAATATATTGGGGTACTCTAGACGTATAATATTTGAATAATTCGACTATTGCTGAAATTATTGACACATTTTTCCATGTTATACAGGTTATTTGGTAGAACGTAGTCAATCTGTTAAATGGAGATGCGAGAGATGAAGATCTGTTATAATATGTATGGCTGATATTGGACTGTTTCTAAGAATTTCACCATTTTATATTTGTTCAGTAGTAGTAGGTGACCCACTTTATAAAAACACTGAATATGTTTTCAATTGCTCAAGTAGTAGTAAAAAGGAATATACTGTTTTAAGTACATTTTATTATCTTCTAAATAATGTTTATCTAAATCCTAATACTTGAACTTTTTCTCTATGATATCTGAATAAACACATAAAAACCTTTGGGAAGTAGTTGATAATTATTTGATTGGAGTCGATAATTACTGACTGGCTGGTTAGAGAGAGTTTTGTCAAAAAATAACAAAAACCTCTAGTAATAACAAAATACTTTTTTTATTGATGAAATTAATTCGATTAAACTAACCTAACCTAACCGGTCAGTAGAAAAACCGAATGCAAATCAACGCTCCTGTTTTTGCATAGAAGTAATTATTTGTTAGATATAACAGAGATAAGATGTAGGTATCAAAAATAGCACTAACGGTTTGTGTAAGCCAGTGTTAATTTTCTTAGTTATGTAGTTTTCATCCTACGGTCAGGGAATCTTCAAAGTGCAATGACGAGTAAGATGTGACTGTTAATTTGTAAGTAAAATGTTACAATAAAGATCTTAAAACAGTTATCGAGTTTTAATTGTGCTTAGATTTGTTATTTTACTTCTGCTTACTAACGAGGATTCAAAGCACCATTTAGGTGTTTTATTATAACCCAAACAGGTGGTGTTTTTACTTTTGATAACTCGAAAGTGGTCCAATTTCGACCATACATATGGGGCTTCAAATGAATTGTCTTCACTCCCCAGATCTCAATTTGAAGGATTTCCAGTTTCCTATGTTTTACTAAACTGTACTAATTTGCCTACGTTAGTTACACATAGAAATGCTACTTTACATAAACGGTGGTGGTGGTGGAGATATTTAAAAAAAGCTTTGGAAAGATCCGCTTTTCCGCTTTTTATATTTCTTTACTGCTGAAATACTTAGTATCTAACAAGATCTCGCCTTAGCAAACAAAGACTTGACGATTTTATGTTTTTCAAGATCATGATTCTTACTGCACAGTAAGCTAGTACCTTATTTCCAGTACCTTATTTCCAATAATGTTGATTTTAAGATTTTAAATGGGTATAATAATAATAACTGAGTACATAATTAATTCTTTTTTACGCACTTGGTTAGATTTTATTATGCTATCAGCTACGCTTGTTAAATGAATATTTCTAAGAGACACCAGTGTGCACTTTGTTCAAAATAAAAAAAGTAATTATAAAAACGAACATTGAAGGAATTTAAGAAGTAATTAAAAATATCTATAAAAGTGAAAAATAAATATAATTATATAATTTTGAAAACATCAGATAGTGTTTTTATTTATTCAGATAGTAATTTTAAATACTTACAACTCTAAATAAGAATTTATTTAAATTAAATTATAAAAAAGTAACTGATTTTTTTATCAATGAGTGTAGGTTTTGCTAAAACATCAAAGTTTTATAAAATATATAAAATATTATATAAAACTTCGAAAAAAATCCGGATTAGCCAGATTTTTGTGAGAAAAAATCCTAAAATCCAGATTTGAAAAAAAAACGGATTTTGTAATCCCTAGTTTTAAATGTGTAGAGCAGAATCCCTTCCTCCTTTCAATCTTATTTGTAGTTTCTCCTACACGACAACAGATAGCGCTGTGAGGCGGCTACAACGCGCTAGCGGTAGCTACATTTTAATCCTTCTGTCATACTGGTCTGGATTTCGGACTAGCTTATGATGAACACACAAATTAATCTACTACTATACCAAATTTCATCGAAAGCCGTTCAGCAGTTTTTCATGAAATAGTAACAAACATCCATCGATCAATCCGTCCATCCGACGCACCTGTAAGTAGGTGTTGCGATGACGGCAATCGCTTACCATCAGGAGATCATTTTTCGCTCTAATTCCATACTCATATGCTTGGTGTATAATTCATATGCTTGGTTAGCTACGTGTCTTACTTAAGGTTCTATGAAACTGACGCCTCCGTGGTCCAGAGGTCGTGGGCTCGACATCCTGCGTTTAAGCAATGAAAACTGATTTATTTTATTTTTATTTTATTTTTATTTTATTTTTATTTTATTTTTATTTTATTTTATTTTATTTTGTTAGGAAGACCAACAGCTATCAGTTATAAACAATATAAAACTATTCTTATACTAAACTGAATAGGATAACAGAAATTAAGCAAAGTGTACACTAACACACGCTACTTGGACACAGATTATAAAGTATAAAGAAAGAAACGGTAACAAGTGTGCAATCAACTATCAAGTGGTTAGCTTATATGTAGCAATAGTACATTTAGGATAACAGTTATAAAACTTATTTAGAGCCTTTTAAAATTTGAAGTACCTAGATAAAGTACAAAGTTAAAGTCAGCACTACGTTACTGAAGCAAATATTCGTAAAGTAATCGCTTAGCTGTCGCCTGTGCCAGTTGTGAATAAATCTAGACAGATTTACAGATTTTATTGATATTGTTACCTGCGCGCAACACAAACGAGTCCTTCGGATAGTTTGTACTGACTACTGGTAGAAAAATAAAGGGGGGTTGGGTCTAAAGATGCTTATGGGTGTGTTTAGGTTGAGTTTATACAAAGATTCAGGCGAATCAATTTTATTGAAAGCTATCTTAAGTAAGAAGACTAAAGTCAGTTGTGTAATCATGTTGTTTACAAGTCTGGTTAGGACAATGCAGGCCGATAACATGTTCCGTGCGACGGATGGGCATGTAAATAGTCGGTCCTGCGCCTGATCTCTCGCCAGTCGTGTCGGTCATCCGTCCCACTTGGCTACGAGAGTAATAGAAAAGTGAGTGCTCTTGTGTACTGCGCACACACTTGGGCACTACAAAATACCTCCTGCGTAGCCGGACATGTTACAACGAAACCAGCAACCGCCACCGAAATCGCTGCTATTATTATATCGAATACAAGCTGTTTCCCGCGGCTCCGCCCGCGTAAATATACTATCGAGTATCCCGCGGTATATCCATATAGTATATCCATATATCATCGAGTATACCATACCAAATTGCATCAAAATCCGTTTAGTAGTTTTTGCGTGAAAGAGTAACCAGCATCCATCCATGCATCCATCCACCCATCCATCCTCAAAAACTTTCACATTTATAATATTAGTAGGACTAGATGTTGCCCGCGACTTCGTGCATGCAAAAGGAAATTTCGCGGAAACCGTACATTTTTCCGCGACAAAAAGTAGCCTTTGTCCTTTCCCGTGGTCTATTCTATATCTGCGCCAAATTTCATCAAAATCGGCCCTATAGTTTCGGTGAATATTCAATACAAACATACAATCTAACAAACTTTTCCCCTTTATAATATTAGTATTGATAATCTGACATTTCATGAAACAATCATTTAACTTCGCATCATTTCACATTGATATTAGAGATTCAGCTTTCTGATTGTTTTGTTTTCAATAAAGCAATAAGAAAGCTGTGTTTATTTCAGCGAAGTTTATACTTGGCGAACTTGAACAGAACGAAAATAGTTATGTTTGAATTGTAAATAATTATGTATGAATTTAAATGGTATACGGAGGAAATAGGCAAACAAACATCCTGATTTACACCCGTGTCGAACACCTACATCACTAGCAGAGTTACAGGTGCGTTATTGAATCGGCGAAGACGACATTGCTCAGTCCGTACGCACATAGATATGAAACGAGTCGCGTCAGCGTCTTCTCGGAGCAAAAAACAATTTTAATCTACATAATGTCGAATAGGCTTTCATATATTGCGATAAAGGTCACAGTATATTTTAGTATATCAAGTATATCTGGTAAAACACAGTCGCATAGCTTATGTAAACGACAATGCAGTACTCACACTTTTACAAGTGTAGCAAGCGTATGGGGATACACTTGGTAGTATTGCTACGTGTATACACAATGTCAGTGCTACGACTATATTTACATAGCAACAAGTGTCGTAACCACTGCTGTAAGTGTAGCAAGCCCCGATACACTTGGTAGTATTGCTACGTGTATAAACAATGTCAGTGCTACGACTATATTTACACAGCAACAAGTGTCGTAACCACTTCTGTAAGTGTAGCCAGCCCCGATACACTTGGTAGTATTGCTACGTGTATAAACAATGTCAGTGCTACGACTATATTTACACAGCAACAAGTGTCGTAACCACTGCTGTAAGTGTAGCAAGCCCCGATACACTTGGTAGCATTGCTACGTGTATAAACAATGTCAGTGCTACGACTATATTTACACAGCAACAAGTGTCGTAACCACTTCTGTAAGTGTAGCCAGCCCCGATACACTTGGTAGTATTGCTACGTGTATAAACAATGTCAGTGCTACGACTATATTTACACAGCAAGAAGTGTCGTAACCACTGCTATAAGTGTAGCAAGCCCTGCTACATGTGGTGACATTGCTACGTGTATAAACAATGTCAGCGCTATGACTATACTTACACTTTTACAAGTGTAACAAGTGCGTACAATAAATACCTAGTCTTGCCATAAATACTGAAACAAATAAAAAAAAATTCTATTGCAAATAACATTTATTACTTTTATGGTGTGTTAGTTTAATACATAAATATAAAACAATTTAAAATATAAAAAGCTTATTCGAATTGGTCTCCATTAGCTGTAATACAGTCCTTTAATCGTTGAGGCCAGTTATCAATAGAAGCACGCACTCTTACCATGGAAAAATTCTTCACTGCCAATCGTACGGATTGTTTTAGGGACTCCAAACTATCATGGCGTTTAGAGAAAGCCGTACTCTCTTAAACTGATTATAAATCATAATCCAGCGGATTAAGATCGGGACTAGACGACGGCCAGTGTTCAGCTCTGATGAAGTCCGAAACGTTTGTGGAAACCAAGACTGCGTAGACCGAGCTTTATGACCCGGCACCGAGTCTTGCTGGATGGACCATTCTTGGTTATTGAACATGGTGTTGTTAAGGGGCCTCACTACCTTCTCAAGAATGGTATCTTGATACACTTGTACCGATGTTTTGATACCTTTTTCACAAAAGTATGGCTCAGTCACTCCTTCATAGCTAATACCCCACCAAACCATCACTGAAGGCGGATAATTTGCACTCTGTCGACTAATTGGGAAGCTTCCTTAGAGTTTTCAGAATAAAAACGGTCATTTTGTTTGTTAAAATGTTGCTCAATTGTAAAAATTTTCTCATCCGTAAACAAAATTTTTCTGTGACCTCCCTTTGCGTACCGCTTCAGTAGTTGTTTCGATTTTACCACCCTATTCTTTTTTTAATTATCAGTTAAGAAATGACCAGTACATCTCTTATAGGCTGTAAGTCCTAAGTCATCTTTTAAAATACGCGACATGGTTCTAGGTGCTATCTTCATCTCCCGAGATAAAATCTTTTGCTTTCGGACAGGATTTCTTCGAATTCTTTCCCTTACTGCTTTGACCACTTTTTTCGTACGAACACTACGTGGACGGCCAGATCTTTTTCTGTCACAAACAGAGGAGGTCTCATTGTACCTATTAATAGTCCGGTACACAAACATTTTACTAATACCAAGCGTATGGGGAGTTTTAAAATACCTACTTTGTGTAATGCAATCACAGCGATTCAGTTCTATTTATCACCCCACTCTATTTTAATATCGCAAAATATTGCACCATGTATTGGCGCCAAAATGAGAAAACACAATGAACAATCATATAAACATGACAGATTCCAAATTCAAATGTAATATTTTGTTTATTTTTAATTGTAACAGTATTTATGGCCAGACTAAGTAATATGAACTTGAGATCGACAATAACACGTCATTCCTCATATGCCTGTCAGTCGCAGTGACGTCATTGAGTAGAAAATATATTTACTTAAGTACACAGCAATATATTTCACAGAACGATCCAGATCGATCCAAATTTAAAAAATTTGCCGTCCCCTTCAACGGCCCACAATTTTTCCACACAATCGTGGACACGCCGTGTGCTTGTAGTAGTGCAATCAAATCGAAAGCTATACTATGTAGCTGTTTATCAGTTCGTCTTTTTTAAATCGTTGGTGATATAATGTGTGTTCCGTTTCATTCGTTTTGACTGTGTGTTTATATAAATTTGTTTTCTCAAAGTCTTTGCTCCACGAAGCCCCCAAAGAAAATAATAGATTTGACTGTTGAAGAAAGTCGGTGTTTATCTATACTTCTGTACTAATATTATAAAGAGGAAAAGTTTGTTTGTTTGCATTGAATAAGCTCCGAAACTACTGGACCGATTTTAATGGAATTTGGCACATATATAGAGTAGACCACGGGGAAGGACATAGCTACTTTTTATCCCGGGAAAATGTACGCGCAAAAATTAACTTTTGCGCGCACGAAGTAGCGGGCAACATCCAGTAATTAATAAAGCTGCCAAAACGCTAAAATGTTGTCATGACAACACCTACTTGTTTTGAATAAAAGAAAAAAAAGGCCCGAGTGAATGGGAAGACCCATGTTGCTTGTCGCAAATTGAGTGAAATGAGAAATAATTTTATTTTATTTTATTTTTATTTAACAATTTATTGTACACAAGAAACATTTAAAACATTACACTTTACATGGAAAAATGAACACAAAGGTTCTGCTTATTTCTAAAAAGAAATTTCTTCCAGCAGCCCTACGGAGAGAAAAGGGATAAAAGAAAGCAGATAGAACGTGCACAATTACAAATATATTTACATATTATGTCTATACTAAAACATAAATAAAATATTATAATATTTAATAATATATACACTATCAAAAAAATTAATATAAAATACAATGCCTAAATTCTATGAGTAATATAAAATAGCTTCCCACACTGATTTCAGTGACGGTGGCCGGTTTAATTGAATCCAGGCCAGCTACGCAGGAGTTATTTCATAGGGCCCGAGTGTGTGCGCAGTACACAAGAGCACTCTCTCTTCCTTTACTCTCGTAACCCAGTGGGACGAATAACCGACACGACTGGTGAGATATCAGGCGCAGGTCCGACTTTTTTACATGCCCATCCGACGCATGGATCATCTTTCTTGTCAGACAATCAGCCTGCATTGTCCTAACCAAACTTGGAAACAAGATTTTTTTTTTGTTGTACCAATGCGGGAATCGAACCCACGACCTCCGAGTCGAGAGCCAAGATCTAAACCACTAGACCACGGAGGCTGTTATGATATAATAATATATATGAGTAATATAATAATATGCCTATAATATATAAATACTATATGTATATATAATAACAGTATTTACATGGATAGAGATTCGAGGTAGTGCTCTTTCAAACGTCTTTTAAAAATAGTAATTTATACTATATATAATATATTTTTAAAATAGTAATTTTAAACAATTTTAAACCCACTCTATTTTATACTTTAAACGAGATAATCTTGTATATATATATATATATATATATATATATATATATATATATATATATATATATATATATATATATATATATATATATATATATATATATATATATATATATATATATATATATATATATATATATATATATATATTATATAATCGTTATTTCTGAAACGGCTGCAAGTATTAAAATAAAATTGAATACGCACATAGTTTTGGGGGGAGAAAAATCGATCTAGCTAGTTTTGATGCCTGCGAAACTGGGCATCTTTAAGTTATATATTGTTTTATGTTTCGTCGTGCAACAATACATTAATAATTTCGACTCTAATAATGTCAGTCCGATTGGCAGTTTGGTAACATTTTGCGTTGTTCGGATATTCGGAATGTAGTGGTTTCAAGCCCCGGTAAAATATTTTTGTTATTCTTTTTTTTCTATCCACTAGAGCTCGGTTACCCAGGTACTAAGTATAATATGTCGTGTGCATTTCTCTAATCTTACGTGTATTAACGCCATAATAGCACTAACAATATCAATTTTTATTCAGTATCATCTGTCCCGACATACGTTGTTCTGCCTTAACTATGAACTGGAATAAATAAATAACTACAACCTACATCTACACCTCCAATATTTCTCACCGTTTAAACCTTCCCTGAACTTCCACAATTATTTCAAGACCAAAATCAGCCAAATCGGTCCAGCCGTTCCCGAGTTCTAACGAGATATTGGAATCGCAATCCATTTTTATTTTACATTTAATAGAAGAAGATGTCGTGTGCATTTCTCTAAACTTTGACTGTGTCCAGAAAGCGCGTAATCATACGCACGAAATGCCGACGCGCGGCGAGATACTAGGTCTCAATACATTGCGTCCAGAAGCTACGCGGGCTTCGTACTAGATTGCACGACACCTTGTCTAGAAGCTATACGCATAACGCACGTAGATTTACGCGCGTAATTCGCCTTTCCGGACAAGGTCTTACGTGTATCTTCGCCATAATAGCACTAACAAGATCAATTTTTGTTCAGTATTCGAGCAGCGACATGGCATTATGGGTTGAATTAGAACTATAATAAATCCGTTGCAATTTAGTGTTCGTACTGACTGCTGAATCGAATAAAATTTACCTGCTAGGGATGGACTCATTCATCTGGTATCGATATCGATATCCTTATATACTCTCTGTTCACATGCAATTTAATCCAAACGTAAACAAAAATCAAATCAGGCAATTCTTCTAGAGGTCACTGTTGTTTCTACAGTAAAATTTAAAAACTTGCCAATACATAATAATACACCACCACGTCCATCTGGCCCCGTGCTAAGGATCAAAAGAACTTAATGTGTTATGGGGACCAGGCAACGGGAAGTTTAAGATTTTTACAAGATATAATATACCTACATGACCCAGGAACATAGAAAAACTGTTAGTTCCTTCGGCGGGATTCAAACACGTGGTCGCCGGCTTGTGAGACCGCGTAAGAAATGACTCGACTTTGCCAATTTAGCATACTCGTACAATAATATGATAAACATTAACCAAACCGTAAATCTGTGATCAGCGAATTGAAACTACGATATATGGATAAACTAATTAAAATTTTGTTTGATTATGACGTACTAATTACTGTTCAACACATCGGGTCCAAATTAATTAAGTAGCACAAATAATTATTTGGAAACGATTTTATCTACGCAAACACAAAGTTTTGGTTTAACTAATGTTGTAATTATTAATTTGGTATTTCTAACATTTAGCTTAGATGCCGCAATTCGCGAGTAATGAAGGTGTTCGACACTTTCTCAAATCCTCGATGCGTTTCACAAACGCATTCTAATATTTAAGAGCCCTATTACAAATCTGCACTCTGCGAGATTAGGTATTTGAAGCGTTCCCTACATTTCGCATTTTATAGTAAATTATTCAGTTGTATTTATCGTTTTTATTGAAATAGGTTTAATATATTCATGCTTTAAAATTATAAAATCTTTATTCCTGATGAAGTATTAATTGTTCTGGTATAAATTTTGCTTAATAATATTATCTTAGATAGGAGTAATTCACAGTTAACTTGAAGCTATTTTCAAAGTTTTTTTGGCTTAGAGTAAGATTTATTTCTATATTAAATCAAAGATATTTCAAAATTGTAAGGCCGCTACGAACTATACGACTATATAGGAGATAACATTCTCATTTTATTATTTCTTTTGATTAGAACAGTAGTTCAATCCAGGAGCGCAAATTAATGCCTTCGCGCATTTTATGATTATTTTGACGACGACGACCTCTATGGCTCAGTGGTTCAGCGCGTTGGTGCTCAAGCCGGGGGTCGCGGGTTCGAATCCCGCCGAAGGAACAAAAAGTTTTTCTGTGTTCCTGGGTCATGGATGTGTAATAAATATGTGTATAATATAATAAAAATCTTAAATATATGTATAGTATAAAAGTATTAAATATACTTCCCGTTTTCTGGTACCTGTAACACAAGTTCTTCGGATCTTAGCACGGGGCCAGATTGACGTGGTTGAAAGCTTCCATAGTATTATTATTATTATTATTATATGAAAATCTCTCTGTGCTATTTTGGCTAAAAAGTTAGGCAAAATTTAGGAAAAGCGAGGCCGCTACGAACTAGGCCAATAGCTATTCTGCACTATTCAATATGTCAAAATTGTTAATGTATGTTTGTTTCTGAGATCAAGAACGCCATAATTGGCCATTTTACGCAAAAATCACAGGCGAGATGCAATATCTTAACACACATTCATGTTTATCAGTAGCGACGTGTGCATATAACACGAACGATTGAAACCGGCTCCACGTTTAAGTAAGAGTACCTTGGTAACCGAGCTTTGCTCAGAGTTCTGATAAATTTAAAAAAAATAAAAAGATTCACGAAAAACATTATATGACAGGAACCCATCACATCCCGAATTTTCGAACAAAGCAAAAATTATACATAAGCATACCAAACTGCCTATCGGACTGACATTGTAGAGTCGATATTATTTATAAATTGTTGCACGACAAAAGAAAATACATATATAGCTTAAAAAGGCGCAGTTTCGCAGGGATAAGACCTAGCTAGATCGATTTTTCTCTCCCAAAACTCCCTGCAAGTATTAACTTGCAGCCGTATAAACATAATCTTTCTTGTCTATTACGACCTTTCTTTCCTTACATAATATTAGCATCTACGACCACGGCATATTTAGAAGAAAGTGTTTAATTTTTAGTACATAAAATATTTCATCGATATCGATAAAATATTATAGACATCACCAAAGTCACAAAAAGACGGTGATTTGTATCAGAAAATGTTTTTACAGAGTCTTCGTGAACGAGCTATTACTGCCACGCTTCCTGCGGCTATTGGGACCAAAGTGGGCCTAAATTGGGGCAAAATGAGACAAGAATTTGGCAAAAATGAGGCTAGAATGGGGCAAAAATTAGGCTGGAATGGGGTTAGATGGTTGAACCATCTAACCCCATTGGTGGAACCATCTAAAGCGTAGTAATTTGACCATATGGTCAAATCTAAGATAAAATCTTGCTAATGTGACAAATCCTTCTACTATTATGAATATGAAAGTTTGTGAGGATGGATGGATGGAACTGTTTGTTACTCTATCACGCAAAAACTATGGAAAATATTTTTATAAAATATGGTATGGCAGTAGTTTAGGCTCTGGATTAAAACATAGGCTATATTTTATCTCGAAAAATAAGTGTTTATTTACGCGAACGGAGCCGCGGGCAAAAGCTATTAATAAAATATATAATTACTAACTTCGCTCGCGTAAATACAGGATTACACGGAAACGCTATTTTAGCATTTTATATCCCATGTGTTAATCCAAAGCCTAACATTAATTGTATATATAATAATATAAGTCATGAGTATTGAGTATGTATTAGTAGCTGATTCCCGCGGCTCCGAACGCGGCTCCGCGTAAATAAAGTATCGAGCATCCCGCGGGAATACTGTACTTTTCCGGGATAAAAGTATCCTATGTTTTAATCCAGAGCCGAAACTACTACCATACCAAGAGAAGGTTTAAACGGTGAGAAATATTGGAAAAATTGCGGAGAAAATACTGTAGATGTAGGTGAAGGTTGTAGGTGTAGATGTACATGTAGATGTAGGTGTACATGTAGGTGTAGGTTGTAGGTGTAGATGTACATGTAGATGTAGGTGTACATGTAGGTGTATGTTGTAGGTGTAGATGTACATAGAGATGTAGGTGTACATGTAGGTGTAGGTTGTAGGTGTATATGTTGGTGTAGGTGTGCATGTAGGTGTAGGTTGTAGGTGTAGATGTTGTTGTAGGTGTAGGTGTACATGTAGGTGTAGGTTGTAGGTGTAGATGTACATGTAGATGTAGGTGTACATATAGGTGTATGTTGTAGGTGTAGATGTACATAGAGATGTAGGTGTACATGTAGGTGTAGGTTGTAGGTGTAGATGTTGGTGTATGTGTGCATGTAGATGTAGGTGTAGGTTGTAGGTGTAGATGTTGTTGTAGGTGTAGGTGTACATGTAAATGTAGGTGTACATGTAGGTGTAGGTTGTAGGTGTAGATGTTGTTGTAGGTGTAGGTGTTTGTGTAGTTATTTATTTATTCCAGTTCATAGTTGAGACAGAACAACGTGTGTCGGGACAGCTAGTATTTTATAGAACTCACGTTCAAATTTGCTGGTACCGACTTCAAAATTGGGAAGATTGAGTAGAGAAATAGTTAAAATTTTATCCGAATTTAAAAGGTTTTATTTCATACTTTTTGTGCATTTTTACTTTGGAAGTAGGTTTTAATTTTTTGTTTAAAAATAATAATTTTTCTCTTTTTAGTTAAATTTTAGTTAAATTATTATCTATATTATTATGAACTCATTGATATCGGTGCACAAGACTGATGAGTAGTGAGTACCTATGTCATCTTAATAATATTATATTGGTGTTTCTTGTGAAAATGGTGGTGATGATGATGCTGATTACTGTAAGTTGTATGGTATACATATGCTTTTAGTTTTTTAAACAGCGCCGAAATCCCCAAACATGTATCTATAAGGAGTCAGGAGTACTGTTCAGTACTTTTGGATCCAGGGTATACCTTGGTACAAAATCTTACTTTTTGGTAGTATATGCTTGTAATACTTCAGCAAAACTATATAACTATATAATCTAGTTTAGTAAATTTGCGTTTCAGAGGCAAATACATACTTATAGTTTTTTTTTAACCGACTTCGGTTAAGCATTCAGCTGTGTATATATATATATTTGCCTCTGAATGGCAAATTTATTAAACTAGGTTTCTTAATTTTTTTACAACATTGTTTCTAGGCAACGTATTCAGATAAAACCGATGCAAAAATTAAAAATTGTAAGAAATAATTTTAATCCCTTTACTAGTAAAATTAGTAATGCGGGTGCAGTTACACTTGCAGACCATAAAATTAAAAAATATATAATATATTTTAATAATCCTATAAATATCATAAATGTGAAAGTTTGTGAGGATGGATGCGAGGATGTATACAGTATGGATGGATGGATGTTTGTTACTCTTTCACGCATCTACTGAACGGAATTTGATGAAATTTGGTATGGTAGTAGTTTAGGCTCTGGATTAACATAGGATATTTTTAATCCCGGAAAAGTACAGTATTCCCGCGGGATACTCGATACTTTATTTACGCGGGCGGAGCCGCGGGAAACAGCTAGTAATACATACTCAATACACATGACTTATATTACTATATATACAATTTAACATCTTAACAATAATTGCAAGTAACTTGGGAGTTCTTGACATGTTACTTTAGACAAACCAATATCCTCCAGATGATTACTTCAATCATCAGAATGATTAACACGATCATTTTAACTATTCTTATGATAAATATTATCACGATCATTATCACCACCATGATAATGATCAACATCGTCACTGATATCAATATTTATGTCATCATTTTTATTATTACCACGATCATCAGGGCTGTTTATATTTCGATTGTGATAATAATATTCATTAATGTAATTATTTATAGGTGTTAAATCTTTGGGACGTAATTCATATCCAGCAAAGTTTCCTATAAATGTTTGATCACCGGTCGCGCTGGGTCCGAGTTGCTATCAAAAACTAAGAATCCTTCGTAGCCGTTGTTCAGTTTTATCTTTCCAACTAGTACATCATTTCTTTCATCTTCAGCTTGAACTTCATTTGCTGGATAATTTTCAGGTTTCTTAAGGAGAAGGATAAAATGGTGGACTTGATTGTTTGATGGTACCTTATTATTATCAGCTTCAAGTTCACTTTTATTTGAATCTACATCGTATTTCAAATTTACCTTCTCTGTCGTTGGATCAACGAGAAAACTATTTATATTCACCACAGGTTCGTTTCTAGCCGGTACGTCACCGTTGTTGATATCTACGCCATATAGAAAATCATCTGAATCATGTGGCATATCCTTCGTTGAATCACTAACAAAACTATTTTTATGTTTCACGCTGTCTTCATTTTTTACTAATATTTCATCATCTCCCCAGCCAAAAACAATATCGTGACTCAAAACAAAAACTACATTCAGAATTATCAAAATGCATTGAATGAGCGTCATTTTTCTTTTGATTTTTACTTTAATCACCTGATTTTATACTCGTTATAATCTGTGAAATCATATGTTAATTTAATTTCACGGCTACATTAGTAAAGTCACAGTTCAAAATTAATTTTAAATCACATACCTTGCATGTCATATTTTAATTACATTTCATTACATTCTCATATACTATGCATTATATTTATTTTATCGTTATATAATTATGTTTTTATTTGAACAAGGATAGTTGTAAGTAATGTATTTGTGATTGCAGCTGCACATAATAAGATTAGTATTCATTTTAACCCGACTACGGCGAAGCCAAAATGAAGGGTTATATTAGAATTCTATGTATGTACTATGTTTGTTCCACCGTAGCGCCTAAATTACTGATCCGATTTTAATGAATGACTAATGAGGTGCCAACAGATTCGTACTAATATCCCGAAGAACATAGGCTATATTAATTTGCTTAGTCGGGTTATAGTTTTACTAAAAATTATAGTTATTGATATAGTTAAGTTATAACTCCTCTGGGCGACTGTAATCGCTTACAATCAGGATATACTTTAGCTCGTTTGTCCCCTTCCGTAGCAACGAGTATCCAGTGCATGTGTGTGTCTGCCAGTGCATTTTCGAAGACTAACAGACAAGGGCCCCAATTCTCGTTACTCTAATATCGGTTCGGTTAACACGCTGTCTCATTCGCATATGCGTCAAATCATGCGCGCGCGAGCGGAGCAGACTGACATACGAACCGAGAAGGCCCCGAAGCATGACTATCCCACGAGAATACAATATTTTGACCAAGTGCCAACATTTATTCAGCAGTACGTATCCACTATCACCGTATAATTTCTATGTTAATTATTACGATAAGGTGACTATTTACCCATTTCAGAGTTCCGTATACTGGTGAAGAGCTGATGATGAAGAGTACAATGACACATTAATTTGTTCCAATGAGGGTTTTTAAAATCGTGACATCTGACAGCTTTTTGACACGACAAGGACCGTCGGGCTACCGAGCGCCGCCTGGTGACAGAAAAAGGATCGACAATTCTTATTGACCGTTTTTGATACCACTTACGCCACCAGGTGACGCTTTGTGTGTGTTGGGTCTGCCCCCTAGCGGCAGAAAAAATATCAAAAACCCTCATGGTATCTTTTTGCGTCGCCCGCATTCCACCGACCTAAGTTCATGGTTTTTTTTTAATTTTCAAATATTTGAACTGACACAAATGCTTTTGGATGATAATCTTTTTTAGTAATATCTAAACTAATATTATAAAAAGGTAAAGTTTGTTTGTTTGCATTGAATAGACTCCGAAACTACTGGACCGATTTTGATGAAATTTGGTACAGATATAGATTAGACCACGGGGAAGGACATAGGCGACTTTTTATCACGGCAAAATGTACGGTTCCCGCGGGATTTCCTTTTGCCATCTATTATAAATAAGTACTAAATTTATACAATATATTATTTTTCTCTCAAAACGGAAAATCACCAAGTTAATACTCTGTATACGTCTATTTCAATCCAAACGTACACAAAATGATGGAATTGGAGCAAATTCATGTGTCATTGTATTTGTTTATCACACGGTTAATATATATAACTCCCCCCTCCCCACCGATTTCGGTGACGGTGGCCGGTTTCGTTGAAACCAGGCCAGTTGCGCAGGAGTAATTTTTTATAGTGCCCGAGTGTGTGCGCAATACACAAGTAAACTCTTCCTTTACTCTCGTAACCCAGTGGGACGATATTTTTTGTTGCTCCAATGCGGGTTCGAAGCTCGCCGGGTTCCGAACCAGTGGCAATTGTAATTCTTCTTTAATAAATCTTTTTTTTTTTCTTTGTTTAACATTCAGAAAACAAAACCTTGTTTTTTATTCTGAATATACATTTTTTTTTACTTTATTTTATTAGTCCCTGTCTTTATTTAAATAAGTTATGTACCTCTACGTAGCAGTGCTACGAAGTCGTAGCGTCGCTACGGTGGGTGCGGCTACGACGTAGCACTAATAGAAGTGGCGGCCGAAACGTTTAATCTCGATTGAATAAAGTGAGAGGGATTGAGGCAAATGCAGTTTACATACAATGTGCATTGCACGTGACTTGAGTGCTTTGCCGGTTTTTAACGGCAAAGAAATCACGTTTGCTGTATGGGAGCCCCCCTAACATTTTTATTTTATTCTGTTTTTAGTATCTGTTGTTACAGCGGCGACAGAAATACACCATATGGAAAATTTAAACTGTCTATAATATTAATAGGTATCACGGTTAAGAAGATACAGCCTGGTGACAGACGGACAGCGAAGTATCAGTAATAGGGTCCCATTTTACCCCTCGGGTACGGGACCCTCATAAATAGCATTGTAAACATAAACTATATTTAAAGCCGTATACGTATAGTCGATACTCACGAGTTCACATTTGACGACCCGCGGCTCAGTAGTTGAGCGCGGTGGTGATCAAGCAGTAAGGCGCGGTTTCGAATCCCGCCGAAGAACCAAAATGTTTTTCTGTGTTCCTGGACCACGGGTGTTAATTAAATATGTGTATAATACAATAAAAGTATTAAATATACTTCCCGTGTCCGGCCCCTGTAACACAAGCCCTTCGGGAACCCACGGGGCCAGATTGACGTGGTGTCAAACGTCCATAGATATTATTATTATCATATTTTGTCTAACAAACAGAAATTCTAAGATTCACGCAGTGAGTTTTATACCAAAAACAAAAGAAACCGCTTTCTCAACTTTGCCAGGAGGGAAATTACAGCTTTGGATTAAAGTTGATGTCAAAATGGCAGCCATAAATTTCCGGTTCCGTCCCGTTTGCCGCCAAATTAATGGCTTAATATCTATTTGTTGATTAGGATAAAAACTATATTCAGATCCAAATCATCCTAATCTACTAGCTTTTACCAGCGGCGGCCCGCGTAAATACAGTATCCCGCGGGAGCACTGTACTTTTTCGGGATAAAATATAGCCTATGTGTGAATCCAAAACTTAAACTACTGCTATACCAAATTTCATCAAAATCCGTTCAGTCGTTTTGACGTGAAAGAGTAACAAACATCCATCCATCCTAACAAACTTTCACATAATTTAATTTTTATCATATTTCACATAAATTAAAATTAATAGTAGTGGGATTCGCGTTAAGAATACAGTGAATCGCGCGTGCTTGGTCAATTTTAACATCAATTATGACACATTTGCGCGATATTCACTGCCTTCTTTTCGCATCCTACTATTATTATAAATGTAAATGCTTGAGAGGATGGATATATGTTACTCTTTCACGAAAAAACTACTGAACGGATTGAAATTTGCTATGGCAGTAGTTTAAGCTCCGGATTTAAACATAGACTACTTTTCATCCCGGAAATTTGCGCCGTACGCGGGCGGAGCCGCGGGCAAGAGCTAGTGACATACATTAATTTGAATGTCGATTGTTATGACCTCCAGGAGGCGACTCTTGCAAAAATTACATGTTATATACCGGTGTCCCAGAAAATATTGATAATCCTGGAGCGCCTAATAGTACGGCTATCAGGCGCTCAAATAAAAATACACAAAAAAAATATTCGAAGCGGTGCCAAAAATATGAAGTTTGTTTAAAAAAAATAGTTTTTATTGACCTTACTGTACTTTCATGTACACTACTGACGCAAATTAAGGAAATTCGTTGCATTTTTGGTGTTATCTTATTCCTCACAGACCATACATACTATTAGAAATACAGTAAAAAGTATGAATATCTATTGTACTTTTTAGGAAAAAGCAAATATCAACTTAAATTTTTATGAACGTGTTATATGTATTATACCATTTGTAAATATGCGCAGTAAACTGTATTAACTGCGCATATTTTTGAAACAGTTGGCCACTTAGGTCTTCATACTATTTTTTTTCACGAAAGGCTCTCAAACTTTGTCAAAATTATTTATTTATCAAATTTCATGCTAAAAATTTAAGTTGATATTTGTTTTTCCAAAAAAGTACAACAGATACTCATTCTTTTTACTGTGTTTCTAACAGTATGGTCCGTGAGGAATAAGGTAACACCAAAAATGCAACGAATTTCCTTAATTTGCGGCAGTAGTGTACATGAAAGTACAGTAAGGTCAATAAAAACTATTTTTTTAAAAAAACCTCATATTTTGGCACCACTGCGATTTTTTTTTGTGTATTTTTATTTGAGCGCCTGATAGCCGTACTATTAGGTACCCCAGGATTATCCATTCTTTCTGGGACACCCTATTTTTGCAAGCATTTGTCGACAAAAAATCAATCTTGCGTTGTGACCTCTCGGTTGTAGAGCTTGGACGCGTCTAATGTGGTAGGGATGAAAATTTATTTTTTTTCAGTACACGGTGCACGGTCGTTTTTGAGATTCCAGTACGTCGTGCTATTACTCTAGTAGAGGTGGACGGGTCCAGCTCAATTTCATCAATTACAATGTCTTGTGTATTGATATTAGCCAGTCTACCAGTGCTCGTACCACCAATGCCGCTGGATACCTATATAAAATGATCGCTTAATTGTTTTTTTTTGTTCGGAAAAGTCTACGCTAAGGGTCGGGTTAAGGCCGCTGTAGCTACGTCTAGCCTAGTAGCGTAGCGTAGCATATAACTAGCCTGGTGGCTATTTGATTAGGTTATTAATTTATGATCGCTTATATTTTTTCGAACGGGTCTGTGCTAAGGGTCGGGCGGTTAAGACCGCTGTAGCTAAATCGGACTATTGATTGCTTATATACATCTTAATAAATAAGTAGAATTAACTTAATAAATGTAGCTACCGCTAGCGCGATGTAGCCGTCTAACAGCGACATCTGTTAGCGTGTAGGAGAAACCACAAAACTTGTACTTTAAACGAGCTATTATTGTTTAATCCTACAATTATAAACGTGAGTTTGTGAGGATGGATGGATGAATGTTTGTTGGTCTTTCACGCAAAAACTACTGAACGGATTTCGATGAAATTTGGTATGGTAGTATTTTAGGCTCTGGATTAAAACATAGGCTACTTTTTATACAAATATGTAAAAGTACAGTGTTCCTTTGGGATAGTGTATTTGCGGGCGGAGCCGCGGGCAACAGCTAGTATAAAATATGTCACCGTGTAATATAACTAGCGAGATTATAAAATATCGATGCCCGCGACGCCATATTTGTTAGCTTATCCATTTGTTATCATACAATAAGGCGTTATAAATCTGTTTGTTATCGAATGACGTTACTATTATAACATCAAAATCACATAGGTATATGCCGTAATCACGGTTCAACCAATCAGCGCACGTGTTGCGTTCCGTTTTACAACTTAAGAGGCATATTACATCTCGACTGTGATTTTTGCGTAAAACGGCCAATTATGGTGTTCTTGATCTCAGAAACAAAGATATATTAACAATTTTCACATATTGAATAGTGCAGAGTAGCTATTGGCCTAGTTCGTAGCGGCCTCGCTTTTTGTAAATTTTGCTTAACTTTTTAATTAAACCCAAAATTGCAGAGAAAGATTTTCATAAAATGCGCGAAGGCACTTTTTTGAGCTTCTGGATTGAACTACTGTTCTAAGCAAATGAAATAATAAAATGAGAATATTATCCCCTATATAGTCGTATAGTTCGTAGCGGCCTTACAATTTTAAAATATCTTTGATTTAATATAGAAAAAAAGCTTCTTCTAAGACAAAAAAACTTCGAAAATAGCTTTATGTTAACTGTGAATTACTCATATCTACGATAAAATATTATTAAGCAAAATTTATACCAAAACAATTGTTACTTGATAAGGAATAAAGATTTTATAATTTTAAATCATGAATTTACTAACCTATTTCAATAAAAACGATAAATACAACTGCAAAATTACTACAAAATGCGAAATGTCGGGAACGCTTCAAATACCTAATCTCGCAGAGTGCAGATTTGTAATAGGGCTCATAACATGTGTCAGTTCGTTGTAACGAATAATATAATGTATTATAATATAACGGAATATAATCCGTAAAATTGTAAGCAGAATATTTATTTTACAATCTGTCGACATTTTATAATCTCGTTAGTTATATATTACAATCTAACGGTACTTATTTACTATATTACGATTATTACTTAATTACGATGATATGTATAATCGGAATCCCTCAACGGCTGCAATTATAACCATAAAATTTAGTATACAGCTGTCTTATCCATTAGAAACTGTCCATTTTTAAACTAAATATATGTTTTTTTTTTTCTTTCGTCGTGCAACAATTATATATCGATAATTTCGACTCTGTCATGTCAATCTGATTGGCAGCTTGGTATGCGTATGCATAGTTTTTGCGTTATTCGGAAATTTGGAATGTGGTGTGGGTTCGAAACAATCGAATCCCGGTCAGATAAATGTTTTTGTGATTCTTTTTATTTTTTTAATTTACTAGAACTCCGTGCAAAGCACTGTTAACGAGATTATTAAAGGCATTCTGGTCTCCATACTCAATACAGATCGTACTACTATAATTGTTGCTCATTGAAAATAGTGCCCAGTGAACTAGTAACTGAACTAAAAGGCTGATATAGTTCGCCGTGATAAAAAAGATATGTTATCTTTTTAGGCTGGGACTATATGCACCGGAATCCGGAAGGCCGTAGAAAATTCTGAGCATTGAAAATAGACCTCTGCGCCAGTAGAATAGAGTTGAATACCGAACACATGAGTGTTGATTTTCATCGGCGTTCCGGATCCCGGAGCATATAGTCCCAGTCTGAGTGACACATTTTGCGCACCTCTAGTACGATGTTCCCGTGGGATACTTTATTTACGCGGGCGGAGCCGCGGGCAAAATTTAGTAATACCTTAATAATTAATGAAGAAATCTGAATAATGAATACCAACATTTCGATGTATTCTGACATCCAAGAGATTTTTGCAGAAATTTCATGTTAGATTTCATAAGAAGAACACGGGATTTTTTTTTTTTTTTTCGAACGGGTCTATGCTAAGGGTCGGGTTAAGACCGCTGTCGGAAGTCGGACTATAACTAGCCTGGTGGCTAGTTTGTTTGGTGGTAGATGATGGGAGGGTTTGACCCTCCCTAACATCACCCGGGTAGAACACGGGATTTTTTTTTTCTTTTTTTTTTCGAACGGGTCTATGCTAAGGGTCGGGTTAAGACCGCTGTAGCTAAGTCGGACTATAACTAGCCTGGTGGCTAGTTTGTTTGGTGGTAGACGATGGGAGGGTTTGACCCTCCCTAACATCACCCGGGTGATGTTCAAACCGGATATTGGGGACAGCTACGGATTAGAAGCTATTATTATGACAGGGGAGACGCGGGTCTCTCCTGCTGAGGGGTCCGACCCCTTTCCTCACTCGCTGATGAGTGAGGTTGCTCGCGCGCGGTAGCAGAGACTAGCGGCGTGCGAGTTAACGCGATAGAGGAGCTCTCGATTTGGTCGATATCGGTACTGAGAGGGCCGTCCCTCTCCCCTTCCGCGTACGGTCGGGATGACTCGCGCGCGTAAGTCCTAATGTCGATGAGGTTCGCGGTATTGGTAGAGCTCTCTATATCAATATCGCGGTCGCGGACACTAATTTAGGAGTGTACCTAGACTACTGGGATGCGAACTCGAACTCGGGTTCGGGTCCGGTCCCGTGTTAGGGTCGGTCTGTACGTCTGTACGTGTTGTCGTGTCGGATGTGGGACCCCGGTGCGATGCTAGCGTCGCGGGTGCGTGTGATTTGCGTTTACGTAACTGTACACAGTACGTTACGTATTTTGTGATCGGGTCAACGGGATCGGCTAAGATATGCTTAGGCCGTTTGTGCGGGTGTCGGAAAGTAGAACACGGGACAGCATCATAATGCTAAGTAGGATTATAATGTAGCTACCGCTAGCGCGATGTAGCCGTCTAATAACGTCATCTGTTGGCATGTTGGTGAAACTACAAATAATATTGAAAGGAGGATGGGCTTGGTCTACACACTCAAAACACATCTTACTACTCCTCTTTCACGCAAAAACGACTTAAAGGATTTAGATGAAATTTGGTATGGTAGTTAGGCTCTGGATTAAAGCGTAGGCTACTTTTCATCCCGAAAAAGTGCAGTGTTCTCGTGGGATACTTCATTGAAGCCGTGGACCGTAGCTATAATTATATCATAAAAAGATCTCTTTTTGTTCTTTATTTCGTTGTATGGCCATTAATGTGTGGCTGAATGGGTTTTTTGGATAGACGTCAAAACCAAAAAAATATAAGCGTTTTTAATTCCTTTTCTTTTAGCATATTTCACATAATTTGTACTGGAGAGTATGGCTTCGCTCATCGAGGGAGAGCGACGCTTCGGAACGAATAGGTCAGCCCGACCGGATAACACGGCCTCGTGTTAAGCCGGCGTGATAAAACAGACTAGTAAAAAATATATACACAGTACACACAGCCTGTATTATTACACCATTTTCGATGGTGTTGCTATTAAGGATCAAATACTGGAAAGTAATACAAGGTGGTTCAAAGCCAACTACGGATATTTTGGGCATATGATCCACTGCTTATGTCAAAACGTTGAGCCAGAAAAAAAAAAGTGTGTGTGTCATCTCCGACGCACGACTGGAGTTTACTCGAAAAAGTAAAAAATACTCTGTAGTGTATACATAGCGTAGTTTGATTACATATTTTTGGAACGAAGTTCCTTATCGCGCGTTGCGAAAGGGGGCTAGACGAAAAAAATTAAGACTAAAAGTTGTAACGACACTTTTTGCTATAGTTGTAAGCCGTGCGGCGCGCATTGAGTTATAATGTACTACGTACTAGAGAAGACGCCTCAACTCGATTGTTTGTAACACATGTTAGAGCGCGCGCACTCCAACTTACTTAGTCTGTGCCGAGCGCTTGCTGTAACGTGACACGTTTGAGTGAAGTTTTGTTTTTAAAATTATGCCTTCGTGTGCATTGAGATGCTGTTCAAACAACTCCAGAAACATAAGTAAAAGTCAAGGAGTGATTTTTCACCAATAAGTTCATTTATTATTTTTTTATCGACTACTTTTTATCGCGGAAAAATGTAAGGTTTCCGCGAGATTAACTTTTGAGCGCACAAAGTCGCGAACAACATGTATAATATAATAAAAATCTTAAATTTGTATATCCACATTACATCTACATTACATGCCCGCAGCTTCGCCCTCGCATGACATCAGGTTATAATCTTTCATCCCATATTTTACCCACCTATGGACAGAATTTTAGAAAACGCTGAAATACGTAACTCATTATTTTTTCCGTACTCAATTCATACGGAATATCATGCAAATATGTCCAAGGAATAACATGCTCCACACAAACATTCATCACCTATTTCACCCCCTTGGGATTGAATTTTGAAAAATCCTTCCTTAGTGGATGCTTAGTGATATTATCTATGTGTTTGAATTATAATTTTAATATTGAGCGTTCATTTTGCGTTGGCTATTGAGTTCAGACACCCGCGAAAAATAAAAATAACTCAATGATATGTCCCTAACACGTATGCTCTAGGGTGACCACGCTGTAGGAATAATCAGCTGATTTGCCTGATAAGCATAATTGTAGGTCGTCTTCGACATCGCATTTTATAATGGCACAAGAAAAAAGCTCTTACTTACCAAGAGCTACCGTTGATAATGGTTTTTCCTACCACTATTATCAACACCTGTTTTAATAGATGGATTATTATCTGTTCTACATAGACGTATATATATAGACGTGGCATGTCGAGGCATGTCCCCACTTAAATGGTCCCGCTTTTGGTGTTGCTTGGGGCCATTTTGACATATTTTGAGGTATGGTGAAATCAAGATGTCGTAACTTTCTCTTGTACGAGAGACACAGCCTTAGTTTTGAATTATTTGCTGTTTTATGCTATTGTATTCTTATTAGAATAACGAATGTGTAAGCTTTTTTTTTATTTCAATAGATCTTGTTTCATGAACCGTGTAGTAAAATTTGTATTTTTGGATATCATTGAAAATAACAAATACATGAACGTTTCAAGTCGCCAATTAGACAGAGAGATTCGATTTGTTATGTGACGTCACATTACACGACTCGCATAGAAAGTCCAGTAAGGAAAAAATGCAGGCACACTGTCCTGAATAATCAACCGATATTGTCACTTTCAAGTTAAACGATGTGTGTTATGACGCATGCATTCAAAATGTCCATACAAAAACTATACTCCGCATAAAAAATAAATAAAAAAACTCCTTTAAAATGGTGTCCGCTGTATACGTTTTGTTCACACACAAAACGATTGTTACAGATATTTTATTGCATGAAAAACAATATCATCCTACTGTTATGATAAATCCGAAAGTTTGTGGATGGATGGACGGATGTTTTCTTTTCTCTTTCACAGTAAAACTTGGTATTAGTAATTTAAGCTCTGGATTAACACATGGGCTTCTTTTCATCCCGAAACAGTACGGGCTTCCCGTGGGACACTATTGGCGCGGGCGAATATTAGTATTACTTCAATTATGAATAATGACCTCTAGGAGGTCATGTCAAAAATTTTTTGTTTTTATTTCTACTGATACGGTTCATTGTAATCGTAATAAATAAGAAGGATTATAATGTAGCTACCGCTAGCGCGATGTAGCCGCCCTACAGCGACATCTGTTAGCGTGTAGGAGAAACCACAAGTAATATTGAAAATAGGATAGGCGTTCTGGTCTACTCACTCAAATCACATTTTTCAACTGTTTACTATTATAAATGTGAAAGTTTGTGAGGATGGATGGATGTTTGTTACTCTTTCACGCAAAAACTACTGAATGGATTTTGATGAAATTTGTTAATTATAGTAGTAGTTTAAGCACTGGATCAACACATAGGCTACTTTTATCCCGAAAAACCGCGGGCAAAAGCTAGTACATACATACACTCGAAAAACTTAACCCTTCGTAGGAAGTTAAAAATTCCCTTAGACTATTATAGGTAATTTTAAAAACCAAATATTGTACCGTCGGCAAAACTTGTTTCTCTGTGCTGTCAGCGAATCAGAATGGCATGTTCTTTGTACGGTCGGCAGAGGGCACAAACAATGTCCTAACTCGATGAAGGATCACGCCGCTCTTTGAAACATTTACAAGTAGCGTCAGCAGAAAAATGCTAACACAGATTTCATTTTCCATGAAATACTCTCTGTTCAGGTCCAATAGAATATTTTTTTTGCAAAAAAAAAAAAACGACATAAGTAGCCAATAACGCTGCCAATACAAATATACATTAATTTGGGCGAATCGAATCTTTTTGTTTTTAAACATATTATTATAAAGTTATTCAAAATCAATTGATTATTTGATTATGTTTATTATATGATATATTATATGATTTTTTGATTATGTCATGTCATGTCAAGATTTTTTAATTTATTTTTTAATAGAAATGTTTTTAAAATAAATCTAAATAAAATTACTTTACTCTATCATGAATCATCACTCTTGTCAGAGAATCGGGTGATCAGCCTGCATTGTTCTAACCAAACTTGGAGACAACATTTTTCGTTATTAATCCTACTACTGTTACAAATGTGAAAGTTTGGGAGGATGGATGGACGGATGGAAGTTTGATACTCTTTTACGAAAAAACTACTGAACGGATTTTGATGAAATTTAGTATGGTTAACGGTAGTAGTTTAAGCTACTAACATGCTGCTTTTCATCCCAAAAAAACTACAGTATTCCCGTGGGAAAAAGCTACTGTATACAGTACCAATAGTTTTTGCTCTCAATTTTCACTCGACCCTTTTTTGCCGACGCTCCCGCTGCCGTGCCTCACAAATATTTGTTCGTTAGCCGCCACATGCTGACCGTACACAGCCCACTATAGCCGGGCCCTCGCCCGATTCTCAATTTTCGCATGTCCGGTACACTCGGAAGCGAGTGACTATGTCGACACACACTGCAGTTCAAACCAATAAACGGTTTAAAATTAACATTCGCTAATCTCTTATACTTTAAACGAGTAAATTTTGTATGAAGAATAAGAATAATTTTATTTGCGCAGCTTTGCATCTGCATTAGTACAATAATGCTCAGTACAGGCGCATATTTAGATCAGAATTTATAGATACAGAATCGATAATTTTGTGTAACATTTGCGCCTGCACTGGGCTTAGCCTGTCCTGCAGACCAAGATTCAGTTTGAATTTCAAATACAAAATTATCACTATACCTTAAAAATTTAAAAAGCTAAAACTAATTAATTAACACATACAATGTGTGTCGTCTCGAAATATTTAAACAGCAGATAATATGCTTAATTTTATTGACAAACCACTCCCCTTTTTTGGGGAGTCGCAAACCGCACCCACCCTAAGATACAAGCAATAGAATATTTTATGTTTTGGTTACTACCTTACGTTGAATAAACCTAAATCAATAATTTTATTTATGACCTACACACATCAAAAGGGTTTCCTTTTATTCTAAATACCTGGGTAACCGAGCTTTGCTCGGAGCTCTAGTAGATAAAGAAAAAAGAATCACAAAAATATTTTACCGGGGTTCGAACCCACCACATTCGGAATTTCCGAACAAAGCAAAAATTATACATAAGCAAACCAACCTGCCAATCGAACTGACATAATAGAATCGAAATTTTTGATTATATTGTTGCGTAACGAAAGAAAAAACATATTATGTAGCTTAAAAATGCGTAGTTTCCCAATACTTGTATCCGTTTTCGAGATTACGATTATATATACACAAGATTGTCTCGTTTAAAGCATAAGAAGAAGAGAACGGTTGCAAATGTTTCCATGAAATTTACTATGCACGGAGTTTTGGGAGAAACATCGATCTAGCTAGATCCTATTCATGGGAAACTGCGTAATTTGTAGTTATATAATATACAAGGTTCGGTAAAATCAACTACGGATATTTTGGGTATATGATCTTCTGCTCATATAAAGACATATACTTAAACAAAAAAATATTGTCACAGTGGCGTAGCGTGGCCGTCCGCCGCATGACAATTTTGCCGCCCCCTTATTTAGGTTTTTCAATTTAATGCATACATTACATTACCTACATACATTAATACTATAGAACTTTTCAAGATCAGTCATCGTTATTTTCCATTATACAGGTTAGATTTTAAATAAAAAAACCTTTATCTAAGCGCAAAAATTACAGCTTCCGAGCGTAACATAAATTACGATACGGGACAGTGTGAAATGGTCAATTACCATTTCCATCAATATAACTTTCCTTGTAATATTTGTAAGAATCCGAAGCTTTCGTAAACACGTACTTTCATGCAAAATACTGGGAATCCGCAAAATTCTGTTATTCGCTGCAAAATATCGCCACAGAATGAGGAAGTGATGAAAAATTCCGTTTCCTTTTTAATCGGGTTCGGATTCATAGAATTGCCAGTACCTATACATAATTACCTGGCGTTATTTTCATATTTTATGTATTACTTATTTATAATATTATATAAAATACAGTAGGTACTGAAACAAAACAATCAATAATGTGCACCCAAATGACGCTGACAAAACAATTCCGTGTGACGCACGTGACGTAGTTAGTAGTTTAAGAATTAAAATGTCACATCTTCTATGTTTTTGCCAGCGGCTTGTATGGATAACAACCTTATTTAGATGAAGAACAAATGAAAAAGTGACATAAACATTTTCATTATTTTATGGAAGATAAAGTTTATATTTGGGCAAAATTAGTCCCGCCGCCCGTGTCGACTCGAGCGCTACGATGTGCTCGCGCGGTTGATTGGGCGAACTAAAACGTTCTACCCCCAATATATGGCACATTGCGCGAAAAATGCAAACTAGCGTTATTTTGTATTATAAAAGATATTATATTATATTATTATTAGCTAACACAGGATTAGACTGTTACCTCACCGCAAAACTTCAGCACCGAAATCACTGGTACATATGAAAGAAGATTTTTCCGCCCCCTTAAAATTGTTTAAAAAAAAAAAAAAAAAAAAGCGCCCGGGCGGCGCGGTCGGATCGGTCCATCCGTTTCAGAGATTAGCCGGGACAAACAGGCGGACAGACAACAATTTTAAAAACTGTTTTTTAATTGCAAGTTCCGTATATACTTTCATATGCATTTAGTGAAAAGCTGTTATTTTAAAATTACAAACAGACACAAATTTAATTTATTCGTGTATATTTGTGTATAGAAATATATTACCTAAATAAATTAAATTTATATCCCGCCAAACTATGAAGGTTATTGGCGGGTACTGTCTATCCGTCTGTGTGTCTGTTTGTTGCGGCTTATCTCTGAAACGGCTGCACTGATTTTCATGGGACTTTCGCTGGTAGACAGCTGAGGATATAAGGTGTAACTCAGGCTACTTTTATCTTAGGGTTCCGTTTTTAGAAAAATACAATTCCGTTTTCGCTATTTCTACGGAACCGTAGCTTCGGACGCCAGCGGGCTTAGCATGGCGATGCGAAGAAATAATTCTAAAGAATAAATATTCTATCCAAAACAGTTCGGTGCAAAATAGATCTTAATCCATGGTTAATGTTGACCTTATATTGACGACCACCTAGGTCGTCAATATAAGGTCAACATTTCTAAAAAGCCACATTTTTAAAATGGCCGCCGGGAAATCTTCTGTCAAAAATGATCAAATTTTCCCGTAAATGACTGAACGTAAAGAAACTATTTGTCTTGGACCGCCATGATGTGGAGTAGTTGACATTATTGTAAGACTATTTGACATTAAAATAAGAAAACGTTTCTACTTTAGCTGTCAAAAAAGGCCATTTTGTGAGCTCATGCTCCGGAAAAAACGAAATGTTGTTTCTCACAAAGACGATGCATCGACCTTGCTGCCTTACAATAAGAACTATTTTGCTCCGAGTGGTATTAATGTTTCTTCAATCTGTCATTTTGTCGATTCTTCGGTGTTTCTAGGGTGCGCATGCTAGGCCTGCTGCTAGGTAGTAACTAATATGATATGTCGGGACATTTTTATACTCTCCATTGTCAATAAACAAGCATGCATTCCGTATTTTCCACATAATTCTCCCTTTGTGAGGTTCTGTTTGTACGGCCTTTGTGTCCACATTTGTTTGCACGATCAGTATCACCTTGTACATATTTAGGGCTTGTACACAAAACCGCGATGCGAAATCGTAACGCAGCAATCTCTCGCTGCGGTGCGATTTTCGAAGACTTTTAACTATAGTAGCGATGTGGATCGTAACAAGAGTTGGGTACTTTGGATATTAGCAATAAAATACAGGTAGATCAGGCATATAAGGTTTGGGATCACAACTATCGGCGTCGCAGTTTTCTGCGTGGCGATTTCGCATCGCGGTTTTGTGTACAAGCCCTTAGGCCGGGGCTCCGGTAGGCCGGAGAAAATTCAGAGCATTGAAAATAAATCTCTGGACTAATACGATACAACTAGGCTTGCCAGATGGCCGGGAAATCCGGGACTGTCCCGGAATTTTGCGTCTTGTCCCGTGGCCAGTAATTAGACCTTATTGTCCCAGATTCCGAAAACCTGCTAGTTTTGTAACAAAATAAACCAACAACGAATGACAGGGCTGTGTTGATTATTTATTTAGACAGAACAAGAAGGTGCTCAATTTGGTTTATTTTATGCACCTCTAAAACTAAATTTACAAGAGAAAGATATTGTTGATTTTTTTCAGTTTATTACGATTTAATTTATAATGTAGTTTTCATTCTTTCAAGTTTAAATTTATTGATAAGCTATGTGCTCGATTTTATTCATATCTAACGTGTTGATTTACCACCAAAGTTTTAAGTCTAAGCTGCATCTTAAATAACTGGTGTTATTTACGTAGTACGAGTAAGTACATAGATACCTATCTAATAAAAGTATGTTTTTTAAAATAAATGACATTTTCCTTTTTAAATACAAATATAAATCATTTGAAAAAAAAAAATACAAGATAATTTTTACTACGGCCACGACCCGACACCGTGGTCCTAGAATTGTCCCGGATTTGATAATTTTATTTATTTATTTTTCTTTATTCAATACCAACAGCGTATTACAATTTAGAACTTAACACTAAACATGTAACGATTAGTATGGCCAGTAACAGGTATTACATTGTTTGACAAATAGTTGTGCTATTTAACATAATAATAGAAACTATTTAATAAAAACACCGTCATAGTAATTATCGACACAATGAAGTCTTGACATGGATACTAATTACTATAATATAATAAGCTAAACAACTCTTAGTATAATTGTGGTTGTAATAAAATATTTTTGTCTCCTAATTAATATTAATAATATATAATATTAAGAGTGTACGTGTGTGTGTGTGTGTGTGTGTGTGCGCGCGCGCGCGCATGTAAGAGTGTGTGTGTGTGTGTGCATGTGTGGCACCCTAGCCCTACGACACGAAGTCTTGGGATGAGTGAAAAATACCACTAGGGTACCGCATGTCAGGTTTGTACAACATGTTTATGTAAATATATATATTTTTTTTTCTTTAATCATCCTTTTTTAATATTTTTATAACTTCACTCTTGAATTTCCTTTTAGAATTGTAAGCAAATAGGTCTACAGAATTATTTTTTTTTGTGTATGAGCGACTTATACGTGAGATAACAGAGTTCTGTCCATAACTAGTGTTTGATGCAGGTATGTGCAGTAGGGGGGTGTTTCTAGTGCGGAATTTGGGCGTTCGGAAGGTAAGTTGTGACACGAGGTCAGGGCAATCTATTTTACTATTAGCGATATCGTACAGTAAACATAAGTCCAAAACAGCGCAGCTCTCGTCATAGGAATCAAATCTTTTACCACAGCGGTAAGTCAGGTAAGTTATAATTTTTTTCTGAATGCGTTCCAGGCGACTTTTATATATAATGTAATGAGGGGACCATATCGGCCTATTGTACTATCCGCATACATGAGATAGTACAAAATATGTTGGAGGCACGAACCGATATTGTACAAATAGGCGTTGTAAAGTAACGGTCCCAGGTGTGAGCCCTGTGGAACTCCAGTGGGTATCTCGATATAGTCTGAGCGATAACCGCCCATTACGACAGCCTGGGAACGATTCGATAGGTAAGATTCTATCCAACGAAGTAAATCCCCGTGAATTCCTAGCTCCTGGAGCTTTTGTAGAAGAATGAGGTGGTCTACCCGGTCGAACGCTTTTTCGAAGTCTGTGTAGATAACATCTATTTGTCCTCCGCGTTCCATATTCTCTAAAATAAAGGAAGTGAAACAGGCTAGATTAGTAGTCGTCGAGCGATGCCTAAGGAAACCGTGCTGTTAGTAGGGGATCAATCGGTGAAGTGTCGGATAAATAAAATTGAGTACTACTTTTTCCATTACTTTAGCAGCAGTGTTTAAAATGGAGATGCCCCTGTAATTTTTCACGTTCATACGAGAGCCTTTTTATGTATGGGAACAATATGGGCTACCTTCCATTTTTGTGGGAACACACCATCACGCAGCGATCGATTTATCAAGATGGTCAATGGAGTAGCTAGAGATTTAGAGCAGCGTACCCAAAATAGAGATGGGAGCATATCACTGCCAGGGCCTTTTTTATATCTAGATTTCGTAAAATACCTTCGACATTTGATATATAGAGGTCGATACTTGAATGCTTGACACTACATTTGAATTAAAGTTTAATGATCTACAGGGAGTAACATTACTAGGCTTGCCGAAAACGCTTCTAAAGAAAGTATTAAAGGCGTCACACATGTCCCTGCCTTCAGTGTATTCTACTCCGTCGAGCAATAGCTTTTTAGGATACGCTGAGCCACCGCGTAGGGCCTTTACATACGTCCAGAATGTCTTAGGGTCAGTTTTCAAATTTTTTTCACAGTCGGATGTAAATTTCCTAAAACATTATTTTTGTATACGACGTTCACGGGACCTCAGGAGTGCGAATTCGTCGTAATCCAAGTTGTTACCGAACTTCTTCCAGCGTTTGTGTGCCCTACTCTATAAGTTTCTATATGGCAACCATCACGAAAAAGTACAGTGTTTCCGTGGGATACTGTATTAACTGAGCCGCGGGCAAAAGCTAGTTTGTCATATACCTAAAAGGGCGTTATTTTACCCGAAGGATGTATTTTAACTAACGTCAATCAACAATATTACGTTGGTAATTACATTGTGCATTTTACAGAAATAATACTTTCCTCGAAAATCCATTTAATAGCTCCCAACGCCGACTTTTGAGGCGGTGGCAGCTTATGTTGAAAGCAGTCCGGCTACGCAGGAATTATTTTATAGTGCCCAAGTTTGTGTGCAAGAGCACTGTCTCTTCATTCTCTCGTAACCAGTGGGACGAATTACCGACACGACTGGCGCGAGATCAAAACCTTAATTATTCTCGTAATTAACTTACACTTTCATTGTACTTTTACAAACTGATTGACAGAGTTTGGACCAATCAAAATGCGTTTGACGTTGGTTTATTAGAATACCATTTTGCTGACCATTTTGCTGTTTTAGCATATCGGGACTTGATCGAAACTGTATCATTGCAGGATTTAATTAGCAGAATCGACCCTCTGACTTTTACCAAGCCAATTTGTATAATGTTAGCACATCTGTGAAATCTGCACCACAAGATGTCGCTAATGCTACAGTAAATTCTAATTACTTACGTCTAGTAGGTAATAACTAATTCTAGTAAAAAGTAAGTAAAATATTAACCTAAAATCCACTCCCAGAGGAAATTTTACCGTGTCTCGCATATTGAGATGAAAATTATAAAATTACTTTCTATGAGTACGAAAATTGTGTTTTTTAGATTATTAAAATCCCCTAAACGTATAAAGGCCTGATGAGCTAAACGCGAAAACTAAAGGAAATTCAGCGCAAGCGTGAACAAAGAAATCGTGGAGTTGCCTTCATTTCATTTTATTACAATCGATATAAAATTTAACATTTATATTATAGTGAGGAATCTGTACCTAGTACAGTCGCTGACAGATACGGTGTAGGTACCACTTTTCGACCTTATTACTCGACAATAACTTCAACCGGATCTGTTGGCGACTGTAGGTACATTGTTTCTTTGGGTTTGGGGCTCATATTTATTATTATGCATAATATTAATTATAGTATTTATATCGGTATAGAGTTAGTGAGTTTATCAAATGTAAATTACCTAATTAATTCAATTAGTATTTCCTAGTGGTATATTTATATTAGGTGCCCTAGGTAAATTTACAAATTTATAATTTAAATGGGCAAAAAATCTATTTGTTGCCAAATAATTTAGCCATACGTGATACGACTCCACCCCACCTCTGTTCTAGTTATTATTTGAGTATTACATATATGCAGCACTATGAAACATTCCATACATTTTATTTTTATAACGCCAGTCCAAAATTAAAATTAACAAAAAAAAATAAGACGACTCCAACCCACTCATTGTTCTACTCATTATTCGAGTATTAGGCGACGCTACGTTAGGACGATAATAATTTGTGTCCTTTGATATTTCCCTGGAATTGGAGCATCGCGCCCTACGACCTTGTTCACACCGTCACGTAACATCCTACTACTATTACAACCCCCTTACTAATAAAAATATTTACACAATGGATAGGCTATACAATATTTTGTCCTTGTCAGACAGCTATCAAGCGACTTTTCCAAAATATCAGACAAGGACCAAACGTTGTTATAAGTAATCCATTGTGTACATATTTCGATTAGTTAAATATGAAAGTTTATGAGGATGGATAGGTGTTTGTTTGTTGAACGGATTTTGATGAATATTTGTATGGTTTTAGCTCTATATTAATACATAGGCTGCTTTTTATCCGGATAAAATAACAGGGCGGAGCCGCGGGCAAAATCTAGTACAGTTATAAGGGGGTAATATCCATATTACCCCATATTACTCCCACAGATTGCAGGAAAGCGAGAGGAAAGATGTTACATCAAAAACCTAAACCCCGTTCCCCACCTGGTGACCAAGTGTAGCTATAGTATTTTGAAGATGGTGCGACCACGGCTCTAGCTTGACCATTTATGTACCTATGCATTTCTGGATTTCTATGTGAATTGTTTTCTTGTTTCCGCCTTCTTAGACCCCTTTTTACGTAGTCGGGTTATAGTTTTTTATGTTACTTAACGCAGCGTTTGAACCCGGGGGGGGTTACCTCGTAATGCATCGTAACGATTTACAAGAGCCCCCTCCCCCCACATTGCGTTACGTAATACTTGAACGCACCCATAGTGAAATGAATGAATAAATATTATTTGCTCGTTTCGGTGTAAAAGCGGCCTATCTCAGCGGATTTATTAGCGTGAGACATAACCTGCAATCCTATTGATTCAACCCCACGCGTGCCTCCCGCGAGATCATACGAATTAACTTGAGCTTATCAAAATATACCCCATCCATCCAGACCATCCAGACCATCATCACCTTTACCCTTAAGCCTCGTATCCACTAGGCAACATTTGGCGCGCGACTAGTTGCACAACATATTGAAAGTTGGTGCGGAACTTTGTTTAACAATATTGTCCGTCTACGGATCTATGTCATATCAACACTAATGTATTAGCGCAGAGCTCTATTTTCAGTGCTCTAAATTTTCCCGGGCCCTTCGGATTCCGGATATAGTTCCGGCATTAGGTAATATCCTAAAGTAGAATGTCCTAAATAATAATATCCTAAAGTAGAATGCATATTCAAAGTTTCTAAGCCTGCACGGTCCGGTCAAAACACTCTAAGCTTAATATACGAGTAACTTGCAAGTCAAAGCTTAGAACTTAAAATAATATACAAAATACGTGTGCATTTAATATGCACATAATATTTGCATTTCCTCTCATATGCAAAGAGACTTTACAGAGTGAAGAAAATGACAGATACGTCTTTTTAACCCCCGACGAAAACAGGGGGTCTGTTGTAAGTTTACGTGTCTGTCTGTACGTGGCATCGTAGCTCCCAAACGGATGAACCGACTTGGATCTGTTTTTTTTTGGTTTGAAATCTGACACGATCGAAAGTATTCTTAGCTATAATTCATCATCGTCAGCTCGCTCACTGCTTGACAATTAATTAAAATTTTTGATTTCGTTTTATTTAGTTATATGAAATAGTTAAACAATCAGACTGGCAATAAATATTACATCTAGCAATATCCCGCAAAAAAATACCCACAACCTGCAAGCAAATGTGTGAGAGGACGCATTAGATGTTTGTTACTCTTTCACGCAATAAATACTGAACTAATTTTGACGAAATTTGGTATGGTAGAAAGTTTAGACTCCGGATTAACACGCGGGCAACTTTTTATCGCAGCAAAATGTAGAGTTCCGCGGGATTTCTTCTTGCGCGTACGAAGTCGTTGGCAATATGTAGTATAAACATAATACAAAGCTAATATGTTTTACCTAACTAGCGTACTTTAGATTGTGAATTTACCTCACGTATTTCCAAATGAACTATACATTAACCAAAAATCAACCTTATCACTTAAACGATAAGGCTTAATTCACCATATAATAATGTATTATATTACGGACTCTATGCCCTACGTAATAAGGCATATTGTTTATCAAACACACCTGACTTCACACTAGTGACAGCTTTTCGTTGAGCAAACTCTCGTTTTATTTTTTCGCACTAAATGTTGCCTTTTTGTTTTGCTAAGCAATGGATTTTTAATGTAGCAAACAAATGGAATTTCAATGGATTATTTAATTTAAACAACGGAATGATTAAATACTAGCTTTTGCGCCTTTTTCGCCCGCGTAAATATACGATCGGGTATCCCACGGGAATATGTGTACTTGTATGTGAATATTGTATGTAAGGTTACTTAGTACGTGTGTTGTGTTTATTGTTGGTGATAAATAGTTTGAATAAATTGACTTTTACGGTAAGCGGAAAGTTGGATACGTACATACTATCAATTGTTATTTGTAGTTATATTAATAAACGATGATAATATTATATATTATTATTTAATAGGCGGTAGTACCGAGGAAGCATTTTAATATTATGATAATCTTACAATAGTTAATAAATACACAGAAAACTATTTATTATTAAGTACCTTTTTTGTATTTTGAAATATACCTAATTATATAAGAATACGATGTATAAGAATCCCGTATATTATATAACTATAGGAATATGAACCGTAGGTATAACTATAAGAACAGTTATCTGAGTATTTACAATTTCTCTCGGCCACGACACAACTCTACACGCTTGTAATGACCCTGACCTTCATACATAATATGGTGCTAAATTTCCTTTCAAAAAAACTTGCACAACTCACGTCGAGCGACTAGGGCTTCCCTCTGAAGTAGAACCACCCTTCGCCACTGTTAGCTGTTGTCCGCGGCTCCACCCACGTAAATACAGTATCCCACGGGAACACTATACTTTTTTGGGATAAAAAGTAGTCTATGTTATAATACAGAGCCTAAACAACTACCATACCAAATTTCATCGAAATCCGTTCTGTAGTTTTTAACGTGAAAGAGTAACAAACATCCATCCATCCATAGATCCTCACAAACTTTCAGATTTATAAATAAATGGTACTTAAGTATACTTAGTAGGATATTACAGCCCATAGGGCGTATAACAAAGTTTCAAATACAAAATTAAGCAAGGCTACGTTCCCACGAGCGTTTTTTTGGGATCGCGACGGCAAAAACAGCACTGTAAATAGAACTGTATGCTAATACAATAGAGCTGAAAATCACACTTGACAAAGACACTTGTGATTTCGATTTTCAGCTCTATGGTATTAAAGCAGAGTTGTATAATACGGTGCAGTTTTTTCTGGCGCGACCACAAAAAACAACTCTCGTGGTTACGCGTAGCGACTAATTTGACGCGATATCGCTCTTTTGTCGAAATTGTCGCGCTTTTGTCGCAAATTAGCAGCAGACTATAGAGCATAGACTAAAGTTCGGAATTCTCAACAATGGAGCGCGCGCAGAATGCGAAACGTCTACTGTTTTAATCAGGATTACAAGTTCGGCCAAATTAAATTTGGTAACGCCGCCTTACATAAAATGCGGTTAGCCGAGTAAACGGTGTAGGGATGGGACGGAAAGCTATCGATGGGAGTTATCGATATCGATAATTGGAAGCGAATGATATTCCAAAATCTGGTGTGTCAATTATGTGCTTATTTTCATCTTATACTTTAAACGAGACATTCTTGTATATATACACTGGAGGACACGTAAGCTGCATCATAGTGCAAGAACACATTCAATCAAATTTTATTACGAAATATGCAAACTTTTTACATTTATTGGTATTGGAAAATAAAGGCTGGTTTATAAACACAAAAACAAAATCAATTTTAATATGGTACTGTCACAAAAGAAAGAAAATATTCTAGAGAAGAAATCTTGTTTTTTAAAATTTACTAAAGATTAACTCGTTGTTACGTTAATGTTGTGATTGATGATTTTTTTTTTGTTTTGTTACATGTTGAATTATCGTTACTAATTGTTAAATTGCTAGTCTGTTTTCATTTCAAACACGTTTTTCTCTCACGAATATGGACGTATCGTCCGAAAAAGCCGCACAAATTGTTGCTCTAGTGCAAAAGCAAAGCCTAGACCAACGAACAATTGCTGCAGATTTAAATGTAAACCAGTCTACGATTTCCCGAGTTTACAGAAGCTTTATGGAGAACAGTTCATTAAAAAGAAGACGTGGAACCGGCAGAACTCGGGTGACAACGCCTCGTGACGATAGGTTTATTGTGACAACTTTCTTGCGAAATTGGTTTTTAACGTCTATAAGCATTAAAAATGAGCTCCACCAAGTACGTGACGTAGCAGTTAGTGCACAAACCATAAGAAGAAGGCTAAAAGAGCGTTGATATCACACCTTTCAGATCCGCAAAAGTACTAAAATTGTCTGCAGCTCACAGGCAAGCTCGACTAAGATTTGCTCGTGAACACTTAAGTTGGACTGAAGAGCAATGGGCTTCCGTATTATTCACTGATGAGTGTAGGACCTGTTTGTACGGTGCTGATGGTCGCAGACTAGTCTACCGTAGACGAAGAGAGTGAAATGCTCAAAATTGCATTGAGATGGTTCCATTTGGAGGCGGGTCTTGTATGGTTTGGGGCGGCTAATCGATGGACGCTCGAACTGAACTTGTGTTTATTAACGCAGACACACATGGCCGTGGTAACCGTAGTTTAACATCACATCACTATACAACGGAGATATCACACCCTCATGTCCTACCTGGTACCTACCTTTTAGCGGATTTATAGGCGAAAACTTCATTCTGATGCAGGATAATGCTCATCCGCACGCAGCGAGACAAGTTGGTAAAAAGGTTGGTAAAAGGGTATCAAAACATCGGCACAAGTGTATCAAGATACCATTCTTGAGAAGGTAGTGAGGCCCCTTAACAACACCATGTTCAATAACCAAGAATGGTCCTTCCAGCAAGACTCGGCGCCGGGTCATAAAGCTCGGTCTACGCAGTCTTAGTTGGAAACGAACGTTTCGGACTTCATCAGAGCTGAAGACTGGCCGTCGTCTAGTCCCGATATTAATCCACTGGATTATGATTTATGGTCAGTTTTAGAGAGTACGGCTTGCTCTAAGCGCCATGATAATTTGGAGTCCCTAAAACAATCCGTACGATTGGCAGTGAAGAATTTTACCATGGAAAGAGTGCGTGCTTCTATTGATAACGGGCCTCAACGTTTAAAGGACTGTATTGCAGCCAATGGAGACCACTTCGAATAAGCTTTTTATATTTTAAATTGTTTTATATTTATGTATTAAACTAACACACTGTAAAAGTAATAAATGTTATTTGCAATAGAATTTTTTTCTTTGTTTAAGTATTTATGGCAAGACTAGGTATTATGTCAGTCCGATTGGCAGTTTAGTATGCTTATGTATAATTTTTGCTTTGTTCCAAAATTCGGAATTAGTTCGAAGGTTATTAATAAGGAACATTTTTGTGATTCTTTTCATTTTTTTAAATTTATCACAACTCCGAGCAACGCTCGGTTGCCCAGGTACTTTAAAATAAGCGGTTTTAGAGGTAGGCAGAAAACATTACCAACTTTTGTAATGTTCTAATATTTTAAAAAACTTAGTCGTAAGAAAAACTTAAAAGAGACTCAGTAGACGCTGTAGCAAGTAACAAGAAAGTTCTGAATACAACATTTTTAATAGATTCAGGCGTTGCTTTGCGGAAATCCATGCACTTACACATTTGCTTCAGGTTGTGCCTTGTGGGTATTTTTTCGCGGGATATTGCTAGCGCGGGATATATCGTCGCGGGATATATTAATCAAATTGTATGAACAGAATGTTTTTTAATAATTTTCTAATCGAAGTCAACTAATAATTTAAATCTATGGTTGTCTTTGAGGATGTATGCCGTAAGGTTGACACCAAAATAATTTTAAGCATCGCGTCAGACAAATCTATCATAAATATAGTGGAATATAATAATATTGTCAATTATGTCAAAGCACGAAACGACCAGCGGTCAGCCCCGTGAACGAAGTCCTAGCTTGAAAAAACTCACGCGCCGCACCCCCCGCAATACATAGCCGCGAGCTGTCATTCGTGTAAGCCTATTGAATAACGGTTCTTTACGTTAGTAATATATATTATTATTTTCTACAGTCTACTGGTATTTTAAAAGTACCTACTCAATTCCTCCGCAGAATCCAAAACTCAGTTGAATAGGTTGATAAAGATTAACAGAGATATATTTCAAACATTCCAAACTAAACTATCGATATCGATATGAAAATTGTCCCACCACCATCGCCTGCTAAAGACCGCTTAAATCTGGAAGCGTCGGTTTGGAATTTGACTTGTAAAGCCGCGTCCACAATGACCGGAACGTTCAAATTAAAATGCCGACAAAAAATATTGATTGTCCGCACTATAAGGGTCGACAACACTAGTATGATTTATAGACAAATTCTTTGGCTCTTGAAGATTTATAACATGTGGCAACACTGGCTATATCCTACTAAATGTGACAATCAATCAAATAATATACTTCCCAAGTACTACTAACACAATATGCGAAAGCAAAAAAAAAGGAAACGTAAACAAAAAGACAATAAGACGCTATAATACGACCACTTTAAATGGCACTTATTTACTGTGCAAAAAAGAAATACAATGACACATTAGTTTGGTAGAATTTAATATTTTTAGGGTGCCTTAGGAACCCTTATAGTCTTGCTCTATCCGTCCGCCTGTCTATCTATCCGAAATTCTAAAACATAAGTAATTATCAATATAAATGGATGAAATTTTGAATAGTTATAGATTGTGTATAGATCTCGATTTTAGCATCATAAAATGTATTTATTTTTTATTTTAGTGGTGGCACTCCATACATGTGAAGTGAGGAAGAATACCGGTTGTCTGTAAAGTCGGTTTACTGACGATAGTTGAACGTGACAACGTCAACAACAACAACAATAATAATAATGAGTTAAAGGCAATGCGAGGTAACGCTGGTACTTGGTACTTGGTAACGGTACTTGGTAACGATAACGGGTAACAGGTAACGCATGAGTCATGTTTTTTCGTGCCTGCAGCCGGCTCCATCGATTTATAAGACGTTATCACGTCAAAAATATTTTTCCATTCTACCCCACCGTGTCCCACACGATATACCGACGAGTAGGTCTTTTTTAAATAAAAGCCAGGTTTCATATACGACATTTCACAAAGTCAACAATTTTCGAGTAATCGGCCTCCACTTTGGAGGTTTACACACTCTCTCTCCTCACCTCACGCACACCACTTGGTGTGCGTGAGATCTAATCGTATTCTTTATAAAGGACTTTTCTAAGAACTAAATTTTCTAATCAATTTCCTATTGTATGATAGTCCTAGTCCGCTACGTTGTTAGTGTGTGTTTTATGTATGATCATCATCAAGATTATCACTGTCTAATATGAAATGTTTGTTTGTGTTTAACGCAAAAACTGCTGAACCGATTTGAATACAAACTTGTCACACAGATCGTTTGTAGCTTGAAATTCGATTCAGCTAATTAAATCCTGTGAAAGTCTCGCGACAATACAGTCCAGTATGGTCCTATAATCCAGTCCCTGTATGTTAAAACTGCAAAATGGTATTCTCATAAACGTCAAACCAACGTCAAACGCGATTCGAGTGGTCCAAACACCTAAAATTTGTTGATAATTTGAAGACGATTAATTTATAAACGTAAAATGAAAGTGTTAGTTAATTACGAGAATTAGGTTTCTGGTTAAATTTAACATATAGACTGATTTTTATCCCAAGAAAATATACGGTTCCCGCAGGACCAAAATAAAGTGTTACAAAATCCAAACATTCGCACTTGCAATAGTGCGATAGTAGAAGGACAAAGGTCAACAAATCCCTTGACCTATCTCCACCCATAAGCCGGGATAAACGTAATCCCTTATATCAGGCTGGCCCGTGACGACTTACAAGGGAATTGGGGTAAAGTCGTATGGCAAGATAGGCTATATTCTGTTCAGGTCGAATTTCATAGACGTATAAATTATATAAGGTTTGGACGGATATTTTGGGCATATGATCTACTGCTTATGTAAAGACATTTAGGCAGATATACTTAATAAAATTACATTTCCTAAGGCGATGAGGTCATTAACCTCACAGAAACAGCTGAATTTAAAGCGAAAGCAAAGTCATCGCCTAAATAAAATCAATTCAATCAGCTGTGTGCAGTCAATGAACTTCATAGGACCGTAAAGAACGTAATGTAATTTTTTGGGATTTTTTAAATTATTTCTCTGCCTAAATGTCAACATAAGTAGTAGATCAAATGCTCAAAACATCCGTAATTGATTTTGTCAAACCTTATAGACGAAGCATGTTGTGGCAAAAACTTTCCCCACTCAAATGACCCGACTTTTGGGGTTATTTGGGGCCATTTTGACATTTGAGGTATGATGAAATCAAGATGGCTGGCATTTGAGGTATGGTGAAATCAAGATGGCTAGCATTCAAGGTATGATGAAATATGACATTTGAGGTATGAAGATATATTTTTGTTCTGTCAAGTTTTATAAATTTTGTTCATTCTAAGTTTTGAAATCATTGAATCATTTATATTACATTATAGCTATAGCCTAGCTTAGCCTGGAGCTAAATATAAAAACTTATCAATCTCTTTGCGACAGACGAAGAATTGTAGCATTATTAGCTGAGTGAGGGCAAGTTACAGGTTTCATATTAAACTAACCTAACCAAGAGCATGTCAGGACATGTCTAAGTAGGAATCCGTAACTATCAACCCGCTGACGAAGCAATAACCATTGTAAATATTAAAACAATCATAAAAAGAAATAAAAAATTGTAAAAATGGATGTAAGATATTTAAAAAAGAAAATAGAAAAACATCAAAAACAGACAAAAGATTAAAAAAGAAAATTAACAAGCCCTGATCATGTTAGGGGGAAGAATAAAAAAAAAAAAAAACTATCAACCCGCAAGAGGTTTTCTTTGAATGACTGCAAAAGTTAATGTCCGATTTTGCTTAAAATAATTTGTCTAAAGAGTTTTTAGGATTACCAATCAGCGTGGAAACTTACAAGTTCCTATCTCCTATAGTTGAGACCAACTTAAAAACCACTTTGGACGCGATTACACGAAAATGGTCGACTTTAAAAAAAAACATGTAGGTATGGAACCTCGCCTTTATTTTAAAATACCTACTCAACAAAACCCCACACAATGGGGTTGAATGAAGAAATATTTTTCATCCCCCCTTCGCATGTATGGAGATTGAAAGAGAGATATCTCTATTTTTATTTTTTGATGCCAACACCGATATATATACACAATATATGACTGTACCATAATTACAGACGCTAGAAGGGCGGACAGTCAGACAGACAGATAGACGGTCATAGCGAAACTATAAGGGTTCCTTGAGTATTACGGAACCCTAAAAATGCACGGCTGATGATAATGGTGGTTAAATAATTACAAACCGTTGAGCAGTAACTGCTAACAGTATTAAAATCCACGTCGCATTTCCCTCTCTCAAAACATTTAATTCCATATGTATGATATTCTTTTAGTGATGCGATTGAAGTTCATCGATATAAAATATATCGATAAGTCATATCGTATATATTACATAAGATAAGATTACCGCCTATAAATCCGCTTCGTATAATCCACTTTTTATCAGCTCCGCCCGCGTAAGTATAGTATCGGGTAGCCCACGGGAATACTGTACTTTTTTGGGATAAAAAGTAGCCTATGTTTTAATTCAGAGCCTAAACAACTACCATACCAAATTTCATGGAAAAACGTTCAGTAGTTTTTGCAACATCCATCCGTCTATCCCATCCTCACAAATTTTCACATTTATAATAGTAGTAGGATTTTAAGGCGGGGCCAGAAAAAACAAAATCTATTACAGGCGAGATTTCAGTCTCCGAAATAAAGTTAAAATGTTTGTTAAGTAAATAATGTGGGCATGTTTCACAATCGTCTATTAACTGAAGAACAGCTAATCCGGCAGTTTTGTCGCTGCTTACTTTATACTGAGCGACTGAGACAAAACTACTGGATATTCGTCACTTATTAGACAATTGTGTAACATGCCCACAATTATTTACTTCACAAATATTTTAACTTTATTTCGGAAATTCCGAAATCTCGGCTGAAATAGATTTTTAGTTTTTATTTAAACCGTGAAAGCATAATAATTATGATTATCTACAATAACAAATTTGTTTTACTACGGACCATTTCCTGTCTTAAAATCCTACTACTATCATAAATGTGAAAAAACTACTAAACGGATTTCGATGAAATTTGGTATAGTAGTAGTTTATGCTTTAATTAAAACATAGGCTACTTCTTACTCCGAAAAAATACAGTGTTCTCGCGGGATAATGTATTTACGCGGGCGTAGCCGCGGGCAACAGCTAATAATTATTATAGTTAACAACAAAATACTATACTATAGTATGTTTACTGTTGTAAAAACTATGTTTTCATAGTTTAAGTATAAACTTACAAATAAAAATATTTATACAGTGCATTTAGCTATACAATGTTTCGTCCTTGTCTGTCAAACGATATTTCCAACGTATAAGGACAAAACATTGTATAGCTTATACAGATACAGTGGGTATCAGTAATAAATATTTTTATTAGTAAGGGAGTTAGAAGTTTTACCTTTTAGTCTACTTTTCGATGAGCAATGACCCCAGACTGAATTTGACGCATATAAAAGTTAATAACGAAGAAATAATTCGTAATCTATATTTAAATATAGTTTTAGTTATAATAAGCTATAAGAAGGCGTTTCCTACGACTTCTAATTGTAATCGAACATTAGAACTTAGTAGATTTTATCATGTTAATGCCTATAAACCGCATTTGCTTGGAATATAATTCAAACAAATCAGTATGTTCCAATAGAAACCAAAAATATAATTTTTTTGCTTCTATTAGAACAGATTCGCTCTGTAGATGTGTGAATCCTACTATTATTATAAATGTGAATTAAGTTTGTGAGGATGGTTGGATGGATGTACATTACTATTTCACGCAACAACTACGGAACGGTAATGAAATTTGGTATGGTAGTAGTTTGAGGATTAACACATAACACTTTTTTTTCCAGAAAAAGTCAGCGTTCCAGTTCCAGTGGGGTACTGTATATACGAGGGCGGAGCGGCCGCGGGCAAAAGCTAGTACATCGAATATTATCGATAATTTCGATTTCAGACTGTCGACACGTCCCCTCCCTACCTCCGCTCCTGTAGGTGAGTGCATACATTTAACGGGTTACAGTGCAGCTTATTTCAAAGACTCACACATTTAATGTACGGCTCTTTTCAATTTTTTGCACTTTTGTGTGCATTTCAATCTTGCGTTTTTAAATATTTTCCCCTTATTCAACGGAATTGAAAAGATTAGATTCCATTGTAGGCGTTCTATTATTCTTTTCTATCTTATCTTTCTGTCTGTTTCTACCTTTTCTGTCTACCAATATGTATTAGGTACAGTAAGTACGGTTAATCGGGAAAAAATTAACGCATATTTTTTACATTCATTAGGAAAGGTTAAAGTGCCTACTTAATTTTATGTTACCTGTACCTTTTGCCAGCGGCCTCGCCCGCGGTAAATTGGTCCGGTAAAGTATATGTCCTATATATATTATAGACGAAGTATGTCGAGGAAAAAAAATCCGATCTTAAACTGACCCACTTTAGGTTAAGTGAGGCAGTCGAGGTTTGACATTTGTCATCTTGATATTTTGGCATTTGCTTTCCGCAGTCAAATCAGTCCGCATATATTTGACAAAATCTTCTGAAATCAAGATGGCGTAACTTTTTCGTGTATGTAGATTATATATTTGTCAAATCATTGATTATTATCGCCGACAATTGCACATACAGATTTCTCTTCAAGTTGCTTTACTATATGTTCAGATCCCATTTAATCTTTGTGTAAACAAATAGATATTATGAATGCACTCATAGGTGTGTGACCTTATATCTAAGGACAAGTTATGTCAACGTTAGACATAAAAATTATTCATACGAGAAAAATCTATTGCCATCTTTATTACAGAAGCCTTAAGAGCCCTATTACAAATCTGTACTGATTAGGTATTTGAAGCGTTCCCGACATTTCGCATTCTGTAGTAATTTTGCAGTTGTATTTATCATTTTTATTGAAATAGGTTATCAAATTCATGCTTTAAAATTATAAAATCTTTATTCCTCATGAAGTAACAATTGTTCTGGTATACATTTTGCTTAGTAATAATAACGTAGATATGAGTAATTCACAGTTAACATAAAGCTATTTTCGAAGTTTTTTTGTCTTAGAAGAAGCTTTTTTTCTATATTAAATCAAAGATATTTTAAAATTGTAAGGCCGCTACGAACTATACGACTATATAGGGGATAATATTCTCATTTTATTATTTCATTTGCTTAGAACAGTAGTTCAATCCAGAAGCTCAAAAAAGTGCCTTCGCGCATTTTATGAAAATCTTTCTCTGCAATTTTGGGTTTAATTAAAAAGTTAAGCAAAATTTACAAAAAGCGAGGCCGCTACGAACTAGGCCAATAGCTACTCTGCACTATTCAATATGTCAAAATTGTTAATTTATCTTTGTTTCTGAGATCAAGAACGCCATAATTGGCCATTTTACGCAAAAATCACAGTCGAGATGTAATATGCCTCCTAATACAATAGAACAGTAGAGTAACCGTATTGACCACGCTACAGTGTTGAGCAAAACATTGTTTTGCTCGAAAAAAATGCAGTTTTTCTTTCTTGGCTCCGCTTTTAAACCACTCACATTCATTGATCCGTAACTTTGTCATAGTCAATCTAAAGTATCGATTAATATTCGCAACGTTAATATAAATAGAAATAATCCTGCGTGTGTTTTTTTTCTCGAAACATTACACAAAACATCGAAACATTGGGGCGTGGCTATACACATTTGCGTAGGAATACACAATGTTTTTGTCTTCCGAAACGGACGGAGAACATTCCTCGCGCGGGTAGAGAGGGGAAAGAATGTTTCATTTCTTATCAACTGTTACACCACTCACACTCACATGACCATTAAACATGAAATACGGAAGAATTTATTTATCAATCCCAAATCGGTCTTCTATTCGTAACTCCTGATAAATACTAAAATTACTGGTCAGTAAATATTGCCTAACTCGAAACCTGGGGTCTAAAATGGCCACTTTAGATGTTTTATAATATTATGTTTCATACATTTTCTCCATACAAAAATCGTGAAATGTTAAGAGGCTACATGATTAATCTGATTTCATCATATAGAAAACATTAATTTTGACAGTTTTCAATAGAAATGCGTAAAATGGCGCACATAACATGAGTTGAAAAAAAAAATTAAACACCTAAAGTGGCCTTCTTAGATCCCCTGTGTTTTCTCCTAGATTCTGCATCTGCAATCGCTAAAACTGCGAGTGCTTACGTCTTTCTCATCGGACCTTGTAACGTAGTTAGTTACATTTCCTCTCCGTAAAATCAATTATTTCGGCGTTACTCGCGTCATCTATGATTTGTATGCTTAATTGTCATTTAGAGGCTTTAGCGCCATCTATCGGCGCACGTCCTTACTAAAACGGCGTTAGCCTTCCTTTAATATTTAGTTCATAGATCGATTTTACTTCCGTCTTAAATCTTAAAAAATAATTACCTATTTAATTTTGAATAATGATTAAAATACAGTAGAATTGCATTATTATATTACATAATATATTGATTATTATTATAATATCTTTTTATTTTGATTTATGGATTTTCTTTTCTTCACGCTTTAGTTTTTATAGTTGTCAAAAGTTTAAAAAAGACGACGGAGAAGGATATATATGGCACTTCTTCGAATGACGTTTCCTTTTTGAATAAAAATTTCTATAGACTCAAGATGTAGTCGTTATATTTTTTAATCCCGTTTTCACGGTGAGTAGTTTTTTATATCTGTGTTGTGAATATTTGATAAATCACGCTTGTATTAAAACACATTATTTTTTCCTGTAAATTAGCACCATTGTATTGTAAAATTAGTTGTCAAAATTTGATTAGCCTTACCACGTGCTCAATTTATAGTTTCATCTTTCCCATCTTGCATTGTTAGAATATTAGGATGTTTGTATCCATACTTTAATTGTCCTTTATATCATCTTTTATTTTGCTTACCCTTTATTTTGTGATGGTCCCACAGCCCATGGTTTGGATCGTTAGAGGCTAGAACCATGGCAGCTGTGGTCCACACTTTTCACACGCTGGTATGGAATATTTCCAGGGAACTACGATACGAGTTCAACGCACCGCTAGCTACATCCTGGGTACTGCACTGCTTAGCTTTCACTGCGCCCTCTGAGTCCTACGCTATAGACGGAGGACTGTCTGGCCTCTGCCACGGACTGCCCGCTCTTAGACGACCAACGTCGTGACGAGTTCCTGGCCCGAACACAGGACCCGAAAGCGCCACCGGAAGTTGGGTTCCCGCGCACACCTTACCGTCTACAGTTCCAGCTAAGTGCCGTGTGGCTTAAAAGCCCCACCAATCCCTAAAGACACTAGAGGCTAGACCAGATCGTTCGGCCTTCTGCCTACGACCCCTATCTTATTTTTAATATATTTGTCACGTTGGTAATAATACCTCTTTTATTTAATATTACCAGTAATAACCTCATGATGTTGTCTACACAAAATGAAATGTTTTGTTTCAATCAAAAACATTTTCTATGGCCGGAGACAGCTTGTGTATGAAAACAAACGTTTTTGTTTCATGTTTTCTGTGTAATGTTTCGAAAAACCATGAGCAGGAGACGCGCCTTAAGCCAACCCGCAAACAGTGACATTTGACATTTCGGAGACCTCACGCTACACAAGCGCCCCAGCGGCGAACCCATACGCGATATTAGATCCATACGATCATTGCAGTTGACTTTACGGCGAGTAGTGACACAAATTCAGTGAACAGAATATATCAGGTCATTACATATGAAATTGGCGTTTTGTAAAAGAGGAACATAAAGTAGATTTTTTTAAAACATAATATATTTATTTAATCAAAGTATATACCATTGCTATCTATGCACTTTTGCCATCTCATAGGTAGTTCGTTAATTCCTTTACTAAAAATAACCATTCGGACCGGAATAAATAAAATCTTTGAAGGCGCTTTGGACAGCCCCATCGGAGTTGAATATTTTCCCGTGCAAGAAGTTATCCGAATTTCGAAAAAAATGGTAATCTGTTGGAGCAAGGTCCGGGGAGTACGGTGGATGTCTTAGACATTCCAATTGAAGCTCATCTAATTTGGTAGCCGTATGTTGTCCAGTGTGTGGTCTAGCGTTGTCCTGAACCAGCAGTGGCCTAGAGCGAATGACCAACCTCGGTTGTTTAGCAGCCAGCTTTTCTATCATGATTTGCAGTTGCTGGCAATAGACATCTGCCGTAATCATCTGGCCAGATTTAAGAAAACTGTAGTGAACGACACCGGCACTAGTCCACCAAGTGCTCACAAGTAACTTTTTTTGAGTCAATTTTCGCTTGGAGCAGGCTTTGGCTGGTTCGCCACGGTTCAGCTATTGAGATGAGCGTTTCTGATTATCGTACAGGATCCACTTTTCATCACAGGTAATGGATTCGATTTAAAATCCATTCTTTATTGTGCCGGTTGTGTAATGTAACGCAGCAGTCGACGCGCGTTTGTCGGTTTGCTGCACTCAATTCATGAGGTCAAGCTGAAGCTTTCAAGCTTTTTTACCTTTCCAATTTGCTTCAAGTGAATTAAAACACTTTTATCACTAACACCGCAGTCTGCAGCTAACTCGGACGTGGTTTGCGATGGATCCGCTTCCACAATAGCCTTTAATTCTTCATTATCAACTTTGGTATCCGGCCGTCCACGGGGCTTGTTCTGCAGGTCGAAATTTCCAGAACGAATACGTTGGAACCAAAAACGCACTGTGTTTTCTTTTGCGACACCGCCGCCATACACATCATTAATTCTTCGAGCCGTTTCTGCAGCACTGGTGCCACGGTGGAACTCGTACTCGAAAATAATACGATATTTCAAGTTTTCCATTTTGTAAACTGAGTGACGCAAAGAAAAAACCAAAAGAGGAAAAAACAGATGAATTACGGTCTTCGAAACACAAATGCATGAGTAAATAGCGGTATACATTTGAAATTGGAATTCACAACCTATGAAGATATATTTGAGATCAAAGTGGCCAGTACGATAAAACGCCAATTTCATATGTAAGGACCTAATACTTCTAATTTCCACCTGCGGGCTTAGCATCCGAAGAAATGATTTTAAAGGAGAAATATTCTATCCAAAACAATTCGTTGCAAAATAGTTCTTAATCCATGATAACAAGGGCGTCAATAGAAGTTGAACATCTCTAAAACGCCATATTTTTAAAATGGCTGCCGGGAAATCTTCTGTCAAAAACGAACAATTATTCAAGTAAATGACTGAACGTAAAGAAACTATTTGTCTTGGACCGCCATGATGTGGAGTAGTTGACATTATTGTAATACTATTTGACATTGAACTAAGAAAACGTTTCTACTTTAGCTGTCAAAAGGGGTCATTTTGTGAGCTCATGATCGGGAAGAAAATGTTGCTTCTCATAACGGCGATGCGTCGACCTTGCTGCCTTACAATAAGAACTATTTTGCTCCGAATGGTATTACTGTTTATTCAATCTGTCATTTTGTCGATGTTGCATAATATAACAGTATTATAAAGTTGAAGTATCAATCTCATAATGACAGACGTCACAAGCACAGCCTATTTAGTTGGTTTTTGTTAGTTAGCCAAAAGGCTATATATCGTGTAGACGCATCTGTATTTGGCATCTCTCATATGTAATACGGTATCTGTGTTAAGTATCTCTCATAAGCACCAATAAAGGAGAATATAAGAATTGTTGCTGTATTATCATCACCACTCAAACGTAAGAAGGATATGTAAGAATGAAGACGTCGTAGTTCTCTACAGACGATTCTACGGTGTTTTTAGGGTGCGCATGCTAGGCCTGCTGGCGGTGTTACACAAACACGTTTACCATAAAATATTCTAAAAAAAGCCCGTATTTTACGTAATTTGCCTGTATGAGATAAGATAAGACAAAAGGTAATAAGATAAGCTCAAATATTTGTCTTCGTATTACCGAGTTTAAGCCTTTCGTTGTAAGAGTTCGAATGTCAAGTTGCACCGCGCATGTGCGGTGTATGACTAATGTCATATGGAACGTGTATCTGTGTATCTATGCAGTGAATAAAGATCAACTTTGAACAGCTATATTAAAAATGCAGCGTCGCGTATCGTCGCAGTGTGAATTGACCCTTCCAACACGTACCACAACCACAGTGTAAAAATATTATATATATACTTACGTACAGAGGAACAGCTATCATAGAACGAACCAATTTAATCAGGGTCGTCACAGAAGATGGTGGTAAATTAAGCTAGGTCTAGCGTCAGTAGGTATACGATTATTTAGAAAGTGCAATTGGTAAACACCACACCCCGGGATCGAACCTGCACGATCACGCGTGTGACTGAATGGTCTTATAATAAATCAAGACATCTCCTAGAAAATTAAACATTAACTTATCTATTATTATCCTTAGAATAGGTAAAAGCAAGGTACATTTTTATTTATTCTAATTATTGTTCATACACACAGTACAATACATAACTATTTTTTTGTTTGATATTGTTTTCATTTAATATTCTAATATTATAAAGTTTTAACATTCATTGGACATATATATATATATATTGAGAAATTGTTGGATATCCTCATGACAACCAACAATACAATTGTGATATTGACAATCACAACTTTCAATCTTACATGACACAAAATCTCAAACGTGAAATTTGAAAATTTAGACGTCCCTTTGACGGTGCACAATCTTGACGGATTTTTTCGCAATTGCCGTGTACGCGATAGGAGAATTGTGCACACGTCGTATGCTTGTAGTAGTGGGACCTAATCAACAGTTCGGTATATAGATGTTTATCTGGTCGTATGTCTTTAATCTGTGCGTATAACGCATACTATTTTGTATAGAAATCAATTATTATATTATACATTTCTCTATGTAATTTGTCTAAAGGCCGTAAAGTTAAATTTTATGATAAGGTTTATTATGTAGGAGTTAAAATGCAATTTTTACAACGGTCAACATCACTGCGTTTTGGAGGCGCGCCAAAACAGGCGTGGAGCTTGGAAGCCATAGACACGCCCATGACGTTCGCGTTGATTGCAAATATGTAATTCATTTTGAATTTTTTTAATTGGAAAAGGTTAAAGGACACATAAAAATATGTTAAAACAATATTTTGATTTTTTTTATAACTATATCAAAGACCTAATACACGTTTTATATGATACTGGCTCAAGCAGGAACGTTTAACGTCTATCTCATGAATTTATATTTTATATACGAGGCGTGTCGCCGCAAATGTGTCCACACATAAACTGCCCTACTTTTGGGGTTGTTTGGGGCAGTCGATGTCGACATTTGTCATCTTGACATTCGCTTTCCGCAGTTTGGTGAGTCCGAATTTAATTGACATCACCATCTGTAATCAAGGTGGGGTAAGTTTTTCTTATAATAATTTGAAGATTTTTCTGTCAAACGTATGTCATAGTCCATCCTTAGTTTTGAAATCATTATCTACAATATCTTTTTATTTCGCAATCTCTTTTGTATATGGGTATTTCTCACCAAATTTCGAAATTTGAGATACTATTGAAATTACTTTTTTTTTTTTTATAAACTTAGATATCTCTTTTGCATATATCAAAAAAGTTGATTTAAAAGATCTATTTAGGAGTATTGGTCTTCCGTATTTCTGTATATAACCACAAAAAAATGAGGTTTCAATAAATAAATAAATGAGGGCATGATTAACAGAGTGAGGAAATGATTTATTATTATTTTATAATAAAAAGCATGTACAAATAAAGGAATAGATGTAGTTTTAATAAATAAACTCAAAAAATTAACAATTGCACTATTATAGGAGTAACAAATATTATTATCTTTATACCTAATTACTATTTAATCTTTATAACTATTTATTTTTAAACTTGGTACTTTACATTTCTCCATAACATAAAACGTCTTTATATTTATTAATTAAGCATTGATTATTATGAATATTAATATGTATTAGTCTTTTCTTGTATTAGTTTTTTGGTCTTCGACATCAATTAATCATTCAGTCTTAATGTTAAAATCACTTGTAGAGTCGTCTATCTAACTCTGTAATAACGTAATTCCCCCTCTTAACTGACTTTGGCGTCTTTATTTTCTGTATCACATATTCCCAGCAATATAATTGTTCATCTTTAATATTAGGCCATCTCCAAAAGTTTAAACCTCTCTTCATACAACCATTAAGCCTTCTTCAAAAATAGATAATACTTCTCCGGGATACTTTGCTGTGCCCCATTTAATCAGAACATAATCTCCAATGGTAATCTTATGACTACCTGAGACAACAATAGATCCCACATCTCCTAAATCAATTGTATCATTTTCCTTTAACATTCCAGTATGATATTGAATGCGCAAAGACGACGCTAAAGACAGTTGGTAATTATCCTTTATTATATCCAATTCCATTGACTTTTGAGGAGATTTGTTGCGCCTCTTAGTAAATCGATTATTTTCGTGTTGTTGAAAATATCCCAAATGATAGTGGGTACAATCTTCTTCGCAATCTATGCATGACAGTCTTCTGCACTGTAAGGTATTGTTAAAAAATACGAACTGGCGTATTTTTTATGTTCCCCGGAAAGTAGGAATAGTCCTGGACCGTTCTATGAGTCCATCCATCAATGAAATATCTGCTGTGGTAACTTCAAACAATAAAATAAAAGGACACCTGGATTGAAGGATAGCTTTCAATGAATTCAGGTCTAAAGGTATAAAGTCGTGGCAGAAGGCCATGATATCATGGCCTTCTGCCACGACTTTATCAGCTGTCGGTTTCAGGGTTCCACCGACATCATCAGGCGCTCCATTACCATGCCCGGGTTCAGAATAAAATAATCGATTTCGGGATTGAGATCTTTTAGATGGTGATACATTTCGAAAATGAATTTATTTTTATATTGATTAACAGACCCATCACTCGACATATGTAATCGGTAAATAGGTAAATTTTGTGTTTTTATCTACTCGAATATGGGTTTTAAGTGAGCCCAAACAGCCATTGCGTCATATCTATTGTAGCTAGGGAGAGAGCAAAAGGATACAGGTTTGATTGCATTATCTTTATTTTATTTTATTTATGTTATCTGCTTCCTTCCTCCACCAAAGTGGACAGCTTGTATTTCCTCATCATACTTGCAGCAATAATTTTCACTGTAATCTACATGGATTAGAATGTCGTTTATTGTTAAATTTTTCTTTATATTTTGAATCGCTCGGTATTGATATGCTATAGTACCAATATCTAAAAAAAAGTGGTAGTACTGCTTCTAGATTTTGAACAAGCTGTTTCAATTTAACCCTATACTCTTTCTTAACAGGTTTACGAACTTTTTTTTCCGTCCTTTTCAAATGAACTGACTTCATAAATCCATCGTCGATAAGTCAACAACTGATTAGGAATTGGTAAGTAGTATTCCAAACAGCGTTCCTTGCAGGTTGAACATTCCCTGAATAGACATTTTGTGGAATGCACATTGCAGGTTATTGTCGCTAAAGCTGAAGTCACGCTACAAAATTTCAATGCTTTGACTTCATGCAATTTAGATATCATCAGTTGAATATTGGCATGTTGTATGCATTGCCAAGTATTTCGGTCATTCACGTTTTGCCAAGTAACCCAAAAGGGTCTGAATCTGAAAAAGGTTGAGAAGCTTATCTTATAATTCACTGTGCGTAAAAACACATTGCACATTGTGCACATTCTTGAGTTTTCATATTTCTCCAAAAATTTAATTACATCGTCATTTACTTTCAGTATTTTATCGCTTATTTTTCGAGGTTTTTGTCTTTTGAAAGTATCATGTTTAAAAAAAGGTTTCGAAACATGAAGTAACTTATATTTCTGCAGTGATATCAATTACAACATTTCGGTATACTTTTTCTTTTTTTCATATTCCTTTTTAATATCTTCGTAACTAGTCTGTAGATCTCTTGTTAACGCTTCTCCGAATAGTAATTTCTTTTTCACACTCTGAGGAACGTTTACATTCTTTAAGAGCACATTTACTTTAGTTGCAGGTGATTCTGGACATTTCTTTTTTTCAGCCTCAAATACCTCTTTTTGTATTTTTCGCTTAACTTCACTGCATTCTTAATTCTATTTTCCAAATTTCACAATCTTTGCATACAAAATAGCTCGTCGCCTTCGCATCTGTCGTCTATTTCGAGCAGCTACATCTCTAATTTGCTGCACTGATACTGGACTTGGTGGGGGTGTATAAACAAGTATTCTTTGTAAATTTTGGTGTGCTATAGCTTTTTTATTCCTATACACTTTACTATTTTCTTTTCATTGTTTTCGTTTTTGTCTACGAGTGAGTTCTCGTAAGCATTCGTATGAATTGACGAAACTGATTTTACCGGACCCTTCTCTTTTTTCTTTAAATATTTTATTCTTTCTTTTTCGTGCAGTTTTTTCAAAGATTCAGTATCATTTCTTCTTTCCTTTTTCTATCATACTCTTTCTTTTTTTTCTGCATCATTCAACTTTTTTGCTCGTGCCATTTTTCTTCCACATACATTCACCTGTTTCAAATTAAATACCATGAAATACAAGTCGCAAGAAATAAACTGAAAAATCTAAAAGAACAGTAGAATTCTATAATATATAAATCATTCCCTCATACATCCGTCATTCCCCACTCCTATATGCAGTGAGGGAATGGCCGTGAGGGAATGACGATTTTAAACTAAAGCTACAAACAAAATGTAATTCTAGTTCTAACTTGTGACTTATGTTTCTTCTAATTTGTGTATTATAAAATTGCAAAATAAAAAGTTAACGAAATAAATCGTTGCCAGGTCTAAATCAACCCAACTTCCCATGGAGGCTTGCCAATGGAGGACAATGGTACTCTGGCATATATCAATATCCAGCGCCATATAAATTGCCAGATATCATCATTTGATGACAGCACACCTCTCATGCTGGCGTGGCGAGTGGCGACACGTTACATCGCCAGCGTAACTGATGGTCCACTAGCGAGCAGACCACCTGATAGCAGCAATATCCAGCTCCATAAAATAAAGCTCCATAAAATAAGCTTTTGATGACAGGACACCTCGTCCAGCATGATGGCACGTTGCTTTTGATGATAGGACACCTCGTCCAGCATTGTGACATGTTACTTTTGATAATTGAACACGTCGCCCAGCATTGTGACATGTCACTTTTGATGACTGGACACCTCGTCTAGCATGGTGATACGTTACTTTTGGTTACAGGACACCTCGTCTAGCGTGGTGACGCGTTACATAACCACGCTCGCCACGTTAACAGACGCTGTGACCCATAGCAATAGATGTTTAACGCCAAAATAATAAAAACACTATCAATCAATCAAATGTTTAATAAGCCAGAATATGGTACAAATGACATTACAATTAAGCTTTGCTCGGAGTTCTGATAAATCTATATCTATATAATAGGCAAAGCTGATTGACTGATGGCACAGGCCATAAAGGCCATTAAGGCAAAAAATTTGAAATTTTGCACACGTATTTGTCATATGACGTAGGCATCTACTAAGTAAGATTTTTTTAAATTCAATTCCCAAGGTGGTAAAATAGGGGATGAAAATTTAAAACCTAATTTCACGCGGGCGAAGCCGCGGGCAATTAATGCTAGTGAAAAAATAAAATAAACTAATCACAAAAATATATATCTGACCGGGATTCGAACTCACCACATTCCGAATTTGCTAACAAAACAAAAAATTATACATACGCATACCAAACTGCCAATCGGACAGACTTAATAGTCAAAATTATTGATATATTGTTGCACGACGAAAGAAAAAACATATTATGTACCTTAAAAATGCGCTCTTTCCCAGGGAATAAGACCTAGCTAAATCGATTTTTGTCCCCCAAAACTCCCTGAATACTAAATTCCATGGTCATACTTGCAGCCGTTTTCCGAAAGCCGATTAAGTATATGTATACAAGATTTTCACGTTTCAAGTACAAGATTTATGTCCATGTCGCCCTGTAGGTACGTACGAGCGGGTATGCATGTGTTTATTGTAACACACTAATTCCACAGATTAATAAATAACCAATACTACAATATGATATACATTTTATCAGTAAGTATAGAAGGGTAGTCTGGCAGGCCTGGGATCAGTCCCAAATCCCAATCAATAAATGATTCATTACATAAAATACGAAGCACAGCGCACACAAGAGAAAATTTGTATTTAAAACAATCAAATCATGATATCAATCGATGTTCATATCAGCCAGACCTTTCGCGACGGCTTATTGTTTGTTTTTGAATCCCGACTCAAAAAGAGGGGTTTCCTGTGCGTCTGTCTGTGGAATCGTAACTTCTAAACGAATATTTTCATAGTCTTATGAGCAATTGTAAGTTGAACTACAGTCTATGCATCAGGCACTTTTATAAAGGATTTCAATTGAAAAATGGTCTCAAAAATATTTTTACAACTCTATTTTTTAAAACGGTTTAAAATATTAGTCTATCGTCCACTGAATTTTTTTGCATTTTTTTCGTTAAACGCATAACAATATTGGCAACAGCCACTATTATTTTAATATATTTTAAAGCCAATATGATATGGCTTATATTTTATTCAAATGGTTTTATGTACGTGTGGTTTATTCTTCTAAAACTAACAGCATACTAAAAAATCTTTTATAACCTAAAATATATTTTTCGTGACACAATTTCTTTTAAATAACTACAAAGTAATAGACTGCGCGGGTGCGAGGAAAATAAAACCGGCCAAGTGCGAGTCGGACTCGCTCACGAAGGGTGCCGTACCATTATCTATAAAAACGGCAAAAAAAAAAACTCACGTTTGTTGTAATGGGAGCCCCCTTAAATATTTATTTTATTCTTTTTTTAGTACTTGCTGCTATAGCGGCAACAGAAATACATCATCTGTGAAAAGTTCAACTGTCTAACTGTCACGTCACGATTCATTAGATACAGACGGACAGACAGACGGACGGACATCGGAGTCTTAGTAGGGTTCCGTTTTACCCTTTGGGTCCGGAACCCTAACAGTGAGCCGTTGCGCTTGTCAGATGTGAAACTTCAAAATGACATAGTCTTAGCCATCAGGAAGGAAGGAACCATAGACCTATATACTATAGACATGGAGGCAAAAATGTATACACTTAAACTGCCCCACTTTTAGGGATGTTTGGGGCCGTTGAGGTTTGACATTTGTCATCTTGTTATTTCTTCGTTCGCTTTCCGCATTTATTTGACAAAATCTTCTGTAACCAAGACAGCGTAACTTTTTTTTGTATGAAGATTTTTTTTTTGTCAGATGTACCTGCGTCGTATAATCACAACAGATATGGCTGTATGATATGTACAGCGACATGGTGACGTGTTACTACGCCACCTGCAACGCCAATAGATTAATAACAAATCTTCCGACGAGCGAAACGAGCGAGGTGAGCGAGGCGAGCGTGAAAAATCCGTTACTGACCTCACTCGTGATTGAACTATTTCGTGACGACGATCCTATTGTAGGTTTCCGACATTTTCGCAACTCTACGGAAGTTTAATATTTAATAATTTGTATTATGAGATAATCTTGGGATAGTATACCTCGTGGCTCAATTGTTAAACTTTAACACCTGTCACGGGTTCGAATACAGTAAAATATTTTTTGTTACAATTTAATAACAATAATGATAAATATTTATGACAATTAAAGACATTCCACGATTGCAATACAAAGAGTCCTATTTACTATTATAAATGTGAAAGTTTGTGAGGATGGATGGATGGGTGTTTGTTACTCTTTCACGCAAAAAGTACTGAACGGTTTTTGATGAAATTTACTATGGTAGTAACTTAAGCTCTGACACACAGGCTACTTTCTATCCCAAAAATGTACAGTGTTCGATGTGGGATAATGTATTTACTCTGGCGGAGCCGCGGGCAAAAGCTAGTTACATTATAAAAACACAATAACATAGCGAAAAAAAAACAGTCATACAATCAAATATATGATGTTCATACAATTCCCATGCGATAACGTTACGAATACGCCGTTGTGAATTGTTCGTGCTTAGCCCACTGTATTAATATACTAGCTTTTGCCCGCGGCTCCGCCCGCGTAAATACAGTATTCCACGGGGACACTGTACTTTTTCAAGGTAAAAAGTAGCCCATGCGTTAAATCAAGAGTCCTAACTACTATATATACCAAATTTCATCATCATTTCAAATCCGTTCATCATTTACATAGTTTCTGGAACACCACGACCACCTGGTCCCATGGTCGTCATGGTGTAACTCAAGTTTTAACTTACCTACATAGTGAATCTTTTTTCCCACACTTTTTCATACAACACAAGTTAGCGTATATTGTCTGGGAATTCCCATACAAATAATTACTTAATTGTGTAGTGATAGATATAGGATAAGATACATGTAGATTCAGTTTGTAAGTAAACACAACCACGCATAGAGATACGCGTCAATTTATCATAGAAATGTGAACCAAACTATTGTGTACATTGTAATGGACATTTTTGCGTATCTATGTACTGCATGTCTACTTAAAAAAAAAAAAAAATTGTATTAAGATTGTAACCATTTTCAGTGTTTTCAACCCCCGACGAAAACCCCCCGTTTTCGTTTAGAGTTTGACGTGTCTGACGGTGGAATTGTAGCTCCCAAACGGATGAACCGATTTTGAACTTGGTTTTTTGTTGTTTGCAAGCTGACATGATCGAAAGTGTTCTTGGCTATAATTCGTCATCATCAGCTCGCTCACTGCTTGACATTTCCGGAGTTACTTAACTTTTTTTATTTTGTTTTTGTAACATTATGACCCAAAAGTGGGTGTCACCCACTCAACCAACCGGTCCGATACTAAAATGATTTATTTTCACCTCCCGGATTTCTATTTAACGCATTGACTTCATTCTACCAAACACCTGTATGAAGATATTTATTTTGTCTTATATTTATGTAAATAATTAAAACCTAAGATTTTATTTAAATTTATAAAGAATCAATAAATCCATATTACAAGTTCAATTTTTATAAAAAACTATAACATATTATGTTACATAATGTGTTATATATAGCATATTATGTTCACCGGGCCAGTAGTTTAGGTGCTACAGTGGAACAACATACATACATATATAAATAGACAGCTAAAATCGTTACCCTTACTTCAGGGTTCGCCGTAGTCGGGTAAAAATAGGTAATAATCGTATGACAAATATTATATTTAATTTTGAAAATTATAATTATAAAACATACATGTCAAAAAGTATTATTATATTCAGCCTATTATTTAAACCTATTTTTATAGTTTATTTAGATTATAACCAACTAATACCTGAAAACTTCACTAGGTCAACACAAATTGAATTAAATTGAAAAGGTAAAAATATTGTTGCAAAACCGCAAGAAAAACATAATAAAAGTCGCGGCATCAAAGCGCCTTGTCATTTCTGATCTATTCTTCGTAACAACTGCTGTTTTCCAATACTCCGTCTTTTTTTCAACTATTGTATCCATGGCACAATAAGGATTCCTTTGCCGATATTTTAATTATAAAAAAAAATTTGAGCGTAGGAATTTAAAAAAAATCCACATTCTATTTTTAAACTTTTTGTTTTCGCGTGGGTAATTTTGTGTTGTATGTGTTGTAATTATTATTAATTAAGTGTGTGAATTATTAATAATTGAACAACGGTAAGTTCATTATTTATTTTCTAACTAAGTTAAACTATATTTTATGTTCATTGAAAACATTCAAATTATATTTTGAATCGCAGGCTAAGAAGTTACTATTATGTATGTTTATAAGAAATTACATTTTTTTAACAATCTAGGTCACGAGACTTTTTACAAACACTTGAGAAATGAAAAGGCTTCCCGTTTCAGTAAAATTTACTTACTTAAAAAAGGTAAGTAAATAAATTTTACTTACTTACTTTTTTTCGTAAATTTATATATATTTTTCACTAGGTACCTCTAAAGTCTAATTGTATGAAATATACAATTGTAACTTGATAGCCAATCTCAACATGACATTGTACATTTAATTATTATTTTATTATTAATAATTAACCACATATTAACTATGTAATGTTGTCGTAAAGTACAATAAATTAGATAAGAAGCTTTGTTTCGTATTAAGCCCCTTATTTTTCAACACCTATCCTTATTACGACGTTACGTAGGACGGGGGTTGAAAATGTAAGGTTTAACATGGAATTAACAGTTAGTAGAGGTGGATCGGTCGGTCGAAATTCGACCATAATTCTTATTAAACTTTTTCTTCTCTCGCGTCTACCCCAATATTTCTTCTCACATCGAAGTTCGTGTCCGTTTGTATATGTAACAGTTTCCCACGAAACATGACATACATGACATATGACAACACAACATGCAATGTGTTTTTCGATGGGATTATGGGTTACGCGATTTAATTATTGGCTTAGCGTTAGTTCACACCGACACGTGACGCGGCGCGTACTTTTTAAGATAGCGATTCAAAATTGATCTTTATGTACTACACAAAAAATACACGTTTCATTGCAAGAGCTCGAATCGCGAGCGGCGTCGCGCTGCGCACCGCAGTGCAATGAAATTAAAGTGCATCTTTTTACCCGACTACGGCGAAGCCAAAAGTTAGGGTAATGATTTTGGCAGTCTATGTATGTATGTATGTATGTTTGTTTCACCCTAGCATCTAAACTGCTGGTCCGATTTTAATAAATGAGGTGTCAATATATTCATAATAATAGCCCGTGCAACGGGTTGTTGGGTTATAGTTTTTTTATAAAAAATGTAGTCATTGTATAGTGAATAAAGGTCAATATAAATCGCTATCATAATAAGTGTGCGCCGCCTCGCATCCCGCAGCAAAGTGCATTTACCCTGAAGCTCAATTCTCGCATTTAAAGTAGACTTTCATTTTTCTTCGATCGTATTATAAGTGAAGCGACTTGTTATCATAAAGTGATGTTATAAAGTTCGTCGACCAATCAGAACGCGTTGCACGCTCATTTAACGTTTACGAGAATACCAGTTTGGCAGTTTTAGCGTAACGGGACTTGATTGTAATTGTATTATTGCAGGTTTTATTTGGCAGAATTGACCCTCTGATAAAAAGTAGCCTCCCCCACCGCGGTCTAGTGTAAGTATATATTTTCATACGGGTTGTCTAGTGACTGAGAGCTCCGTGGCCTAGTGACTAGACCGTTTGATTCGCACTCGAGAGAGTGCAGGTTCGATTCCCAGGTTGTGGCGTGTACCAATGAGACTTTTTCAAATCTCAAGTACATAATACGGACGCTCTAATTGTGAGGAAACCCGTACATGGTTGAACCCAGACGTATTGACCAGTCACTCGTCTGGACTAGGGTGACTGTGTTGTGAGAATGCCGTGTGTGCTTGGGCAACCATACGACTTTAAAAACCGACTGTCCCAGGCACTACAGTATTTCAAGAGTGGTTACTTCGCTCGGAGTACTGTATGAATCAACCAATAACGGATGAAAAGGCCAAGTTTTTTGTTTAGTGACTACTACTTGGCCAATTTTGATGTAAGGCATAGATATAGAGTAGAAGGGGAAGGACATAAGCTACTTTTTATCACGGCATAATGCACGATTTCCACAGGATTTCCTTTTGCGCGTACGAACTGGTAGCGCCATCTGGGAGCATCGAACGCCAATATGAATGGCATCTCATAATATCGATAAAGCAGTATTCCACCCTCCGCTTCCCGCTTCACCGCTCCCGCGCTATCAATTATAAACGGTTAAGTATGAGTGCGGGCAAATTGATACGCGTCTAATCAAACAAGTGGTCAATTTCGCACTGTCGTTTATTGCCTTAAAACAGATTGCATATCCGGGGTGCGCGGGCGAGGGGAAGCGGGCACGCTTCCCGCGAATATTACAAGTGTCGCAACGGCACACAGCGCGCCAAATATACATTTACATATTATTATTATGTACATCTTAATACCTAACATAAACCAAGTAAAAAACTGTAGAAATTAACTGTGATTTCCCTGCGAGTTTGCTTTTTTTGCTCGAGTTTGCGCGCTTTTCTCTTTCAGCCTAAAACTTTAGACCCCCTTTTCTTTAGGGGGTGAAAGTTTGTGAGGAGGGATAGATTTAACAAGTTATCAGTGGCATGTCGTTCCTATAACTCCATTCCTACCGGCTTCTACTTACCTATTGAAGATGCTCATCCAAATCCCTACCTATTATACATCTAGGTGTTCCCTACGAAGGAGAACCAGCCTTCGCCACTGCAGGTTATGATTAATAATTATTGAATTCCTAAATTATTAACTGTATGTCTATATTTGTTGCTTAAATTTATAACTGTTATTTAACTTCCCATACCTAACACCTTGCAAGTTTAGTATATTTTTCGCGCCATTGTGATTGTTTATTTTTTGTGATGACAGAATGTTGGAACGTGTTGGTTGGAATTGCTAGCAATTATAATATTTTTAAGACCTTATGTATACCACATTCTTGCAATAAAGAATGAATGGATGGATGTTAGTGACTCTTTCACACAAAAACTACTAATCGGATTTTGATGAAAAGTGGCATGGTAGTAGTTTAGGTTCTGGGAAAGAGTACATAGTTCCCGTGCGATACTGTGTTTGCACAGACAGAGACGCGGGTAGAAGCTAGTATTTACCATGCGAATATTTTCAGCACAATGCTGTTCCTTCTCCTTCTGACGCTCTCGTTTGGAGTGAGAGGGCAGACGCCTTCGAGTCTCCTGGGACCGCGGCATTTCAACTACCATCCGCTGCAAGTGAGACAATATCTGGAGGAAACCATCGCTGCGCCTACCAGGTGACTAGAGCACATGCTCATCGCTGGTTTCTGTATACCACAGAGTGGAAAATATATATACTTACGTACAGAGGAACAGCTTTCATACAACTTGAAGGGTACGGTGTGTCCACAATTGTGTGGAAAAATTGTGGGCCGTTGAAGGGGACGTCAAAGTTTTCAAATTTGAATCGTTTCAGATAGTTCTATGAAAGCTGTTTCTCTGTACGTAAGCATATTTTATATTTTCTATTCTGTGCACGAAGTATCCTTCCAATTAAAACTCCAATCGTTTTCGTAGATGTATTTCTATCTAAAAGTCTGATTCTCCGGCACAAGGTATTCCAGTTATTTAATTAACAACTGCATACTATACTACACTGGACCATAAATTCAGTATTTACCTGAAGTCTGAACATTTCGGATTGTTTAATTTGTACATCTGTGCAGTATGTAACATTATACAGGTAAGGAATAGTGATGCGACTCGAATTGGATTTTGTGACTCGAATCGCTCGATTAATTTTACTACCTCGCTCGAGTCACACTCGAGTTTTCGTGTCGCTCGAGTTGCAAGTTTGCATTGATACCTCTATTAAAATTGTGTCGTTGTCATGGATGGAGTAATTGTAGATGTTCAGGGAAGGCTTTACCTGTGTGAAAAGTAAAAATTGCGAGGAAAATACTAAGAAAAGGAATTTAAGTTACACACAGTAACCGTTGCTACCTTTCAAAAATTTTATGTTCGTACTGACAATGATATAACAACGTCTGTCGGGTCACCTAGTCCTACTACTATACATATGAAAGTTTCCTCCCTTTGTGACCTTCTTCCTACCAATGTTCTTAGCCTATCGATTTTAATTTATATAATGATAATATTTTTACTTGTATAACTATATATTCAGTTTCATTACAGAAGTTACATTAGTCACATATACAATCAGTCTTTACAATAATTATCGACAGGTCACAACCGAGTTCTAAAACCGACTGCCGCCCCGGGGCGGCACGGCTCGCGCGCGGTCGTATGTACCGCGACCCCGCGTGCATGTGCAGCGCCTCTCGATGCAGCGCGATGCGAGGGGCTCACGCGAGGTGAAGCGCGCTAGCGTCGATCGCTATAATAATATTGGCGCGCTACGAATTGCAAAAGGCTACTCGCGTTACAAACTCCCCCTCTAGTCTGAACTCAGCGCCCTCGCGTTCGGACTAGCATTTACGAGGTCGTCCGCGCCTACGTTTGGCTCTAATGGGAGCCTCCAAGTCGCCAACGTACGGCGTCAATTGCGATACGTGATAACGTCCAATGCCTTCCAGTAGATACGTCGTTGGACTTACCACTTCACTGATACGGTACGGGCCGTCTCTCTTTGGTATAAACTTAACCGACTGCCCGGGGTCTACGCTGTTCAATCCGTGAGTATTCAATAGAACCAAACTACCTACTTCATAGTCTTGTGGCGCTCTCCTACCTCCATCAGCATACTTCTTCTGGATGGACTGGGCGCGCTCGTGGACATCTCTCGCGTCTATAAGTGCTGTCGACAACCTGCGCAAGTACGGAGTAACGTTAGAAACAAAATTATCATTGTCCACGATAGACTTCATGTCCGATATCACATCGGAAGGAGCGCGCATCTCCCTTCCGAAGGTAAGGAATGACGGAGTAGAACCAGTACTCGCCGTCATTGCGGTGTTCATCGCGAACCGTATGGCAGGAAGATGATCATCCCAGGAAGCGTGATCTCTCCTCACTAGTATAGCCAGCTGCGGCTTCAGGTCGCGATTCTTTCTTTCTACGGGATTTGCTTCTGGATGGTAAAGCGGGGTCAGTGTCTGTTTGACGCCGAAGGTGTGGCATACTTGCTGCATCACCTCAGCGACAAACTGCACCCCGTTATCACTAACCATCCGACGTGGCACACCAAACCTCAAAAAAACCTCACTGACCAGTACAGCGGCGCATTCCATGCTGGTAGCGTTTTCTAGTGCGAACAGCTCTGTCCATCGAGAGCAGACGTCTTCTAATATCAAAATCCAGCGTTTGCCTCTAGCTGTTCTTGGTAAAGGTCCAAATAAATCCACGGCGACGACCTCAAAGCGTCGGCTCATCGCGGGTGTTTGTAACAAGCCGGCAGGTTTTCTGTTATCCGCCTTGTATCGTTGACAAGCAGTACATCGCTTTATATAATTATTTGTGTAGGTTCTCATACCCATCCAAAAGTACCGGGCTCTGATACGTTGCAGGGTTCTCTCTACTCCGAAGTGGCCTGCTGTGGGTGCATCGTGGAACTCAGCGAGCACCTGCTCTCTCTCGTGTGCTGGAATCACAAGACAAGCAGTATCAGCGTCATCAGCTTCAGGGGTACATCTGTACAACACACCATCTGATATCAGGTAACCTTTCTCCGACCAACTCCTCCCCCTGAAGGGATCGTCGGTGGCTTCCAGATCCTCAATAATGTTTTTAAGATCGGTATCCTTAAGTTGGTTCTTACGCACATCTACAGGAGACTTATGCGGTATATCTACAGCTACAAAATACACTTCGCAGTCCTCCGCTCCTTCGTCGCAACAGGCGGGGCGGCTCAAGGCGTCTGCGATCACGTTTACTCTGCCAGGCGTATACTGTATCTGCAGATTGTACGACTGGAGTGTCAAGGCCCACCTTGCTAGGCGGCCACTCGGTGTCTTTAAACTCATCAACCAGCGCAAGGGCTGATGATCAGATTTAACAATTACCTCTGAACCTTCTATGTAACCTCTGAATTTAGTCACGGCCCACACGACCCCCAAGGCTTCTCTTTCCGTAGTGGAATAGTTCCGTTCGGCCGGTTGCAGCAGTCTGCTGGCGTACTCCACAGGCCGCTCGTCGGGGCCCTCCCCCTGCATCAAAACAGCTCCGAGGCAGTATCCGCTACTGTCGGTCCTGAGGGAAAAAGGTTTAGTTTCATCAGCCTGGCGAAGAATAGGGGCGGTTACTAAAAATCCTTTAATCTGTTTAAACGCAGCTTGCTGTTCGTCAGTCCATTTCCAGTCGCTGTTCTTTTTCAGAAGATCAGTCAGCGGTTTTGCTATAGAAGCATAATTGGGAACAAAACGACGGAACCAACTCGACGTCGCTAGGAAACCTTTCAGTTGTTTCTCGTTTTTTGGAGCGGGCATGTCCGCTATGGCTGAGGTTTTATCAGGATCTACCTGCAGACCACCGGGGACAATAATATGGCCTAAAAACTTTACTGAGTCCCGTGCAAAACAACTCTTCTTACGGTTAACACGTAGGTTGAACATATCCAATCTATTGAAAACGACTTCCAGGTCTTCCAGGTGCTGCTCAAAATCCGGCGACAAGATGATGAGGTCATCGAGATACCCTAGTATCGTCACGGGTCTAGTTCCACGTGGGCTCTGTGATATCTCGGTCCTATTACTTGCACTATCTGTCGCAATCGGCACACTCAGGTTCGATTTGAACTGGTCGATCAATCTCTGGAACGTGGCACCTGAGTTGCGGAGTCCCATCGGCATCCTTTTAAATCGGTAAGTACCTGCAGGTGTTGTAAAAGCCGTCTTATCCCGATCCTCCTCTTGCACGCTCACTTGGAAATATCCAGACCGGAGGTCAAGCGTCGTCATGAAACTGGTCGTCTTGGCGGCGTGTAGCACGTCCTCTATTCCGCGGGAGTGGGTACCTGTCTGGTTCCGTGACGGCGTTGAGCTTCCGGTAGTCCACACACAGACGCACACTACCGTCCTTCTTCGTGACCAGTACGACGTTCGCCGCCCAAGGCGACTCGCACTCCTCGATCACGTCTGCTTCGAGCAACTTCTCTAGTTCATTATTTAATAATTCTCGTTTACCTTGTGATAAGCGGTAGAGTGGTGAAGCTATAGGTTCTTGCCTCTCATCGACCCGAATGCGGTGTGACGCGTAGATAGTCGGCGGTCCCCGATCGGCGAACCGCTCGGCCTTGCTGATGATGAGCTGGTTGAGTTGCGTTCTCTGCGCCGGCGACAGCTGTGTCCCTTCGTCGTTCCTCAACGCGAGATTCTCCTCTTCCAGAGGCAGCTGCATGCTGCAGGCATAGTCGGTGTTCAAGGTGCAATCTTGTGTTTCCTTGTAGAACTGGAACTTCGCCCCAGGTGCGTCTGCAAAGTGCCAACATTCGTTCCTTAGGTCGAGTAATATCCCTGTTTGGGCTATAAAATCTTGTCCAAGAAGAGTTCTATTATTAGCTTCCGGAATCGACAAAAACTTAGTATTAAACTCACGATCATTAAAACAAACTCTAGCCTCACATAATAAAACATTACGTACCTGTCGTGTTCCGTCTGCGAGTCCTATAGTGCGCCGAACGTTAGTAAAACTTACTCCATTATTCACTAAAATCTTGTAAAGTCCTGGGCTGGCGAGGGACTCAGTGGCGCCGGTATCCAGCACGGCGACACCTGTCTGTGAACACACTCTAATCTTTATAGTGGCGCGCGCCATCCCGGTGTCGTGCGTAACAGCTGCTTGAAAACTTACTTTGTCACGATCGGTCGAAGCGGTGCTCCTGCACGTAGGGCACTTTGAGCGTATCACCCCTTCTTTACCACAACCGTAATAAGAAAACGACGGCTTATCTACGTTAATTCACTGGCATTGGACGTTATGTTACGTTACCACGCGCAACGTGGTCTAACACGTTTAGGCACATTATTATTATTATTCGCGGTATTCGACCAAACATCGGCAACGGACCTCGGTGGGATTAATTTTTCCCTGTCTGCACTCGACGTGTTAACTTTGACCCTATCACGAAAGTCGGCACTCGCATGGTTAACCTTTTGTAAATCGTAAGTCATATGATTCGTACGTACCTCACAAAACGTTTCCTGTACATACCTAGCACGTTCTATTATACTATCGACGCTATCGACGCTATCACGCGACACACTGTTTCTCACATTACTACTTAATAGTCCATAAATGACATCGATTTTCATTTCTTCTGGCAGCGCGTACGGTAGTCTCGCGAAGTTGGCGCGAATCTTTGACACGAAGGAGTCCACGTGCTCGTTTTCGCCTTGTTCCCGCGAAAAAATGTCGCGAAAGATCCAGTGGGCGGGACGGGGCGCGCCGTACATATTCCGGAGTCTTCGAATCGCGTCGTCCCAGTTTTCCACAGTAGCTTTGATGCCTTGCCACCATACTGCGGCTTCTCCGGTCAGCAACATAGGTATGCCGCGGAGCGCGAGGTGGTCGGGTACACTCGCACATTCCTTGTATGTAAGGATGTTGTCGATAAACGCCTCCACGGAGTCGGCGTCGCGTGTCGATCCGTCGAAACGGGCGGTACATCGTACGAAGTTTCCCATGGTCGCAGTCGGTTCACTAGAGGCTGGTCTGGGAAGTTGCTGGGTCTCCTCGCGGATACTTCGAAGGACGCCGTTGAGCAGTGCAGAAAACTGACTCTCAGTCATCATGGTGCCGCCCAAACCGATGCTTTGCATGGACGCGGCCGCCATGTTGGCGTCGCTTGAGGTACTTTCGTCGTCGCGGTTAGCGCTTCCCTGCTGTCGTGTTGTCGGCATCGTGGTTCGGCCACGAGTTGGGCGCAATTTATAATGATAATATTTTTACTTGTATAACTATATATTCAGTTTCATTACAGAAGTTACATTAGTCACATATACAATCAGTCTTTACAATAATTATCGACAGGTCACAACCGAGTTCTAAAACCGACTGCCGCCCCGGGGCGGCACGGCTCGCGCGCGGTCGTATGTACCGCGACCCCGCGTGCATGTGCAGCGCCTCTCGATGCAGCGCGATGCGAGGGGCTCACGCGAGGTGAAGCGCGCTAGCGTCGATCGCTATAATAATATTGGCGCGCTACGAATTGCAAAAGGCTACTCGCGTTACATTTATTATTTTTAATGATGGGCATAGATATTTCTAACTTTTAAAGGATAGGTTACTATACCCATTCTCAGTTTTAAAAAAGAAATCAGAAATAATGTGGTATTTTCAGAAGCTATTTAGACGGATACAATTTAATTATCCTTAAGTAGGAGATTATATCTAGGAGATATCTTAAAATTAAAAAGTACGTGTGAAAATTTATTATAAAGTATATATTTTTACTCTGTGCTATTACTATATTGCAGGTATATTTGCTAAAGAAGTTTTTTCCCACGCGGGCGAAGCTGCGGGCAAAAGCTAGTAAATAAATAAAAAACAAGTGAAGGTTATTGTATTCCTCCGTTGTGTTGTTGTTCCATGGAGGAAACGCTTTCCATCGGGTCATCCATCATGGACTGAGATCCCAGCCCGCCAGACTCCCCTTATATTCTTACTGATTAACGCCCAAAATTAATAACGTATCTAAAATCTAAAATTGACTTCAATCTTAGATTCTCAAACAAAATTGACGTGAAATTAATCCTAGGATCGTTGAAATGTATTGAAATCTTGATCTCAGATAGCTAAAATGAGATTAATTCAATCAATCAATCATCCACGTAGATATAAAAATCATTAAACTTCTAACCTTCATATCTCTGTTCACATTAAGTTTATAGAAAAATGAATTCAAAAAGTTTTGTTCCTTACGTTATCATGATTACAAAAAATAATATTGATACTTATCAGAATCTAAGTAAAGTGAGTCCAATTTTTTCGCAACTTTAGCGCCTTGTACCTAAAAAATGGCCCAAGGTACAATCTGGCGGGTATACAAACGTTCATTTCACACAACTGATACTACAATAGGACATACATTTTATCAGTAAGAATATAAGGGGAGTCTGGTGGGGCTGGGATCTCAGTCCATCAAGTCGTTTGCCGGACAACCACAAAAACGCACCGAGTGTGCGGAGACAATGCACAATACGGTCCCACGGCTACATCCTATGAGAAAACTATTGATGAATATTAACTAAGTTTCACTAACATTGGTTTATAAGACCTTTCTTGTACACTTCAAAATATAACCAACTAGCTTTTGCCCGCGGCCTGCGTAAATACAGTATTCCACGGGAACACTGTATTTTTTTCGGGATAAAAAGTAGCTTGTGTTAATCCAGAGCCCAAACAAACTACTACCATACCAAATTTCATCAAAATCCGTTCAGTAGTTTTGGTTTGGTTCATGTTCATCCATCTATCCTCACAAACTTTCATATTTATAATAGTAGTCGGGTGGTTTTGTAGAGGACCAATTAGCGCCACAATCCTGAATCACACTATCGAAGTTTTCACAGTTCGGCGCTATATATACAACATCTGAATACTACTTCAGAGTACAGTGGGCTTCGGACTGACCGAGCATCTCCCTTTGGGGTATCCCACCATTCCCACATTGGCACAGGGGCACAGGGGCGACACTCTCTACAAATTACTGCTCGAGCACCGGCGAATGTCAGCCATGTTAACGTTAGCTTAAGGTTGACACCGAAATAATTTTAAACGTCGCGTCAAACAAATCTATCATAAATATTATGGAATTATATTCTTAATTATGTCAAGCGACGAAACTACCAGAGGCCAGCCCCGAGAAACGAAAGTCCTGCCTTGAAAAACGTCACGTCCGGCTCGCCGCGCGCACCCCCCGCATAGCCTAGCCACGAAACATGGCCGCGAGCTTATTTGTGTAAGATTATTGAATGACGGTTCGTTAGTAATATAATAATAGGTCTTTACCTATGAAATTGCCGTTCTGCAGTACTGGCCATTTCAAATCAAAATAATTTTTGTTTGGCTAAAAATTCTATTTTCAAAATAATTTTGTTTTAAAAACATGGAATTTCTTTTCCAAAAGTAGTTATTTGTTTATTGATTAGTGTTACATTTTCATCGCATTTCAATCTTTTTCGTCATCATGGGTTCTAGAAATTTCGACCTGAAAAATGAACCGAAGACTTTGGTCGACAATGACGAATTAAAGGCGATTGTGGAAGCTGATGATACACAATCTACGGCCGAATTAGCAGTATCTTTCGACGTTAGCGTCAAAACAATATTGGTCCATCTGCGTCAAATTGGCAAGGTAAAAAAGCTTGACAAATGGGTGCCCCACGAACTCAATGATCGCCAGCGCGAAGTACGCGTCGAGACGTGCCTTGCACTGCTCAACAGACACACAAATGAAGGAATTTTTAACCGCATCGTTACCTGCGATGAAAAATGGATTCTGTTTGATAACCGCAAGCGCTCAGCAAGTTGGTCGGATCCTGGTTCAGCACCTAAACAACAAAAACTTACCCCTAGAAAAGTGATGGTCACTGTTTGGTGGTCTAGCGCCGGTGTGATTCATCACAGCTTCATACCAAACGGGGTGAGCATTACTGCAGATGTGTACTGTGAAGAACTGAACACAATGATGGAGAAGCTGGCACATCTCCAACCAGCATTGGTCAATCGCTCGTCTCCGCTGCTCCTGCACGACAACGCGCGACCTCATACTGCACAGCAGACGGTCTCCAAGTTGCAAGAACTGTGGTTGGAAGCTCTCCGTCATCCGCCCTACTCACTAGACCTTGCGCCTACAGACTACTACTTTTTCCAGAATTTGGATAACTTCTTGGCGGGAAAAAAATTCAATACCCGAGAGGCAGTACAAAATGCCTTTGAAGAATTTGTTGCCTCCCGTCCAGCTGATTTCTTTAAGAAGGGCATCAATAAACTGCCACTACGTTGGCAAAGATGCATTGATTGCATGGGTGATTACTTCGATTAATACAAATAAAAAATACATGAAAAAAATTCGTTCAAATTTTATCATACAAAACGGCAATTTCATAGGTAAAGACCTAATATTATATTATTGTACATTGGTGACCCCGACGTGATAAAACTATTTATAACCCCGTAACGTGACCCCGACGTCATAAACCTGTATATAACCTGTATCAGTATGTAAATGTTTGTAACCCCGTAACGTCGACCCCGTTTAAAACAGTTTATCTTAATTTATTTAAATAAATCAGCTTCAATTACTTAGATGTCTCTGTTTTACTCCCACATACGTCTAAGGCTAAGAACTCACGGAGCGATTTTCAGTCGCGCCCGCCGCGATCGTGGAACTGCGATTTTATTTCAAAACTCACTAGACCGGTTATTTGCGCAATGAGGGTCTTTAAATTCGTGACACCTGACAGCTTTTTGACACGACAAGGACCGTCGCCACCAGAAAAAGAATCGAAAATTCTTATTGACCGTTGTTACCACTTACGCCACCAGATGACGCTTTGTGTGCGTTGGGTCTGCCCCCTAGCGGCAGAAAAAATATCAAACACCCTCATTACACAGTCACCGCTGTTGCTATCATCGCCCGCAAACGTGGCGGACGAAAATCGCAAGACGGGCAAATCTAAAACATAAGAATTTCGCCCGCCAACCTATCGTAGAGCGCGCGGGCGCAAATCGCGGCGCGATTCCACTAGTCGCGATTCCGCTGATGCAGCGACACCCGCGAACTATAGCGACGTAAATATTAGTATTTAATTTTTTACATATTATGTAACATGAATTGAATGTGGTGAATTCTACAGAAGCTGCGGGCCCGCAATCCCGGCGGGCACGCCTGAAAATCGCTCCGTGAGTTCTTAGCCTTAGCCACACTTACATAGCCGCGAGCTGTCATTCGTGTAAGTCTATTGAATGAATTTTGAATGTCACATCTTGCCCTGTCGCTGATATTGAAACCTAACCTAACAAAAATTTTACCTAAACTAATATAGACAATATTAGTTTAGGTAAAATAACCAATGATTTCAAATCTTCATACAAGAAAAAGTTACGCCATCTTGATTTCACCATACATCAATTAATGTCAAAATGACACAAACAACCCCAAAAGTGGGGGCATTTAAATGGGTTTTGCCTCGACATGCCTCGTCTATGATACAGACACTCTACATATTTACTTGCTCTTCTTTCCAGGAAAGGTCCAGTAGTGTTCCCTCTTTCACCATCACCGCCACCACAGAATCTCGTTGTCACATCCAGACCTCTGCTGGCCAATAACAGTCTCGCCGCTTCTTCAGCAGTCAGCAGTGTGTACAGACCACATAGATACAGGCCCTTCGTTCCTGTGCCTTATGGTGACAAGAGTTATGATTTTGAGGTGAGTCTACTATAATATTCTAAGGCCTGGCAGAAATCCGGCGGGATACAGGGCTGTTTTTAAAGATACGTACCCAAAGGGTAAAACGGGACCCTATTACTAAGACTCCGCTGTCCGTCCGTCTGTCACCAGGCTGTATGTCATGAACCGTGATAGTTAGACAGTTGAAATTCACAGATGATGTATTTCTGTTGCCGCTGTGACAGCAAAAACCAAAAAAGTAAAAAACAGGATAAAATAAATATTATTTAAGGGGGCTCCCATACAACAAACTTGAAGTTTTAGCCGTTTTGTACGGAACCCTTCGTGCGTGGCCGGTTTTTTAAAAGGCCGGGCAACGTTCTTGTAGCTCCTCTGGTATAGCAGGTATCCAATAGGTACCTTTGTTAACTCGGCGAAAAACAATGCAACATAAACCCACATAAAAAAAAAGCTATCTAAGGACACTTGGGTTATTGAGACAAATCTAACGATGCCTTAATTGTCGAAATGCATCCAGCCGTTTGGAAGATACGTGGGAATAAAGGACATACATACATACATACATACATACATACAAGATACGCGCGAAAAACATAACCCTTCCTGACAGTCGGGTAAAAAACAATAGGGTTTTTCCTGTTTTTATTTATTACATAAATGAATAGTGCTCTGAAAAATAAGACAGTTTACAAAAGGTACATAAATAGTTTACTAAAAAACAATATTTTCAAAGATATTGCGGATTGTTTGAAGCACTTTTGTGTGTCTCGTGAAAACGCCACATACAAAAGTCGTACTTACAATTAGGTGCAAAATTTCTGATATCTCGTAATTTTGCTCGTTTATAATACATACTATAGTAAATCTTTTTGTATTTTATGTAAGTAAACTAATTATAATAATAATATTTAATTCTAATTATGTAAGTCTCTAATTATGTAGGTCTTATACACTAATATTAAAAAAAAAATCTTTTTTGTGACTTCGAAATGCATATAATTACGAAACTACACATAAAATCCTCATTCTTTTTAGTTTTATCAAGTTGTAATAGGTTTATATAAAAAAAACTAAATTTTTACATGTATGAAAATACCCAATTCCAAATCTACGTGGTGCAGCCTGTCCCATCGTGTCGAATCATCGCTCTATCACTGTAAACAGGTCATTTGTGTATTCGTAACTATCGCATAACTTCTGATACTGATGATGACCAGCTAAAACTTATCTAAGCCTGAACTAAACCTCACCTGGTCAACACAGCGTAAGTTTAGCTCGTAACACGTGCTATGAAAATATCGCGGATACATGGCAACCCTGATAATAGGGTTACCACAAAATTTTACAATTATCATAATAGGTTTGTATCAAGTAATACCATGTCTTAGTGAATATATAATCCCGTGTGTATACTCTACGTAAAAAAAAATATTTCGTCCAAAGAAATTTGTCGTTATAAATCCCACCAAAAACAATTACATTTTAAAATAATTCCAAGACGATACCATATGACTCGCATACACGTCCTAACTCCACAAGCATAACTTCACAAAGTAATAACACACAAGACTTCTTGCACTATTTCCACTTTAATAAGTATTTTACATTAATTTTAATATATTACATATATTAAAATTAATGTAAAATACGTAATATAGTACCCATGTACCATGTACGTTAAAAATAACAGCTGGTTATCTCATGAATGGTCGTTCGCAAGGTCATCAACCATTTACCTAAATAAGCCTGCTGAGCAGCTGTAAACGACTAGTAGACGGTCTACGAATCAATTGCAGTCAAATCAATTTCAATCAATAAGTGAATTAATTAATATAGCAAACAATTTGCTATGTTAATTAATTCACGTTTTTAACGTATCCAAACTTTTAAGAATAACAATCTTAAGCATACACAATCATACTTCGTGATCCCTTACACTACTAACACACACTGAGACATAGATACTTATCAAAACCACTTTTAAATATAACACATTACACAATTATCATTACAAATTAAAAATAATAACAGTAAAAATATAAATCGTACAAAAATAAATCGGTCCCGCCTGCTACCAAACATAATGTCAATTATTTCACTTAGGCTTTGCGTGTTGCTTTAGCTCAATCTGGTTTCGGTCTCTTTAGTGCGTTGCATACGTAGGTATGTTTTTTTGCAGTCGGGTTATTGTCTTTTTTTTTTATTATTTTATTTAAGATTTTTTAGTTTATCTAACACGCACTTGGCCGATTTAAAGCAAAAATACGACTATTTGAATGCATTGACTACAAATTTATTCGAATTATTTAATTAAAATGGTTGTAATTATTCCTGATTAAATTTAAATACATGACATAATATGTATATTATCGAAATCTCATTTTGATTTCCTTTATTTTGATACCCTACTCGAAAGGTTTGGTTAGTAAAAAATTTTGAACTACTCACAATTTGGCGCTAAAAACCACTATTTTGTATTTTTTTCTTTAAACTAGCTACTAACTTTAAACTATAGGATACTTGGATTTTTGAGACAAATCTAACGATACCTTAATTGTCGAAATCCATCCAGCCGTTTGGAAGATACGTGGGCATACATACAAGATACACGCGAGAAACATAAGCCAGTCGGGTAATTAAATAAAGCGACCTAACGATGCTAAAAAGTTAAAAACAAGCTAAAAACATGAAATGTAAAAGTACACTGGCGGACACAAAAACTGCATGATTGTGCAAGATAACTTTCAATTAAATATAATTAGTGAAAGTGCAAACTATTTTGATTTATTTCAATGAAAATGCTAAGACTGGTTGTTAATCTAAAAAAAAACAATTCATGTGTGTATATGTCAACTTTTCTCACTAAAATAATCAAATTGCTCCTTTTGCAGCTTTTTGGAATGAAAAAGTGAATAGAACAAAAACGGCTTTATTATAAAAAATTTACAATACTAAGAAAAGAAAAAGTTTTGTTTTGTTTTTAATAAGGTGTATTACGTCCTCTTGCCCTAATAACTGATTCAAGTCGGTTTCGCATCGACCTGATCAGTGTTTTTAAAAGATTTTGCGGAGTATTGTCCCATTCTTGTGACAATGCAACTCTGAGCTCCGCAACCGTTGTTTGGACCGGATTTCTTGTAAATACAGCTCTTTTTAGGTTGTCCCACACGTGTTCTATCGGATTGAGGTCCGGGCTACGTGCTGGCCAATCCATGAAACGAATCTCAACCTGAGTAAAGTATAGCTCAACTTGTCTCGCTGCGTGCGGACGAGCATTATCCTGCATCAGAATGAAGTTTTCGCCTATAAATCCGCTAAAAGGTACCACATGAGGGTCCAATATCTCCGTCATATAGCGATGTGATGTTAAACCACGGTTACCACGGCCATGTGTGTCTGCGTCAATAAACACAAGTTCAGTTTGAGCATCCATCGATATGCCGCACCAAACCATACAAGACCTGCCTCCAAATGGAACCATCTCAATGCAATTTTGAGCATTTCGCTCTCTTCGTCTACGGTAGACTAGTCTGCGAGTCACTAACTGCTACGTCACGTACCTGGTGGAGCTCATTTTTAATGCTTAAAGACGTTAAAAACCGATTTCGCAAGGAAGTTGTCACAATAAACCTGTCGTCGCGAGACGTTGTCACCCGAGTTCTGCCGGTACCACGTCTTTTTTTGAATGAACCTGTCTCCATAAACCTTCTGTAAACTCGGGAAACCGTAGACTGATTTACATTTAAATCTGCAGCAATTGTTCGTTGATCTAGCCCATGCTGCACTAGAGCAACAATTTGTTCGGCTTTTTCGGACGATACGTCCATATTCGTGAGAAAAACGTGTTTGAAATGAAAACAGACTAGCAATTAAACAATTAGTAACGATAATTCAACATGTAACAAAACTAAAAAAAATAATCATCATCACAACATTAACGTAACAACGAGTTAATCTTTAGTAAATTGACAAGATTTCTTCTATAGAATATTTTCTTTCTTTTGTGACAGTACCATATTTAAATTTGATTTTTTTTTTGTGTTTATAAACCAGCCTTTATTTTCCAATACCAATAAAAGTAAAAAGTTCGCATATTTCGTAATAAAATTTGATTGAATGTGACCTGGCACTATGATGCAGTTTATGCGTCCGCCAGTGTAAATTAAAGATTGTTTATTTTACACAAGCCGTGTAACGTACCTTTAAAAACATGTGTACGTGTATCCGAACGTATCTTATGTGTATCATCTGTGGTCCGAACAAGACAGCTATCATTTGTAAAATAACCCGACCGTATGAAATGACTTGACTTGACTGACTACAACCTTAATTTTTACGAAAAAATACTCTAATTCTCATTCCAGCTCCATGGCTGTTCCGTACCGACTTCAAAATAATGAAGATTGTGTAGAGAAATAGTTAAAATTTTAGCCGAATTTAAAGGGAATTCAAATAAGTCTATTTAGAAAATAAGATTTATTTCATACTTTTTTGTGCATTTTTACTTTGGAAGTCGGTTAAATTTTTTGTTTAAAAACATAAGACTAATCATTGGTCACATATTATTATTTTGAAACATAGATAATGATTTATCTGTGCTTAAAAATAATAATTTGTATAGAGTGTTTTTAATTCTCTCCAACGATCTCGCTTTTGTGATGTCTGGTATTTCGTCAACGGGTGATCGTAGACATGCCATTGCAAATACAATATTTCCTGGCTTACTATGAACTTTTCGAAAACGGTGCATATTGCACATTGAACTTTATTTGTTAGAAACTATTTTGAACAAGTAAAGGAGAAGATTAACGTTATGCCCTAAAACGAGGTTAAAAATAAAGCACGGGATCGAGAAGTAAAGCCGTGGATCACTACACCTACAAGAGCCTGTCAAAGATTAAAAAAAAAAATAGCAAAAACTATTCGTTGTCAACCCTCGCACTAAGCAAGTTAGGGTCATGAGAATTTAAAATTATTTGCCACTATCGTGTTTCGTATTCAGCGGCGCGCGTGCCTCTATGAGAAAACAAGGGAAGTTTCAAGTCATGATATTAAGATACAACCAAACATAATGCATGTTTTTAAACATGTTTTCAAGCAATTTTAGACAGGCGTGGTAAATATCTTATGCTTTAAATCTATATAATCGCTTTCTCGAAAACGGCTGCAAATATTACCATGAAATTTAATATGTAGGGAGTTTTGGGGGAGAAAAATCGATCTAGCTATGCCTTGTCCCTGGAAAATTGCGTATGTTTAAGCTATATATATAATATGTATGTTTTTTTCTTTCGTCGTGCAACAATTTATCAATAATTTCGACTTCATTATGTCAGTCCGATTGACAGTTGGGTATGCATATGTATAGTTTTTGCTTTGTTCGAAAATTCGGAATGTGGCGGGTTCTAATCCCGGTCAGATAAATATATTTGTGACTCTTTTACCCAAAGCTCGGTTATCCAGGTACTTAGTTTATTTGCATGTTTTGTCTCTGTCCCTCGATGTAAAGTAAGCAGTGACAAAACTTCCTACCGACCCTATTGTACTGTTAATTTTCAGTTTTTCCATGTAAATGAAAAAAAAACCAGTCCACTTCCACTACAAAACGCATCGGCAGCCGGCGTCTGATAAGTGTAATCAATCATCGGGAAATAATGGCCGACTGAATTATCGATGTGGCCAGGAAGTGTGGTGGTAGCGATGGATGGATGGAATATAATATTGTTATAGTACCTGGGTAACGGAGCTTAGCTCGGAGTTCTGATGAATTTAGGAAATCATAGGAATCACAAAAATATTTATCTGACCGGGATTCGAAGCTGCCATATTGCGAATTTTCGAACAAAGCAAAAATTATACATAAGCATACCAAACTGACAATCGGACTGTCATTGTAGAGTCGATATTATTGACATATCCTCGCACGACGAAACAAAAAACGTATATAGCTTTAAAATGCGAGCTAGATCGATTTTTCTCTTCCTGCATACTAAATTGTATGGTAATATTTGCAGCCGTTTTCGCGAAACCGATTATAAGTATACTTACTGATAAAATGTATATCATATTGTAGTATTGGTTATTTATTAATCTGTGGAATGAGTGTGTGAACGAATGCAATATGCACACCCGCTTGTTTGTGCGGTGGGCTAACTTTTAGGTACAAGGCGCTAAAGTTGCGGAAAATTGTACTCAAATAACTTACATTCTGATAGGAAAAATTATTTTTCAAATAATATTTTTTCTCAAGAATTAGTATGAACAGAGATAAATATTATATATAAATAGGTTAGAAGTTTATTAATATGAAAATCAGGGGCAATTCCACAGGATCTTAGATATAGCAGCACTTTAATATTAGGTACTTTACGATTTCGCGCAAATTAAAAATATATTTTTATTTATGATTTAAAATCCATAGTTTCGTGGCCCCAAGTCATGGTCGTGTTCAGACAAAGCGGAAACTGTAATTTGCTTAGAAATAAAACTTTATATTACAAAGGCGTCGTACTAGAAAGCTCACACTTAAAACGCGTATATTACGAGCAGAAATCGCGCGGTTTCCGCTGTGTCTAAGCCGGGCCAAGCGTCAGCTCATGCCGAGATGCGACGCGGCGCCGTATTTTTAAGATAGCTATTCAAAATTGAACTGTATTCACTATACGTTTTATTCCAAGAATTCCGAATTCGAGCAGCGCTTTAAGTGAATAATGTTTAATTTTGAATCGCTATCTTAAAAATGCCGCGCCACGTCGCAACTCGGTGTGAGCTGACCCTAACTATATAAAAATCGCTACTATAATATGAAAGATGCCCTACATATTCTTTGTCATTGCAACGGGGAATAGAGCTTCGCTTACATTTCCATAAGGGCACGTTTACACAGACGTTATATTATAACAAAATTCCTACAATATGAATGATTCCCAACATGTTGTGTGTCATTGCAACGGGAATAAAGTATTATGTTATAACCAAATCGCAAATATATTAAAAACCTATCTTTGCCATTGTGATGAGAAGTAAGGCGTTTTTCACTTGTGGATAAGGGCACGAATACACAATATTATATTCTAATAACAAGATTATACTTCTTTTCAGCAACCGACCCTACCACCGATCTACAAGGCAATATCGGATCACGCGAACGACAATCTCATAAAGGTCACGAGGAAAACCGATTCAAACATACATAGGGTACGTATCCTTTATCAAACAACGAACGTGATGCGCGATCCTCCTAAGTATAGGTACTATTATAAATGTGAAAGTTTGTGAGGACGGATGGATGGATGTTTGTTACTCTTTCACGCAAAGACTACCGATGAAATTCATGGTAGTAGTTTAAGCTCCGGATTAAAATATAGGATACTTTTAATCCCGAAAAGTACAGTATTCCCATGGGATACCTACTATATTTACGCGGGCGGAACCGCGGACAAAAGCTAGTAATACCTTAACGTATTTAAGGTATTACTAGCTTTTACCCGCGGTTCCACCCGCGCAAATATAGTAGGTATCCCATGGGAATACCGCCAAGCGTTCCGGGAAATACGGGACGTCTAGCAAGTCCCCAATGGTCAGGGGAAACATACTGAGTCAGGTAGGCCGCAGTCGCAAATTCATCGGCACACCTAATAATAACACTGGCCGACACTATAAGGAACATCCGCGAAATTTGGTTATACACTTCCTACTGGAAAACTGGTGTCCCACATTTTCTCAATGAGAAATTGTCCTCACACCAGTTTTCGGGCTCAAGGCACACTGGGTGATTCCATTTACTATATTTTTTTAGTTTATAATTAGTACCTTTGCCTACCACGTTGGTCATACAAACTTCAAAATCGACGTCATATTTTTTTCGTTTTTACCAAATCATCGGCTGGGACCACAAAATATACTTTCGTGCCTCCTTTCCACCATCGTGCATCGCCGCAAATGTTCGCTGCATCTTTTGCAAACACTATTGAGCACATATACTTCACCCTGACTCAGAATTTCAACGCCTCAGCAAAATACAAGCTAGTTAGCGGAGTCTGCAACGGTTTTTAGCAGATTTATCAATTTCCTTACATCACAAACATTGCAAAACATACGCGGGGTAGTTAACACAATGTCTGGAAATGCAAGCCATAATCAAATAATAAGATGAGCCCTATCGCAGCTATTGAAAAATGACTGTTTACATATAAAACCGACCAAACACTCAAATTGAGGGTAGTAAATAAAGTAGAGTTGATTGGAGGAAAAGACATACAGCGTTATCGACCACAAACACAAACAAATCTGCACCGAAAAGAGTTTATTTTTGTCGGCCTGTGTAATAACTATAAAAAGTAATGTCATAAAATTTCCCTTCCAGCCAAAGAAAGAAGATTATCAGTACAACGATTTATCCAGCGAAGATGAACAGGTAAGAGTGTAATCAAACGCAGTACCAAACTGCCAATCGGACTGACATAACGGAGTTGAAATTATTGATATATTGTTGCACAACGAAAGAAAACACATATCTAGCTTAAAAATGCGCAGTTTCGCAGACATAAGACCTAGCTAGATTGATTTTCGCCTCCAAAACTCCCTGCATACTAAATTTTATGGTAATACCTGCAGCCGTTTTCAAGAAACCGATTATATCTCGATTTAAAGTATAAGATTAAAGTAATTTGAGCAAAAGTTCAAAGAATCTGAAATAACATAAAATGCCTTTTAACTAAACATAAAACTAGACAAATACAAACGAGAAAAGCAACAACATGTTAACACATATTTTTTATTTACAGAACCAAAAGTACGCCTTCTCTTACACCGTGAAGGACCACAAAACGGGTGATGACTTCTCTCACAGCCAGCACAGCAGTGGTTCAGCTACTAACGGAGAGTACAGGGTTAGATTACCAGATGGTAGAACACAAATAGTCTCTTATATAGCTGATGAAAACGGTTATAAAGCTGATGTGAGATATGATAATGATGATAGCAATAATGGTTTTAATGCTAATAATAATGATGGTAATAATAATGCAATTAAATATAATTCAATTGATAATTACAATGCTAATAATGTAGATGTAAGTAATAATGCATTTAAGTATAATGCAATTGACAATAACGTTGGGAATAATGCAATAAAATATAATTACAATGCAAATAATAATAATGTCAATAATAATGCATACAAACATAGACTTGATAATAATGTATACACTCACGCAATCGACAAATATTCACAAAGTAATGATTATGCTTACAAAAGAGAAGAAATACCAATCAAAGAAGAAATCAATGAATATGATGATTATTCTGCAGAATATAATGACAAAAGCTATAACACACCTAATAAATTCGAAATATACAATACAGAAACAAAATTTGTCCCCACAGTTAGACCATCTTATGACGAAATCAAAGATCTATTCACTAAAATACAAGTTACAACACCAGTATATGATTTCCAAGTAACACCAACACCTGATTATAGTAAATTTAATAATGAAAAAGTAGATATAATAGGTAACAGATATACAGACGTAAGAAGTACGTTAGCTAATTATCAAAATCCAACCACACCTTACTTTATACCAGATCCTGTGACTTTAAAGCCGATTTTGTCGCAAAATTATATTAACAGGATAAATAAATATTTAACTTTCATTTAAATTATTGTTATAATATTAAAGCCTGACCAGAGAAAGAAAAAACCAGCACTGGGGGCGCTTAATATTTTATTTGGAGCAACACTACAAATGGCTGAGATGTGATTGGTTTAAGCTGGGACTATATGATCCGGAATCCGGCGGGCCCGGGAAAATTCAGAGCACTGAAAATAGAACTTTGCGCTAGTACAATAGACTTGAAAACCGAAGTGTCGAGTGTCGAGCTGTCATTTATGACATTGACATTTGACTCGACACTGGTGTATTTTATTTTCAGCTCTATTGTATTAGCGCAGATTTCTATTTTCAGTGCTCTGAATTTTCGCTGGCCTTACGGATTCCGGATCATGTAGTCCTAGCCTAAAGCCTGACCAGAAAAATAAGAGACCAGGGGGCCTAAAAAGGCCACTTTAGGTGTTTCATATTATGTTTCCTATATTCTTTTCTATACAAAAATCGTGAAATGGTAAAATGGCTACATGATTCATCTGATTTCATCACATTAGAAAACAGCAATTTTGACAGTTTTCAATAGAAATGCGTAAAATGGCGCACGTAATATGAGTTGAAAAAAATATATGAAACATAATATGAAATACCTAAATAAAGGGGCCTTTTTAGACCCCCTGCACTGGGAGCGCTTCATTTTTTATTTGCAGCAACACTACGAATGGCTGGTATGTGATTGGTTAAATCTCAAAGATTTGACAATTCATTGTTGTGCCGTGATTTCCCGCAAATTGGCGAGGTTTTTTTTATTTTTCCGGTCATGCTTTAAAATCGATAGAGCAATTAGGATCGCAAAAATATTGAATAGAAACAATTTGAAGTTTTATCGTGACATATAATAAGTATCTACTTCTAATTCCTAAGACTTCACATTCTCTTTTTGGGACAAAATACTGACCGATGTCCTTGCTTTTGAGTAATTTTTAGTAAGAGAGAGAAGCCGAAGCATAGCGAAGCAGCCAGAAGTAAAAAAGAAAATTATAAATAGAATCCGTAGTCAGAGCAAGAAGCCGTACGTTTCGTTCTCTCGTGCAAGTCTCCAAGCGAGAATGAAAAGGGAAAGGCGAGAACGAAAAGGGAAAGGCGAGAAACAGTCCCACATTCTTCTCAGAGCTTCTCTGTGAGACTCTGGACATCTACTATTATGAATTAGTAGTCATGATGAAACAAAACGCTACATTTTTTACAACGGGGGATACCCACAGTGGTTTCCGCGTAACCTAGGGGTGGCGCAGAGTAGTCATCAGGGTACCGCCAAAATTATTTATTAACTGTTAACGGTTACAAATATTATTATGAAATGGCGTAAAAAAATGAAGTAAATTTTTTTTACGCTCGTATAAATTTCAGTGTTGATTTGTTATCATATTTTGATATGGGGTTCCATAAAATAAAAAGTATTTGGTTGCTTCAGTTAGCTTTAAAGTTTAAGAATGTAACGCAGGTTACAAAATTTCACCTTTTCTGCGCTTCGCATTGCTTCGCTTTAACCCTAACAAGCCAATTATAATAACCTTTTGAATAAATAAAATTATGAAAACATTTCATTCATTCATTTTAAAGTACACATTGGCTTTTACAAATACAATTATGTGAATTTATTTTATTGTACACCAGATATTGACGGTAATTTTAAATGTGTGTTTAATTTTATGTAATGTTGCAGTTACTTTAGTAAGCCGCAATACTTTGATTCGAAAATATTAACAAAAAATATTTATTTACTTAAATTTTGAAGTGAATATTGTGACGTCACGGTACGCGTCACGACACGATTTTGTATATAACGTTATTTTAATAACAACTTAACTTTCAAAAAAACGGCAATACACAGATGGCGCTGGTGTACAAATTTATTTTTTTTTACTTTTTAAGTAAAATACCCTCATAAAACACGAAAAATGCTCTCATCATGCCTAAAAGACATCTTAGGCACAATGAGAGTTTCGGATTTTAAATGATGAATGCAAGTTTAACTTCCGCTGTGTGTACTCAGTACACGTCATGTTTTTTTTTTATTTTGGCCGAGAAAGCCGCCGACGGACACCAGGCAGATGTGGCACGTTAATATTTCAATAGAAGACCTTACGAAATGTTCAATCGTTATTTTAAAATTATGCCATTGTTATAATTGTGTGGATGTTAAGTGTAATTTGACGACGTCATTGCATGAATGTAAAAACTGCAACAATTTATTCATCAATTAAGTTAGCTAATTTCAGTCACATTTCTATTTTTGTACAACTTTCATTACTTTATTGTTGTTAATTATTATTTTTACTTTATTCTAAGATTGTATAAATTTAATTTATTACATTAGTAGTTGTAATGTTGAAAATATTATGTGTTTCTCTTTTTCTCCTCTATCACACATTTAAAATTTTATCGTGATTATACAGATGCTCGGTTAACAAAAATAGATATTCAATGATGCGTTATCACTAATCAGTGATTACGTATCCTTGAATCAATCGATTCAGCACAACTCGACGAGCGCGTGACCTAGAAGCCGAAGCGTTGTACGGCACGGCAGCGTGATGGTGTCCATGCGAAGTGAGAGTTGTTAGGAAATATTAATCATGTTATTTTGCTGTAAATCACGGACATTTTTAGTTATGCGTACTGCCATTACTTATTTAATATTGTGGCCTAATATTGGGATAAATATTTCATTCGGATAACCAAGCAACCTGTATATTGCAGTCCGTTCAGTTATTCTACCTCCGACAGGACCTTTATGTCGACTACATAAGGATCACTGTCATAGTAACTCCCAAGGTTTTTTAGAACTCTGAACAGACTGAACCTCACAAAAGGCGCGTAATGTCAAAATAATATGACATAACACTTTATTTCTTCATTTAATTTATGCCAACATTCGCTTTTTGAAAATTGAAAATCTTATGGATCGTGAATAGGCATGTCGCCTGAAAAAAAATCGTGTTTTCGATGTTAGACAACATATAATACACAATCTAGAACCCATGTTTGTAGATCTTAAAAAATAACGAAGATACATATAATTCAAATTTACAATATATCTGTAAAATAAATTTACAATATAGCGATATATCGGCCTGCGCCTGACTACATGCTACCGTTATACATTTGTCATAAAAAAATGTATAGTGGTAGCACCTTTTGACTTAACAAATCGTTTTGCGAGAAAGAGACAGATGTTATTTTCAATTTGCATATCAATTTTAATCGCGTCAACCTAAATAACTATTTATTTTACATTTATGTACTTATCTCTATTTAACAATTTTAAAATAATTTTGTAAGAATGTGATATTTGACACTAGGCGTCACCTATTTGCAAAAAGCGTATGTTTGAGATGACTCATTTAGAAGAAGAAGACGATCTAACAATGTGACAGCTCACAAAAATGTCGCTACAAAAGCACTGTGTTTCAAAATTCCGTTCGATAGCAGTGAGAAGTTAAGTCTCGCGTTAGTGAGACGTCCATTGAGTGGCCCGGATAAGGCGCCCGTTGCGGTCTATAGCCTGTCAATTACTGCCACTAGGGCTGGGAGAAGGTCGATAAGATTTTATCGATTGTGGGGTCTATTTTAGTAGTATTTTATTTCCTATTTTAGTCAGACAATTGACAATACATGCATAGTTTCAAGAAGGCGTAGTAGACTACAGCTTAATCATAGCTATTAATTATATTAAGGAAAGAACCCTAGTTGTGACAATGTAGGTAGTAAGTGTTTGATTATAATGTTGTTTCGAAGATGGGAGAACATCAGTTATAGATATATTCGTGGGCGACGACGATCACATACATTGACACATTTATTAACATAAATATATCTTATCCGTTTAATCAGTTATCACATAATATTATGAATTGAAATTACAACGTCCAAACTTAAGGCCATCATAATTTCTAATACCAGACGAAGGTAACACAAAAATGTGTAGATTTTTTAAAAATAATTCTCACTTTTAACAACTTTATTAATAATATCTCTACAATTAAATACCACTTAATTTGTTGACCTCTGTGGCTCGGTGGTTAGCACGCTGACGCTCAATCCGAAGGTCGCGGGTTCGAGGGCCCCCCACCGAAGGAACAATAAAGTTTTCTATGTTCCTGGCTTCTGGGTTTGTTAAATATGACGTGTATAACACAATACAATATATGTATTGTATTATACTTCCCGATATCTGTTCCCAGTAACACAAGTTCTTCGGGTACTTAGCACGGGCCTAGATTGAGGTTGTGTAAAGCGTCCATAAATATTATTATTATACACCAGATTTTTCTCACTTTTTAGTAAAAGTAAAAACCATCGTTTATTGAAAGTGCAGCAAAATAAACATCGATAAAAACCACCCCATCCCTACGAGTGCACGTGTTCAGCTGAGTTCGCTGGCGACGCGCCAAAGAAGACCCGGAACTAAGACGCACGATACATACATATTATATTTATCGACTCTTTTCATTGTGGGACTGTGCTTAATTGCCCAACACTGGTCTTGTGTAGCGAATTGATTAAATATTTTTAGAATGATTTCACCTATTATTTTTTTCAGAAGCTAATCTGAGAGACGCTTTTATAATGACGTTAGGTTTTTTTGAAGCGAAGCTTTTAATGTGACGTTAGGATAATATTTTAAGCGTAGCTTTTACAATGACGTTAGGATTATTTTTTAAGCGAAGCTTGTATAATCGCCCAGGGTAATGCTAAAAAAAGACATTAAATTAAAGTTTCATAACTTACGTACTATGAAATGAAATTGTTCTCATTATCCATAAAGGTTTAGAGACCTGCAACGTCCTCATTAAAATAAACAAATAAGGAAAATCTTTATGCCTGATGATGATAATTATTCCATCCTTAGCATAAAATTCACCCTTCCAAAGTACAATATTAAAAACAGAGAAACCCTCATTATAATACACAATAAAACAGAAGTTAATTCTTGTAACGAGCGCGCAACAAGAAGATACGGTAACGGCGGCCATTTTGAGAACAACGCAAATGGAAAATGGCGGCGCGGTAAATTGAAAGTTAGTTGTTTACAGGGTGAATATGAAAAATATAAGAATGAGGTTTGTTATGGGGACATTTGGACATCTAAATGCCCCAAAAAATGTTTCTCGAGAATGTTACGTTTTGCCATTCATAGATATATTAGATACGCAGTTATATTTACCGAAATATTATATGTAATAGGTAGGTATAATACTAGATGTTGCGCGCTAAAGGGTATCCCGTGGAACCGTGCATTTTGGCTCAATAAAAAGTAGCCCATGTCCTTCCCCGTGGTCTAGTCTATATTTATGCCCGTCAAAATCGTCCCAGTAGTTTCGGAGCCTAGTCAATCCAAACAAACAAACAAAGAGATCTTTCCCCTTTATAATAATAGTAGTTATTAGGAGTATAGATTTCCCTGAACATTTAGAGCTAGTTCAGACATGCGGGAACCGCGCGTTTACGAATTTGCGTTTGCAACCGCAAAATTGTGATGCTATTCAGACACCGACGGTTATTAAGCGATTTTCGTGCGGGGATAACGTCAGTTTGAAAATGGAGGTCAACGACGAAGTGTGTTTACTGTGGTTGCTCCTTAAAAAAAAGAAAAGAAAAAGGCGGTATTGGGTGCATTCAATATTAAGTGACCGACTAGTACATGGTCAGTTCGTAACGTTATATCCCAATTGAAGAATGTATGATAAAAAAAAAATTTAGTGTTTGAGAATGTCAATAAAATCTTTTGATGAACTAATTGAACTGATCAGGCAAGATTTTTCTAGCTCTGAAATGCATTTGAGGCCAAGCGTGTCACCAGAACTCGTGTCTTCACAATTTCCAAATATCTTCACCAACTCTTGCCAAGCTCGGTTCTTGATAATTTTATTTGAGTAATCCTCACACTGAAAATCCCATATTGCAGGTCTCTTCTCCACTTCATCAATAAATAGTTCAGTGTCAAAACGATCCATGGCGAACTCACGAATCTGTGGCGTGCTAACCGCGCGGTATCCGCAACGCAACTGAACGCGAAGTAAAGACTCCATAGTAATAGAAACGCGCGAGAGCAGCGCGATTCTATTTTCTGGCGGTTAGGTTGCGGTAACCGCGCGGCTAGATCAAACGCGCGGTTATGTCTGAACGATTACTTAATTCTGATATCGCGCGGCTCCCGCCGTGTCTGAACTAGCGCTTAGCCCGTTCCATGTTCGTGCTGTAATGTCGAAGTCAGAATATTGAAGCTTCCATTTTCAAAATACACCACGCCATTTTTTTTATTGTAGCACGGGCAAAGCATATTCACTTCAAGCATACTGGCTATCTATGCATTTATTTTTTAAATCGTAGCGGCAATTTTAATTATCATAAAATATAATCGACATTGAAGCAAAAGTATGAAAGCCCCAGACGGCAGTTTGCATAATTGCCGGGTATAATGCTGAGTTAGCCCTGAGACTTCGCGCTTTTGTTTTGAGGCAGTAGTTTACTGACATTCAGCCTGGTTATCAGATGCCAATGCCCAATGCTAACTTAGAATACGATATGCCTTTGGGCTTTGAGGCAACTTTATGTGATTAATTGTATATTCTGTTCAGATCAAATGACATCGAAACGTAAACAAAATGATAAATTTCGTGTTATTAATGTGGCACTATATTTCTTTATTGCACTGTAAATATATGACATTTAAATTGGAAGCACTATAGAGCGCTATTGTTTCTTTGTTTACGTTAAGATTATATTGGATCTGAACGAAGTAGGGTTTGTTTTAGGATTGAACGATTTAATATAACCTGGCCAAAAACTACACAAATGGTATTTCACGCCGGGTTTTCGTGAGGCCGTTTTACAACCCCGAAGACGTTTTGAAAGTGATAAAAAAGTTCTAATCTAACATTACCCAAAATTACACAAACTTTATATCACGCTGGGTTTTTGTGAGGCCGTGTTGTTCAAAACAGAACGGACGTTTTGAACATGATAAAAAACTTGTGACCTACGAAGGATTGACCTATGAGCCAATTATTACACTATGGTATTCAAAAACAATTATTGTGTAATTTGTGCCAAAGTATTTTATGACAAAATATGCGTAACGAGTTATCCCCACATTAAATTAGGACAGAAAACATTAGTATAAAATCTAAATGATATTCATTATGCCTAATGATATAGTGTGCCGAGAAACAAGTATGCCAAAATATTTATGTGGCAAAAAAATATGCCGAATGAGTTATGCCAAAATAAAATAAGCGAAAAAAAGGATCCCTTCCCAGGTAGGCCAATAATAATTTGAGATAAAATGAATATTAGTTGAAGTAATAAGCAGTAAATAGTGTAGTGTGTACACCTACGTTTTACGGTTGCTTGTTAGTTTAAAGTTTAAATCTTTTAAACCTATAACTTCCAAACATCACCTAACACACAACAAACATAAGACGTTTATAAACTTAATAGATGGCGTTGAAGCAACGTAAATTAGTTTTGTTTTTGCTAATCTTATAAGTATTTTATTACAGGGTTTCTTACCGTTCTTCTACCAATTACTTATTATTTATATGATCAAAAAAATATATTTAAGAAGAATAGAAGTGGGCTTTTCAATTTTCATGCAAATGTCAGTTCCCAATTTAAAAAATAAGTGGTAGTGACATTTAAAATATGACAGTTGACAAATAATGAATCAAAACAAAAAGAAGACGAATACAAAACTAATTCATGTTTATTTATCCAAACATTTAAATTCAAAATATACAATTTATGTGATAAGGATTTTATTATAATAGAATGGAAAATCTACAGAAGAATCCAGTGAAGATATACGTGCAAGACATATACCGCGCAAATAGAACAGAGCAAAACAAATACATTTTCGAAATGTTCGGGTTACGATTCAAAAATATTATGATACACGGTGTGGTTACTACATTCAATAGTTCCAGAAAAGACGCGGCACACTTCGAAATAAGTGACCCCACTGGTTCCGTTCAAGTGTATTATGATAGTAATTGTAATAATCAGAATGTTTCATCGAAGACTATGCGAGATTTAGTGGGTAGTTTTGCGTCAATATCTACATTACACGACGACAACGTCCTGACAATGTCATTTCTACTCAATTCTATAGAACAAAAGTTAAAAAATCCATTAGATTTTGAAGATGGTTCGTATGTAAGTGTGATTGGTGATATCTTCACCGACCAGACTGGGGTGCGGAGTATCTCAGCATACACTTGTAAGAACACATCAATAGAACGTGATATACTATGGATGGAAGAACTGCATTATCTGTATAAGAAATACTATTTAAATCCAGTTTCAGGATAAAAAAAATACCATTCTTATCAATAGGGTTTCTGCATTGAAGACGGATTTCTGATGATCATTTTAGTAAAAAGTATGAAGTGCTGAGTGACCGCACTCCCTTTGCTGCACTGTAACCTTTAGTATGAATTGTTAACTTACCTTAACTCTCCGTTGTGGGATAATTAAACAGTTTCACTGATCGAGAACTCTGAAACAAAATTTTAATGCATCCAACAATGTATGTTTGTAAACTCAGCTTAGGAATATCTAATGCTGGGATTATATGCTCTGGAATCCGGAAGGCCATAGAACAAGGGGGTACCCAGGATTTCAGCTAGGGGGGGCAGCTCATACCTGTTTCGAGAAGATGGTCGATTTGGTATATTGAAACAAGAGAAAATTGACGTTTATTTTATCTGACCCTACCCCTACCCTGCCCCTACCTGGGTACGCCCATGCCATAGAAAATTCCGACCATTAAAAATAGAACTCAACACTAATAGAATAGAGTTGAAAAATGAACACATGAGTGTCGAGTCAAATGTCAACGTCATATTATATGACAGCTCGACACTCGAAACTTCCATTTTCAATTCTATTTTATTAGCGCAAAGTTCTATTTTCAATGCTCAGAATTTTCTACGGCCTTCCGGATTCCGGAGCATATAGTCCCAGCACTCCCAGCCTAACTTGATAAGATATAATATATGACTTGTAATCTATAGCAATGTCTGGTCATTATAAAAAATTTAAAAAAAATATATGTTTGGTTATTTCTTAGAAAACTAGTTTTTGCACGCGGCTTCACTCGGGTAAATAGTGTCCCACGGGATCAGTGTAACTCCGAAAAACGGGGCAAAAAGTATCCTATGTTTAATCCAGAGCCTAAGTACTACCATACTAAATTACATCAAAATCTGTTCAGTATTTTTTCGTGAAAGAATAACAAACATCCATCCATCCTGTGAGGATTTCACATTTATGTATAACTATAATAGTAAGTGTTACTATACATCTACATACAGGTGGCCCAAAATTAGCACGTCACACTGACACCGGAGGTAGATGAACCCAAGACGCATTGAACAAGCCTAACATGCCCATAGAAAAGCTTCGTGGGTTTTGACTTATGACCAGTTTTAGTTATATTTAAAAATCACCATTTTTTTGTAATGTTTGTATAAAAGACTTTTAAAAATGCACTTTATATTACTTTTTTTTATGTGTACTCCCTCAAGACTAGTTACTTACTATGAAACAAACAATACTTAGTCTATACCTAAGTAATGTGAAATAACGACAGTTGATAGTCAATCTCAATTTTATTCTCACATAAAAATAATAGTTTCGACTGAGCAGCCACCGTGAAAAAAATTACTTCAAACATAATGAAGAAATACCTTTAAAAACTTCCCTATGCCATTCCAATTCCAAAATGATGTAACACTTGTATTGTATATTATTGATAAATTATCAAATTTTAGTTGTTTCTCATCAATGCCCGACGTAAGTGGAATTAATAAAAATAAACCAGTAAGTCCTGCAGTTGCCACGATCAAGTAGGTAGAGAATTGGTCTAGTAGGTCTTTTTTTACCTGGCTTAGTAATTGGGACTGAAAGAGATAAAAAATAATACACTGTTAACACCGAAATGCTATCTGTTGTGGACGTGGACAGTATTTGAATAGTGCCAGAGCAGACAACAGTTTAGTATGAATAACATAGTATCTCTGCACCTCGCTCGCTGGAGTGAAGTTTTTAATCTCACTTCTTCTTTCATCTCCCCGCGTTCTCCCTGACGCTAGAGCGCCAAATGACGTCATCGAGCCAGATGCAGAGATTTGTGGGCGGGGGGTGTAGGTGTTGAAAGAAAATAAAAAAAGTTTCGTATGAGTTTTGCATTTATTTTGTTTACAACAAGTGTTCAAATTGTCTTCCTCCCATTCTTATGCACAAGTGACACCTTCGTATAAAATTTCGGTTGAGTCTTCTTATTAAGCTTATGGTCGATATTTCACGGGCTGCTTCAAATACCCTTTGCCTTAATTCAGCCTCAGATGTAATCGGTTTTGCGTAGACTTTATCTTTTAAACATCCCCAGTAGAAAAAATCCAAAGGATTCTATACGACGCGGGACACTCGACCAAGCACACGCAACACTTCGAAAGCTTATATTATTCGACATAGACATTGAACATACAACAGTTTAAATATTTTAAAAAAATACTGTAACAGCATTATTACGTAAAGTTAATACGCAAGGAACGCGCGCAAAAGCTCGTGAAAATAAATTATATATTAAAATAAAATTCATCTCTCAATATTAAATTTTGAAACTACCCACGCTACAGTAGATATCATTTTTTTTTATTTAAATATATGGCATCAGCTTAAAATCATTTGCCAGTGTCAAGTTAAAAAGGCGGGAAATAGAATTTACGTTTCCATTTTCAACACCGTATTCCTAGCTCGTGAAGTTTAAAATCTATTCAAAGTCCAAATAAATAGTCAGTGCAGTCAATGAGTCAAATCAGTCGATTCAGTAAAGTGGTAGAAGCTTTACTGAAAGTTCCTAGGGAGTTTTGGAGGGAACACAATATATCCCGTTTTTTGAAGTACCACATTCCCTCACTTGTGCACGTTAACGAATATTAAATGGTTAATATTCTACCAATATTACACATTAAGAACTAGAATAACACAAATTTTTGAAGGACATACAAAATCCACAACGTCACCCATGAATTCCCCGGAAACTGGCAAGTCCTCCTTCTTACAATTTAAAGGCAAACAATAAAAAAAGTAATATGAAATATAATTATTATATTATATAATATCTCATCGGGCCTTAGAATTCATATGAATTTGATAGTTTAAAAGAGGTCTAAAAAGTATTGACGCCATTTTTTTAATAAAATATAATACGTGTTTGGAATAAAGAATGGGTACTGCCTTACACGAAAGAAGATATTATTATACATAACAATACATATTAATCTGAGCCGCCTAGCTACCCTAGTCAAATATCATTTTAGAAAAAATACGCACACTTAAGGAAAAATAATAAATTACTGAGAAATTACGTTGGTTTAATGCTCTAAGGATTAAACTAATTTTAATCATAATTAAATGAAACGCGACATCCTAAGAACCAAACTAGTTGCTATAATAGTTATTAATTTGAGGTCACACAGAAGTGGTTGTCGAGTTCTGGCCTGCATGTGAAAGTGTGATTTTGTTGTTTTCATATTTCCTTTTCTACAAATATTACACTTTAAGAATCGAAATTTGTATTATTTCGGTTCTTAATATTGTGTAATATTGGTAGAATATTAATCATTATATTTGTTAATGTCCACAAATGTGGGCCACTTGTTTAATGCATAAATTCAAAAATCATTCCACTAATTTACTTAATCGACTGACTTGACTCATTGTCTGCGCTGGTGATTTATTTGGACTTTGACTATGACTTAATGATTTAGAAAAACAGTGTTGAAAAACTTATACGAAAATTCAATTTTCCCGCCTTTCTATTCTAGCTTGACACTGGCTTTATGACTTATAAGCTTATTCTTCTTCTTCTTTTGGCATAGCTTTCCCTGTAATAGGAGTTGCCAACGTCAGTGATGCAGCAGATGTTCAGTGAAAAGCTGATGGCGTACAGTGCAGGGAATGGCTCATGCAATGACTTCATGACTTATAAGCTTCACTCATATTAAAAAAAATGGTTGACAAAAACAAAAAGAAGAACACGAACTTAGGTCAGGAATAATATATCACTTCCATAAAGTAATGCTTATCTTCTATGTATCGCTTCGTAAAACCGCAAATTTGTTCTCTTTGCCGATATTTAATACAACCTAGTTTATATAATACCAGGCACCGCGTAAACAGGTTTTGTAAAGTAATATTTCTAGTTAAAACTTTGAAACTTGCAGAAAGATGGCTAGCGGTGGTATTTCTCCCCAAGAAGTTGAAGCATTATGCCAGAAACCAGCTCCAGCTACCAAGGTATAGGCAAGAGACACTGGGTATGCTCTAGGTTACATTGGACTGAGATCCCAGGCCCGCCAGACTACCCTTATATTCTTACTGATAAAATGTATATCATATTATTATTTGTGTGTAAAATGAACATAGGCATACCGGCTAGTTTGTGCGGTGGGCCAATTCTCCGGTACAGGTACATTATTAAGTTTGATTCCCTATGCTATTCTAAAACCAAAAAATAAAATTGATACTTTATCAGAATGGAAGTAAAGTGAGTACAATTTTCGGCAAAATTGCGCCTTTAGCGCCTTGTACCTGAGAATTGGCCCACCATGCAAACTAGCGGGTATGCATATGTTCATTGTACACACTAATACTATATTGTTATATACATTTCATCAGAAAGAATATAAGGGTAGTCTGGCAGGCCTGGGACATCAGTCCATAGGTTATATTATGTATAACACCTACTTCAGCACGAACTATCATAGGTATAATTACATTATAACTTTGTTATCTTGACCTGCTCGTTATCACCAGAAGTAACAACGGTCTTATAGATAAATAATAATAATTATCTGCCATTTTGCTTGTTGTTAGGTTATAAGTCAATTTTTGATATTGTGCGAATAGTTCTTTCATGTATGTAATGAAATAAATATGGAAGTTCAATAGATTTAAAAAAAAATTAAATTGAATTTTTTTACTACTGACCTGAGTTATAATTGTTATGATTAATAGTAGGTAAATGAGAACAAAATATAAAGTACATAAAATGAATTAAAATAAATTAATATGTAAATTAAAATTCATGATTGAATTGTTACAGTTATAATGACAAAAGATTAGCTATGAATTTACCTACACCCTCTTCAAATGAATTTTTAACATACTAATGTCCACACTCGAGAGACATATTTTAATCCACAGTGTGGCAGACCAATTAGTGCCACAATCCTGAATTGCGCTATTGAAGTTTCTGTAGTTCGGCGCTATATATACAACAGCTGAAATTACTACAAGTGGGCTTCGGCCTGCCCAAGCATACCACCTTGCTCGGTTGGAGATCTCCTTTTTGGGGCTTCCACTACTCCCACACTTACTTAAGGTGTCACTTAGTAGAGATTTTGACAGAAACTGTATGGACTTTATATAGGACTAAGTAGCTACTTATGTAATCATGAAATGTCTCCGAGTGTGGCCGTAAGTTTAAAATACTACTAGCTCTAATTTCGCGGCTAGCGGTTGTTCAGCGGGCAGGTGCCGTGAATTTCAAGGCAGAGATCTAGTTAATCTAGATATTTTTGATACAAAGTTCCTAATTCCTATTGTTACATGATAAATTTATTATTACAGGACTTTGTGTTCCAACAAACAATGTACCGAATCAAGGACCCCAAAAAGTCCTTGCCCTTCTACACGGGAGTATTGGGCATGACGCTGCTTAAGCAATTGCATTTTCCGGAGATGAAGTTCTCCCTCTTCTTCATGGGTTATGAGAACCCCGAGGATATACCCAAGGACGAATCCGCGAGGACCAAATGGGCTATGTCTAGGAAGGCCACGCTGGAATTGACATAGTATGTTCTTAATTCTTTTACTAGTATTTTTTCGCTAAAGAGCTCCGTGGCCTTGTGGAGGTTAGATTCCCAGGTTGTGGCGTGTACTAATGAGACTTTTTCAGATCTCAAGTACATTATACAGACACTCTAACGGTGAAGGAAAACATTGTGAGGAAACCCGCACATGGTTGGCCCGAGACGTATTTCAAGAGTGGTAACTTCGCTCGGAGAATACTGTATAAATCATCTAATAACGGATGAAAAGACCTAAGTTTATTTTCCCGCTGCTTCGCCCGCGTAAATATAGTATCATAAGGGAATACTGTACTTTTTCGGAATACAAAGTGTATTCCAGAGCCTAAACTCCCAAACCAAATTTCATCAAAAACCGTTCAGTAGTTTTTGCGCGAAAGAGTAACAAACATTCATCCATCCTCAGTAGGATACCAGTTAATTTGTTCAGGTAGCAATAATAACGAGTGGAGTGTTGTGTATATTTACTATTACCAGTGGACCCCCAGTGGTCGATATTATGCATTATTATAAAAAAAAATTATATGCAGTTCACTCCTCCTTATGAACTTTCAGTGTGCGAAATTTCATATTCCTCCATTTGCATAATTTTCGTAAAAAAATTTTGTTCACTTCATATTTCATATTATGTTATTAAACAAAAATCAGTAATCAGTAAGTACAGTTATATACATAGTAGCAGTTATCTGTTCAGATCCTAACGAATGTGTCATAAAATTTCTTTATTGCTATTTATTTTATTATATTCTTTATTTTATTTTATTGGTAAATAAGTGACCTAAATTGGCAACATCATTGTAAGCAAAGAATACAATATATAACTATATACTAACGTAGTGTAGGTGTCTTTTTGTTTACAAAAGATTAAACTTGATCTGAACAGATTATAGCATGTGTATTTTAATAATACAGTGGTCTGCAAAAAAAATTAATTTTTCTCTCCGTTATGTTTTCATGCGTGATAACATCGAAGTAGGTGTTTGAAGCACCGGAATTTAACAAGCAAATATATACAGCACATACGTTTTTAAAATGAAGCTCATTTCATTTATTCTGTTGCATCGATTTCCATACAAATTTATTTTCTCTCAATATAAAATACGCAGAGTACACCTAAAATCCTAAACATAAATATACCTATGATATGAACTTTGTGCACAACTTCCAAAAATATTTCGAAACTAAACAATTGAAAGAAAAGTTTTCATATATATATATTTAACGATATAGGAAGAATTAAAAGAACCCACAATTCGTGATATTTTAGAAATAAAATTCATAATATCACAAAATCTAGACGTGATAAAAAATATTGGTCTACAACAACAGATTCAGAGCATTTAAATCTTCATATTTAAAACATAAATTTTAGATGGATGATTTCGTTGCAGTCCAGTTTAATATCTGTGGACGCATTCACACCGCGTCAATCTTGTCCCCTGGTAAATTCTCGAAGAACTTGTGTTACGGGTACCAGACAATGGAAATATATTTAATACTTTTGATACTTATTTTTAATACTTTTGATTTTGATATTATACTTATATTTAAGATTTTTATTATATTATACATATATTTAATACACATCCATGAGCCAGGAGCACAGAAAACTTTTTGTTCCGCGCCGGGATTCGAACCCGAGACCTACGGCTTGAGCGCTAATGCGCTAACCACTGAGCCACAGAGGTCGTCTTATTAATTTTATTACAAATAATCGAAAACAGATCATAATATCTTTTTTGTTTCTTATCTGACGTCACAAAACTTACCTTTTTCAGCAACTGGGGCACGGAAAGTGACGACTCCACCTACCACACCGGCAACTCCGATCCCCGAGGGTTCGGCCACATCGGCATATTGGTTCCGGATGTAGATGATGCTTGTGCCAGGTAGGTTATAATTAAGAATAATACTAATAATATTGTATTTATCTTGTGACCACTAGATGGATCTGCGCCAGTTAAACTTAGCTTATATAGAGTTTTTGCTATTGACCCGTACCTAGATTATTGTTGAAGTTTATGTGGTTTCTCCACATAAACTTTAACAAATTTCAAACTCTTCAGTTCGCACAATAGTCGTATTAAAATGTACTCCAAAGTTTTTGCTTCAGATTTAGCTGGAACTATATGATCCGGAATCCATAAAGCCGGGGAAAATTCAGAGCACTGAAAATATAACTCCGCATTAATACAATACAGCTGAAAATCGAACACACAAGTGTCGATTCAAATGTCAATGTCATTCAATTCAAGGAGTTCTATTTTCAGTGCTCTGAATTTTCCCGGGCCTGACGTATTCCGGCTCATAATATAGTCTCAGTATTATAATATGGTGATAGGTTAAGAATATAAATTAACCAAAACTCCCAAAGGCCGATTCTACTAATTAAATCTGTTTAAAAATGCAGTCCCGCTTCAGCCTCTGTATAACCACAGAGCAAATACAGAGAGGGGGTGTTGGAATTAGATTTCAGTACGAAACAAAGCGTGATATTTTGCGGGGTGCGGCGATGTCAGACTCCGCCCACTTGTGTTCTTAACCTAGGTCAATAGCAAAAACTCTACATAAGCTAAGTTCAACTGGCGCAGATCCATACAGTGGCTAGTTTTTTTTTTAAATACTGTTTAGAAATACATAAAATTCTATCACATTCCATAGACAAAACTTACATAATTTTTATTGCGTATCCAAGAGGTAAATTAACCGTAAAAAGTTTTGTAACGTGAAAGATTAAAATATGAATTACTAGCTGACCCGTGTCCACTTCGTTGGGCGATAAACATTTTGATTTGTGATGAAATTATGATTGTGATTCGGTTAATACCGAGTGCTGTGGTTTATTTCCTGACTGCCAAAAGGAGGGTTATATTTTTACTGCTCAGTTATGTGTGTATTTGCATGCCAATTTGGCTATATTGACGGGTTTCAAATGAGTTAATGGAATCATTAAAATTTAATAAATTATGTTTATTTTAATTGTTCCAAACTTCTATGTATGCTGTTTTAGATGTAATGTTCTTATTTGGTACCAAAATATATTGTATTTCAGGAGTTCCAACCCGAGATAAGGAAACGTATAATCTAAATGGAATTTCCTTGCTGATAAAGCAATTTATTTCTAAATAGATTGACGTGTTGTATATGAAAAAAAAAACCGTCTAATAGAATATCACTCAATAGATGACGGCACGATCGCGGTTCCATACCTATGTCGTATTATCTCTTTAACAATTCGTGCAAATTATATGCAGTAAAAGGAAAAAATATTTTGTTTTAAACATTTGAGACTATAAATTCACTTATTTTGATAAGAATTCATAATTAATTATTGATAATTATTGACCAATAAATATGACCTAACGATTTTTTTAAATATAAATATCTACTTTTTAGACTTATACACAAAAGTTAGACATATGCTGTCGCTGCCTTTTTTGTAGTCGTTATCAAGCTCTACAACTTTTCTCTCATAATATCATATATCTCCCAACGGTAAGGCAACGTTCGTAAGAAACGTTTTCTTTCGACCGTTTTTTCACCGACTCACTTTGCAAATCCGGCTACCACGAAAGTCTTTTCATTTTTCGGGTCACTATATTATAGCCTATGTCACTCACAAATATAAGTAGCCTTCTATTGGTAAAAGAATTTTCAAAATTGGTTCAGTAGATCCGGAGTTTATCCCCCACAGCCTCACAAACTCACAAACTCACAAACGTTACCTCTTTATAATATTATATTAGTATGGACTAGCTTTTGTCCGCGGCTCCGCCCGCGTAGATATAGTATCCCACGGGAATAGTGTTCTTTTTGCTATAAAAAGAAGCCTATGTTTTAATCCAAAACCTACACTACTACCATACCAAATTTCATCGATATCCGTTCAGTAGTTTTTGCATGAAAGAGTAACAAACATCCTCACATCCTCACAAACTTTCACATTTTTATTATTATAAGTACGGATGGTCGTATTTTGACCACAGTGTAAACTCCAGTATTTTTATTGCAGGTTTGAAGAACAAGGTGTGAAGTTTGTCAAAAAACCCCAGGAGGGTAAAATGAAAGGTCTAGCTTTCATTCAAGACCCAGATGGTTATTGGATTGAAATCTTCACGACAAACGTTGTATCATAATTGTTTTTTGTAATCTTGAAATCAGTCCTCAAATCGGAAGTGTATGCGTAAAACATGTGAATATGTATATAATAAATGTTGATGTTAAAAATATTCTTTTACTATTGAATTATTCTTCCAATGCACACACACAATTTTGCAAGTATGATGCAAAAAATTTGTATGTGTGTTTGTCATACACAAATGATGAATTAGACGCATTGACATGAAATTTTGCCAACAGTTTAGGACTACTTGTAATCACAGCAAAATGTACGGTTCCTGCTGGATATACGATATTCCGTCTTCACGGGCAACGTCTAGTCTAACTGGCATTACGCACATATGTTTAAAAGGTGGCCTATTGTTTTTTAATCTGAGATCCCGAGATAAGTAAATATTTAATTTTCTAATACGTGTCTTGCTGTAATATACGAGCGACCATGACCTAGTCACCAAGCCCTGGGGACTAGAGACCCCATGAGTCACACACGTGTTAGCAGGTTCGAAGCCGCGTTGTGGTGCTTACCAATCAGACTTTCTCAATAACCGTATACTGACGATAGACTTAGTTTAATTTACGCCCCATCTTCTTTGACGACCCTGATAACATTAGAATCGTTCTTGAAAGCTGTTCCTCTGTACGTAAGTATATATTACTAGATGTTACCCGCGACCTCGTGCGCGCCGAAGGAAATCTCGCGGGACCGTACATTTTGCCGCAATAAAAAGTAGCTTATGTCCTTCCCCGTGGTCTATATAGATATCTGTGTTAAATTTCATCAAAATCGGTCCAGTAGTTTCGGAGCCTATTCGATGGAAACAAACAAACCTGTCCTATTTATTATATTAGTATACTTAGAATATTAACTCTGAGTTAGCGCGTATGATTAATAGTTGTACGTAATTTAATAGAAAATCATGTAAAAACGTCAATGCATAAAATTGATCATACCAATATTACGAGGATATTATTGCATTTATTAAATATGACATGTTCTATATATTTATTTCTTGTGTTTACTCGACAATATTTAACTGTAACATGTTACAGATTGTATATAAATAGGTTAGATGACTAAGCTTCTGCTGTAGGTAAAATGGAGTCGCAGTTAGCTGCCACTTTCATATCCGCCATCTTGAATTTGGTAAGTTTTTTTAAATATATATATTTTTTAACACTAATTAAATGTCGATTTTATTATTATAATTCATATTTAAAAAAACTTTTTTATTTTTAAATATTAAGCTTATACATTGACGCGAAATTGCAAACAAATAATAATTGTAATATAATGTTGTGGTGTGGTTCATAAAGCTTATATTGTTTTTTAAATACCTATGTAATTTTTTTATTTCTTAGGTTACCGCCCAAGCGCCTTATGGATACTATCAACCCATTTTATATAGACAAAGTCTATTTGCGGATAATGGTCATAGAGTAAAATTAGGTGCGGTAGATCAATTCAATTCAAAATTTTGGAAGCAACATAATTTTGGTCACAGTTCGAAAAACATAAAATACATACCACATATACAAAGAGCATCAGGAATAAACTACCACAGAGTAGAAAATGGTACTAAACATTTTCGTCAAAGATATGGGGGTCAAAACAACGACGTTGAGTTAGGAGTCGCTCTCGGCTCAAATAATCCTAGACGTAGCCCTGCATCTATTGAGAATAATCCTGCCTTAAGACTAAGGGTACTGGATCAATTAAATCCAACATTTTGGAATGGTCAACGTTTCAGCTATGGTTCGAAATATTTTGAGTTTAACCCAAAACTAAAGATTAAACAAGCATCAGAAATAAATAACCGAAGAGAAGAAAATGGCATCAACAAATATGAACCTATTTTACATCCGACCAACGGATATGACAAAAATGTTCGGATTATTTACGACCAGAAAAATAGTCAGGGCTCGGGTGAATCGAAATATTATGAGTATCAACCACAGATAAACATGGACACAAAAAACCCGCCTACAGCGGTAGTAACCCCCAACAAACCAGGTCAATCGCTATTAACTGGAAAGCAAATGTATGATTCTAACAATATTGCATTTGGAAAAAATTGGTCATCATTACCATGGAATAATAACGAAGAAAAAAACAGTGTCAAACATATTTCAAGGACTTCATACCACATACGAAACAATAAGCACACTCATTCGTCATCAGGTATGATAAGACCAAGATATGTAATCTCACCGAATGCACTACACAAACAACAAGTTCAATTGCAACATTCAAATCTTAGACAGTTTCAAACACCAGGGGAAGATGCCAATTTTGAGAGAATTGGACATAACAATGAGACTCCTAATTTTTTACGAAATTACAGAATCGAAAAAATTAATGATGAAGAACCAAAAGAAAGTTTGCTGCCCGTAGGAGATCCTAAACCACCAGCTGATATTCAAGATTCAAACACAGAAATATCTGGGGACAGACTTAAAGCTATATTAGATATCTTTAAGAACCAAGAGAAAATAAAATTACAACACCACAAGAACTTTGAACAAAATTTAATAGACAAAAATGAAGATATTGTTACTAAGTTTATTATCAAACATTTTACGCCAGAAGATATGAAACATTTAATCTCTTACTCTAAAACTGGACTAAAAAATGAAAAAGTGCTTATGGCATTAATAAACTATAAAATGATTACTCACGCATTAATTGACTTTATACATTACTCTTACCCTCTAACTGGTAATATCCAAAATGTAAAGATAATATCTGAAAATAAGCAACCAGAGTCAAACGTTTTAATATCAACTATGGAAGAAGTTTTTCCTGGAGATAAATTTAAAAAACTCTCGCCCTTGCCTGACAAAGTAGAAAGAAGTCTAAACAAAGTAAAAGATGTAACAAAACCTTCTCTATACAAAGTAAGTGCTAACTCAATGTTAGATTTAAATAACACTTCTTAATATGAAATGAGAACCTAATAATTCTTGGCTTTAATGTGAACAAAGCAAGCAACAGCTAGAAATCGATTAAAATGTATGTTGAATCTCATAAAAATTACTGTAGACATGTATTATGTAATATTATACCCAACATATCTTTGGAAAAAGCTGATTAACTTTATTGCTTTCTTAACTACTTGATACTTATCTTTTAATATCTGTTTTAGGACTCTGACGACGGAAATATAATCAACAATTTCGATTTTCAAGTAATTCATAATCACAGAACACTTGACGTTCAAAAACCAGACAGATATGAAAATGTTGAACGAACTTTTGGGGATCAGAAAGCAGACTATAATGAAAATATTGAAGGAGTTTCTGAGGTTCGGATAGCAGGAAATAATGAAAATATTGAAGCAGTTTCTGAAGTTCAGAAAGAAGGCAATAATGAAGATATTGAACGAAATTCTGCGGATCAGAAAGCAGACTATAATGAAAATATTGAAGATGTTTCTGAGGTCCGGAGAACAGGAGACAATGAAAATACTGAAGGAGTTTCTTCCGTCTATCAAATCAATGCCAACGAAAGGAATGTTGAACATAATCATATAAAAAACGATACTACAGTGAATACGATCGGTGACGAAGTTTTAGCCTCGAATGAAGACTCAACACCTCATAAGATAGAAAGGAAAAAACACAACAAGATAAAAGACGACAGCAAAACAGAGATGGAAGTATTTATGCAAAACTTACAGATACATAAAAAAATTGAAGATGCATTTTGTGAAAAGTTAAACACGGAACAAGCTATTAATGTTATGGAAAGTATACTTATGAATTTTATTGAAGACTTGTCGTATAGATTTGACAACGAGGTTATTCTGAAAACTGCTGAATACTCGGTAAATAGAAATTTAAATGCAGAAAGGAACAGTAACGATTGCTATTACTATTAAGTAAGTCGCAGTTTCGGTATGTTAATAAATTATGACATTACTTATTTGTTTATTTGAAAGTCCTCAACATAGCAATCAGTCGTTACGAACTTTGAATAGTCTTTACTTATTCAATTCCAAATTCTAATTTATCGAAGATTTATAATTTTCAAAATAAGTCAATTCCAAATCAATTAAATCTAAAACAAAATTACAGTGAAAACTTTTTATATCGACATCATTTATAATGCCGAACCGGATATTACGAAGTCATAGTCATAGTACAAAATGACGATTTTAATACCGGTTTTAACGACTATCGGCGATAACAACCATAATTTATCGGTCCCTTTAACGTTATAACGATTTTCCCTGCACTTAAATTTTTAGTTTCGATTACTTATTTAATATTTTAATATCAAATGTTGACTCGAATCTTTTATCTTTTTGTTTATTGAGAAAGCAATAACAATTCACACTTACTGCAGCTGTAACTAAACGATACACGAATCTAATTTGAAATATAATATTAATTACGTTATGAATACGATGTTTGTTAATTTTACACATTAAAATAAACAAGCTCATTCCAAACTATAATTATAGGAGCAAATTGAATTAATCGTTAGTTTTTTAACGAAAACCGTCGACCATGGTTGTGTTTTATATATTTGGTATACTTTTAGCCAGTGCAACCGGTTTTGACGCATTGGTAAGTAATCTTGGTTTTAAATTAAATTACTACCTTAAAGTGGAGTCATTTTAATAGGTATCGAAATTCAACAACGTAACCTTGTAACGGCGGGCATAAAATAATATATTTTTTCGTTTTGTTAGAACTGCACAATTGATAACTTTTTTCAATTACGATTACATATTTATTGTAATAATGACCGACACGAGTAATTTTACGATTTGCTTTCACTAATAAACCATTCTAAACATAATAAACAATTTCTGATCTAAAGAACTGAACGTCGTTACAATGTTGCGTCAGTTAACCCTTTTTCTTTTTAAACACTAGGGATGTTACTCTAATAATCGAAAGCTGATAAGTAGAATCGAATGCAATGATTACTTGTGAAGAAATATATTTAAGAAATGTTAAATTATGTACTTGTCTTATTTTGTTCCTTAAATTTACGAAAGAAAAAATAATAATGGGACAGGGATTCGCCTGATGATTTTTAAAATTCACATATGTTTCAAGTCCGTATCGATTCATTCACTTTAATCGATGTTTTTAAGAAGTTCACCTCACTATGAAGATAAAACCGACAGACGTCAAATGTTACCTATTAAAATGACTCCACTTTACAGACTAACTTACATATTATATACTAACTACATTTTTTACTTTTATTAAAACTATAACCCGATGCGAATAATAAATAGCCTATGTAACCCGGGCAATTATTGCTAATCTTTGGACACCTTATTCATTCAAACGGTTCAGTAGTTTAGACGTGACTGCCAAAATTACTTTTCCTTTAGGATTGGACGTCGGGTAAAAAGCTACTTGTTAGATTAATAGAAAATTAATACATGAAAATGGGCTGGAAAGGAACGTCTTATATACAATTATATTAATTATAGATAAAAAAAAATTAATCATATTGACACCATAGTAACCAAATCTCTTAAAATGTCAAGTTTTATTTGGAGAAACTCTAGTCTTTAGACGACATTACCTTTTAATCTACTGCACTATACACTTGTCCGAACTATGTCAGAGTGTTGTTCTCCCATCATCATTGGAGTCCACACTACCGATGCCACGTAAATAGAATAGAAGCGGCTCAACGAAAGTTCTTGTTCTTCTTGACAGCTCATCAAAATAAGATAAATGTTCTTACTACGCATTACAACAGATTAGAAAACTTTAATATCAAAATACTTGAGCATCGTATGTGGATCACTGATCAGGGCCTTTAGTCGAGATGCATTCGATAATTTCGACGGCGAACTTCGAAATCCAAAATGTATGGGATTTGACATATGTCATCGTTACGTGACATGTCGCTTGCGATGCCATATGTCAAATCCCATACATTTTGTTTTCGAAGTTTTTTTTAATTTTATTTATTTAAATGGCGTCGGCTTAAACCATTTGCCAGTGTCAAGTTGAAAAGGCGGGAAATAGAATTTTCGTTTCAATTTTCAACACCGTATTCCTAAATCGTCTAATAAAGTCTAGTCAAAGTCCAAACTCGTGTTTCTTTTTAAAATTTTATATAACTTGTCCGACTGTCCGGAATTTTTGTCAAGAATAATGTTTTCTGTCCCGAAGCCTTACTTTAGGGAACGGGATGTATTTTTTGTTTATGGTTCCAGAACTAATTTAAGCCATCACAGCATACCAAGAATATGTCGAGAACATAACAAGCTGTATATAGAGTTCGGTGTTGACTTTGCCGCTTACAAGCTTGCTCCGTCGAAGCTCGCGCTAGCGGAGATACCCAATCCACTGCAAAGCGATATTTATAAATGCATGCTGAGTCTGCCTTCAATTGGGTCTGCATCTCCGTTTGTCAATGTAGTATTATATGTCATATGCCTTTATTATATGTATAATAATAATAATAATAATAATAATAATAATAATAATAATAATAATAATAATAATAATAATAATAATAATAATAATAATAATAATAATAATAATAATAATAATAATAATAATAATAATAATAATAATAATAATAATAATAATAATAATAATAATAATAATAATAATAATAATAATAATAATAATAATAATAATAATAATAATAATAATAATAATAATAATAATAATAATAATAATAATAATAATAATAATAATAATAATAATAATAATAATAATAATAATAATAATAATAATAATAATAATAATAATAATAATAATAATAATAATAATAATAATAATAATAATAATAATAATAATAATAATAATAATAATAATAATAATAATAATAATAATAATAATAATAATAATAATAATAATAATAATAATAATAATAATAATAATAATAATAATAATAATAATAATAATAATAATAATAATAATAATAATAATAATAATAATAATAATAATAATAATAATAATAATAATAATAATAATAATAATAATAATAATAATAATAATAATAATAATAATAATAATAATAATAATAATAATAATAATAATAATAATAATAATAATAATAATAATAATAATAATAATAATAATAATAATAATAATAATAATAATAATAATAATAATAATAATAATAATAATAATAATAATAATAATAATAATAATAATAATAATAATAATAATAATAATAATAATAATAATAATAATAATAATAATAATAATAATAATAATAATAATAATAATAATAATAATAATAATAATAATAATAATAATAATAATAATAATAATAATAATAATAATAATAATAATAATAATAATAATAATAATAATAATAATAATAATAATAATAATAATAATAATAATAATAATAATAATAATATCTATGGACGCTTCACACCACATCAATCTGGCCCCGTGCTAAGTATCCGAAGAACTTGTGTTACGGGAACCAGACAACGGGAAGTATATTTAATACTTTTATACTATACTTACATATATTTAAGATTTTTATTATATTATACACACATTTAATACACATCCATGACCCAGGAACACAGAAAAACTATTTTGTTCCTTCGGCGGGATTCGAACACGCGAACTCCGGGTTGAGCACCGACGCGCTGAAACTCTGAGCCACAGAGGTCGTCAGGTATATCTGCTGGTAGACGTAATTAAATAAATAAATCAAAAGCGTTTAAAAATAAGAATAATTATCATATAGTTTCTTCGTTCTGTAAGACCATGCCCACAAGATATGATTAAATATACTATCCTAAAAGATTTTTTTTTAACTTGGACGTTCAAATACTGACAAAACAATCCTTTGAATATTTCGTACCTACACTATATACATTACCCTTAGAGCTAAAACAAAACACCAATGATAAAAATACAAAAAGTAAACGAAAAGCATAATTTTACAATTCGTTAAATAAATAGATACATATTGAATAAATCAGCTGTATTTTGTATGAAACAGCTGATTTATTTTTTTCATGTAGGAAAGTTGATCCCATAGTAAAAGTTGCTTATATTCAAGAGTATATTCACTCCTGAAAGTTTGGACACGTGACCGAAAAAACATCCTGTATAATAAAAAATATATATATTTATAAACTAACGACAAATTCACCCCAGAAACCGGGCATGAGAAGTGTAACGGCCGCACTCAGAGACATTTAATGCCTACATAAGGCTTACATAAGCTACATAGTACAGACTTCGACATAAAGTCCATAAAAGTTTCTGTCAAAATCTCTACTAAGTGACTCTGTAAGTAAACGTTAAATGTCTCTGAGTGCGGCCGTACATCTTCAAAGGCACATGCTACTTTACAAACCAAAAAAATATTTGGTTCCAGCGGGCTAGGTCAATTTTCGTGTAAATAAAGTCGCATGTAGAACTGCCTTCCCAGGAGTACGAGCCGCCGTTATCGTTAACAATTAGGCGATAAGAAGCTTGTTAGCCAGTTAAGGCGTAAAAAAAGACTTTTCCAACCATAATTAATATTCTGATGTTAACGGTTAATGCGAGAAATTAGTTTCTCACTTTACTGTAAATTTTCATGCTATTTATCCGTGGACATATTTTATCAACTTTTAATTTGTACAATCGAAACACCACAGGTGCATGGTTTTAGATCATCTCCCATGGGTCTCTGTCACAAGAGGAAAAAAATTGTTACTTATTAATTGGATTTTAAATATTCGGATAAAAATACCGCATTTAATCATATTGGTTCTTGTGTGTTCTTCTTTTTAATAATTATTGTTTTGGATATATATGATTTATTTACTCTTGTAATAATAAAACTAAAAATCTATTATAATTTACAGGGACTATCACCAGGAGTAGTAGAATCAAATCTTCAATATGTCAACAGTCAGCCGTTGCCGGCGGAGGTGAAGGATAATAAGTATTAAGTGTTATAAGTGATATATAGAAATAAATTTAGTAAAATAAAATCTTCTTCACAGGAACAGGCACCAAATAGGTCACACGATCGAGAATGTCCACAGAACGAATTGTTGGTTAAAATTCTGAACATTCTGGCTAACCCTCACTATTTGAATAGCATTGATGGAAATACAAAAACGTATGTATTAAGTCTTCTAGAAAATGTTTTACAAAATTTTTACTATCGCGAAAATGTTTCGAACGATATTTATAATCTAAGAAATAATCCAGCAAATAATCCTGCACTAAGAGAATTGGCAGATGCAGACGATAAAAAAATTAAGATAACACTACATTACGAATTGCCCGCATCGAATGACTGCCAGAAATCATTAGAGTATTTGCATAAAATAATTAATGCTTTAAATGAAACAAGAACGGCAGAAATATTAAATTTTGAAATTAGAACTGAGAACCCAGAACACTATAAAAGACCAAACGATAACCTTATGCAGGATAAATTGTGTAAGGAAGAAAGTTTGAAAGCTCTATTCGATAATCCAAAAACTAATTTTATGGGTTTACTCCAAAATTACAGACCCGAAGACTCGGCCCCGGTGCATAGTGAAAAAAATTATGTATCACTACCAGAAAAAAAATACGCCCCATCACAATATCCTAGTATTCATTTGATACCGATCAATTATGACTACAATGGAGCACCAGAATATCTACCAAACAACGAGGCACAAATTCACAAACAATCAGTTGAACCAAAGCCTGACAACATATTGGAACCACTCGAAACAAAGGTTCTATGGAAGAACTCAAACGCGAACCCTTTGAACGTTTTGGATCCGTCTCTGCACGGTAATCCTAACGATGCACCATCAAAAGATTTATTAAAGGCCTTACTGTCGATTTCACAACAACAACCACAAATTCAATCTGGAATAGAGAAAGTAAATGTGTTGAAAGACGCCGACTTAACAAAGCCTGAGATAGTTCAGGACCTTAATGTGATTCCAAGTACAAACGGGCAGTTTGTAAACCCTTTCAGTTACCAAAATCATAATTACGACCAAGCAGTAGTGCCTCCGATACCAGCAGGAAAATTAGAAACCCATTACGAATCAAATTTACAATATGCTAATGGAGATCAATCAAAAGTAATTCCATACCCGAATTCAGCCAAAATACAGTACCAACCTGGCGTTGATTACGTAAACGTGAGGCAAATAGGGGATCATGATAAGATTGTAGAAATTACTTATGTGTTGCAACAACCAAAACAAGTTCATTACGAACCAGTATATTTGATTAAATACCGTCTACCATTCAATGTATTTGAGGAAGCTGTACAAAAACTAGTACTAACGAAACCATATCTAAAACAGGACACGAATCAACTTTATCATGAATTACTTACTTCTTTGAGGTTAAACAACCGATTCACGCAAGTTACAGAACTGAGAAGCGATGAAATTACCCACGGGAATAACAATCAAATAGAAAAATTCAATGACGAATTAAGATCTAAAGTAAATGAAATAGAGGATGAATTGGAAATTATCAAGGAACTTAATTCTAATGTATCATCGTCTGATCTTCTGACAATTAATAATGGTACAGTTGAAAATGAGTTGAAAAGATTGAAACGACATCCAGTAACAAAGGCCTAAAACTAAAATATCTAATATATAATTAACATCAATGAAACTTGATCCAAACAGGCGTGCTATCTGAAAAAATCGTAATCGACATCAGCAAAATGTTTTTAGACATTTTTTTTAAACACTACGACGAATAATTTCTTGAATAAAGATCAGATTGTATTGCTAAGTTGTCTTATTTATCTTATTTGATTTACTTTAATACCATTGACTTACCTAGGTTTTATGTGCATTCGTATCATATGTCGTCAAATCCAATTTCTTTGATACTTTCATCAAAAATTACATGAAAAAAAAACAGTTCGACTTTTCTTACCTATCTGTCTAATAACTTTTGAACTGAAGCTTCCTTATTTCATGGATGACTATTATTAAGCACAGCCTTCGTCTATAGGCAATTAAAGCACTTACTTTTGTCTTATCACTCAGATAAATTCTATATGGATGATTTTATTCAGGTGGCATTGAAAAATCAAGAACTTTTTTACCTCTTTTAATTTCTTAGCCTCTTATATTTATAAAATTTTGTTTTAATTGTCCAACATTTTAAGTAATTTGCTATCACCGTTTGTGTACGCAAGCTATTGTAGATTCTAGCTCTAACTAATACTTTCTTGCTATTTCCATTACATATAAAAGTGCCTTGCATACTTATCTTGTAAATATATGGCTAACAATTATTATTTGCAAAATCTTCGTCATATTTTTTGAAATATTGCACTTCATTCGTACTGTCTTCAAAATAAATAACATCTTTTATTTTATACACAAGCAATTGGAAGCATAAGATCCAAGAAGCTTCTGAATAAAAATGGACCACTTCAGTGATTTCTTCCGTAAAGACGTTCTCAAATAAATCTCGAGTCCCTTTTCCCTCAGTAGGACTAACTGCCTTTTTTCTCAAAGGACTCCACAAATATTAAGTATCTTGTGCAAAAGGTAAATTCCTTTCTGCCATTTCTTCCATACAGTCACCGATTTATGTTAAGAAGCTTATGGCATAAAAAGGTGCATTTATTTTCCATTTCTTCTATATGTTCACCCAATTACGTATGCTCGTGGAAGAAAATAACCAACCACTTCTGCAATTTTCTTCCGTTAAGTACACCCCAAATCAATATGGAAGAAAGACCACTATCAATTCTCAAGTGAATATCCCATCGCATCTCACTCACAAGATAAGAGACCACTTCTTAAATGCTTTTCCCTGACTTCTTTTCCAAATCCTGCTCTTTTCAGATGCCTTCTAACAGTCGGAGCAGGGATATTTAATTTTTCTCCAATGGCCTTAGGGGAAATTGTTGGGTCTGCATTGAATTCCGCCATTATCGCTTGGTGCTTTTCCGTTATATGTTTCTTTGGACCACCTTTCCGATTTTCAACAGTACCGGTCGAATTGTACCGATCTATCCAAGTTCTGGTTGATTTTCGCTGAAAATCATCAATATTATAATGTAAAACATATTTGTCAAAAAGTCCCATTTACATTGGACATCATGGAAGTTTTCCAATTACAGCACTAAAGCGCATTATGCGGCATAATGCTCAACGTTGAATGTTTCAACTACAGTAAGGCTTCGCGCAATCGAGCACTCTCAAAAGCACGGCATTCGCGTGATGCGTGCAATGGATACCAACTCAGTGGCAGAAAAAAAGTGTTTTTTCTTTAAGTTGGCACTAATCGAAATTTTATTTATATATTATCGGTAATAATATTGATTATTGTTAAAAAAAATTAAATCTTTCGTTTCCGTCGTAGTTCATTCAGACTGTGTTAAAAGAAAAAATATAAGTATGGATGAAGGTACAAACATTCGACTATTTTTTTTTATATTCCACATTTTTTTCAACACTGAACTGAAAACTTTTTCACGTTCCAATTGAGCATCAGCACAATTCGGTATTGTGCGCCACTGAGTCGCATTGTGCTCTGTAATTGGAAAAGTACTATGTTTACAGCAGCCTCCGTGGTCTAGTGGAGCTTGGCTCTCGACTCGGTGGTCGGGGGTTCGATTCCCGCATTGGAGGAACAAAAAATGTTGTTTCCAAGTTTAGTTAGTACAAATGCAGGCCGATCACCTGATTGTCTGACAAGAAAGATGATTCACGCGTCGAATGGGCATGTTAAAAGTCGGACCTGCGCCTGATATCTCGCCAGTCGTGTCGGTCACCCGTCCCACTGGGTTACGGGAGTAAAGGCGGAGAGAGTGCTCTTGTGTACTGCGCACACACTTGGGCACTATAAAATTACTCCTGCGTAGCTGGCCTGGTTTCAATGAAACCGGCCACCGACACCGAAATCGATGTGGGGGAGTTATTATTTTTATTTTAACAATGTTTTGATGTATGATTGCTTCGATATTGGGCGTAAAACAAATGATAATATAATAATCAGTGCTGCGGCTACACATTTAATATCCGCATCTAAAATTCAATCAACAAATCTATCAATTGGGAATTATGGAATCAATAAACGGACCTCAATGGTCAGATAAGTTGAACAAAGTTAAGATAATGTCACTTTTTCCTTCAGAAACCAGGTTGTCGAACCAATAGCGTCAATGATTTCACTAAAATACTCACAGATATATTCAGATGCCTCGATATGTCGGCCATTGTATAACCTTTCTCATACATCTCGACGATCTGGTGTTTAGTTTGTGAATCCAAACGGTATTCCTCTCTCTCTGAGTCAACAGAAAATAAGCATAAGTCATAAGTCAATTTGTTATACAATTGATATTTATTTACCAAACAAGACAGACACGCGTTTCATTATTAGAGTTCGAATGTCAAGTTGCACCGCGCCGCACAGCGCATGCGCAGCGTATGACTGATGTCATATGAAACGTGTATCTTTTCGTGTTGTTATAAAGTTCTAAATAAAGTTCAATTTTGAATAGCTATGATAAAAATGAAGCGCCGCGTAACATCGCAGTGTGAACTGTCCCTTAGATTGGACTATACTCTGTTTAGAAGTCCAATTCTCTTAACTTTTTTCGATATAATCCCGTTGCGGTCCACGCACTGTCTCATTCCCGTGCGCATAAAAACCCGCGCGCGCGAGCGGGACGACCAATGAAAATCCAAACGCGATTTAACCGATACCTAATATTTACGAGAATTGCCCTCCAGTGGAATTATTGCACTTTCTTTAATATATTCATATTTATGGACGCTTCACACCACGTCAATCTGGCTCCGTGGTAAGTATCCGAAGAACTTGTTTCACGGGGACCAGATAACGCGAAGTATATTTTAACACTTTTACACATATTTTAGATTTTTATTATATTATACACATATTTAATACACATCCATGACCCGGGAACTTTTTGTTCCCTCGGCGGGATTCGAACCGGCGACCTCCGCGGCTTGAGCGCCAACGCGCTTACCACAGATCCACAGAGGTCGTCGTCAAGAGTTTAATATAATATTTTTGTAAACAAAAATACAATAGTTCGCTACCAATTTAAACGTCACCTAATACCGTGCAATGAAGAAAAGCACATTATTTTGGTCGAATTTAATGTAGGTATACACTTAAAAGACGAAAGATTTGTTTGTATGATTTTTTTTAATAAGCCTGCGACATTGCTGGGCCGATTTTGATGAAACTTGGCACAGATATAGAATAGACTACTTTTTATCGCGGGAAAAAAGCACGGTTGCGCGGGAGTCCCTTTTGCGTGAACGAAGTCGCGGGAAACATTTAGTATACAAAATCAAATTGGACTTATGGAGCGATATAAGCGAAAGTTATGTGAGGATGTAATATGACTGTTAACTCTTTCATGAAAATTCGCTTTTTCTCGCTCGCTCGCTCAAATTTCGCATAGTTTATAGCCTGGATTTAGTGTACAGACATTCTATTCGAACAAATAAAGCACTTGTTCAGATCGAATTTCATCTGAACGTAAACAAAGAGACACTGCTTTTTCTATAATGCTACCAACTTAAATGTCACATATTTGCCATCCAATAAAGAAATACAATATCACATTATTCGGTCGAATTGAATATTTTCGTTAACGTTTAGATTAAACTGAATCAGAGGGCCTAGCAGGAACATTTGACAGCGGCGTAAACGTAACGTTATCATATGAAAATTGTACGGGCGCTGTCATGGTTTTGACAGATTTTCATACAATAGGAATGATGAATACATCTTAAATATTTAGTTTCATTAATATACTCATATATTGAGACATTACTACTTGGTTAAATGTAAAAAAATATATTTTTTATGTGTAATTTAGTAATTATTAAATTATAATTAAATTAAATAATAAATTTTTTTTCAATTAGTAAACAAAACTTACATCATTAGTTTACTTACATCATATACAAAAATATTCATTATGGTAAGTATGAACTTAAACGCACAAATATCGGAGATATTTACAAATATGTTCCTGCGGCCGTATACTTCATACACTTTAACCTAGGCGTGACGTCACAGCTAGGTACGACTTTAGTATGAAGCGTTTTCACGAGACTTGCGAAATTTTGTTTTGACGACCTCTGTAGCTCAGTGGTTCAGCGCGTTGGTGGTCAAGCCTGGGGTCGCGGGTTCAAATCCCGCCGAAGGAACAAAATAGTTTTTCTGTATTCCTAGGTGGATGGATGTGTATTAAATATGTGTATAATATAATAAAAATCTTAAATATATGTATAGTATTAAAGTATTAAATATACTTCCCGTTGTCTGGTACCTGTAACACAAGTTCTTCGGATACTTACTAGCACGGGGCCAGATTGACGTGGTGTGAAGCGTCCATAGGCATTATTATTAAATCGCTGTACCTTTGAAAACATTGTCCTTTCATATACTGTTTCTGCTGAAAAGTTACTCATAAACAAGAGTACTATTCATTTATGCAATTTTTTTTTTCCTGCTAGACCCACTGAATAGAGTAAAATATTACGCAAACATCCGCTAACAGTTGTAGCTAAAAAAAACTTACTTCGACATTCTGGCGTTCCATTTTCCGCTTTATCAGACTCATTAAATAGATTAAACGTTATGATATCGTGATCGTCCATCTGATCTTCGGATGCGCGGATTGCGGCAAAAAATTCCTGGTCCTTTTCATCTTCAACACATGTATACAAGTCGTGCAATGCGATCTTCCCATTTCTATCTATCACCGTTCGTAAACGCTGGCTCATATCAGAGAATAGTTTATAGCAGTAGTCCGACCCACGAAATGAGTCCCAGGAGAAGGAAATCAGCTCTTTAAAATCGTCCACGCTGGACAATTTCCGAAAACCCCAGTTAAACACTATGCAATTCCATAGCATCTCCATTAAATGGAGATTCACACTCTCGATCGGCCAATCTATTAAAGTCACGTCTGTTCTCCTTCTCACCCATTCTTCGACGACTTGAGCCGAGTTCCCCTTCCTTATGTCTGTCACGAAATAAATATGCTCATTCGGATATGCTATCCGGACGGTTGGGATCATGACATTATCAAGGAGATCCCAATATTCGGTGCTCGTTAAAGGGCCGTTCAGCTCTACCAGCTCCCCCGGTCCCATTGAGGACATCCAACCCCAATACCACAAGGCAAATGGGTCACCCTCGCGAAGAACGACTTTTGACTCATTATACCCATGTCGCGTCTCTCTAGTTTTTCTCCAGACAACCTTTCGGGTATCCTCGTCCAATTTAAAACACAACTCATCTACGAATATCACAACCGAATCCGTCCATGGAAAATCTACGTACGTTTGGGCGAATTTCATTCTTTCTATCTGCTGGAATCTATTTTTCCTCTTGATCCTGCCAAAGCCTTCCATCTTCAGATGCCTGTATACGGTTGAAACGGATATATCGAACTTTCTAGCAATGATTTCGAGGGGAGATGACGGGGAGGAAGTATGTGCTGCTATGATGCCCTTATGTATATCGGAGTCCACATACAAATTGCTCGGACCACCTCCCTTATTTTTCACGTTACCAGCCGAAGCGTATCTTCGAATCCATACATAGGCTGTTCGTCGCTGAAAATTTAAAGCATTTCATCAATTAAAATATTTAACATATTAATGTTTAAAATTGTAAAAAAATGTTTATTTTGGAATGAAAAATGTACGAATTCACACAAACAAATTGTATGAAAACGAGTGCATTTGTTTACTTTGTAACACTTACATAATATAATGTACACAAATATTATATTATATAATAATACTGGAAGCAGAAATTTTATAATAAGACGCGACGCGGCGATGCTCGAAGATGCTGGAATAATGTGTAGCGGTGCGTCACGCGACGCCGCGCCCAATTTCTATTTTGTATCGCTATGAAAAAGTTCGAACTGTGTCGCGTCGCGTCTCGAGTACTGACTGTATTCATAAAATCTTTCTACAGCAAAATACAAATCAATTCTATTTTTTCCTTTATAGTGTAACATTTTCGTATAACTTACCGATATTTTGAGGTGTTTACAAATGTCAGTGACGCTGCAGCCTTGCGTATACATTGATATGATTCGTTCCCTTGTTAATGCATCCAATTGATATTCTGAAAAGAAGAACTATCATCATTAAATGCAATCTTACTTCTTATTAAAATTACAAGGGCCTTTTGGACAATCTACTGATAGATATTTGCATGTTTCTCTGTCTCTGTCGCTCGACATAAAGTTAGTAGCGACAAAACTTCCGACACTTATTTAAAAATTGTGAAAATGGCTCAAATTACTGTCAAAATTTAAGAGAATTTGTCGACGAATCGGTATATATTTAAATGTGTGACTTACTTACAAAGTCAAAGTTTATAAGTTGGTATCCGGCATTTCTAAGCTTTACCTAACTTATAAGAGACAGAAGCTTGTTAGTTTCCATGCTGTTATATAATAGTATAAACTGTAAAGGAAAATTATTTAAAGTAAAAACAGACAATAACTTTAATAAAACCTATTACGCGTCGATAGTTACGGAACCCTCCTTAAACATGTCCTGACATGCTCTTGGTTAGTTAACAATATACTTTTTAATTAAAAATACTTAACAAACTTCGAATAAAATTATAAGAGTATTTATATATAAAAATATTACTTCTGCCGCTGCCATCTGTAGACGTATTTTGCGCATCATCACTTTGCCCATCATCTTCTGATCCCTTCATCATTTTTTCTTTTCTCCCCTTCACTTCACCCTCCGATTGTATATCGGGTTCAATTTCTAAAAATTCCTGTGTCGAATCCGAATCCTCTGAATGTGGTTCTACTTTTATTGCAATAATATCTTCCATTCTTTTTTGACTGTCCTCTCCATCACTAGGTGTGTATTTTTCATCTGTTACCCTATTAACTGTCAATGGTACTAAACAAAAATTCCTTTTTATCGGCATCTGAGAAATTTAATTTTTTTTTAAATTATTAATTTGTTTATTGTAAAAAAAGGAGTAGGGCGAGTGCGAGTCGCCCACTTCGGGTTCCAAACAAAGTAAGAACATTATAAATAGTTCAGGAATCAAGTCTGGTGGAGATGGAAGTTTGTATGAAGAAGCTATTTATTTTGGTATTTTTAAATTTAAATAAGAAATTATGCTTCGTAAAAATATAAATAAAATGTGTTTTGGAAATTTTGGAATGCACACATCAAGCCCAGATGGACAGACAGACAGATGGACAACAATGAATTCCGTAATCCATAATAAACTACAAGGAAGCCTCATAGTTTCACTCTGTCTGTCCGTCCATCCGTCTGTCCTCCCTCGATAACTTTAGTAATCATAAATATAAATAGACAAAATTTTGTATAGTTACAGATTGAATATAGATTAGGGTAAGTTGCTTTAATTATTAGAGTTTATTAATTTTCAATGAAACAAAGCAGCAGTGGCGGGGGATCCCTATAACTCCATTCCTATTGGCTTCACTTACCACTTACCTTTTAAAGACCCTCGTCCAAATCCCTACCTATTATACAGGCTAGGGCTTCCTTCAAAGGAGAACCAGCCTTCACCACTGCACCTCAAAGCAGTATAAATGTTGATCTATTACGTACCTCACGCTGCGCTTGCTCCGACATAAGATAGTTCTGTGCATTAACCGCTGCGGTGGCAAATTGAAAACATTGTTCTAACCGCTTATGGCATATATAACACAAACAATACGAGTGGAAGTCAAACTGAAAGAAAAAAAAACACGATATGTTATTACACTGTTCATAATTGGGTATTTTCCTATGTGTAAAAATGTTGTTTTTTTTTTAAATAAATTAAGTAATAATTAGGTATTACAACTTGATAAAAGTAAAAAGAATTAGGATTGTATGTGTAGTTTTAACATTAGTGTATAAGACCTACATAATTAGTTTGCTTACATTAAATACAAAAAGGTTTACTATGGTATGTATCAACATAAACATGCAAACTTCGGAGATATCAGAAGTTTTGTGGATGTGGCCATACATTTCGTAGCAACATTACTAGCGTGTGACGTCACCTACTTGTACGACTTTTGTATGGGGCGTTTTCACAAGAGTCACAAAAGTGCTTCAAACAATCCGCAATATCTTTGAAAATTTTGATTTTTAGTATTCCTTTTGTAAACTGTCATATTTTTCAGAGCACTATTCATTAATGTAATAAAAAAAATTCAGGAAAATACAGTATTCAGATCAAATATCTAATTGTAAGTAAAAATATTAAATTTGTTAATTTCTTTCTTATGATATGGAGCAGGCAATGAGCAGACGGATCACCCTATGGCAAGCGAGTCCTAGTCCTTACAACCCCCCTTGGGACTCTGGTAACCACACTCACTCAGCAGAACACAACTCAAGAGTTATCTGACCAAGTCGGCTCATTCATGCTGAAGCATAGCTCTCCCACATTCAATTAATGTGTCATGTTGTCATGTCATGTCATGTGTATTAATTTAGTTTTGCCATTAAGAAATTTGAAAAGTCCTGACTAAAAGCCTGACTGATCAAGAAACGTCTGGACATTTTAGTCACAAAATGCAAACATTACATACCCACCTAGTAAAAGAGATAATTCCCTTTTGTGGAAAAAGTTAGAGAGAGCCACATACGCTGGTATAGTAATATCCAAAGGGGCGATGATGACTATATTGTAAAGAAAATCTTCAATATGCCAGGCCTTAATATACTCAATAGGACTAAGAGACGAGGATTGCTTGGTGGAACATCATCAAGAGAGAGATGGAACGGGAAAACCTCACTAATCAGACAGCCCAAAACAGAAAATTCCGGCGTAAATGTACAGGGAGACCCGACCCCAGATAAACTGGGAGCATGGTTAAACGAAACTATATTTTTCGTACTACGTGTATAAAGTCGAGGCATTTATTGTGTATACAAATGCGTGACACACATAAGATGTTGGATTGATGCGGCGCGAGTATAATTAGTATGCTTGTCACGTTTGTCACGAAGCTCTTAAAACTTATATGTGACGATGAGACTAAACAAACATTGACCTGTTATTTCGTTTGTCTAAAGTCTAAGTGAAAATGTATTAACTGTATATACATAATACATGTGTTCTTTAGCTCTTTTTCTTTAGTTATTCTGCTATATTATTTAATCGAGAGTAAATTTATTAAAGGGCTTAGAAAAAACTATACGAAATGCCTTTAAAAAATGAAAGGTATTGTTCAAATTAAAACTTACATTAAGACCGGTGATGTGTTTGTAAAACGTGTGTAAATAGGTATTCACGATATCGACACTTCTTCTATTATTCGCTAAGCACACACTACAAATGGGTGTCTCCATTTTTATTCACAAAACTGTTTTACATTTTAGAATCATAAAATATTCAGAACATAAATGTGTGTTCCGCTGAACCACTTTACACGACTGCGCGATACGGCGAAAACGTCACTACTTTCGTCAACATATTAGCTCATTTCTAGCTCCCAATAACTTAATTTCTGATGTAAGTCGAATTAAAACTTATAATACTACAATACACGTCTAAGATCATAGCATTTTGATTAAATGTTACGTGAAAATCTAAAATCGCAAGAGTCGTGGTTCACAAATGGAACATAACAAAACAAACATTACGTCACCGTCCATCAACACAAATAACAATTAACAAGATGTCAAGATGACAGCTAACAGAGCAATATGTCAACTTGACTTTTTTTTTTATTATATAGCATCGGCTTGTAACCATTTGCCAGTGTCAATTTAAAAAGGCGGAATTGAAACTTTCGTTTCAATTTTCAACACCGTATTCCTAAATCGTCAAGTCTAAAGTCTTGTCAAAGTCCAAATAAATAATCAGTGCAGTCCATGAGTCATGTCAGTCGATTCAGTAAAGTGGTAGAAGCTTTACTGAAAGTTCCTAGGGAGTTTTGGAGGAACACAAAATAGCACGATTTTTGAAGTTGCAACTTGCCCACACTTATGCACGTTAACGAATATTTAACGGTTAATATTCTACCAATATTACACATTAAGAACCGAAATGTCACAATACAAAATCCACAACGTCACCCATTTAATTCCCCGGCAATACTCCTTGTCAACTTGATAGTTGACATTAAAAAAAAAATATCTTTTAATTTTGACATTAACTTTTTACTGTGCGTCGACGTTGAAAAACACGTCCAAAAAAGGTACAGTTTTATAAGGTTATTCCAGAAAGGTGGAAAGGAATTAAAGTCTTAATGGGTATAATAATATATTTATTAATCTCGGATATTTTTTAGAATCCAATCAATGTATTTGGTGACATCAGTATAAAATACGTACTCCGCTGTTTCCTGAGATGTCACTCGCATACTGTACGTATCCATAACGGTTACCGTTAATAATCTTGAAAAGCAAAGGACCCCCTATATCAGCGTTATACAAGTCTTCTTTGCGAACACAATATTCATATTCGAATTTATATTTGGTATTGGATAAACGAGATCTAAAAAAATAATCATTAGGTCACTTAACGTGCTTAAAAGATCCTACCCGCTAGGACCTACGTTAGTAATATAATAAATTCTTTGACCCTAGTCCCCTTTGGGTTCAGTTAATACCGCGAGGATACGTGACGCGGCGCTGCCTTTTTAAGATAACTATTAAAAATTGAACTTTATTCTCTGCACAAAACGATACACGTTTCATATGACATCATACACTGCGCTGGTTTAATGCTCTAGCCTCTAAGTATAGGTACTGTACATGCAGCAGCGCGGTGTAACATAACATTCGAACTTTTACAATGAAACTTGTATTTTATTGTGTAAAGAATAAAGTTCAATTTTAAATAGTTAAGTATCTTAAAAAATTAAATTGTGTCGTTTCGGTAGAGCCTTTGGGCGATCAAAGGCTCCACCGAAATAATTACTTTAGAATAGAAAATACTTTAGAATAAATACTTTAGAATAGAAAAGAGCCATAAGTAATTACTTTAGAATAGAAAAATAAACAAGGACAGAAGAACTTCCTTTACATTTCTCATACTCGGAAAGTAGTGTTTTTTTGATCTGATTATCGGGTGGAAGATGCTGCTTTCCTTTCATAGGGAGGGAAAAACTCATACAAATTCATTCCGGCCCGAGGGCCGGAAAAACTTCAAAACTTCAAAAATAGAACTGCTATCAGCTGTGAAGAGTTTTATGTTTAAAAAAAACTATTAAAAAATGACATGACTTTCTAAACAGCCAGTGTGAACATAGCGCAAACTGCTTTGAGCGGAATAAGCCGCGAGTGCCGCGGCAATTGAGAAGGCAACTGTCAAACTGGCGCTGGCGTAGTTTGTACCCATAACAAAGTTCAAATTGTATGAAATTTAAACAAAAACATAGTGTTAAGAAAAAATGCCGCGTTGCAGTGTGCCAAAATGCTCTGAAATGGGTACTCATAAGTTTCCTCGAGACAAACAAGTACAGAAAATGTGGTTAAGAGCGATACGACGTCCAAAATTCAGTCCTTCAAATAGTTCGAGGTTATGTCGAAATCATTTTTTGGAAACAGGCTATCTTGGCTGCAGTAAAGATACAGGTATTGTTACAAACAGTTGTATAGTGATTTGTTAAATATGCGATAGTGAATTTTTATAATACTATAACCTAACATAACATTTATATTATGTTTGTAATTTATAGGACTGCAACATCAACATCACATCTTAAGAATAATGCTGTACCATCTCAGTTTTCATAGAATCATAAACCATTATCGGAGGAAGCTAAACAAAGACAAGAACGACTTACCGTGAGAAATAGCAGGAAATGTTTGTTTGAAGTCCAAGACAATCCTTCAACATCGAGCAGTAGTCAAGATATTGTCTCTCTAATTGAGGTGTCACATGAGATGGAAATTGCTGAACCTGAAACACATTGGCTGTTGCTCTCCTCCTACACAAACATTAACTCATAAACAAGCATCCACTCAAACAGTAACTTTCGTAGCCCTGTTCTCAACTGATACCTTACTTACCGACAATGAGTCTGTAATGTTCTATACTGGTCTGGAAAGCTGTGACAAATTTAAGCTTGTGTTACATAAAATACTTCCAATGGCTTATAATATAAAATATAGATGGAGCCAAGACATCAGTTTGTGTGTGGAGGATCAGTTCCTGATGTTACTCATGAAGTTAAGAAGAAACAAAACAGACTTTGAACTTTCCAGGATGTTTGGTGTCAGTAAAACCACTGTTTCTAACATAATTGCCACTTGGATTAATTTTGTAAATGATCTATGGAGATTAATTAATATTTGGCCAAATCGCAAATTAGTTAACTTTTATATGCCAGACATATTCGATAAAGATTTCCCTGCAACAAGAGTGATAGTTGATGGCACCGAAATCCCAATTCAAAAACCGAGCCACCCTAGTGCCCAAAAAGCTACATTTAGCACATACAAACATAAGAATACTGTGAAAATCTTGGTTGGCTCATCTCCAGCAGGCTTACTAAGCTATTGTTCAGAAGCATTTGCAGGGTCCACAAGTGACCGCCAAATAGTAGAGCGCAGTGAATTATTGAATATGTGCGAAGAAGGTGATAGCATTATGGCTGATCGTGGTTTTAATGTCCAAGATTTGTTCCTAAGCAAGGGTGTAGGAATTAATATTCCTACATTTCTTAAAGGCAAGGCACAAATTCCAGGAATCCTATTACAAGCAGATAAAAAGTTAGCTAGCCAAAGAGTACATATAGAAAGATTAATAGGCCTAACCAAAACTTATTCAATATTAAAAACTGATCTAAACCAATTTTATGTCCCGTTAGTCTCAAAAATATTCTTTATATGCTTTATGTTATGTAACTTTAGGGAAGGTATTGTAAGTAAAAATATATAGTAATTGTTTTAAAAGTTGTTTTATTCCATTCGTTCATAATTATAATATAGGTACTTATTAAAAAGAACTTCTTTAAAATGATTTTCATAAAATGAATCTAATTTCATCAGCATATTAGCTATGAATGCATCATTTCTTGAAACAAAAGTAACTTTTAAGTCTTTGAATGTATACACTACTAAATTGCAAAAATCTCTGCCAGTACAGTATAATTGGCCCTGTATTTGATAATAATAGGGTGAATTTGTTTTCAGTTGTAGAGCACTATTTTCTTCAAACAAATATGGCATCGTATTTGCATTTATTTCCTTAAAGTGACTGGCATAAGGGCACTTCACTTCAATGAGGGTTTGGGACCCTAGTAGCCCATCTGGTGAAGCAGCCAGATATGGTCTTTCTTTACTGATGAAAAGTCCACAAGGCTTGATTTGCAAGTCAGTGTTTGCCGAATATTGTGCCAGTGCCACTTTTTCATTTAAAAGACCATGTGTTTTGGCTCTTGATAAAAAGCCTTTTCTCACAAATATTTCTCTGGCATACTTTGCCTTCGTCGTCTCTCTCAAGTGACAAATTGTGTAAAACACTGGCTGTCAGTCTTGTTTTTCTTTGAAGATGCCATTCCTTTGATTCTGCTTGGTTGGTGGTGGCCTCTTGAATATTTTTTATATCAGCTTCTGTGATGCCAATTAATTTTAGTTCTCGTAACAAGTTTCTTTTTACATCCACATTTAAATAGTCATGGTTTGCCTCAACAGCATAAGGATTTGCTGGTTCTTAACATTGCTTCATGGGCATTGTTGAATTTGGAAATGCCAGCACTAGATTTCTTATTTTGTAGTTGTAGTTTTCTGTCTATAATTTCCACAGGGTAGGGTGAAAATAGCAATCGTTTGGATGGACATTTTCTGGGTAGCTTATTAGCCTTAACTGGTGTCCCAGTGTATTTTTTACTAGGACAATTCCATTTTTGTAGTTGCTGAGTGCAGACCTCACTTAATATTATGCATTTTTGTTGCACCATGTTTTGAATTGCGTACAGAAGCACTGCAATATGTTTGCAAGTTGCATTTATTCCACTCCCCGCTGGGCATTCACAAAGTGACTCTTCAGGTGGCCCTTCTTTATTAAATGTTACATTAACTTCATATTGAAGATTTTTCATTGTTTTCTTGCAAAACCTTTAAATGTAGAAGCTGTCTTCAGTCCAAAATGATCTGACCACAGTTAAAAATCTGGATTCATACAGATGGAGAGCCTGGTCCAATTTCTTTGTAGTAAAATTTAGATACTGCCTGATTAATGTAGTGTTGATTGGAGACAGTACAGTATTGCTGTTCACATCTTTGAAGGAGGGGGTAGGTGGTGTCTCCATCGAAACATCTTCGGTATTAGGGTTAGGCTGAGCTAACTTACAATGTCTATCGTACATTTCTAACCTCTCAACCAAGTCAGATTTTTTTCCTCGTAAGGAGGCACCGCGCTTCCTTAGCTCTTGTCTAATCTCTGGTAATCGCCAAGTATTATACATCGTGCTCAATTATCCGGGTTCAGAAGCCAAAATCGTCGTTCCACAGGTAAAACAATATCCAAATCACGTAGCAGTCCAGAGTCGTGTCCTCAGCCAAGGTCGGCGTTTTATAGGGTATAACAGTACTCCCAATACGTAAAACAGTCCAGAGTCCAGTAAGAAAAGCCGAGGTTGTTAGAAAAACAGTAGAAACGTTGAAAAAAATGAGCACAAAAAACACGAAACACTGACAAGTAGTGACAAAGGGTCGCATCTACGGCAGCGCCACCTACTTTTAGATTTATCGCGGTTCGCCGGCGAATTTGGTATTATATTAACGAGCACAAATAAATATGCGCACACGCGTTCGCGTTCACTAGGTTTCGGGATGAGCTGAAAATGCATCCAGCGCGGGAGGGGTTCTAATTGCAAGTGTTCGTCACTCTCTCACAGCGCCCCTTTCGGTCGGCCATACATCACGTAGTGATGTCCTTTGTGTTTATTCTAAACGTCGCGCTAGTGTTGGCGCGAACATCCTGGGGGGCCCGCACAGGCGGCGAGCTGAGCCCCATCCTGAGCAGAATCCAGTGGGAGCCGGGCAATCTTGCCGACAGGCCTCCGCAGCTGGCCTTGAGTCGTGTCCAAGTCCACAACTCTGATGACTCCATCCTTCCCAGGTAGCAGACGTGAGATTCTTCCCATCTTCCATTGTAGAGGAGGCAAATTGTCCTCCTTGAGCAGAACCAGTTCTCCAATTTTGGGTGGAGAGGAAGAGAAAAGCCATTTGGAGCGGATTTGAAGGGTATGGAGGTAGGACTTGGTCCAAAGGTTCCAAAAGCTCTGAGAGAGTGATTGAATGAGCTGAAAGCGTTTGAGCGGAGATATTACTCTTTCATCTAGAGTCAGTTCGGGGAGAGCTGTGAGCGGACAGCCAATGAGAAAGTGGCCAGCAGTAAGGGGCTGATAGTCCGTGGGATCGGACGAAAGTGGACTGATGGGCCGAGAGTTTAACACAGCTTCGATTCTAGTGAGCAGAGTTAAGAATTCCTCGAAAGTGAGGTGTTGCTCACCGATAACACGGTATAGAAGTTGCTTTGTGGATTTAACATTAATCTCATGGATACCTCCCATCCATGGGGCTTTAGGCGGATTGAGTAACCAAGTTATATTTTGAGTTGAGAGTTTATGAGAAATGGCGTCGTTATTGTCATTGAGAAATTGTTGTACCTCTAGTAGATGATTCCTAGCTCCTACATAATTGTGCCACAATCCGAACGTATCAATACCGGAAGTCCGCGACGTGAGCAGAACCTTTGTAATGTTGCAATAAACGCTTCGGCAGTGAGCGATGAGACTGGTTCTAAGTGAACCGCCTTTGTAGTGAGGCAAACAAATATGCAAAAATATCCCTTAATTAACTTAGCATTACGTAATTGACTTGATTTGAGCAGAAACGGTCCGGCGAAATCTGTTGATACGTGACTAAATACGGGCTGAGGTATGACTCTATCAGCTGGCAGGTCAGCCATGATAGGCACTTCGGGCTGAGCGCGGCAACGGAAACATCTTATGCATTTAAACGTTCTGTGCCTTATAATGCGGCGGGCAGATAATATCCAAAATTGCTGACGTAAAATAGCATGTAGCGTGTCCGTGCCAGGGTGGCAGTGTATGCGATGATAGTGATCTATTATGAGGTCTACGAGCGGACTAGAACTAGGCAAAATGAATGGGTGTTGAGCATCGTATGTGAGTTCCGAACGAGTGAGTCTACCTCCTACTCTGAGGAGACCGTCCTGCGTAAAAGGCGACAGACGTTGTAGTCGTACTGTGCAGATTCTATCGGTTTGCAGGCGGTGAATATCTTCTGCGAATGCATTTTGCTGTACAGAGCGGATCCAGAAAAGTAATGCTTCTCTACGTTCACTTACAGTTAGAGGGCCTAGTTGTCGCGAGTTTGAATTTAGTTTACAGTTACGAATGAATCGCCTCATGTAGGCAGTGACACCAGTTAGTTTTTCTAAAGAGCTGAAGCGAGTGAGCAGATCACTATCGACACCGGGTATCGAGAAATTGCATGGTACGTATTTTGGTTTGAGCCCTGGCAAGTCTTGTCGAGTATGAGCTGAAGGCATCTTGGGCCAGGTATCCTCTGGCAATTTGAGCCAAGGAGGAGAACACCATAAATCATGAGCGGAGAGAGCTTGAGCTGATAATCCTCTGCTTGCACAGTCAGCAGGATTTAATTGGGAAGGTACATGACGCCACTTAAGTGTGAGTGAATTTGAGTTAATTTTTGTTACTCTATTTGATTCAAATGTTTGTAAACGATGGGGCGGAGCTTTTGCAAATATCATGAGTAGAATGAGCAGAATGTGTAGAGTGAGCCGACTGAGTATAATGAGTATGAGTAACATGAGCAGAGCCAACTTGAGCTACAGGTGAATCGCATGAGTGCTCAACGAGTCCTATGAGTGCAAAATGAAAAATCGTGCCGAAGGCTATGGGCTTCCCCGGGCCCAAAGCAATCTCCATAGGTCTTTAAAACGCGCATTTGTTACTCCGATTTGTTAGATTTTGAGTCACCTTTGTGTAATGCCAATGCGATCTCTCTGAGCCGACTAATAGATTTTATAGTTTGCCTAAATATGGCCGCTTGCGATTTTGAAGGCATGTTTAAAAATATATGCGTGTAACTAAGTTAAATATTTAAAAGTAATGAGCGGAAAATACGCGCGCAATTATATTAAAACGCAGAAAATAGATTTTAATAATGTGCCGACAATGTATACAATTTTATCATAAAATGTGTACGAGTTAATTAACAAATGAGCTGACCGATCGCCTGATGCTAATATAGTATAAGTGTATGTTTGATGAGCGGAGATTAATGCGTTAGAAGTCGTCTGTAATATTATATTAATGTCCTGAAGTTTGAATATAAACAAATCTTAGCGGGCGCGTTAGAAACAAAATAACGTAATGAAAACAATGCAAGTAGGTATGAGCAGGTTCAATCTCAACAGTGCGCCGACTTATTCAAAACAGCTGTAACGTAACACCTAAACGTATAATATATTTGTATAAACACAGAACGTAGATAAGATATGAATTCAATGTGAAGGTCACTATTTATTCTATGAAGAATACCTAATTGAGAATGAATGTAACAGCTGTTGTTCGCACGGGCGCCGTGTAGGTACACAAATCAAGTTTTCTGTATCGAAGCGAGCCGACGATGTTAGTATGGGCACTTGAGATGTTATGCAACCCGTAACTATTAAAATAATGCTAAGTTAATTAATATTGTGTTTTAAAAATTGAGAATATGAAGATATAAACGTTATATATAGATAAAATACTTAGTAATACAACGACGATTTACAATTCTGTTATGAGCCGAACGTAATTCACAATACGCACTAGTTATTACTTATTTTATATGCGAGTCAAACATTAAAATATTTTGTAAGTAATTAAGAGCTGAGAAAATTATATGAGATATTATTGGCACAAATTATGTATTAGGTACGTTAGGGAAGTTCTGGAATGTTCGAGTTCTTTGTTCGACAATAAGCCGACAACCTACCCACTATTTTTATTTTTTTATTTTTTTTGGGTTTTTCCTATGAATTTATGGGCCGAAATATGCACAAAATAATTTAAATAATTAACATATAGGTTAATATCAAAGTACAGAATAGGGGTTTAATGTTAAATGTGCCGAATTGATAATGGGAATGGACTGTAACTTGGTTTTAAAATGGCGGGGCGGCCTGGCCAGAATTAATTGGACAAAATATAAATAATCGAGCTGATTTTATGTGCAGATTTGGGCGGAGTGGAACTGTAGGTGCTGGTTCTAATGAGGCCCAACGCCGGTAATAGGGAGAAGGGCTTCACGAAGGCTTGATGGACCAAGAAATGTGTAAGCTAGGAACTTACACATACGACTTTGAGCTGAGGGAAGTAGGTATATAGGTTAATGTGAGGGCTGGAGAAATCTGGGACTGACCTTATTGTTGAGCTGGTGGTTCTGTATCTGGGCGGAGGTTTCTTCTCACTACACTACACAGCTGTTGAGCGGATTATCGATAGATTTATCGCGGTTCGCCGGCGAATTTGGTATTATATTAACGAGCACAAATAAATATGCGCACACGCGTTCGCGTTCACTAGGTTTCGGGATGAGCTGAAAATGCATCCAGCGCGGGAGGGGTTCTAATTGCAAGTGTTCGTCACTCTCTCACAGCGCCCCCGAGTCGGTCGGCCATACATCACGTAGTGATGTCCTTTGTGTTTATTCTAAACGTCGCGCTAGTGTTGGCGCGAACAGTACACACTGCGCTGACGTAAAAATGTACTGGGCACTTATTATTGTACCGGTGCATTCAAACTTAATAGTGTTTCCTAAAATATTAAATCGTCAGTTCACACCACAGAGTACATTGTAACATTCTGACCGTCGCTTCTCAATACATTTTCGTCAATGTGTTGTAGGTATGTTCGAAAAATTTAAGTATGTTAATTAAGAAAAGCAATAATCACTGTAGGAACACTAGAAATAAACACAAACTAGATATACCGGTGATCAGACTAAGTAAAGTTAATAAATCTTTTAAAGGCCAATGTATACGCCTATACAATATAATCCTAGAAAACGTTCAAAATCTGTCTATTAATAAATTTAAAAAAGTAGTTAAAGAACGTTTGTGTGCTAAAGCTTATAATAGGGTCAATGATTTTATTGACGATCGCACACCATTGGAATAGGATGGCCACCTGCAAGGCTCTTTCTATGTACTATTGTACTTTTATTATGTAGTTTTAGTCATAACATTGATAAATACCATTTTTATTCTAAAAGAACAATTTTACATCTTTTTGGTAAAATATGGCCCACGCGAGTTTCTAACGCCGCGCCGGTTCTTCTCGCCGCGCCGGGCTAGTTCCCGAACCGGTGTTAGGCATACGTATACCGACGTTCAGAAAGTGTATAATATTAACTACTTTGAAAATTTTTGACTTGACTTGACTGAAAGTTCACACCGAGACGCGAGGCAGAGCGCCGCGCGGCATTTTTAGAGCCCCATATACGCGACGGTCCGGTTTTCCTTCAGTTCAGCCTGAACGGATGCAAAGTCTGTGTGCAATTTCGAGAACGCATTAGTCGGCCGGATGGACTCGAGCGATTCGAATTCGTACCAGTGCAGTGTTGCCAACTCTGTTTTTGCGTAACTACTAAACTCGCGTCGTTTTCTACTAAAAACTACTAAAACAGTACCGAAAACTATAAAAAAGCTAAGCTCAGGAATCCCTAAAAACACAAAAAAAACACTGCATTTTCAGTTTTAATACATTGAAAATATGATAACTTTACCGTTAAATAAATAAAATATACCTAGTAGGAAACATCACGTATATAGAAATTAAATGGGTAGTTGTTAGCAATTTACGGACGCGTGCTACTATGTGCTATTATGATAAGGTGTCATAATAGCACATAGAAGCAGGCCATTTTGCATATTATGATTACTGTCTGGCTATTTTCTACAAAATCACTACTAACAACTAAATTCCTACTAAAGAGGATAACGACTCAAAATTAAACATTATTTGATACATATGAAGATACATGGTTCATTGGCCATTCCATGAGTTCGAATTTCGAGCTGCACCGCGCTGCGGCCTGCGCATCGGCGGGGCGCCGATCTTGTAATTAAACCATAGATTATTAAAAAATGAAACGTGTACTTCGGTACTGAGTAACGGGTGCGCCATCTAGTACCGAGTAACGAAACGTTACACACGAATAAATTTCGTTACTCGCATTTTTGGAATTTCGGAGCTCGCATACGGAATACGACTTAATTCGTTGCGGATATTGCGAAGATAAGGCACCATTTCTATCTCACAGCCACTTCGGCTGGCTGGTTGCGGGGAAAATCGCTATTCCCCGCAGCCAGAGGCGGCGTAAGGCGCGGACGACGCGACGTGGACCTGCGCCTGCAGCAGCGTGCCTCAATTACGCATAACTCAGAATTCAGATGTAATAAATATAAACAACATAATATTATTTACTATATTATTTTGTACCGACACGACGTTCTGTTTTAGGCTGTTGATTTTATTGTATTTTTCCAAGTAGACTGTATATACATACAGTCTTTCGGGGTTTAAAGTTTAAAATAGACAGAAAAAATCCGCACTCGCTCCGCTCGCTCACATTGTAATTAAAAATAGGATGTTTCTATGTAGGTTTGAATGCGCTTCCATCCCAAGACAATTTAGTGCCTTAACCAGTTTTTATGAACAAATAGATTACTTTTTTTATAAAATAAAACTTTATTTATGCTAGAATGTATGTATGTATTGTTGGCAAGAAAAAAATTTGTGGCTCTATAAAAACTTAGAAATTATAGAAATTGTAATTTTTGACTCTTCCGACTCAAAAGGTTACCGACTTCTGATACTAGACTGCCGGGTCAGTCTAGTATCAGAAGTAACGAGTAACGCAACGATACTTGTTGTGGATAGAATTATGATTCTGTAAATAAGACTTTAATTTGTGTGTGTAAATTGTATATAATGTATTAGAATATGTAAATAGCTGTAAAACATTGCATTATATCGAGTCATTAGGTATAAGGTAACATTTTATGTAACTAGCAATCTAGGGGGCTTAACCGGTAACCGCGATCGAATACGTGAGCGCGAGAAAGAAACGCACTGCGCGGAACGAGATAGCACGAACATGACACGGGGTCATGACCTTGCAACCCCGCGGAGCATCCCAGATTGCGGGTATACATATAGCGCCGAGATTCGGCATATTCACTGTCGAAATCAGTCGGTCTTCGGTCCGAACGACCTGAATATGAAGAAAACTCTGGAATAAAACTCTGAAGTAAATAGTGCTCTTAGCATAAGTGCTCTATGTGAAAAGTGTAGTATCAGGGAAAATAAAACGAACGTACGTTTAAATCTGTTATTGTCGTTTCAATGAGATCCCTGAGCTATCGAAGAGGAAGAACATAATATACAGTCTACATAGAACCAGGTGTTGGTCTCGGCTAAGTGTGCCGACCAATACATTTGCTGGTCCTTCGCGAGCCGTATAATTGTGCCACGCAGTGCTGACACCTCGACCAGAACGTGCGTCGGGATTCAAAAGGAATCTGCGTCCAGTGTCCGTCAGGAAGAATTCGCCGTGGTACGACGGGAAGATTTCTCCGAGTGAGCCAAGTGGGTTCACGAAGCTTCCACCGGTGCAGCCGGTCACCGGGGAAGGTCGTATCATCAGGACACGTGTCTTCACGTCGAAGTACGTCGAGCGCACACCATCGCTACGTAAGGACAGTAAAGCCGTGAGTTACTGAACATTTTTAAACTCAGTAAAGTGATCAGTGAACATTTGAACTTTAAGTATTAGAGACTTTAGATAATAGATAAATTAGTTATGACGCCTGTGTAAATTTAATAGCAATTGTTCTAGTGTAAATCTAAGTGTTTTGCCTTCACAAAAGGAAAGGATATTTTAATACATTGTGAATATTAATTTGAATTTGTTTTTTTTTAAATTGTTTTTAAACTTGAATTAATTTTAATTTTAAGTTATTTGTTGTTTGTTGTTTATTGTTGTAAATATTAGGTTAAGTCTTGACAATAGTAGTAACCAGAAGCCAAGCCGACGCACCAGAGATAGTAGAAAGGAATCGTACGGAAACGGAACGTCTACGATTTCATGATCCGTCAGCATCCCCGTCTGTACGCACAAGGGCATACAGAACGGAGCACGGATGCAGGCACATCGCAGCTGCTCATGGAAGAACGTCCAAGAATACGATCGCCAACAGCATCACAAAGGTCCATGACGAGCGTGGTCACCCGAGTGAGGATGGCAGAACTGAAGGCTGCAGAGAAGAAAGCCGAGATTCAGAAGAAGGAGCTCGAGCTAGAAAAGAAATTGGTGCAGAAGCGACTGGAGGCTGAAGTATCTGCCATACAAGACGAGGCAAGCATCCACGATGAGGAGCACAACAGTCACACAAGGGTGACGGATTGGCTGAAGTCCACCGAGGCGGAACCACGGGAGGAAGCTGTTCAAGTGGAGCAGCCCCAACCAATACAGCAAAGCCCAACGGACAAGGGAGACTTCGTACGGCTGGCAGAAGCCATCGAGAAAATGGCGCGGCCAAGGACTCATCGGGTGGATCTACCTACCTTTTCCGGACTAATTGCAGAGTGGCTAACATTTAAGGCAGCCTACAATGAAAATACAGGCATGTACCAAGTCCCAGCAGCAGAGAACCTGCAACGATTGCGAACATGCCTGAAAGGCGAAGCAAGGGAAGCCGTATCGGCGCTTCTCAGTACTGCGACGGATCCGGAAATGATTATGAAAACACTAGAACAGTGCTTCGGACGTCCAGAAGTAATCATAGACAAGGCCATGGAAGACCTTAAGAGATTACAACGGCCTACGTCATCGGCCAGCGAACTAAATAATTTTGCAATTAAGGTACAAAATATAGTGTGTGTGTTGCAGAGTGTCGATCGCCGAGGATACCCCTACAACCCAATGTTGACCAGGGAGGTCTTAGAGAAGTTGAGTCCACACCTTAGATCGAGATGGTGTGACTACGCACACGAGCAAGATGGAAGTGCGCAGCCAGAAATCGTTACCCTGTCACGATTTCTCATGAAAGAAGCGGACCGAGCTCTCCGATACTCATATGCACCGCAAACCAGTGCAGCGTCTGCCAAGAAGGAAGTAAGACAGACAGTTGGGGCAGCTGGACCAAAGAAAAAGAGTGTGGTCTACAGCACTACTGAGACTGCAAGCGCCTGCCCATGCTGTAGCGGCCCACACAGACTGAGCACCTGCCACAAATATGAAAGCATGAATACGAATGCCAGATGGGAACTCGTGAAAAAAGAGAAGATGTGCTTCAAGTGCATAGACAAGAGGCACCAAAGAAACGTGTGCAAAGCAAAGGGCTGCAACATCAACGGGTGCGACCGACCCCACCATCCATCTCTGCATACGGAACGAATGCCACAGGAATGACAGCAGCAGTGGCACCAACAAGCGCAATAAGAAGTAGTGATGTCGACAAGGACAGCATCAGCTGAAAGGGTACTCCTGAAGATGTGCCCTGTGATCGTGTCTGGACCATGGGGGGAGTACACCACGCACGCATTCCTGGACGATGGAGCCACCGTCACACTCATCGATGAAGAGTTGGCGAAGGCCGTCGGTGCACAAGGAGCTGCAAAACCTCTAAGGTTGCGTGGAGTGAACATGTAGAAGAGCGACAGCACCAGCAAAGAGGTTCACTTACACATTCGTGGATTGTTCGCAGAAAAACCGCTCGCGATCCGAGCGCGAACAATGAAAAACCTGGACTTGCATCAGCAAGCAATCCCGTTGAACGTCTCATCGTATCAACACTTGAAGGATCTACGTAAGGAAGAGATCTGCTACGAAGCAGCGAAGCCAATGCTACTGGTGGGCAGCGACCACTGGCAGTACATCATCAGTCGCGAAATTATGACTGGGAAAAAGAACGTGCCGGCAGCGTCCAGGACCCAACTAGGATGGGTCATACATGGAACAATGCCGCGCAGATCTATGCCTCGTCAAGGGAATGCAGAACGAGTGTTTCATGCGAGGGCGGACGAAGAGCTCCATGAGTTGGTAGAGGAGCACTTCGCCATCGAATCATTGGGAGTAGCAGCCAAAGCACGGGCTTAAGTAAGTAAGTCAAGAGAACCAGCGTGCAATGGACATCGTGGCGGCTACAATCAGACCCACACAAGGAGGCTACGAGGTAGGCCTACCATGGAAAGATGATAATATTGAATTTCCAGGACACTGCAGCTACGAGGCAGCATGCAGACGCCTCAAGAAGATGGAGGCAAAGATGGACGCAAACCCAGCGTTTGCAGAAGCCAATACGGCACAGGTAAGTAATCTTTTTGAAAAGGGCTATGCTGTTCCATGCGACGGTTCAGAAGAACATAGCAAGAGAAGCTGGTTCCTACCACACTTTGCCGTGGAGAATCCCAACAAACCAGGGAAGCTCCGCCTAGTGTTCAACGCCGCAGCAAAAGCGGGGGGCACCTGCCTGAACGACGGGTTACTGGAGGGACCCGACAGGTGGGTATCGCTGCTCGGTATACTTTTCAGGTTCTGAGGAAAGCAGGTGGCAGTAACAGCGGATATTCGAGAAATGTTCCTCAGAATTAAAATAATAAAGGAGGATCAAGCAGCACAGCAGTTCCTATGCAAAGGAGCTGCACGGGACCGACCGCCTCAAAAATTCAAGATGAAGAGTATGATCTTCGGGGCGGCCAGTTCACCATTCATGGCACATTTCGTAAGGGACTTTTTTCGCGTTGTAACGCGGAAAAGCATGCGGCGGAGTACCCAAGAGCTCTGGAAGCCATCATCAAGGGGCACTACGTGGATGACCTGGTGATGAGCTACGATGATGAGCAAGAAGCCAGAATGGCGGTGGAAGAAATACGCAAAGTACATGCTGCAGCAGGCTTCACACTACGAGGATGGAGCTCGAACAAGGACTGCACGCTGCGCGACGTGCCTGCCGAATTTAAAGAATCTGCAAGCTCAAGTTTAGGGTACAAGCAGCCAGAAAATAAGATTCTGGGATTGTATTGGAACGCGGATGAAGATGTACTTGGATTCAACACAAGGATGAGCCGAGTACCACGGGACGTGGCTATGTGAAGCTGCGCACCAACAAAGAGGCAGGCACTCAGGGCGGTCGTGTCAGTATTTGACCCACTAGGGCTTCTGTCGTATTATACGATCAGAGCAAAGATAATTCTGCAAAGTTTATGGAGACTGCAGATTCCTTGGGACGAAAATATACCCGAGGAGAAAGGTTACATGTTCAACCAATGGATTGAGCAGCTGCAAGATGTGAAGCACTTGCAGATTAGAAGATGCTACTTCAATAATCAGCACTTCGAAGTGAAGCTACATGTCTTCTGCGATGCGAGCAAACAGGCCTACGCGGCGGTGGCATATTGGCGGATTATGTATAGGGACAAAATAGACGTGGTCCTGGTGGCGGCTAAGGCAAAGGTGGCACCACGACGCACTCAAACCATACCAAGGCTTGAGTTGCAAGCAGCTGTATTAGGAACTAGGTTAGCCGAGAATGTGAAGAAAGAATATCGACTACACCTTAGAAGAACGTGCTTCTGGTCAGACTCGACAACGGTGGTCCACTGGATAAAAAACGACGCAAAAAGATACACACCGTTCGTGGCACATCGACTCGGTGAGATAAATGACCTCACCGACAGGAAAGAATGGAGATGGCTACCAACGGAGGAAAATGTTGCAGACGACGCAACAAGGTTCAACGAGGAACTACTGAATGAAGACCACCGATGGTTCCGTAGTCCGGAATTTCTACGCCACGAAGAAGAGGCGTGGCCCCACGAAAGAGCCATAGACAACCGCGAAAATGAAGAAACCGTGGCAGCCACTAGAGAAGAAGAAGATGACTTCGATTGGCTGCCCGATCCGGCCAGGTTTTCTAAGTATGACAAACTCGCACGCACTATAGCTTATGTATTAGTGTTCACAGAACGCCTGCGATGATGGTGCTCGGGCATGACTGTGGCACACCTCGAGCGCGCCGAGGCCCTGCTCGTGCGGCGCTCTCAAGGGGAGAGCTTCGCCGAGGAGCTGGGGCGCCTGCGTCGAGGACAGCCGCTGCCGAGAACGAGTCGTCTCCGGAAACTGCACCCGATGCTAGAAAACGGCGTCCTACGACTACGAGGACGCATCGGGGCAGCCACAGCACCGGAGGAGGCGAAGCGGCCTGTCATCCTGGACGGGCGACACCACATCACGAGACTGCTCGTGGCACGCGAGCACAGGAGAGCTGTGCACGCCAACCTCCCGGTTGGCGTACCTCCTGAGGCCTACGGTGCGAGCGACGGAACGAAACTGTATGTTCGTCGCGCGCGCTGGGGCCAGCCACGCCGTCCCACCATCGGGGACCTGCCCAGAGCTGGCCTGGAGCCCTACTACCACCCCTTCTCCAACTGTGAGGTGGACTAATTTAGGCCCATGCTGGTAAAGATCGGAAGACGAAGAGATAAGAGATGGGGTGCATTATTCACGTGCCTGACGACGAGAGCAGTACACATCGAGTTGGTGCCATCACTATCAACAGACTCTGCGATCATGGCGCTAAGAAGAATGGCGGCGAGAAGAGGATGGCCGAAGATTATGTACTCGGACAACGCCACCAATTTCCGGGGAGCAGACGAGCTCCGTAGCGCCTACAAGGAGTGGGGACTCGCCCTACAAGAGGAGGGTCTCCGCCACTACATGGAGTGGCGCTTCATCCCTCCCGGAGCACCAAACCAGGGGGGAGCGTGGGAGCGGCTCGTGCGGTCCATCAAAACCGCACTGAGCGCCACGCTACACGAAAAGGTCACCACGGAAGAAGTACTACAGACCCTGCTACAAGAAGCAGAATTCAGCGTCAACGCTCGCCCACTCACACACGTGAGCGTTGATCCTCAAGATCCCGAGGCGCTGACACCCAACCACTTCCTGTTGGGTTCATCAATGGGCCTACCCTCTACGGGTCCATGCAGCGAAGACGACAGGCGCATATGGCGCGCCAGCCAAGCGCTCGCCGACCACTTCTGGCGACGCTGGCTCCGCGAGTACCTACCTACCCTGGTACCTCGAGGAGAGCCGCGGCGTGACACGGCGACAATATCCAAAGGAGACGTCGTGTTGGTCGTCGACAACACGCTTCCCCGCAACGTGTGGCCGCTGGGAGTCATCGAGAAGACGTTCACCGGACCAGATGAAGGAGTTCGCATCGCGGAGGTGCGGACGCGAACAGGAACCTTCAAGATGCCCGTGAGCAAGCTCGTGATCCTGACAAAGGAAGAGGCTATGCAAGCTGTGCCGGGGGGAGGATGTTGTGGATAGAATTATGATTATGGAAATAAGACCTTAATTTGTGTGTGTAAATTGTATATTATGTATATATTGTATTGTGACGCCGGGATTTTCGCGCGTTCCATCACGACCGTTGGGTTTCCCGCCGCGACCGTTATTTTTCGCGGCGACCGTTATTTTTAGGCGCGACCGTTTTTTAACACTTTTCCACCTACGCGATCGCTTCGCATAGCGATAGTGTAGTGTCGGTGTGTTCCTGCGTCCGAGGAACAAAGGAAAGTAAGTAGAGTGAAATTGTCGATTAGGATACACACCTGTGGACTCCTCCACGCACACACCTCCCCCCCCGGATGCCGGGAGGGGTTGAATCCCCAAATTAAAAATTTCAAATTGAGAGCAGACCCAAGAAAGTCAGGGTAAATAGCCTGACCATGGACAGCACCATGGTCAGGGTAAATAGCCTGACCATGGACAGCACCATGGTGAGGATATTCCTGACCTGCTTGGAAAAACAATGCCCAGGAATCTTAGAGGCCTGGGAATCATTTAGTGCAACCTATGTCCCCACCAGCTCACCGGCTTCCCCGGCAGCTACGACCGAAAAATCGCCGTCGTCGCCGGCGACGACAGCGACTACAAAGTCATCGCATGAGAGCGATGCCGAATATACAGATATATCCCAGTCGGAGATGTCCTGCTCCGAGCAGGAGGCCTCCGAGGGGGATGACGGTTTTCAAACCGTAAAGGGTAAGAAGACCAAGAAGAGGAAACGCGCGGACGGCGCTTCCTCTGCGGTCTGCTCCTCGCCGACGCCACCGGCAAAATCCGCAAAAAGCGGAAACGGTAGAGTTTTTAGGGGTTTTAAACCCGGATCCCCACCCCGTACTGAACCCATGCAGACTGACGACAAAACAGTCGCGGCCCCGAACAGCCCCAAGGCCCCCAAATTGCCGCCTCCTATTATAGTACAGGAGTAGGCAAAGTGGAACCTCGTTAATGCAGCCATAAATGAGCAGAGTATAAACTACTCGTCAGCCCGCAACACCCCAAACGGGATCATGATGCAGGTCCCAACCCCAAACGACCATAGGAAACTGACTGCTTTTCTCTGAGAAAAGCAGATCGGATACCACACCTATGCCCTGGAGGACGAACGCACTCTGCGAGTCGTCATCAAGGGCGTAGATAAAGAGCTCTCCACGGACTCCGTCCTCGAGGACCTCCGCAGACAGGGGATCCCCGCCAAAGAGGTACACAGGATGTACCACCCAGCTAAGAAATACCTGTACAACATGGTACTGGTCGTGCTTCCCCCACTCCGGAGGGGAAAGCCATTTTCAATATTAAAAATGTATGCCACATTACAGGCTTATCAATAGAACCACCCTACAAAAGGGGAATGCCGGGGCAGTGTCACCGCTGCCAACTGTACGGCCACTCAGCGCGGAACTGCTTCGCCAGACCGCGCTGTGTCAAATGCCTGGGCGACCACGGCACGTCCGAATGTCCGCGTAGAAACCCAGCTGAGGAGACTACTCCCCCCAGCTGCGTCCTATGCAATTCTTCTGGCCATCCGGCCAATTACAAAGGGTGCAAACGCGCACCCCAAGTAAAGAGGCGCAAAATTCCTCCAATGAGAGGTGTCCCTCCCAAGCAGAGGTACGTCCCTGCCCCTCCTCCCTCCAAACCTGCTTGGGGGTTACCAAAAAAGAGTCCACAAGGACCTCCTCCACCTCCTCAAAAGTCGACGGCCCTCCCAGCCAGTCCGACAAAGGTCCTCCCTCCCCCGGCCAATAGGGCCACAGAAACGGGGCCTGCACAACCGTCCCCGACCTCCAATTTCGGCGCCAACATAGCGTTCGCTGCCAAATTTCTGCGCGAAATCGATTCGATGGAGCTAGACGTCTTCGTCACAAAACTGCAAGGTTCCTTCGAGGACCGCATGTCAGCATTAGCAAGTCACATGGACTTGATAAACAAAATAAAGGAGTTCTCCTAAACACAAAACATGCACCCGCGTGATTAGAAAAGCACCGGGGTAGACGCCGACGCCTACCCCGAAGTCTTACACCAGACACGATCACACGTAAAGACTTACGGACCGACTCTAACACGGGACCACGGGACTCGAACCCGGATCCGAGTTCGACTCCCTTTAGTGTAGCCACACATAATTATGACCGCGACCGCGATATTTGTTCGCGCCAACACTAGCGCGACGTTTAGAATAAACACAAAGGACATCACTACGTGATGTATGGCCGACCGAAAGGGGCGCTGTGAGAGAGTGACGAACACACTTGCAATTAGATCCCCTTCCGCGCCGGATGCATTTTCAGCTCATCCCGAAACCTAGTGAACGCGAACGCGTGTGCGCATATTTATTTGTGCTCGTTAATATAATACCAAATTCGCCGGCGAACCGCGATAAATCTATCGATAATCCGCTCAACAGCTGTGTAGTGTAGTGAGAAGAAACCTCCGCTCAGATCCAGAACCACCAGCTCAACAATAAGGTCAGTCCCAGATTTCTCCAGCCCTCACATTAACCTATATACCTACTTCCCTCAGCTCATAGTCGCATGTGTAAGTTCCTAGCTTACACATTTCTTGGTCCTTCGAGCCTTCGTGAAGCCCTTCTCCCTATTACCGGCGTTGGGCCTCATTAGAACCAGCACCTACAGTTCCACTCCGCCCAAATCTGCACATAAAATCAGCTCGATTATTTATATTTTGTCCAATTAATTCTGGCCAGGCCGCCCCACCATTTTAAAACCAAGTTACAGTCCATTCCCATTCGGCACATTTAACATTAAACCCCTATTCTGTACTTTGATATTAACCTATATGTTAATTATTTAAATTATTTTGTGCATATTTCGGCCCATAAATTCATAGGAAAAACCCAAAAAAAATAAATAAAAAAAAATAGTGGGTAGGATGTCGGCTTATTGTCGAACAAAGAACTCGAACATTCCAGAACTTCCCTAACGTACCTAATACATAATTTGTGCCAATAATATCTCATATAATTTTCTCAGCTCTTAATTACTTACAAAATATTTTAATGTTTGACTCGCATATAAAATAAGTAATAACTAGTGCGTATTGTGAATTACGTTCGGCTCATAACAGAATTGTAAATCGTCGTTGCATTACTAAGTATTTTATCTATATATAACGTTTATATCTTCATATTCTCAAGTTTTAAAACACAATATTAATTAACTTAGCATTATTTTAATAGTTACGGGTTGCATAACATCTCAAGTGCCCATACTAACATCGTCGGCTCGCTTCGATACAGAAAACTTGATTTGTGTGCATTCTGTAGGTAATAGGTACCTACACGGCGCCCGTGCGAACAACAGCTGTTACATTCATTCTCAATTAGGTATTCTTCATAGAATAAATAGTGACCTTCACATTGAATTCATATCTTATCTACGTTCTGTGTCTATACAAAAATATTATTAGGTATTACGTTACAGCTGTTTTAAATAAGAATTCTTATCGACGTTCTGTGTTTATACAAATATATTATAGGTGTTACGTTACAGCTGTTTTGAATAAGTCGGCACACTATTGAGATTGAACCTGCTCATACCTACTTACATTGTTTTCATTACGTTATTTTGTTTCTAACGCGCCCGCTAAGATTTGTTTATATTCAAACTTCAGGACATTAATATAATATTACAGACGACTTCTAACGCATTAATCTCCGCTCATCAAACATACACTAATACTATATTAGCATCAGGCGATCGGTCAGCTCATTTGTTAATTAACTCGTACACATTTTATGATAAAATTGTATACATTGTCGGCACATTATTAAAATCTATTTTCTGCGTTTTAATTAATTGCGCGCGTATTTTCCGCTCATTACTTTTAAATATTTAACTTATTTACACGCATATATTTTTAAACATGCCTACAAAATCGCAAGCGGCCATATTTAGGCAAACTATAAAATCTATTAGTCGGCTCAGAGAGATCGCATTGGCATTACACAAAGGTGACTCAAAGTCTAACAAATCGGAGTTTAATGCGCGTTTTAAAGACCTACAAAATTTGAAACAAAAATTAGAAAATTTATACTGCGAAATTTTAGACGACGGCAGTCTTACAGAAGAAATTGAAAAGTTTTATACAGCCGGTTACGAGAACGCGCTATCCGAATATTATGATATTTTAACTGCAGCGGAAAATATAAGTTCCACTTCAGAGTCAAGTCAGCTCACTTCTGCCGTTCTGCCCAAAATTGAACTGCCAAAATTCAGCTCACGCGTTGAGGACTGGCCATCGTTTATTACGATTTTTAGGAGTCTTACAGACGACATGACGTCACTTACAGATGCAGTTAAGCTGCACTATCTTTTGTCTTGCCTATCGGGGGAGGCGCTCAGCATGATTGCGCATTTAAAAATCACAAATGATAATTACAGCGTCGCGCTCGATATACTCACACGTAGGTATGAAAACCGCCGTGTTCTGATAGATGGGTTTGTTGATATAATACTCGGCCTACCTAATATTCATATTCGATCAAGCATACGCGCGACGTTTTTAACTCCGCTCATTTCCGCACAAAGCGCATTAAATAATCTGCGTTTACCTATGGATAGTAATTACGTATTTGTGTCTATTGTAGTTAGAAAATTACGAGGCGAGCTCCGCACCCTGTTCGAAAGAAGATACGGCATCTCGGACACTCTGCCCACCTTAGGTGATTTGATTTCTTTTTTAGAGGAGCACGCGCGCTGTATCGAAACCGAATATTCTAATGCAACGCGCGGTGTTACCTACTCACCACAAACTGGGCCCTCTCGTCAACACACACCCCCCGCAAACTCTCCGCGCAGTCCACGCTTTAGACCAATTAGTCCCGCGTATCCTCGTAATACTCAGCGCTCGCCATCGGCTCACACTTTAAGTAGCTATCACGTCAGCCCAGTTCCTCATTACCCTCAACGCTACTGGCCCCCCTCCCCCCGAACAGAGCGGCGCGAGTACTCAGCCCGGAATACAGATAAACACAAGCGATTCTACTGCCCCTATTGTAGGAATACAGAACACAAACTTATCGCGTGTCCGAAATATAATCATCAGCCCACTCAAGGTCGTTGGGATTTCATAGAAGCCAACGACAGATGTCGTAAATGTCTAGGTCCGCATTTTAAAAATGAATGTCGTTCGACAAACTCATGCAAAGAGTGTGTAAGTGCAAATCACCACACCTCGCTTCATCGTCACGGAACTCCAAATTCTCCGGTGTCGTCAGCGCATTTGCTTCCTCCTCATTTACGTGCACAGCCCCGCCGGCGTGCTCAAGACAAGCCACATACCTACACGGCCTACACACAACATACGCGTGCACATCAATCATCATCATCAGACCCCAACCAATCGTCTGATCATGCACCGTCTACAACTCATCAATCTCAAAACAAAAAACAATGACTACCTACAATCACGGAGCACATAGAATTAGAAGATCAACCCAATAATTTAAAATGTCATTCAGCTCATAGTACACCTGCATCACATTCAGCTCATAAAATATCTAAATCTAGTTCAGCCCAATATTCTGTAGAATCAGCCCAAGTCAATTCAACTCAGCACATAGAAAACCCATTAAAAACTCCAGTGTTACTTCCCACAGTCGTTTTAAATATATCTGATAAATGCGGAGAATATCACAAAGCTCGGGCTTTATTGGACTGTGGTAGCATGATAACGCTCATAACTCAGCGCATGACTAGAAATCTTAATTTGCAACCAAAACAATGTTCATTAAAAATTACAGGTGTAGGTGATCAGCACATACAAAATTCTAAAGGTTGGGTCACAATAACATTTAGGCCCACACACCGTGACACGCCATCTATTACTACTACCGCTCATATTCTCAAAGACGTTACAGGTTATTTACCTTTGCAAAAAATACCAGATGTTGTACAAGACTCAGCTCATCAGCTCATTCCATTGGCGGATCAAGCATATCATACTCCTGCGCCCATTGATCTCATTTTAGGCTCAGACGTTTTGGGTCACGTTTTGGATGGTACTAAGATTGCTTTGGGCCCGGGGAAGCCCATAGCCTTCGGCACGATTTTTGATTTTGCACTCATAGGACTCGTTGAACACTCATGCGATTCACCTGTAGCTCAAGTTAACTCTGCTCATATTACTCATACTCATTATACTCAGTCGGCTCACTCTACACATTCTGCTCATTCTACTCATGATATTTGCAAAAGCCTGGAAAGATTCTGGGAGTCGGAAGAACCCCAGCCTCGTTCTGCTCATTCAAACCCGCTACACGAGCAATGTGAACACATATTCAGCTCAACCACCATTCGTGACGATTCAGGCCGTTACATGGTGTCTCTTCCCTTCTTATCAGATGCACCCGTATTAGGTAGTACTCATGCTATTGCTCTACGTAGATTTCTCAATCTAGAAAAACGGTTGCAATCCGATCACACACTGCGACAAAAATATATAGAATTCATGAACGAATACATAAACTTAGGACACATGACACCGTGTCATCCGTCTACATTTACTCAAAATCCTCATTATTATATTCCACATCATGGCGTGTTCAAATCAGGTACTGACAAACTCCGCACAGTATTTGATGGCAGTTGTAAGTCATCCAATGGAGTCAGTTTAAACGATTGCCTGCACACAGGTCCAGCACTTCAACGAGACATTGTAGATATTATTATATCATTCCGCGCACATCGTATAGTATTCAGCACTGACATAAAAATGATGTTTAGAAATATTCTCTTAAGACCAGACCAAAGACACTATTAGCTCATACTCTGGCGATCGTCTCCAGATCGACCTCTGCTCACATATGCACTCAACACTGTTACATACGGATTGCGCTCAAGTCCATATCATGCTATCCGCACATTATTACAATTAGCTGAAGATGAAGGTCATCGCTATCCTCAGGCTGCCGAAATTTTGCGTAAATTTGTTTTCGTGGATGATGTACTTTGCGGCCATGACACCATAGAAGAAGCATCAGCACTCCAAACTCAGCTCATTGATTTGTTATCACTCGGTGGATTTAAACTTAGTAAATGGACATCAAACACACCTCAGCTCTTGCAAAGATTTCCAGACGATCAATGCGAAATGCCTAAAGACTTTGACATCAGCGCAGAGTCTCCATCAATTAAGGTTTTGGGTATTAGATGGATTCCCCGGTCTGATGAATTTACATATCACATCTCATTACCACCAGTTACCCACATTACAAAACGTTCAATTCTTAGCACAGTAGCTTCTCTCTATGACCCAAACGGTTGGGTTACACCCGTCATATTCCGCGCAAAAATACTTCTTCAAAGGTTATGGTTAACTAAATTGGACTGGGACGATCCCACTCCAAATAATATAACAGATGATTGGCAGCGCATCTATCATGATCTTCCGCACATCTCAGATATACATTTTCCCAGACATATTGCTCCACACAAATTCAAATCAACATACTCACTTCACGGATTCGCAGATGCTTCGGAAAGCGGTTTTGCTGCAGTGATATATTTACAAGAATCAGCTCACAACGGATCTGTTAACGTTCACCTCATAATTGCTAAATCTAAAGTCGCACCGATTAAAAATAAACTCACAATCCCCAAATTAGAGTTGTCTGCTGCAACTCTATTATCTCAGCTCATGTTGCGTGTCTCCCAACAATTGTCTGCTCATCTCACAATTACACATCACGTTTGTTGGTCAGATAGTACCATAGTGCTTGCATGGATAAAAACTCCGCCCCATCGTTTACAAACATTTGAATCAAATAGAGTAACAAAAATTAACTCAAATTCACTCACACTTAAGTGGCGTCATGTACCTTCCCAATTAAATCCTGCTGACTGTGCAAGCAGAGGATTATCAGCTCAAGCTCTCTCCGCTCATGATTTATGGTGGTCTCCTCCTTGGCTCAAATTGCCAGAGGATACCTGGCCCAAGATGCCTTCAGCTCATACTCGACAAGACTTGCCAGGGCTCAAACCAAAATACGTACCATGCAATTTCTCGATACCCGGTGTCGATAGTGATCTGCTCACTCGCTTCAGCTCTTTAGAAAAACTAACTGGTGTCACTGCCTACATGAGGCGATTCATTCGTAACTGTAAACTAAATTCAAACTCGCGACAACTAGGCCCTCTAACTGTAAGTGAACGTAGAGAAGCATTACTCTTCTGGATCCGCTCTGTACAGCAAAATGCATTCGCAGAAGATATTCACCGCCTGCAAACCGATAGAATCTGCACAGTACGACTACAACGTCTGTCGCCTTTTACGCAGGACGGTCTCCTCAGAGTAGGAGGTAGACTCACCCGTTCGGAACTCACATACGATGCTCAACACCCATTCATTTTGCCTAGTTCTAGTCCGCTCGTAGACCTCATAATAGATCACTATCATCGCATACACTGCCACCCTGGCACGGACACGCTACATGCTATTTTACGTCAGCAATTTTGGATATTATCTGCCCGCCGCATTATAAGGCACAGAACGTTTAAATGCATAAGATGTTTCCGTTGCCGCGCTCAGCCCGAAGTACCTATCATGGCTGACCTGCCAGCTGATAGAGTCATACCTCAGCCCGTATTTAGTCACGTATCAACAGATTTCGCCGGACCGTTTCTGCTCAAATCAAGTCAATTACGTAATGCTAAGTTAATTAAGGGATATTTTTGCATATTTGTTTGCCTCACTACAAAGGCGGTTCACTTAGAACCAGTCTCATCGCTCACTGCCGAAGCGTTTGTTGCAACATTACAAAGGTTCTGCTCACGTCGCGGACTTCCGGTATTGATACGTTCGGATTGTGGCACAAATTATGTAGGAGCTAGGAATCATCTACTAGAGGTACAACAATTTCTCAATGACAATAACGACGCCATTTCTCATAAACTCTCAACTCAAAATATAACTTGGTTACTCAATCCGCCTAAAGCCCCATGGATGGGAGGTATCCATGAGATTAATGTTAAATCCACAAAGCAACTTCTATACCGTGTTATCGGTGAGCAACACCTCACTTTCGAGGAATTCTTAACTCTGCTCACTAGAATCGAAGCTGTGTTAAACTCTCGGCCCATCAGTCCACTTTCGTCCGATCCCACGGACTATCAGCCCCTTACTGCTGGCCACTTTCTCATTGGCTGTCCGCTCACAGCTCTCCCCGAACTGACTCTAGATGAAAGAGTAATATCTCCGCTCAAACGCTTTCAGCTCATTCAATCACTCTCTCAGAGCTTTTGGAACCTTTGGACCAAGTCCTACCTCCATACCCTTCAAATCCGCTCCAAATGGCTTTTCTCTTCCTCTCCACCCAAAATTGGAGAACTGGTTCTGCTCAAGGAGGACAATTTGCCTCCTCTACAATGGAAGATGGGAAGAATCTCACGTCTGCTACCTGGGAAGGATGGAGTCATCAGAGTTGTGGACTTGGACACGACTCAAGGCCAGCTGCGGAGGCCTGTCGGCAAGATTGCCCGGCTCCCACTGGATTCTGCTCAGGATGGGGCTCAGCTCGCCGCCTGTGCGGGCCCCCCAGGATGTTCGCGCCAACACTAGCGCGACGTTTAGAATAAACACAAAGGACATCACTACGTGATGTATGGCCGACCGAAAGGGGCGCTGTCAGAGAGTGACGAACACACTTGCAATTATCACCCTTCCGCGCCGGATGCATTTTCAGCTCATCCCGAAACCTAGTAAACGCGAACGCGTGTGCGCATATTTATTTGTGCTCGTTAACATAATACCAAATTAGCCGGCGAACCGCGATAAATCTATCGATAATCCGCTCAACAGCTGTGTAGTGTAGTGAGAAGAAACCTCCGCTCAGATCCAGAACCACCAGCTCAACAATAAGGTCAGTCCCAGATTTCTCCAGCCCTCACATTAACCTATATACCTACTTCCCTCAGCTCATAGTCGCATGTGTAAGTTCCTAGCTTACACAATATTGTTATAGAGAGCTCTATAAATACTGCGGAAGCACTCGACATCAGGACATTCGCGCGCGAGTCCACCCGACCGCACGCGGAAGGGGGGAGGGACGGCCCTCCCAGATCCTTAAAATTGAGCTTCTCTATCCCTACAAATACGCCGTTAGTTTGTGCTACCGCGCGTGAGCAACCACACTCGTCAGAGAGTGTGGAAGGGGTCGGACCCCTCAGCAGGAGGGACAACGGTCTCTCCAGTCCTAAAAATAACTTATCCGAAGTTATTCCCCAAAATCAATACAGACCACCAACTAGGGGGTGATGGAAGAGGGGGGTCAAACCCCCTCTTTGTTTTTTCCCACCAAAACGACTGCTAAATGGCAGTCACTAGACCGACTAAGCTAAGAGGGCTTAAAGCCATTAGCGTAGACCCATTCGAAAAAAAAAAAATCGGCATATTCACTGTCGAAATCAGTCGGTCTTCGGTCCGAACGACCTGAATATGAAGAAGACTCTGGAATAAAACTCTGAAGTAAAAAGTGCTCTTAGCATAAGTGCTCTATGTGAAAAGTGTAGTATCAGGGAAAATAAAACGAACGTACGTTTCAATCTGTTATTGTCGTTTCAATCAGATCCCTGAGCTATCGAAGAGGAAGAACATAATATACAGTCCACATAGAACCAGGTGTTGGTCTCGGCTAAGTGTGCCGACCAATACAATACTATAGTAACGAGTACAAATTTTTAAAGTTACGAATACATACGGGTACACTTTTTTTCGTTACTTTCACACCTCTAGTATTTTTAACCCCCCACGAGAACAGAGGGAGGGGTGTTATAGGTTTGACGTGTCTGTCTGTGTGTTTGTGTCTGTCCGTCCGTCCTTTCTCCCAAAAGGAATCGATTTTGATCTAGTTTTTTTGTTATGTTAAAGAGTGCTCTCGGCTATAATTCATCATCATCAACTCGCTCACTGCTTTACAATTAGGGGGTTACTAAAAAAATATATTTTGTTTTCGTTCGTTATGTAGTGAATAAAGTTCAATTTTGTTCAGTTCAATCAGTATCCTAAAAATGCTGCGTCGAGTCGCGTCTCGGTGTAAGCTGACCCTAATTAAATAGTATAGAATAATTTAAAGGTTCTAAGTCCTAGGGCATTAATCCACGAAGTACACCAGGCATGGCAGACTAGACTTGATGCGACTACAGGTTTCAGTCATCACTTACCTACGTCACAGGCAATGACCGCCATCCATGGAAACTCGTCAAGTGATGGTATCTCAGTTATAATATAGTCCTCGTTACTAACACCGCAGTCAGTTGGCAGAAGACCTAGGTTTCTATGTTCTAGGTCACATGTAACTCCTGTGGAAGATAAACATAATTAATTATTATTAGCAGCCCCCGAGCCCCGAATGCTTGCGAACGTAAGCGAGCTGAGGGGCAAAGTGAAACCGGGACTATATTGCCCGGAATCCGTAGGGCCGGGGAAAATTCAGAGCATTGAAAATACAACTCGGCGCTAATTTATTATAGTTGGAAATCAAATTTTACATTTGACTCGACACTTGTGTGTCCAAATTTCAGCTTTAATGTTTAGCGCAGCGTTCTATTTTCGGTAATTTTTTCAGTGCTTTGAATTTTCCCGGGCCCACCGGATTCCGGATCATATAGTCTCAGTCTTAGTCCTGGTTTCCTAGGATGGCGTTGCCGTGGCACTATTTCATTCCGTATATAGGTAATAGGTATTTTCATGAATAACACAGCTGTTTTGATGTTGAGTTAAGTACTCAAAGTAGAAACTGCTTGAGTTACTTCTTAAAAACTTACCAACAACACACACAAACAAAACTTGTATAAAAAATAACATTTTGATTTATTTTGCCAGACCAGCCAGACTAAATTTTGAATATTTAAAACTTATATGGACTTAGTGACGTACTATGTCCTTTTTCCTCATAATATTTACAATTTTTTACCTACATTTTGGGTTAATCTAAAAACCAGTTGTGCAGGTAAAGGAAATAAATTAGTAATAATGTTATTTTATTACAAAACATTCATGTTATAAAAGTGCCATCTGTTGGCCTCACACTGACTGACACAACTATTATAAATAGGTGGCGCTGTATGTTGTGAAAACAAACAACAAACATTGTTTTCTCATATCTGACTTCTGATCCTTTCCGAAAGAGGTCATTAGTGATTCATAGAAGCATATTATATATTTTTTCATCTAATTAATTTAATTATACTAACAGGCTACATACATACAGGCTGAATACAGACTACATACAAGCTGAACCAGGAACCTGTGTTGAGATGAGGTCTGCTCCATGGGTCTGAGGTTGGTTTGATGATCTAACGGTCTGAGTCGCCGCTACCGGTCCTTTATCCTCATAACGAAACGTAACGTAACATAATAATTAATAATACACCAGTAATTCTAAAAGTGGTCCAGGTGGACCCCCAGAGGTTCACGGAGACTCGACGGGGGTCTACATTGGACGTGACAAAAACTTGGGGTCTACAATCGTAAGCAGGGGTGCATGAAAATTAATTTGGTTTCGCTAGTGAAGAACTAAAATGTTGGCTTGTTATTTTAAATAATATTATGATACCTAAATTAAACCTACTCAATAAGACAATTATCTCCTATCAATATAGGGCCTATATAAATATTATAGGCAGATCATATTTTAAGAAGCTGTTACTTGTAAAAACTTGCATATTCCATATTCAGTACAACGCGTCGAGACTTGTTGCCGCGCCGGCCGCCGCTGTCCCGTCCGCAATGCGTGTTCAAACGTGCAAATTAATACGACTTGTGGTGCATGTACTTGCAATCTTGTATGAACGTGTTTAATTCTTCACCAATATAAATACGAATGTCAAGGATAAACGTTACTCATTTGTTTCCGAAATTTCATAAAGAAAAGTGAATCGATATTAGTGTTTACCAGTGTCGGAAAAGTAAGTACCTACATGACTATATAATATAATATCGCGTGTCTAATGCTAAAAGGGCACATTTTTTAACACTTTGTATTAAAACTTGAATTTTTTTATTTACTATTTACAGGTAAGGTAATTGATACGAAACATGACCGAATCTAAGAAGAAGTGTCGTCAGTACAGTGTTGAATATTTAAAATTTGGTTTTCTTCCATCACAGGGAGATAAACGATTGCCCACATGCCTTTTATACAACCAAGTTTTGAGCAATGACTCTATGAAACCATCAAAGCTGGAAGACCACCTAAGAAGGTGTCATCCTGATAAAATAGGTAAAGATTTAAAATATTTTCAAACATTAAAGGAAAAATATGAAAAGAGACCCACCGTGCACAGTATGTTCACTTCAACGTCTGAGAGCAACGATGATGGCTTGCGGGCATCTTACAATATCTCATTACATATAGCAAAATCTGGAAAACCGCACACCATTGGAGAACAGTTAATTTTACCTGCTGTTGAAGAGGTTTTAAAAACTATTCTGCACAAATCTTCATTTGACATACTCAAAAGAATTCTTTTGAGTAACAACACTGTACAGAGACGTATTGATGAAATGAGCTCTGATGTTGAAAGTTTCTTGTGTGATTATCTGCAAAAATTTCATTTTTCTATTCAACTGGACGAGTCAACTTTACCTGGCAATGAAGCATTATTATTGGCATATGTTCGATTTGTTATGGGCGAAGAAATTCATGACGAGCTACTATTCGCGAAAACTTTGAAGACGGACACTAAAGGTGAATCAATATTTAATGTCCTGAGTGATTTTTTTAAAGAAAAATCGATTCTATTTATAAACGTTATTTCGGTGGCAACAGATGGAGCTCCTGCCATGGTCGGGCGATATCGTGGGTTTATAGGCCATCTATCCATCCATTCATCCTCACAAACTTTCACATTCGTATTATGATAGTAGGGTATCATCATAATATTCTATAATATAGTATAGTAGTATATCTATACTAAATGTTTCCCACGACTACGTGGGCGCAAAAGGAAAAACCGCGAAAACCGTACATTTTGCCGCAATAAAAAGTAGCCTATGTCCTTTCCTGTGGTCTATTCTATACCTGTGCCAAATTTAATCACAATTGGTCCAGTTGTCTCCGGGCCTATTCAATGCAAATAAACAAAGAAACAAACAAATCTTTCCTCTTTATTATATTACTATGGGATAGATGTTTCCCGCGGCTTCGCACACGCAAAAGAAAAGTCAGCGGAAATTTCCCCGAGATAAAAAGAGTCTACTTTAGCTCTGTGATGAATTTCATAAAAATCGGTCAAATAGTTTCGGAGCCAATTCAATGCAAACAAACCAACAAATCTTTCTTCTTTATTATATTAGGTACTATATAAAATACGCCAAGCAAAAACTTTATACACCTTTTTCCGAAAATTAATACGGTTTCATCTCAATACTGCAGAGCTTAACGTGGATTAGCTCAGAGTAAGTGGGTCAGTGTTAAAATCATGTTAAAATAATGAAAGTTATTATTATTATGAGAAAAAAATATCTTCCGCGGTTAATATGTAAAAATATAAAATGTAAAAATGAACAATTTCAAAATCTGCTTCTTATACCTATATTTATAATATTTATATTTTTTTTGACAGTCAAACTTATGTAAGTCACTATTTGAAAAAATGTTTTTCGTTAGAAATTACGATTTTTTAAAATAAATCGTAAATCGTAATGATATAAGTCAATATAAGATTATAATAAGATATGCTTTTTCTATAACTAATTAATGACGTTAATTATTTTAAACGACTTCCAAATGCAGAATGTATATATAATTATTGATTAATTATTTCCATTGTCGTAAGGCAAACGTTTGAGGCAACCTTTTGAGTCGGAAGAGTAAAAAAATTACAATTTACAATATTTCTATGTTTTTGACCCACACAATAACAAACACCCCAAAAAAAACACCCCAAGACCCACAATTTTTTTTCTTCCCAACAATAAATAAAGTTTTTTGATAAAACTTTATTCCTCTTATACCTTCCTTTATATTATAATAACTGATGAAGAGGTCAAACTATCGTGCGTCGGAAGCGCATTAAAACCTACAAAGATTCATTGAAACATCCGATTGTGACACACGTCGCCCATGCCTAACGCCGCCTCTGTCTGCGGGGAAAGCGATTTCAAGTGGCTAAGTCATTCGTCGATTCATAACGATTTTTAATTGTTTTTTTTTTTTGATAATATAAATATTTTTTGCGTGTAGTATTAAAGAGCTGCAGCTCCACATTCAAAGAGCCACTGGTTGCCGACCCTGTCCTAAGGTATAAATCTGACCTAACCATAAAAAAGTTATACGAATACAATAATATTAAGTTAAGCTTTTAATGGTACACTAAGTAAACGATAAATGAAAATTTAAAAATTCACGTTTTTTAGAAACTTTTTAAGTTGTATAATTGTACAAAGTATCACTCATATTGGACACTTGGTACAATTCCCTGTATTTTGTTGTAGTAAATTACTATTTTTTAAATAACTTATGTTATATTCTGTTGGCTGTGGTAGATTCGTACAGCCCGATAAATTCCACATTATTAGTATTCCTGTGACATTTTATTTTAAATATGACCTATATAAAGGAAATTATGGTTAAAAAACAAAAGGGGGGATCAAGTGTCCCCCAGTCTCTCCGACATATTATTTGTATATCTATCGTAAAAACAACTTTTATTATCAGTATACTGATATAACTTGATAATATTGTACAGTGTACTATCTCATAGACCACGTTTACCCAAAGACCGGTTTCGAAGCCCGATTAGCCGACAAACCGACAAGGGACGCGTGAAGTTTTTGTTGTACTCGAAAATTTATTGTTAAATACTTTCGGTAAAAAAAATCTAGATACCTACTAAATATTCCGGAGAGTTATGAATCTTAAGCAGGATATGACAAATGATTTGCAAGATATATCTGAATGATCAGATGTGATATATATTATGATTTTAAATTAATTTTTAGACTTCTATAAATGTACCTTTTGGTGAAAATGTATCTAAGTATACAGTAAAACTAAATAAAGCTATTATTTTCTGCAAAAAAATAAGAACAATATGAAATGTGATTTCTAAACTAAGTTAATAATAATAAATGTAGTAAATACACAAACCATTAAAAATAATCTACTTAATTTATATTTGTATTTCTTTTATGATATAAGTACAGTTTACAAGGTATCCTTTTATTAGGTACTTTTTTTTTTTTGTGAATGGATTTTTCTATTATCGAAACAATGGTTATTCTAGCATAGTTTTTTCTTTATTATTCTATCTGTCTACATCATAAACATAAAAAGTTCTACATATTTTATCATTCTAAAACTGTTTAATAGTTTTTTTTTGCTCTTTTACTTGTGTTTTACTATAATAAGCTTATCAACTGGCCAAAGTCTATATAGAATTACAATGCCGACATAAAAAGAAAACATTATTCGATATTAAATTTTAGAACTATTAAAATACAAATTTATTTTTCGAACGATTACCTATACGCCGGTCTGGGGGGAAAACAATCCGTATTAATATACTTAGTGTGCCTACATATAACACAAAAAGGTGATAATACATTTCTAGAATCTAATCAATAACTTATTTAAAACTCGCTACTAAAAAATAGAATACCGTAATAACTTAGAAGGTCATGTTATGTAAACCATCGCTAGAATGAAAACGTATCGACGTTTGACTCAATATTGTGACTGCCAGTGTCGATAAGAACACCGTACCTAGTTTCTCGAATTTCATGTTTTTGCTACTTTGTCTAGCCAAAAAATATATTAGAGAATTAAAGAAGTGACTTCAGCACAAAAATCTTTTATAGCATCCAGTAGGCCACGACATTTTAGCACTTTGGCTATGCGATCATAGCCATCAGCTGCTGTCTCGTAATTTTCAAATGCGAAAGGCAAAATATTTTTTACGCACAAATTTGACGAAAATTTTGTAGAAAATTGGAATAAGTAAACCCGTGATCGATCCTGCATCTGATTTTGTAGAAAAAAATATTTTATTAATATAATTAAGTATAATATATTTTTTGTTAGATTAATTAGATATTAGAGTACCCCAAGGAGCATGTTCGCGCTCTGTTAGTCATAACATTGTTAATTAGGGGTCATTTTTAGGGTACCATATTATTGTTATTGTTTTGTCAGTGTGATAATCCTTAATTTAAAATCTTATTAATATTTCTGCTTTAAAACGTTAGTTGAATTTACGATAAGTTTGTTAAACATGAATTTCTTACCATATCATTATACATAATAATATGTAGAGCAACAGTTTGTTTACAATATATTAATGATACTACTCTTTATTTATGGCAGCAATATCATCTATTTAAATATAATTGAACGAACAAAGTGTAACCGCTTGTATCGTAAGATATCTTAAAAATGACATAAAATACGGTATCAGCAAGATTACAGACGTGATTGTAGTAACCTCGTAGGTTCTACCGAATTTACTTTTATATTTTTATGTTGTGCTGTATTTATTTACCAATTGTTACTTTGTGTCTATATTTTTTTTCGATTGTTACAATATAAATTTATTGTTACAATCGAAAAAAGATTATAGCATGTAGAGTTTAATAGTAAATTAACTAATTTAATTTTAATTTTTTTTAATAACGCATGTTTGCGTCCATTTTTCGATGCGTAAATCAAACGTAGCGTCGCGCCGAGTCAGTAAATAGGATAGTTGCATCTTATTTATTTATCAGCAAGGAGGATATCAGTACGAAACACCTACCTATATTATGATTCCTCACGACAAGCGGCCATGTTGTACCGCACTCGGCTCGGTAGACCCGCCACTCGCCAGTTTTGCGCTGGCATTCGCAAGAGAAGCGTGTACTGTGACCAACGCAAACTGTACGCACTTGTCAAATTTGGATTTTTTTAATTTTTTTATTCTTATTCCCAAAATGGTTAGAAATAAGGACGGCGATGGGATCGAGAGTAACAAAATAATTTTGGAAATTCAAAAGCGGCCCTGTTTGTATGACACTAATGACGTGTTTTATGGCGATCGGGCCGAGAAGATGAGGAGCTGGGAGGAGGTGTACGAGTGTGTGGTGCCAGGATGGGCAGCCCTGGGCCTGGCTGAGAAGCTGGTTGCCGGTAAGTTGCGGTTGACGCGCGTGCGGCGCTCGACCGGATTGCAAGTGTCGCGTACTCTTGCGTGTTCTTTGTCCGTTCGGATGCTTTCGAAACGTTCGAAATAACTTTTGCGTTTACTCGCCCGTTTTTATCGCCACTATTTTTTATTATTATGTAACATAGAAATATTTCGATTTAATTTTTTTGTTTTGTTTTTCAATAATGTCACGTATGACGTATCATATTGAAAACAATATCTACTGGCTTAGGGCGTCATCTTGCAGAACAAACGTAATACGACCTATGTATCAATTTTGTTTACTCTTATTATTAGAGTTCAATTAATTTTATTTAAGAATGCGCACTTCGAATTTTTTACTTACTCTTGTTTCCTTTTAGGCTAAATAGAATTATTTGTTTATTTCGAAAATGATAAAGGTTTCACGAAGCGAATAGGAAAACTGTCACGTTTTAAAACATGTTTAGCTCGGCCCGGCCATCTACCTGCAGTGAAGGCGTAGTTAGCATTTTCATCTAAATATTATTTAATGCCAAAAGAGCCCGTAATGGTTGTTATCAATTTAAATAGAATATATTCAAGGCCAGTGAGTTATCTTGTTAATTTGAGAATACTTGTTTCAAATATTTACGGAATACATTTTTTAAAGTATAAATTTATATTAATTGAAATATTATTGTTAGAAAATAATTGCGTTGTAATGTTCGTATGAAAAAGGTATTCGTTTCAACACAGTTGCATCAATAAAATACCTATAAGCGTAAACGAGTAGATTGACGACTAATTGAATAAAGAATAATGCGTCGTTGTCTCAATGTTCGAAAAAAAAGTCACAAGATTGAAATGTTCTAAATTCAAAATTTAATTTTATAATCATATAAAATATGCAAAAACAATTATTATACGGAAAACCGCTACCTACGTATCAATACAACATTTTACATGGATGATATTATGCTTTAGAAATTAGAATATAAAGGAATTTATACAGGATCGTTTAGTATTATTGTCATCGATTTATAAATTATCTTAAAAGAATTCAGTGCGGTGCGGCATTCGTGACTCAGTCGAGGGGCCGTGGTTAGTTCACTTGTACAGTGTACTTGCAATACCATCGCTCGTTTTACAGTAACGTGTGAAAAAAAACACACGCAAAGACAGCAATGGATATCAAAATGATATAATTAAAACTTGTTTCATATAATTCAATAACAATAATTATTTATTATGTATATGAAGCAGTTTTCGAGTTTATATGGGCGCTGTTTTATTATGACACAGTTTATCAAAACCTAATCACTGCCAACTACACGCTAAACACGTTTCACAAAATGGCCGCAGGCCGCAGCACATTGTTCTATTAATTAATACTATTAATAATAATAATATTATTATTATTATTAATTAAAAATATTATAATTTAAAAACAATAGTTAAAAGTTTTTTCTTATTAAGTACATTTTAGTTTTAAAATATTACTCGTGCGATACTTTTTTTATTATTTTAATTGCATAAACAAATATTAGTTTATAAAATTAGTATTTAATCGGGAATATAACAAAACGCTTTTTGTTTGTTTCCGATTTTCTAAATTGCCAGCTGCTTTCAAAAATCTCAAGTTTCTTGCGTAATATTATGAGTAAGGCAATGTTGTTGCGTTCTTTGTTTTTCTGCAGTTGTCAGAAGTTGTATTTTTGTTTCATCTATTCGTATTTATTTTAGGTCATTAATAATTACACTTAACGCGAATGATTTTTAAAAATTTGACTTAGGTCATTTTGTTATTGGGAGGTATGCTACAAAATACAACTCAATTTATTGAAGCAAAAATGGGAATTTAATTTATTTTATAACACCACTTTTTAACAACTTTACCAAAAACAGGGTAATATATTTTTACTATATTAATCTTAACTGCTAACATTCAAACCAGACTTCGAAGGTTGATTGGACTCTAGAGAAGATATTTTCTAGAATATATTGTTATACATACGAATCACCTACTTATACTTAAAATATTTGGATAGCTAATGACAAAAAATACCTGTAACCTTTGTTAATCTATGACTTGTTTGTTCAACACTTGTTACAAGTAAAAATTATAGACGCGTATTTTATTCCGTAATAGGAAATCCTTTTTTGAGGATTGTAATAAACGAGTATTGGAGTCTGATAATACCTTTTTAAACATTAAAACAATATTCATCTTATAAACTACTTTTCTAGGAAGCTTGGTCCTCTTACCTCCTAATCAATAACGTATATTTTAATGATGGTTTTTTTCTATAGTCATGATTATTCATATAAGTTCTCACTAACGTGCTTGAGAACGAAAAAATCTATACACTTCAAGGTCAAAGCAATCGCGGGGCCAAAATGTATTTGTAGTTTGAAACTACGCTTTACAATCATGATCGTTAATGTATTTCTCTTCAGCCTTTTACTATTGTTCTTCTTTTTTTTTAAATAATTTGAGATATTTGTCAAATAAATATTTATTTTCCGTTAATTGATATATTACATCATCTCAAAACCTGTAAACCATATCCAAACATATAAGCGCTTACTTTACAGGCATTACGACGCAATATTAGATATTATGTACGCTAATACGCAATTTAATAAATTAATAAAAGATATTTTCTAACACCTTGGTAAGATATGTACTATCAGGGAATCTAATTTGTAAGCAGGTAGAGTGTTCTGTTAATATATAAATATAGAGAACACTCCCCCTAGATATGAGTGCCGCGCCGGCGCGCCGCTGCCGCCGCCGTTTTTGCCGCGGCGCCGCCGCCGTTTTTGCCGCGGCGCCGCCGCCGCCGCGAAAAGTAACCGGCGCACGGAGTAAGCGAGAGAGATAGTCATAGCGAGTAATTTCAGTCAGTGACTATGAGCATGTATATTATCCAAGTCATATAAACCCATATAAGTCTTACTTCTTTCATGATTTAAACGAGGAGAAGGTGGTTAACTTCTAGATTAGGGACACCTATCTCATGGAAAAGGTTCTGCATGACAGACAACATGCCTACCAGAAAGGCAGATCTACTGAAATGACGCATTCGAGAACACACCAACGTAACAACAGAGTAGTGCCATCAACTATCATGGGCTTGACGCTCAGGAGCAGGCTGACTCAAGGATGCCCACAGGGAAGGTACTTTCACCGCTGGAGTGGTCCCTGGTAGTGAATGGGCTGCTAAAAGAACTGAACGATAGAAGGTTCTACGCTCAACGATACGCTGGTACCTAGCGATACTAGTAGTGGGCAAATGCGCATTAGTGGTCGCTGGGATAATGCAATCAGCACTGAGTGTTGTCGAAAATTGGTGCAAAAGGGTCAAGCTTGAAGCTAACAGTCAACGCTAATAAGACAGTCTTGATATCTAACACCAAAAAGCGGAAGTTGGAGGGACTAAAACCCCCTAACACTATTCGGGAAAACGTGTGCAAGTGAGGTCAAATATTTAGGAATGATCCTATTTAAGGAACTAACTTGGAATAAGCACATCGAGCACATCGTGAAAAAGGCTAGATGTGCTCTGGGGTCTACTGGAGACTTGTCAGCTCTAAATGGGGCCATCGGATGAAGGCAATGCTATGGTTATACACAGTCATAGTGAGGCCGATGGCCTGATGAAAATGTGGACGTTTACAAAACGAAAAAAATACAGTGAGTACGCTCTCTGGAATCAAAGCACAGTAACTGCTGGAACAATTTTGGAATAAATAAAATAAATTTTATATCTATGAACTACACGTTTTTTTTACTACCAAGTACAAACTTCAAAAAACCCTTTGGAGGTTCCCGCCGCGGACGACGCCGCCGCCGCCGACTCCCAAAAAGTTGGCGGGCCGCCACCGACCTACCACCCATCGGCGCTCATATCTAACTCTACCTAATGACAGCATACATGATACAATCACAATGCAATTGTCAATGTCATATCAGTAAAATTATGAAAACGGTCAATCTGCTTAAGAATAAGATTTCCTGATAGTTGTAATGGACTATCAATATTTCATATTTTATAAAAAAGTTTTTTTTCCACCCTCAAAATTAGAATAATCTAAAGGGTGCTTCTTTAAAAAAAGCTAACCATATTATTTAATTTATAATGTATTATAAAAATTAAAAAGTATGGCTCGCTTTTTCCACCAATCTAAGCTTCATGACATCATACGGTAGCTAGGTAGCAGACAATTTTACCGCAGCGTCATCAGCGTAAACCCCCAAACTTGGTCAGCAGAAAATCCCGCTTTACAATGTTTCATACAGTATTAAATATCACTTTATTTCATTATTTATATCACTATCATATCGCTTTGTTTTACTTTAAAATATCATTTATGACGAGTGACTACGATGAATTTTAATTGTGTGCGACTATGAAACCATTATACCGTTTTCACGTAATGTAATTAGAAAGACAGGTTCAATGTGTTTCATATTGACACATATCGTCTTTTTCACTGTCGGTCCGATGTGGGATATCAGATCGGAGAATGAGAAAACGCTCCTACAAAAATACAATATTTGTAATAATTAAGAAAATGATCGATTTTTTGACTTACATCACTTTGTGCACGGAGCGTGTCAGCCGAATTATGTCGCAGTATGTATATTTAAAACCACGCTATTGCTGAATTTTGTGTAGTATACATGTAGTATATAAATTTAGACGTGCAGTCGCCAGTCATAAGCTTTCACTTCACACCTAAAAGATACATTTTTCGAGAGTGGTTAGCAATATTTAGACTTGAAAGTCCATGATCACTAAATAGTTACTACGCCTGCATGATTTTATTGCAATGTCCACGTGATATTTTCAATCACTTTCCATCAGCTGATCCAGGTTCGTTTGGATTTTAAAATAGTTTTCGGTCATCGACCGGCCTTGACTGACTGGCGACGTTCGTTGGCAATAGTCGACCATTAGAACTTTTACAAACGGATTGTAAGTGATTCCACGCCTGGGGTACACAGGATCAATTTTGAAGAGAATCATAAATATTTATATCAACGAAATCGTTGAAATTTAAACTCGATGAAACGAAACAGCGACGGTAAAATAAGATAATGATATACCATAATAGGACAAAACTGACGAGCGAAGTTATTTAAAGTTTTCACCTCTAGCACGCAATACGTCTTATATGCCAAGAACTACTAGGAAATGTAGAGCAGGTGTTTGAGGCAAGCTGAAACCTTGTCCTGTACTTCTCCTATCGTACCCCAACACGAGACTGCAGGACTGGCTGATCAGTAGCGGGGCTAAGTCAATATACAAATTTTTGAAAAGTGAATTTTTTAATCCCCAAAAAAACATGTTTGAGGCAATTTTAAAATTTGATATAGTGTTAGTTTAATAATTGAGGAGTTGGGGAAATAAAAAGCTAGGTCATTTAATCGGACCTTTAACCTCGCTAGACCAGCGTAAAAGTAAATTTCAAAATGGTTAACAAAATAAAACACGATATAAACTTAAACATTAAAGGGATACACTAGGGCTAAATACTTTGTCAAAACCGGCAGAATTAATTAAGTTTATTATGACGTAAAGTCCAGTCTCTTCACGAAAACAATGTTTTCCTTTTTTTTATTATATCCGTGAGAGGCGAGCGCGAGCGTTTTGCCAGACGGGCATGGAGCCATGAAGAGCTATGTGTGATGCGGGTGAGAATATGTTAACATTTATTTTATAACATTATGTATTCAGTATTACATTTTATACAAGATTAAAACGTTAAAGGAAGGATGTGTCATAATATTTTTTGTGTAAAAATTTATTAAACAATCGAATAGGTATATTAAGCATGACCTATTAAGTTTTTACTATACGCTATATTACCGTTTATTCGTTTCGCTATATAAATTAGTATCATTAAAAAATACGAATTTCGGAATAATCAAAAAAATATATATTTATAATATATATTTTTTTGATTACTCTGATTTTGATACTCGGTTACGTCGTTTTGATCATTGGAGGAGTTCCATAAGATTTTTATTTGCATTACTATTAATTAATTTACTGATTAAATGTCAAAGTTTATGTTCACACGTACTCTAGTTTCTTTGCGTCGCGTTCGAATACCCTCGCTAGCAATCCGCAAAACTTATAATTGTAAACAAACATAATATAATAATAATTATACTTGTAGCATCAGACCAAATATAAAAGTGAAGACAGAGTGTTGCGAACTACACAGTGGGGCCGGTCTACACTACGCCTCGCCATGTAATTACAGTGTTACGCACACATATGTAATGAAAGTACGCCTTACGTTGTGCGGCGAGTTGACGCGGTGTGTGGCTTGTGTTATGTAGGTACCTATGTAGCACGTAGCTACACGCCCACTACATACATAAAAAAACTGGCCTCAGTTTTTGTTTCACAAAGCTCTGTCTTTACTTTTTGACGTGATAACGTCTTATAAATGGATGAACGCCGGCTGCACGCACGAAAAATTATCACGTTCCGCCTGTGTCACGTGCCGCCTGAGCCGAGCGTGCAAGCGAGAGCGCGTACGAGGCCCCATATACGATCCGGTTTTCCATCAGTTCGGCGTGAACGGATGCAAAATCGTATCGTCTGTGTGCAATTTTGAGATTGCATCAGTCGGCCGGATGGACTGAAGCGATTCGTTCGCGAACGAACTGATGCGATTTTTCCGTGCGTGTGCTCGAATCCGTTCAGGCCGAAATGACGTCAGTTGGGTCGGATGCGATTTATTTCCGTGTATGTGCTCGAATCCGTTCAGGCCGAACTGACGTCAGTTCTAACTGAAACGATCGGCCTCTCGTCTGCGGGATCTCCTCAAGCGATAGAAAGGCACGATCGGCCTAAGCGGTCGGCTTGTGATGACGATAACACGTAAAATTATCGTCCGTAAACCGACTCAACAGACAACTATTTTTATTTAATCTGAGGTTGTACCTACAGGGCTGTACTTACATAATAAAGGGCAATTTAATTTCCATGTAACAAGAAGGTACGACGATGTTCATAAAAGAGCTTTATTTACATGAGTCGCGATTCAATATGGATCACCGTTGGATCACCGTTATTATAAAATTGTAATTAGGTACTCGATAAATTATCAGCAACCTTTACTATGAGTCAACTGTCTTTAGCAAGGTGATGTTTTTTGTTTCGTTGTGATGCCTTTACGAACGCGAGTTAGTACACCGCGCCAGTAGCAGATGGCGATATATTGTAGTACAAAGGTGTTACGATAGATGGCGGTTTTTACCCGACTACGGCGAAGCCAAAAGGAAGGGGATAATAATTTAGACAGTCATGCATACATAGACTGCCAAAATCGTTCGTATGTTTGGCATTTGTTCCACTGTTGCGCCTAAACTACTGGTCCGATTTAAATAAACGAGATGTCGATAGATTCGTAATAATGGCCCGGGCAACATAGGCTATATAATTTAAGTAGTTGGGTTATAGTTTCCAAATTTTTTCACAATTGCTTAACCAAATTGTTTAACAATCCAAATCGATCCTTTGAAAATTTCGACGTCCCCTTCAACGGCCCACGATTTTTCCACACAATCGTGGACACGCCGTGTGCTTGTTTTGCAATCAAATCGAAAGCCGACTGCGAAGCTGTTTATTTGTTCCTCTTTCTTTAGTCTGTGCCCTTAGTGCCGATGTCGCACGCCCTAAAATAATTGATTACTTATCAGCAACGTGTGTTCTTATCACTGAACAGTAGGCTGTTTAACTTTACGATGACATAGGAGCCCGTTAGGGGTAATGGGTGCAATAGTAAATGTTTACCTGCCATTATCAGTGGGGTACGCAATACGCAGAGTAAACTACAAATGCATACCACAAACTATACTTGACTCACCTGTAAAATGCCAAAATGATAATAGAAAAAAAAATTAATTACTCATAGTTACTTAAAATATTCGACTCGGAATTAAAAAACAAATACTGTGGAGCCTAAATGTGCTTTTTTGACTGAAAAAGATAAAGTTTGTCAAATATAACAAAAATTACGAAAAAATTTTGGACCTTTAATTTTATAGTGTTGGATCTACAGCTAGGGATGCCAAATGTCCCGTATTTCCCGGGACGCCCGTATTATAAATATCATTTAAAACGCCCCGCCGGGACAAGCGCTGTCCCGTAAATCGAGCGATCTAGGATTAAAAACTGAAAAGTATCCCATATAGATAAATATGAGCTCAGACGTCCTAAAACTAATCAAAAATACAAAAACTCGCTCGGTCCTCAGAAATATATTAAAAATTTGTTCTTTTTTTGTCCCGGGTAAAAAAACATAAATCTCGTATTTTTTGGCTTATGTAAGCATTTGTCCCTTAAATGCTGAAAAAAAATCTGGCAACCCTAGTCTACACCCAACACTGGATAATGTTGGGTGAAAGAAAAACATTTACACAACGTATAACTTAAACAACGTTGCTATCTTTGTCTGTCAAGTGACATTTCCAACGCATCAGACAAAGACAGCAACGTTGTTTTTATTAGTAAGGGGGTAAATATATATGACAGCTCGACATTTAACACTTCGATTTTCAACTCTATTGTATTAGCGCAGAGTTATACTTTCAATGCTCTATTTTTTCCCCGGGCGTTCCGGATTCCGGAGCATAATATAGTCCCAGCTTTAGTCGAATATACTCTTAAACGTTGCTATCTTTTTCTATCATGTGACTTTTCCAACGCATCAGACAAAGACAGCAACGTTGTCTAAGTTATCCATTGTGTAAATAGTTTTATTAGTAAGGGGGTATAAAATTAAAGGTCCAACATTTTATTACTTATTTTATACTAGGTAGGTACTTACCTCAGTTTAGCATACTCATGAATTCCTTGTCCTTGTCCAGGCAAAGAGGTCCAGAAGCGATGGCGTTCCATCCGCGACTCCTACACCAAGGCGTACCGCCAGGGGAAATGTCAACCACCAGAACACCCCGGATCCAACAGACGGTCGCTGTACCACAGGCAGATGGCATTCCTCCTGCGCGCTCTGCAAAACAAGTGAGTGAACGCGACGAGACGGGAGAGAACTATGTCGACTGTCATCTCGCGCTATAAGTATCTCGAAGACGATCGCAGTACCACAGTCAGATGACCATCCTACTGCATGCACTGCAAAACAATTGAGTAGACGCGACGCGAGATAGCTATGTCGACTCGCGCGATAGGTATCTAATAGACGATCGCAGTACCAGAGACAGATGGGCTTCCTACTGCGCGCACTGCAAAACAAGTGAGTGGACGCGGCGCGAGAAAGCTATGTCAAGTGACTTCTCTCGCGAAAGGTTTGTCGAGAGAGTGCTTCTCTCGCGCCTCGATGTGCAATTTTGACAAAGTCATCATTGTTTTGCGTCTATCATATAACATCTATAATATAGTCTAATAAAACTTACTAGATATTGCCCGCAACTTTGTGCGCGCAAAAGGATATCCCGCAGTAACAGTTCATTTTGGCGCGATAAATAGCCTTACCCGTGGTCTACTATATATCTCTGCCAAATTTCATCCAAATTGGTCCAGTAGTTTCGGAGCCTATTCAATGCAAACAAACAAATCTACAAACATATAAATCTTAACTCTTTATATTAGCATAGAAAATAATTATTACGGATGATGTCCCTTTAATTAAGCTATTTAAATCCCTGAAAGACCTGTAGCTTGCCTTCTTAACAATGCCCTTAAACTGAAATAAGACACCTTTATCTTGTTCTTTCCTTTAAAGACACAAACAAGTCTTTATACAAATGAAAGATACACTAATCAAGCCTTTTTAATTATGGAAGAAGTAAAAGAATATACTCGTACATTTTCTACGTCTTGTTTTTCTAAATAGAGTAAATTATGTTTTACAGGAAGCCAAGATACTCCCAAGACAAATATGACTCCCTATCTGAAGTCTCCAACTCACCACAGCATCCCCCTACAGAAGACACACGAATCCAGGACACAGATAAGCCCCTAGACTTGAAAACCAAGCCAGAAAAGGTCTACCACGATAAGGAATGCCAGGTGTCATTCGACGAGAAGACCTGCGTGCTCCCAGAAGACCATTTCAGAGACGACAAGATGTTTATGAATTCCTTATTACCAATGTTCAAGAAAATGAGCGACGACACTAGACTTTTATGTAGGATAGAAGTGCTGAAAATCATCAGATATGCTCTTCAAGGTCACAAGTGTTTTGAAGACTTGAAGGTGGCGGAAGACAGGTTTTTTAAGGACAGCATGAGCGGTATACTAGCCAAGGAAGAGAAGGAAAAAATGACTACGAGATCAGAGAATGGAAGGCCGATTAGGAAACGAAAGGTAAGTCAATTATTTACCTTCTTAATTATAAAAATATTTACACCGGATACGCTGCAATAAGGTGGATGGCATAGGATAGATGATGCCGCCCAAGATCGGGCTGGTTGTCGCTAGTTGTGGCCTACGTTCAGCAGTGGACGGCAATAGGCTGATGATGATGATGATGATGGATACGCTAATCCAAGTTGCTGTATTTGTCTGTCAAGCGGCTTGTCCATCCTATCAGACAAGACAGCCATGTTGGATTAGCTAGTACGTGGTGTATTTTGGTGTATTTATCGATTTGGCTGAAAATTGGTGGGGAGGTAGCTTAGAACCAGGAGACGGACATAGGACACTTAAGTGCCCCGCTGAATCTGTCTGTCTGTATGTTCACGATAATCTCAAAAACTACTGAAAGGTTTTTCATGCCGTTTACATTCACCGACAGAGTGGTTCCTTGGGAAGGTTTAGGTCGATAATAATTTGTTAAGGTTATGTGGAAATTGTTTGATTTATGACGATAATTGTTGAAGGTGTCGGAAAAAATCAAGCCGTCTGGGAACTTTTATCGAAAACACTGCCTAACCTGACCCGTTGGAGATAAATAACAAAACAATGTATGGTTGGATTGTTTCTCTTTTATAGGTCTACAAAAAAGTACACGATGGCATAGATATGTCTATCTTTTAAGGATAAGTCACTATACCCGTTCTAAGTTTTAAAAAATGATCAGAAATAATGTGGTATTTTCAGAAGCTATTTTGACGGATGCAATTTAATATTCCTTTTTAGGAGATTATATCTAGGAGATATCTTAAAATTAAAAAGTACGTGTGAAAATTTATTATAAAGTACATATATATTTTTACTCTGTGCTATTATTATATTGCAGGTATATTTGCTAAAGAAGTTTTTGCCCACGCGGGCGAAGCTGCGGGCAAAAGCTAGTAATATATAAAAGACAAAGCTGATTGACTGATGTATATACTGATGATGTATCAACGCACAGGCCAAACCCTTAAGGCTAGAAATTTTAAATTTTGCACACTTATCTCTCATATGACGTAGGCATGCACTAAGGAAGAATTTTTCAAAATTCAACCCCCAAGGTAAATAAAAGTTTGTATGAAACTTTTTATTCCTTGGACATATTTGCATAATATTGCTTGTGAATTTAGTACGGAATATATAACGAGTTACGCGTTTCAGCGTTTTCTAAAATTCAATACCTCGGTAAAATAGAGGTGAAACTTAAAAACCTAATTGCACGCGGGCGGCAATTAATGCTAGTGGTAAGATAAAACTAATTTTAATTAAGATAGGAATTAAAAGAAACGACGATTGCTTACTTGTGATATAAGTTGACACTTTCCACGACCGTTGAGTGTTTCTCCCTTTAAATAGAAGAGTTATAGGTGTGTTGCCGTCCTCTCCGATAAATACGTACTTGCATTGTGTAAATAAAGAATTTCTTTCGAAATGTACACCGATATGAGATATGTACTTGACCTATGTTCTAGAAAGTCAACAAACTGTCGTTTTTATCGTATTATGGCGAAGCCAAAGGACGGCTAATGATTTTGGCAGTGTATGTTTGTTCCATCGTAGCGCCTAAACTAATGAGGCCAATAGATTCGTAATAATGACCCGGGTAACATATGCCTACCGTGCAACGTGTATATTCTTGTAGAGCGTATAAAGGTAAATTAATAATCGCTATCTCAAAAAATGTACCGCCGCATCCCATCATTCCCATCTCGGTGTGAAGTGACGTTAAAGCCGCAAGTACTGCAAATCCAGCACCTGTTTTTGGCCGTCATTGATTGACGTGTTCACGCAATGACGGCCCTCGTGGGCCGTGGCCCTGAGTGCCTCCTGGCGTCTGGCGCTGGACTTGCACGCAGGCTTTGTACTTCCCGCGTCAATTGCTGAATTGTCTAAGAGGAATAATTTTGTAAACACAATCTATAAATATGTGAATGTTGTTTACAGACCAGATCACCGTCCCCCAGCCCAATTCCAGTAAAAAGGAGAGGCCCTGGGCGCCCTAGAAAGGTATGTTCTACTTTAACAATTTAATTTTTTTTTTTCTGTTTACTTACTGAGAACAACCAGGACCGTACAGTTGTTTGATTTTTTTAGGGTTCCGTACCCAAAGGGAAAAATCGGGACCCTATTACCGAGGCTTCGCTGTCTGTGTGCTTGTCCGTCTGTCTATTACCAGGCTGTATCTCCTTATTCGTGATAGCTGGATAGTTGAAATTTACACAGATTATGTATTTCTGTTGCCGCCATAACAACAAATACTATAACCAGAATAAAATAAATATCTAACTAAGGAGGGCTCGCATACAACAAACGTTACTTTTTCGCCGTTTTGTACGGAGCCTTTCTTACGCGAGTCCGACTCGCACTTGGTCGGTTTTATTTGTATTCAAAGGTAACACTAGCTGTTGCCCGTGGCTCAGCCCGCGTCAGTACCGTATCCCACGGGAACACTACACTTTTTCGGGAATCGAGACTAAAAGTACCATAGGTTACTAATCCAGAGCTTAAACTACCATACCAAATTTAGTAGTTTTGGCGTGAAAGAGTAACAAACATCCATCCATCCATTCATCCTCACAAACATTCACATTTTTAATAGTAATAGGATTAACAGATAATGTCATTAGTCTGAACTTTCAGATCCGCCCACCAGAATCCGACGATGAGCGATACAAGAAGCTACCCAAGTTGGCTCCCAAGCTGGTGCCGAAAATCGAGCCAGAGAACGAATATGGCTACGCGACAACGATTAACCAACTACCTATGCCTATGTTTATGAAGGTTCGTTTTTTTTATGAAAACTGCTTTAGGCGCGTAGGGCATTTTTTGATATGGACATTTCTCACGAGTTTTTTTTGTGGTCGCGACTCGCGACTGAAAAAAACTACACTGTAAATAGAACTGTGTGTTACTACAATACAGCTGAAAATCTTGAAACTTCGATTTCAGCTCTATTGTATTAGCGCAGAGTTCTATTTACAGTGCAGTTTTTTCTGTCGCGTCAACAAAAACACTCTCGTGGGTACGAGGGCTTAAAGACACTGGTGTGGTATATGTGTGGTACATTGGCAAACACGTCCATAAAATGCAGTGCAGTTGTTTTTCTGTGAGGCCGTGTAAATTTTTAATTACTAAAACACTAGGAGAGTAATATACTAATGTTTTGTTTCCAGATGCTCAACTTAGAAAGATCTAGCACGAGTCAGGTTCAAATAAAGACAGAACCCTTGGACGAAGTACAGTGAAGTTTTTAGAAGGTGGACCATGGGAAATTATTTGATTAAATTCTGTTAAATGTGACAGAAGATCTAGTGAAATTAAAATTATTTTGTGATATGATTCAGATTTAATAACAGTGGATTAGATAATACAGAGATTATTAAAAATACATAAGATTGTGAAGTGTTTTGTTAGACATTGAAATTAATTGTGGGGAATAAGTGACTGCAAATTAAGTTATGTATATTGTAAGTGTGTATCACAAAGACACAATATATATATTTTGAAATTTAAATAATATAATTTGTACCTACATACGATTGTGGAACCGAATTTCAATCCGATCAATTTGAAGTATCTATGTTTCCGTTGTTGTCAATTTTAATTTAAACAAAGTATGAATGTGATATTATTATAAGAAACCTATTAAAAGCTATGTGTTTATGTAGTATGTGTACAAGTTTAATAGTTGTCTTGAAGTAATTTTTATTATACTTTATTATTACCTACATACATACTGTTTACATAATATTAGATACATTGCAATGTTTTCTTTTCTGTTTTATATTAAGTGACATTTTTATAGAAGCGAACAGCCTATAATAATATTTTTTATATCATTATAAAGTTTACTTAAGTACTTACTTTAAAACTTACATAAGTACTTACACAGTATATGTGCCCATTTTCAGTGAGATTTTTTTAACTTATCAATTATATGTCTATTTTAAAATTGAATATTATGCTTCAAAGGTATTTTAGCTTTTCATCAAATTCATATACTTAACTTATATCATTTTTCATTTTATAGTAGACATTTATTTTATGAAAAGACTTGTGCCTTTAATGATATAGGTATAAATCTAAATAAACAAAAGTAAATGAATAAAGCTTTAAGTGTGTACCTTTTTTTTCTAATTCTGTTTTGGCAGTGTACCTATTTTATTTTTGTAAGCAAGTAAGTACTTAACTTTTACCTCTTCCATGTATATTCATTTTTTTATTCATTCCAAGGAACGGAGTAACAGCCTGGTGACGGATAGACGGACCGTCAGACAGGGAAGTCTCAGTAATAGGGTCCCATTTACCCTTTGATTACGGAATCCTAATATTATAAAGTGTATGAGGAATGTTTTTACAAAGATGTTGAGCCTCAAATATACCGGATATCAGGGCGCGACCAGAATTTTATGTACACACAATAACTGCCATGTCCAATGTGCAATATGCAAACAAATGAGTCAATAGGTAGATACCTAATGACTCATTAAGTAATAACCAATGATTTAAAAACTGTTATTATCAGATATCGCAAGTTTAAATGGATAAATCTAATGATTTATTGATCAACAAATCAACATTCTACACTTATTTATTAAAGAGATTTGTTTCTTTGAATGTCAGTTTGCATTAAATAGGCTCCAAAATGAATACCATCATACATCCTACCATGGGGAAGGACATAATAATAAAACGTCTATGGACGCTTGCACATCACGTCGATCTGGTCCCGTGGTGAACTGGTGAGTTCTCGGAGAACATGTGATATGGGTGCCAGACAATATTTAATACTACAGCTTGGCAAAAAAGAGTAAGTCGCGGTGACAGCAGGAACTAAACACATTTTCGATTGTATCACCTTTTATTCATATTAGATTGGAATTTATTATATTTATTTGTTATTTAATAAGATTATATTGAAATTAAATATGTCATTCCTATCCAATCTAGGATAAAAAATATTACAGTCGAAAATGCTTTTAGTTCCAGCGACATGTCACCGCGCGTTACATTATTATACTATATATAGATAAAAGATCTTTATTATAAACACATAACTATTTAATACACATCCATGACCCAGGAACATTGGAAACTTATTTGTTTCTTTGCCTAGATGCGAACCCGCGCCCTCCAGTTTGAGCACCGACGTGCTCAGCCACAAAATCGCCGTCAAATACCCACATAGTTAGCCCACATAAGCAGCTTAAGATAAGCTACTTTTTATCGCGGCAAAATGTACGGACTACAGGTTTCCGCGAAATTTCTTTTTGCCAGCACGATATCGCGGATGATATCTAGCAACAAACCCTTATCTCATATCTGTAATAAACCAAGTAACATCTGTAACAAAACAAACCAATTTTACTAAGATTTTAAATAAATTAAATAAAATAAAATAATATTAAAAATTAAGTGTATTTGTAATCAAATTTAAACTTGGTACAACAATTTTTGTAGAAAATTAATGCCGCTCCATTTTTTTTTTTTTTTTTTTCGAATGGGTCTACGCTAATGGCTTTAAGCCCTCTTAGCTTAGTCGGTCTAGTGACTGCCATTTAGCAGTCGTTTTGGTGGGAAAAACAAAGAGGGGGTTTGACCCCCCTCTTCCATCACCCCTAGTTGGTGATGTCCGTGCTGCTCCACTATTAATCACGCCATTTTATATCATCCCTTCTCCTCTCCTCGCCTCTCCCGCCAGTCTCCTCTGCTGCACCCTTCACCCCTCCTCCGATTACCGCACCACTCCGCTCCACCCGTAAATCTATAACTGTACCAAATTTCATCCATTTATAATCATAATTACAGAAGCTAGAAGCGCGGACGGACAGACAGACGGACGGTCAGAGCGAAACTATAAGGGTTCCTTATGTATTACGGAACCCTAAAAACAGCACTGTAAGTAGTCCAAATCCAACACACGGGCGTTGAGTTTTCAAATTGCTGCCGTGTTTTCGATTTTCAACTCTATTGTATTTATATGCGCTAATAGCGCAGAGTTCTATTTTCAGTGCTGTTTTAACAACGCGGACGGAAAAAACCGCTCGTGGGAACGAGGGCTTATAACGTAGGAAAGGCATTGTATAAATAATAAAATGAAAGCTAATTTATTTTGTAAAAACTATTCTAAAAGCTTTTTATTTTCTAAAAACTTTAAAATTATTCCGAAAGTACATCTCCCGCCGGTTTTGACATTGACAGCTCACCGAATTTTACTTTTAATCCTTCGCGTTGAGGAGTGCAACACATGGCACCTACATACACATCTCCGCGCACATCAAAAGGCGCTAAACGTAGCAAATACCACTTAATCTTATCCATTGAATATTTTATGCAGACCACGTCACCAACTTTGCTTAATTTTATCCAGAATTTTCTAGGGTCACCAGTGTATAGACCTGAAAAAAAGGGCATTTTATTTTGAGCTTCACGAAACATAACTTACGCAAACATTTTAATTCATAGGCTACTTTCCCAAGACCTAAAGTACGTTTTACAAAACAACAACGAGAAGTAACAACATATTTTATTAATGAATAAGACCGTCAAACAAGACCAAGGATCACCTGCTAATAATAGATAAGCTAATAACGTCGCCCATAACGCAGAAGAGTTACAAGTGCGTAGTGAGTATTATTTTTAAAATACTCACTGACTTTGTAAAAAACCACGCGAGAGTTATATTTTGGCGCCGGTTTTCTGCAGGTCTAAAATGGCCACATTAAGAGAATTGTAGCTACTCTAAAATATGAACAGGTCGTGGTATCTCAGCTCAAGTCAGCCTATTCGTGTTAAAGCGTAACTCTTCCATGATATAAAATGCCGTAGTAAGCTATACCTGTTCCCCAGTCAGATATTTCGTTTGTAACTACACTGGAAATCATCGGATGTCCATCGTTATACTCAATTCCAGCTTTGATCCAGTGCTTGTCATCTGAATAAATCATAACCCCAGCTTGATCGTAAAGTGTCTCATATTTTGCTTCAACACTAATCTGAAAATAACAAATTTATCATTTAATATATCTATTTCTTCAATTACGTTCTGCAGTAAAATTTTAATTATTTAATATTATACCTAAGTGGGGTATTTATTAATATTATGTTATATACTATAAAAGGTTAGGTAAAGTAATGTATCAACAATTTAACGTTTGATATTAAAACAGATAAGCTCACTCGCATTGTTCGATCATTTTGTTCTTTTATGCAAGACCTAAGTACCTATCTACATAGATAGGTACTTAAATATTACATAAAATAATAAATACAATATATTTACCTACACATTTACTATATCGCACTAATGTTACCTGCAAAGTGAAGTCTTCTTTGACTTCTATTCTAAAAAAATGACCATTTTTACCGACAAGCTTCTTAAACGGATCTTGCCAGAAATCGGTTTTTAAATCAGTTTTTACTGTTAAAACATTGTTGCTAATTTGCCACTCTTCAGGTTCATTTATCCAACTAAAATCGCTTATTTTTAAAGCTTCAAAATTCATTGCTGTGTTCTACACTACTCGACTGCAACTATTACAAACAAACGACAGTAAACAAGTGTTAAACGTCGGTACTTACTTATCATATCTAGGTACTTGTATATCGTTCGCGTGCAGTTGTACTGTACTTGGTCTAAAAATAAATCATGATAAGCCCTCATTCCCATGAGCGTTTTTTTGTGGTCGCGACAAAAATCATAGCATTGCAAATAGAACTGTGCGTTAAATAAAAGCTAAAATCGTGTAGAGTTTTCAAATCTGACATTTGACACTTCCATTTTCTGCTATAGTGGACCGCAGTTCTATTTACAATGCTGTTTTTTCTGTCGCGACCACTAAAGAACTCTCGTGGGAGCGTAGCCTTACAATGACCAAGAGCCACGAGTCACGACTTACGAGTATCTTCTACATATTAAAAATTATTAGGTAAAAATAATTATACAATTTTAACACCTGCAGCTGTCATTAAATTAATTAGTTGTCAATAGGTAAGCAGTATTAATAATTATATAACTTTCGAAATGCAAATAAAAAGAATCGTTAGAACACGTCTAAAACAAAAAAAGAATAGTTTATTCACAGCTGGCAACTCCACATTTTTCATTTGTCATTTTATATTTGACATTTGTGCCACTTTTTAAAATGGCGTTCTTTCCTGTGGTGTCGAGACGATGCGGTAGCGATGCCGTCCGCCCGATAATGAAAATAAGAAAATTTAATAAATATTTTGAAATAATAAAATAAAAAGTTAATTAAAGTGAAGTGGCTATAGTTGTTTATTGTGTAATTCATAAATTCCACCATGGGAAAGCCTGGTAAGCAATATTTAAGATCATCTATAGAGCGTGTTTACCGCGTGGTCTTTCTGCTTTAAATTTTATTCAAGTTTGCCGATTTAAAGTAGAAATTCATTCGTATTGAGTATATTTCCCTATGTCCGTCATAAAATCCCATGTGCTGACAATTTTATCGTATTTTCAGTGATATTCAAAATAACCTCCAACATAACCTCAACTTGAAATGAGTTTTGTATTCATGTAGAAATTACTTCTACAACGAATTATTCATTTAATGTTGATATCTCTGATTAATGCCCATGGAATAAATATCCAAAATTTGTTATTTGTTTCCACATGGACAATGCCGCGTGGGTCCCGCGAAGGCATTGTCCACATGGACATGGACAAAAAAGATCCAACTTTTAACGTGGTTTTATTCTTAATTCGCCACGTGTGATATTTTCAAACTTTATAGTCTTTATTTTAATCGATTTTTTCAGATTTCAGTAGCCCACGTGGTGGAGGCAGAGGAGGTTTCCGTGGAGGCCGCGGTGGTGGCGGGGGTCGCGGGGGCTTCGGTGGCGGCAGAGGAGGCGGAGGCGGCGGGAAATTTGAAAAGCGAGGCGGCGGCGGGGGCCGCGGATTCGGTGGACGCGGGGCCGGAGGTGAATATTTAATAACCATTTCAACTAGTTTATTTTGGACTAGCTCAGCTTGGCTGTGAGAGCTTGTGTATAAATGGTACTAAGCATATTATTTGCTATAAAAGACTTGCAAACCTTAAGTTAATGTCCAAGGTTCTGTATAATTTCTGTTAAGTTGGCTATACATGTTCGCCCAGTGTAGGCCAATGCAAATGTCACATAGGTACAACACAAGTGCTAATGTCCACACATTGGACAAGATGGTCAAATGCCAATGCAAGCAGCCAATGTATATGTTGTTATTTGTTGTTTGTATTAGTTATATGTTGAGCTGCCCACACATTGGTCGAGCGCAGACAAGTGCCTTTGATTTATTCACAAAAACCAACACAAACCTTAATCATTGATAGTTTAGGATCATACATGATGATAGAATGGTCCCTCTAATCTCGACCTATTCGTGAAGACTATGATACCACATACCCACTTCTGAGCCATCATCATCATATCACTAACCGCATCAGTCAGAGAACGTCTCTAATATGCTCTTCATCATCAGGTAGAGGCCGTGGTCGTGGAGGCGGTGGTGGCGGCGGCGGCTTCAAAGGTGGAAAACAAGTTATAATTGAACCACACAGGTAATTATAGTTTTTTAAAACAAGTGAGCTGATATAACACTTGATGGTAAGCAATAACTTCTCGAGGGAACTTGAAAAGGCTTGTCTGCTAAATAGTTCCTATGATATTAGACAAACAAGCACACATAACACCCGATAGTTATTACTGGTGCCTATCATAGAGACAAGAATTTTATGTTAAAGTATATTATTTTAAACTAAACATGTTACATTTTGAGGTTATACTTCATTCAAATGATGTTACAATATAACTTTCGTTCTTCTGAATGCGAACGCTTGAAGCCAACATATCTTACTGACTTTACTACTACACAAAAAAAAAAGATAAACATTTTCTTCTCAAATATTTACAAGAGTTCCTCTTTATAGACACCCTGGAGTCTTTATTGCTAGAGGCAAAGAGGATGCGCTGGTTACAAAGAACTTTGTACCTGGGTCAGAGGTGTACGGAGAGAAAAGGATATCTGTGGAGGTATGTACATATTAAGTAATCATTTTTTTTTTTAATACTGATTTTGGAACTGAAACACGTGTCCAGCATTACAATGATGACCAGTGGTCCCTCTAAACTAGACCTATTCGTGAAGACTAGATCCACTTACCCACTTCTGATATTTAAAGCAACAAATTATTTACAAAAAATCCTACCACCAGATCGTAAAACTAAATCATCTTTTCAGAATGAAGGCGAAAAGGTTGAATACAGAGTGTGGAATCCATTCCGATCGAAGTTGGCTGCAGCCATCATGGGTGGTGTGGACGCTATACACATGCCTCCAGGCTCCAGGGTATTATATCTGGGTGCAGCCAGTGGAACTACAGTTAGCCATGTGTCGGATATCGTTGGACCTGTAAGTTCATTTTTGGCTACAATAGATAGTTATTTCTATATCATTATTTCTCAACCTAATTGTCTTTCTGAAAATACATGAATTTTAGACCTGTTATTAGCATTTTGTTGTCTTGGAGTACACACTTGGAATATTAAAATCCAATGCATAAATAAATTTAGAGTATTTTTATGATTTCAGATTTCATTGTAAAGAGGTTACAGGATTTTATAATCTTTTGTAGTTATTTTCTGGACATGATGGTTAAATAAAAAATAATGTTCTAGAAAGTGATTCAGTAAATTAAAATGTTTCTTTTTTTAAATGATGAATACCATGCACAGACCTATTTGTGAAGACTATAATTATCACTACCCACTATACTGATAAAATACTACCAAATACCAAATATTTTAATGTATTTCGTATGTGATTTTAATACAATTTAATGGCTTTAGGAGGGACTAGTGTACGCAGTAGAATTCTCACACAGATCGGGCAGAGACCTAATAAACGTTGCTAAGAAGAGAACAAATATCATTCCTATTATTGAAGATGCCAGACATCCATTGAAATACAGGTAAATGATTCATATGCAATGAATTATTATAATAGTCAACACACTAAACACATATGTAGTAGTGAAACGGAACGTGTTTCTCTTAATAAATAGTTCATGACATAAACTTATTTATGTCAAAACGTCAAACTGAACGTAACACCGCCATTTTACTACTACGGACTATAGCACAGATTACAAATAGTACTTGTATGATGGCACAGCACAGATAATCTATCAACCAACATGGCGAATAGTGTTTTCGGCAGTTTTTAGTGTATTATTAAAAAAAAATTGTAGGTTTTTAGTCTAAAAAAATCCAAAATAATGTAATACATATATCTTTTTTGTGTATCATTACACAATTATGATGTGTTTAGGACATAAATAAAAACAAAGTCAAGTAGTCTTATTATATACAATAATTAATCTAAAAGTATACAAATATCAGTCCAGGGGGCCTATTAGGAATATTTAAGGTGTAGAATGAAATTTGTATGGGCGCAGTCATGATTTTTACAGATTTTCATATAATTCTCATTTGATGTTACATTTACGCTGCTGACAAATCTCCTGCTAGGATGGCCTGTTATTTTTAGCTCCATTAAAATTCGATGCAACAGACAGTAATATTCTTTAACTCAAAACTTCAAATATCATGTGTTACTCGATTTAGCTTTTGATAATAATATAGTGTTCATATCTCTAATAATACTATATTTTTTGTCTCTAAAATGATGAAAATCCTATGAACTAAATTTTTCATGTTGATAAAATTTGAACTTTCTCTCTGAGCGACCCCAAATACATTTACTTATAATGGAAGTTTTTGCAGAACTAAAGTTGATGTTTCATTTCAGAATGCTTGTTGGTATGGTGGACACTATATTCGCCGATGTAGCACAGCCCGATCAAGCTAGAATAGTTAGTTTGAATGCACAACACTTTTTGAAGAATGGTGGCCATTTTGTTATATCTATTAAGGTAAGTAAACATATTCAAATATAGATTCTGTTGTTTTTAAAGTATGTATTTATTGTTGGTGTTGATTTCAATGCAAAAGCAAAGTATGTATGTTTTCTGACCATTGCTGTACAATATAAAAAAAAAGTAATGACAAATAATTCTTTCACTTGGGCTATGTTACCACAAGCGTTTTTTAGTGGTCGTGACGAAAAACTACACTGTAAATAGAACTGTATGTTAAACAATAGAGCTGTCAAATCTGGCATTTGTCACTTGATACTTTGATTTTCAGCTCTATTGTATTGGCGCAGTTTTGTTCACAGTCCGGGCTAACGTAAATAAAATTAGTGAACATTCTTCATTTTGAAATCAGTGCTCTTGAATAAATAGTTCCCGTGATGACAAAAAACTACTAAATCACACATGTTGATACCGAACTCTCTCTCTGAGGTTTTATCACTTAAAACAACAGTCTGTCAAAATTTACAGTGGTATTACATTAATTGTAATCTCTTTTCAGGCATCATGTATAGACTCTACCGCGCAACCCGAAGCGGTCTTCTCTGCAGAGGTTAAGAAATTGCAAGCAGACAAACTTAAACCTCAAGAGCAGTTGACGTTAGAGCCCTATGAAAGAGATCACGCTGTGGTTGTAGGTGTCTTCAGACCTCCACCTAAGATTACAAAGAGTTAGAGTTTAATATAGTCTATAAGATAGTTATATTTGATTGCGGGTAACTAAAGAACACTGAAATGCTACTTATATGTACTTAATCACCTGCTGTTTTTGTCATTCGAAGCACAAGCTTGATGTAGGGAATAGACTTAGTAAAGCGAAGAATTCGTTTAAAGGCCTGTGATCCCAGAAAATGTTAATAAGTATCTTTAAATTAATAAAAATAGTCAATGTTTTCACCAGTAACAAGGTTAGCAATATTTATCTATAATATGGCAATTGCAAGTCTAAAGTAAAGTGTTTTTTTACCAGCAATTGTGCATACAACAGTGTGAACAAGTGGCAACTGTGACAGGACATGAACCTGCAATCTTTGCATCATTGTTTATTACCAACAAATTGTGCATACAACAGCGTGAACAGTAATCTAAACTAATACGTATTTCTGCTGAACAGACATTGGCAGCATTTCATTTTAAGTAACGTTTCAGTATTCAGCCGTAAGTGTTATATTACGAAAAGCCCGCGCGCGTGAAGTCGGTTCCTTATTTTTTTTTTAAATTGACTTTCTATAATGGTGCCTAAATATGTTGTGTCAAGAATAAGGAATGTATTTTTGTAAATATTTTAGGGCTTTGGAAATTGTTAAGAATTTATCAAATTATTTCCATTTAATGTAATTTTTTAAGTATACTAAACTATCTGTTTGGCTGGTAGTCTTACACTGATTTGGGTATTATTGTCGTAATGACCTGTTTATGCGTTAAAATGTCTCCTACATGTGTGCTCCAATGGGGCCGAGGCTAGACTCGAGAAACAGAAGTTTTCTCCCTCGTATATAAATATAGGGACAATTTTCAAAGCTTATTACTCGTCAGTAATTGTTGGTTGAGCATACAAGGAGATATGTTATGTAAGAATGAATAAATATGTTTAAGTACAATGGTATACTTTTATTTGGATCGTAATTTTATGAGAGCCTATAGTGTGCGTTTATGTTGTGAGGCATTCTAATCATGAAGGAAAATATGGTTTTTTATGGGTGTATTTTAAAAGTCCTGTTGGAAAAAATTACATTATTTCTTCAGTAGGAGTTTCGTTTCCGAGACAAGTGATTTATAGAAAAAGACCGGCCAAGTGCGAGTCGCAGTCGGACGCCAAAAAATATCATGCCCCCCTTAATATTAATTCTGTTTTTAGTATATTTTGTCGTCATAGCTACGACCTGTCTAGCCACGGGTTAGGAGATACAGCCCGGTAACAGATACTGCGATTTCCCTTTGTGTACGCTAAAAATGCCAAAGTAACTAACACTGCAAGGTAATAAAAAAGTGACTATAAAATATAAATCTATACTAATTATAAAGTTGAAAGATTTGTTTGTTATTATTGTATAGACTCCGAAACTACTGGACTAATTTTGACGAAATTTGGCACAGGTATAGATTAGACCATTAGTAGAACAAGGAATAGGCTGCTTTATATTGCGGCGAAATGTATACGCTTCCTGTGGGATTTCCTTAGCGAATTGAATATTGTAAATTTTGTTGATCTGCGCTTCCCCGCGAAAACCATCTCATCAATAACATTACATCATACTTCGGTCAGTCACAACGCGACGCGGCATACTTTTAATAGCGATTCAAAATCGAATTTTTATTTACCTACAAAACATAAAAATACACGTTCCATTGCAAGAGATGTATTAGCGAGTTAGTAGTGCAACACCGCTCTTCTCTCTGTGTAATGAATAGAGTTTAATTTTAATCCTTATCTTAGGACGCACGTGAATCGTCACATCTAGCTTCTTTTAATAAACAAACATACAACCATCGAAATATAAAAAAAAAAACTATAAATACACTTAATTATTTATTAAATTTAATTTTATAAACATAACTTTTAACATAACTTATTTTTAATAAAACAACATATTATACGAATGGTATATTAACAGTCGTCTGACATCTCACTGTGCTCGCTATCTTCATCATCACTGCCCATGACGTCTTGGACTGTGTCGTCATGACCGTCGATGTCATCGACCCCGTCGTGATCATCACCCCACGACTGTTCGCTTTCCGACTGATACCTCTCCACTTCCATTTCTTCGTCTGACGACGAATCTGTAATGGAAAAGTAAGTTGTAATATTATATTAAACTTGAAAGAGTTTAATGTAAATATATTTGTTTACAAATTACAACTTTTTGAGCAATGAATTCAAATGCTTATGAATATCGGTATCATCTCGTTTGGATTGTTATGCTGTCCCCAAATTGGAGTTCGACAGCATGCTAATCTAACCGAAATGTTATCCTTAATAATATCATAAACGCGCATGTTTGTTACCCTTTCACGCAAAAACTACTGAACGGTATTTATTGAAATTGGCATGGTAGTAGTTTAGGCTCTGGATTAACAATAGGCTACTTATTATCACAGCAAAGTGTACGGTTCCCGCGAAGTTTTCTTTTCGCTCGTGCGAAGTCGCAACATATATCGTGTTGTCTACGTGAATTGGGTTTCAAGAGCCATTTAATAAATACACCTAATTTATAAACATCAGCTATACCATGTGGCTCGCAGATAAACGTTACGGAATAAGACCCACCAAAGGAGCAGATGGATCGTCCAATGGAAGTGATTACGGCACACCAGAGGAGTTGTAAATGCGTTGTCAAATCTTTGCTCACTCGGCGGAACACAACGCAAGCTTTATTCAAGCCAGTTTTCGGTTCGATCGAGGTCTCTCTCCGGTTGATATAAACACATATTATGTTATAGTAATAATATCTATAGACGCTTTCACACCACGTCAATCTGGTTCCGTGGTAAGCTCTCGAATAACTTGTGTTACGGGTACCAGGCAACGGAAAATATATTTAACACATTTTTTATTTATATTTAACTTTACTTATATTTAAGATTCACACATCCATTACCCAGGAACACAGAAAACTTTTCTTTTTGTTTCTTCGGCGGGAATAGAACCAGCGCCTCCGGTTTTGAGAGCCAATGCGCTAACCACTGAGCCACAGAGGTTGTCGTGTTACTCACCGTTATACTGTAACACGGGCTGGTGTTCCACGTCTGTCTCAGTGTTCGTTTTCTGGGATAGAGTCAGCTCGACTCGGCCTTTTAGGTTCAGCAGTTGGCAGAGATGTGATCTCCTGTGAAACATAAATCAGTGATTATTGTAAAGCAATGAAAACTACACACTTCAACGTAACGATTTAACGGCACAAGCCGAACTGTGCGAAGTGCAAGTTTTTATCACTACACGCCGTGAAGAAGTCGACCACAATTTGTATGGCATCGAAACAGCGCCCCTAGTGGCAAACAATGATAACTAAAGCGAAATAACTACGTCACGGCGAGTACCGACAAAAACTCGCACTCAGAAGTTATCACTTTTTTATTATGCATATATTGTCCCAACTCAAAGACATCTTCATTCTGTAACAAGATTACATGCACATTGCACAACAATTTATTTACCTGTGTGTGAGTATGGTGAGCAGTTTGGCAAGCGGTTCGCCGGCGCGGGCGCCGCTCGCCAACAGCAGCGCGGCGTGAGCGCGGGCCAGCGCGCGCGCCCACGTGCACACAGCTGCACATCTGTGTATAAATAATAACAAATTTTCAAGGAGATATTTAGACGTGAATTACAATAACCTAAATACGATCGGTTATAATCTATCGGTCCGTGCTGTGTCGTTATAACATATCGGTCACTGTATGTAAAATTATTCAAATAATAATAATTAATCCTACTACTATTATAAACGTGAAAGTTTGTGAGGACGGATGGATGTCTGTTACTGTTTCCACGCAAAAAAGGGGCCGTCCACATATTACGTCACACGAAATTTCGACTTTTTTTTAACCCCTCCTCCCTATGTCACGCTTTTTTAGTATATATATACTTAACATGTACTGTCACGTTTAGTATGACTCCTCCCCCTTGCGCTGTGTCATAATATCGTCGATTAAATAGAAATGTGTCATTTTTCAAAATGTTCGGTAAGTAAAACTTAGCAAAGGGGTGGCCTGACAAAATCTATATTTTTGTATCGATAAAAGACACTTTATGTAGTTAATTACAATGTAATTACATCAAGTGTATTTTATCCATATTGCAATGTAATTACATAAGTCTTTTATCATTACAATAAATTATAGTTTAAAAAAACTAAAAAAAACACGCTTTTATAGAAAATCTAACTAAAAAATAAAATTTAATAAATTTGGATTAAGAATAGTGTAAATTAAAAATAAATGTTTATTATTGTAAAAAAGCGTGGGGTGCAGTGTCTTCACCTGTACATTTGTTTGTATGTAAACGACTCCAGTGGATTTGATTTTGATCCACTTCAAACGGTCAGATTTCGTTTAAAGTGATTTTTAAGATATTATCAAAGTGAAGATCCTTCTCATATCTGTCAATAAAATGTTTATAACTATTGACACTATGCACTCCACGCTTTTTTACAATAATAAACATTTATTTTTATTTACACTATTCTTAATCCAAATTTATTAAATTTTATTTTTTAGTTAGATTTTCTATAAAAGCGTGTTTTTTTAGTTTTTTAAACTATAAATTATTTTTTAAAGGAGTCGGTTACAAACAAACAAACAAGCAAGCAAGCAAACATACAGGTGAAACTAATAAAAGCGTTATAAAAATATAGCTTTTGTCCGGCCACCCCTAGCAATAGTCTTACTTTCTGAAAATTTTGAAAAATTACACTTTTCTATTTAATCAACGATATGTGGATGGACCCAAAGTACTAATTACTTTGAAATTTGGTATATTTATTTGTGTGTGTATGTTTTGGAGTCGAAGCTCTGGATTAAAGCTTGTGTGTATCCCCTTGGTATACTGTATTTACGCGGGCGGAGCCGCGGGCGAAAGCTAGTATATAATATAGGAGTATCGTGATTGTTATATAATATGAATAAAATTAAGAACACTCGAAACTCACTGGCTTGTTTTCCTAGTGGCCATGTCGGCCAGCTGCTCCAACAGCTGGGGCACGTGGTCGGCGGGCAGCGCGGACACCGTGCGAGCGGCCACCAGCGGATCGTCGTTCTGCAGCACCGTTAGTATTAAACTGGAAAACAAACAAAAAATAGTTGAACACGCAAAAAAAATAATGTGGCTACTAATTTTTTTAATAACTACAGTAACTTAATAGCTCCCCACACTGACTTTGGTGACGGTGGCCGGTTCTATTGAAACCAGGCCAGCCACGCAGGAGTTATTATGTAGTGCCTAAGTGTGTGCGTAGTACACAAGACCACTCTCTCTTCCTCTACTCTCGAAACCCAGTGGGACGGATGACCGACACGACTGGCGAGAGAACAGGCGCAGGTCAGACTTTTTACACGCCCAACCGACGCATGGATCATCTTTCTTGTCGGACAGTCGAGTGATCAGCCTGCATTGTCCTAACCAAACTTGGAAACAAGGTTCCAACGCGGGAATCGAAGCGACGACCACCGAGTCGAGTGCCAGGCTCTTAGCCACTGGACCACGGAGGCTGTTACTTAATATCAAGTAACAGTAACTTAATATCAATGTTATAATTGGTAGTAAACCAAATTATTAAGTTAAATTAAAAATTATTATTATTTATCCACATGAAATTACTCTTAAATTGGTCCTAGATAGTAAAAGATATCTCTTTTACGTTCTAAGGTAAGTATTTTTAAGAAACCCCCCCCCCCCCCCCCCCCCCACACACACAATAATAAAAATATTTACACTCCTGATTAGCTATTCAATGTTGCTGTCTTGTGTGTGTGTGTCAAGTGACTTTCCCCACGTATCAGATACGTTGACATAATGTGGACAAAGTGACTTTTGACTGAAAGCTTTCCTTTTGTAAATCTGCCACTTTATGTATTCTTCTCGTATAAAGAAATCATTTCTACAACGGTAAATTTTTGGTAGGTGTGTGTAAGCGTTCAAGTAACCAAAAAAGAGATAAAGTTCCGCAGTGGCTACCACCATCCATATCAGCATCATAAGCTTATATCTATTGTAATACAGAACAACGATACCTTATTTGTATTGCGCTTAGCGCAATCTATCAGGTGGTATAGATCTAAAACAGTTTAATTTGGGCGAATTGAGCGCAAATTATTGTTTTGTTTTAGTATTTTATTTTAAAAATCAATGTATATTATAGATTACTTATCTATTCATAAGGGAAGCCGATATGATGTCGAGTTGTAAACACGCCTCGCTACTCCCAAGTTGTTTTTTATCATAACTTACTTCTTATCCTTGGAATGTAGCCCCTGCACCAGTAGCTTGGTCAGATTCTGACTGACGGCCGACTTGCTTCTGCTCTTGAGGTCTATTGACAGGTTCGCTAGCCGAGACTCCATAGATACTTCTACCTGTAATTAATTAATTATTATCATCCTGCTACTCTTATAGATGTAAAAGTTTGTGAGGATGGATGGATGTTTGTTACACTTTCACGCAAAAACTACAGAACGGATTATGATGAAATTTGGTATGGTTGTAGTTTAAGCTCTGGATTAACACATGGGCTACTACTTTTTATCCGAAATCCGAAAAAGCCCCGTGGGTACGTATTTACGGAAAAAAGTTAGTCATTTCATATTATATTAACTTTAATTATACATTTTATATGAATACGTGAAGCTGTGCTCAAATCTTCTTACGGTCATAACTTCCGTAATACTGCGTAGATTTACGTGAAATTCACTTTTCAACTTCACACAATTCACAAAACACGTTGTTCGCGCCAACACTAGCGCGACGTTTAGAATAAACACAAAGGACATCACTACGTGATGTATGGCCGACCGACTCGGGGGCGCTGTCAGAGAGTGACGAACACTTGCAGTTAGATACCCTTCCGCGCCGGATGCATTTTCAGCTCATCCCGAAACCTAGTGAACGCGAACGCTTGTGCGCATGTTTATTTGTGCTCGTTAATATAATACCAAATTCGCCGGCGAACCGCGATAAATAATCCGCTCAACAGCTGTGTAGTGTAGTGAGAAGAAACCTCCGCCCAGATACAGAACCACCAGCTCAACAATAAGGTCAGTCCCAGATTTCTCCAGCCCTCACATTAACCTATATACCTACTTCCCTCAGCTCAAAGTCGTATGTGTAAGTTCCTAGCTTACACATTTCTTGGTCCATCGAGCCTTCGTGAAAAGCCCTTCCCCCTATTACCGGCGTTGGGCCTCATTAGAACCAGCACCTACAGTTCCACTCCGCCCAATTCTGCACATAAAATCAGCTCGATTATTTATATTTTGTCCAATTAATTCTGGCCAGGGGGCCGCCCCGCCATTTAAAAACCAAGTTGCAGTCCATTCCCATTATCAATTCGGCACATTTAACATTAAACCCCTATTCTGTACTTTGATATTAACCTATATGTTAATTATTTAAATTATTTTGTACATATTTCGGCCCGTAAATTCATAGGAAAAACCAAAACAAAAAAAAAAAAAAATAGTGGGTAGGTTGTCGGCTTATTGTCGAACAAAGAACTCGAACATTCCAGAACTTCCCTAACGTACCTAATACATAATTTGTGCCAATAATATCTCATATAATTTTCTCAGCTCTTAATTACTTACAAAATATTTTAATGTTTAAAAAACTCGCATATAAAATAAGTAATAACTAGTGCGTATTGTGAATTACGTTCGGCTCATAACAGAATTGTAAATCGTCGTTGCATTACTAAGTATTTTATCTATATATAACGTTTATATCTTCATATTCTCAATTTTTAAAACACAATATTATTTAACTTAGCATTATTTTAATAGTTACGGGTTGCATAACATCTCAAGTGCCCATACTAACATCGTCGGCTCGCTTCGATACAGAAAACTTGATTTGTGTACCTACACGGCGCCCGTGCGAACAACAGCTGTTACATTCATTCTCAATTAGGTATTCTTCATAGAATAAATAGTGACCTTCACATTGAATTCATATCTTATCTACGTTCTGTGTCTATACAAAAATATTATTAGGTGTTACGTTACAGCTGTTTTAAATAAGAATTCTTATCGACGTTCTGTGTTTATACAAATATATTATAGGTGTTACGTTACAGCTGTTTTGAATAAGTCGGCACACTATTGAGATTGAACCTGCTTATACCTACTTACATTGTTTTCATTACGTTATTTTGTTTCTAACGCGCCCGCTAAGATTTTATATTCAAACTTCAGGGCATTAAAATAACATTACAGACGACTTCTAACGCATTAATCTCCGCTCATCAAACATACACTAATACTATATTAGCATCAGGCGATCGGTCAGCTCATTTGTTAATTAACTCGTACACATTTTATGATATAATTGTATACATTGTCGGCACATTATTAAAATCTATTTTCTGCGTTTTAATTAATTGCGCGCGTATTTTCCGCTCATTACTTTTAAATATTTAACTTAGTTACACGCATATATTTTTAAACATGCCTACAAAATCGCAAGCGGCCATATTTAGGCAAACTATAAAATCTATTAGTCGGCTCAGAGAGATCGCATTGGCATTACACAAAGGTGACTCAAAGTCCAACAAAACGGAGTTTAATGCGCGTTTTAAAGACCTACAAAATTTGAAACAAAAATTAGAAAATTTATACTGCGAAATTTTAGACGACGGCAGTGTTACAGAAGAAATTGAAAAGTTTTATACAGCCGGTTACGAGAACGCGCTATCCGAATATTATGATATTTTAACTGCAGCGGAAAATATAAGTTCCACTTCAGAGTCAAGTCAGCTCACTTCTGCCGTTCTGCCCAAAATTGAACTGCCAAAATTCAGCTCACGCGTTGAGGACTGGCCATCGTTTATTACGATTTTTAGGAGTCTTACAGACGACATGACGTCACTTACAGATGCAGTTAAGCTGCACTATCTTTTGTCTTGCCTATCGGGGGAGGCGCTCAGCATGATTGCGCATTTAAAAATCACAAATGATAATTACAGCGTCGCGCTCGATATACTCACACGTAGGTATGAAAACCGCCGTGTTCTGATAGATGGGTTTGTTGATATAACACTCGGCCTACCTAATATTCATATTCGATCAAGCATACGCGCGACGTTTTTAACTCCGCTCATTTCCGCACAAAGCGCATTAAATAATCTGCGTTTACCTATGGATAGTAATTACGTATTTGTGTCTATTGTAGTTAGAAAATTACGAGGCGAGCTCCGCACCCTGTTCGAAAGAAGATACGGCATCTCGGACACTCTGCCCACCTTAGGTGATTTGATTTCTTTTTTAGAGGAGCACGCGCGCTGTATCGAAACCGAATATTCTAATGCAACGCGCGGTGTTATCTACTCACCACAAACTGGGCCCTCTCGTCAACACACACCCCCCGCAAACTCTCCGCGCAGTCCACGCTTTAGACCAATTAGTCCCGCGTATCCTCGTAATGCTCAGCGCTCGCCATCGGCTCACACTTTAAGTAGCTATCACGTCAGCCCAGTTCCTCATTACCCTCAACGCTACTGGCCCCCCTCCCCCCGAACAGAGCGGCGCGAGTACTCAGCCCGGAATACAGATAAACACAAGCGATTCTACTGCCCCTATTGTAGGAATACAGAACACAAACTTATCGCGTGTCCAAAATATAATCATCAGCCCACTCAAGGTCGTTGGGATTTCATAGAAGCCAACGACAGATGTCGTAAATGTCTAGGTCCGCATTTTGAAAATGAATGTCGTTCGACAAACTCATGCAAAGAGTGTGGAAGTGCAAATCACCACACCTCGCTTCATCGTCACGGAACTCCAAATTCTCCGGTGTCGTCAGCGCATTTGCTTCCTCCTCATTTACGTACACAACCCCGCCGGCGTGCTCAAGACAAGCCACATACCTACACGGCCTACACACAACATACGCGTGCACATCAATCATCATCATCAGACCCCAACCAATCGTCTGATCATGCACCGTCTACAACTCATCAATCTCAAAACAAAAAACAATGACTACCTACAATCACGGAGCACATAGAATTAGAAGATCAACCCAATAATTTAAAATGTCATTCAGCTCATAGTACACCTGCATCACATTCAGCTCATAAAATATCTAAATATAGTTCAGCCCAATATTCTGTAGAATCAGCCCAAGTAAATTCAACTCAGCACATAGAAAACCCATTAAAAACTCCAGTGTTACTTCCCACAGTCGTTTTAAATATATCTGATAAATGCGGAGAATATCACAAAGCTCGGGCTTTATTGGACTGTGGTAGCATGATAACGCTCATAACTCAGCGCATGACTAGAAATCTTAATTTGCAACCAAAACAATGTTCATTAAAAATTACAGGTGTAGGTGATCAGCACATACAAAATTCTAAAGGTTGGGTCACAATAACATTTAGGCCCACACACCGTGACACGCCATCTATTACTACTACCGCTCATATTCTCAAAGACGTTACAGGTTATTTACCTTTGCAAAAAATACCAGATGTTGTACAAGACTCAGCTCATCAGCTCATTCCATTGGCGGATCAAGCTTATCATACTCCTGCGCCCATTGATCTCATTTTAGGCTCAGACGTTTTGGGTCACGTTTTGGATGGTACTAAGATTGCTTTGGGCCCGGGGAAGCCCATAGCCTTCGGCACGATTTTTGATTTTGCATTTTACACTCATAGGACTCGTTGAGCACTCATGCGATTCACCTGTAGCTCAAGTTGGCTCTGCTCATGTTACTCATACTCATTATACTCAGTCGGCTCACTCTACACAGTCTGCTCATTCTACTCATGATATTTGCAAAAGCCTGGAAAGACTCTGGGAGTCGGAAGAACCCCAGCCTCGTTCTGCTCATTCAAACCCGCTACACGAGCAATGTGAACACATATTCAGCTCAACCACCATTCGTGACGATTCAGGCCGTTACATGGTGACTCTTCCCTTCTTATCAGATGCACCCGTATTAGGTAGTACTCATGCTATTGCTCTACGTAGATTTCTCAATCTAGAAAAACGGTTGCAATCCGATCACACACTGCGACAAAAATATATAGAATTCATGAACGAATACATAAACTTAGGACACATGACACCGTGTCATCCGTCTACATTTACTCATAAACCTCATTATTATATTCCTCATCATGGCGTGTTCAAATCAGGTACTGACAAACTCCGCACAGTATTTGATGGCAGTTGTAAGTCATCCAATGGAGTCAGTTTAAACGATTGCCTGCACACAGGTCCAGCACTTCAACGAGACATTGTAGATATTATTATATCATTCCGCGCACATCGTATAGTATTCAGCACTGACATAAAAATGATGTTTAGAAATATTCTCTTAAGACCAGACCAAAGACACTATCCTCTCATACTCTGGCGATCGTCTCCAGATCGACCTCTGCTCACATATGCACTCAACACTGTTACATACGGATTGCGCTCAAGTCCATATCATGCTATCCGCACATTATTACAATTAGCTGAAGATGAAGGTCATCGCTATCCTCAGGCTGCCGAAATTTTGCGTAAATTTGTTTTCGTGGATGATGTACCTTGCGGCCATGACACCATAGAAGAAGCATCAGCACTCCAAACTCAGCTCATTGATTTGTTATCACTCGGTGGATTTAAACTTAGTAAATGGACATCAAACACACCTCAGCTCTTGCAAAGATTTCCAGACGATCAATGCGAAATGCCTAAAGACTTTGACATCAGCGCAGAGTCTCCATCAATTAAGGTTTTGGGTATTAGATGGATTCCCCGGTCTGATAAATTTACATATCACATCTCATTACCACCAGTTACCCACATTACAAAACGTTCAATTCTTAGCACAGTAGCTTCTCTCTATGACCCAAACGGTTGGGTTACACCCGTCATATTCCGCGCAAAAATACTTCTTCAAAGGTTATGGTTAACTAAATTGGACTGGGACGATCCCACTCCAAATAATATTACAGATGATTGGCAGCGCATCTATCATGATCTTCCGCACATCTCAGATATACATTTTCCCAGACATATCGCTCCACACAAATTCAAATCAACATACTCACTTCACGGATTAGCAGATGCTTCGGAAAGCGGTTTTGCTGCAGTGATATATTTACAAGAATCAGCTCACAACGGATCTGTTAACGTTCACCTCATGATTGCTAAATCTAAAGTCGCACCGATTAAAAATAAACTCACAATCCCCAAATTAGAGTTGTCTGCTGCAACTCTATTATCTCAGCTCATGTTGCGTGTCTCCCAACAATTGTCTGCTCATCTCACAATTACACATCACGTTTGTTGGTCAGATAGTACCATAGTGCTTGCATGGATAAAAACTCCGCCCCATCGTTTACAAACATTTGAATCAAATAGAGTAACAAAAATTAACTCAAATTCACGCACACTTAAGTGGCGTCATGTACCTTCCCAATTAAATCCTGCTGACTGTGCAAGCAGAGGATTATCAGCTCAAGCTCTCTCCGCTCATGATTTATGGTGGTCTCCTCCTTGGCTCAAATTGCCAGAGGATACCTGGCCCAAGATGCCTTCAGCTCATACTCGACAAGACTTGCCAGGGCTCAAACCAAAATACGTACCATGCAATTTCTCGATACCCGGTGTCGATAGTGATCTGCTCACTCGCTTCAGCTCTTTAGAAAAACTAACTGGTGTCACTGCCTACATGAGGCGATTCATTCGTAACTGTAAACTAAATTCAAACTCGCGACAACTAGGCCCTCTAACTGTAAGTGAACGTAGAGAAGCATTACTCTTCTGGATCCGCTCTGTACAGCAGAATGCATTCGCAGAAGATATTCACCGCCTGCAAACCGATAGAATCTGCACAGTACGACTACAACGTCTGTCGCCTTTTACGCAGGACGGTCTCCTCAGAGTAGGAGGTAGACTCACTCGTTCGGAACTCACATACGATGCTCAACACCCATACATTTTGCCTAGTTCTAGTCCGCTCGTAGACCTCATAATAGATGACTATCATCGCATACACTGCCACCCTGGCACGGACACGCTACATGCTATTTTACGTCAGCAATTTTGGATATTATCTGCCCGCCGCATTATAAGGCACAGAACGTTTAAATGCATAAGATGTTGCCGCGCTCAGCCCGAAGTACCTATCATGGCTGACCTGCCAGCTGATAGAGTCATACCTCAGCCCGTATTTAGTCACGTATCAACAGATTTCGCCGGACCGTTTCTGCTCAAATCAAGTCAATTACGTAATGCTAAGTTAATTAAGGGATATTTTTGCATATTTGTTTGCCTCACTACAAAGGCGGTTCACTTAGAACCAGTCTCATCGCTCACTGCCGAAGCGTTTATTGCAACATTACAAAGGTTCTGCTCACGTCGCGGACTTCCGGTATTGATACGTTCGGATTGTGGCACAAATTATGTAGGAGCTAGGAATCATCTACTAGAGGTACAACAATTTCTCAATGACAATAACGACGCCATTTCTCATAAACTCTCAACTCAAAATATAACTTGGTTACTCAATCCGCCTAAAGCCCCATGGATGGGAGGTATCCATGAGATTAATGTTAAATCCACAAAGCAACTTCTATACCGTGTTATCGGTGAGCAACACCTCACTTTCGAGGAATTCTTAACTCTGCTCACTAGAATCGAAGCTGTGTTAAACTCTCGGCCCATCAGTCCACTTTCGTCCGATCCCACGGACTATCAGCCCCTTACTGCTGGCCACTTTCTCATTGGCCGTCCGCTCACAGCTCTCCCCGAGCTGACTCTAGATGAAAGAGTAATATCTCCGCTCAAACGCTTTCAGCTCATTCAATCACTCTCTCAGCGCTTTTGGAACCTTTGGACCAAGTCCTACCTCCATACCCTTCAAATCCGCTCCAAATGGCTTTCCTCTTCCTCTCCACCCAAAATTGGAGAACTGGTTCTGCTCAAGGAGGACAATTTGCCTCCTCTACAATGGAAGATGGGAAGAATCTCACGTCTGCTACCTGGGAAGGATGGAGTCATCAGAGTTGTGGACTTGGACACGACTCAAGGCCAGCTGCGGAGGCCTGTCGGCAAGATTGCCCGGCTCCCACTGGATTCTGCTCAGGATGGGGCTCAGCTCGCCGCCTGTGCGGGCCCCCCAGGATGTTCGCGCCAACACTAGCGCGACGTTTAGAATAAACACAAAGGACATCACTACGTGATGTATGGCCGACCGACTCGGGGGCGCTGTCAGAGAGTGACGAACACTTGCAGTTAGATACCCTTCCGCGCCGGATGCATTTTCAGCTCATCCCGAAACCTAGTGAACGCGAACGCTTGTGCGCATGTTTATTTGTGCTCGTTAATATAATACCAAATTCGCCGGCGAACCGCGATAAATCTATCGATAATCCGCTCAACAGCTGTGTAGTGTAGTGAGAAGAAACCTCCGCCCAGATACAGAACCACCAGCTCAACAATAAGGTCAGTCCCAGATTTCTCCAGCCCTCACATTAACCTATATACCTACTTCCCTCAGCTCAAAGTCGTATGTGTAAGTTCCTAGCTTACACACACGTATATAACGTACGTAATCTAAACTTTACCGTCAATGAGGTTTTGGTGCAATATTGATTATTTCGATTATACTGAAACTGAAAATCTAATACACTAAAATAAAATACGTAATTACTCGCACGCGCGCACGCACACACACGCACATAATTTCTTAAAATATGCTATGTTAGAATTAAATTCAATGTTTTATTAAATTGTATTGCAATTCTTGTTAACATTTCATATTGCTACAGCGAGGGTTGGAGGACTGGTGTCTTGAAATACAAGAAGAAACTGCTTAGTTTAAGACTCCAGTCTCCCCACAAAGTCCTGTACACTATATTGTAAATGTTAAAATTGTATATCAATTATTGTGGAGAGAAAATAAACTGTTATTGTTATTATTGATACAATAATATTATTATTATAATACTAACGTTGCCACCTGGCGTCGGTCGCTTCCTGTTCACTCCACCCATGGGCTCCACATACGTCACAGTATTGTTCGTCTTCTCTTTCAGTTTACCTTCTGTGTCGTTCAGTTTCTTCTTGGCTTTCCCCTCCCCGCGGATGAGCACTTGGGTTTTAGTTTTCAGGTCAGGCACCTAAAATTTATATAACATTAAAACATTTTTTTTTTTTCACATAAAGGACACTGGGAATTTTCTATGGAACAATTTGCTACGGTGACCAATGACGAAATCAGGCTAGACGCGAGCGTCATTACACCTGGATTACTACACAGGTCATACGATATATACATCTATGGGTAGTGGGGTAAACGTCTCTTTTGTTAGCTTTTATTTTTATAACATTTAATTTCCTTATACTTCGGTCATTCACATAATACGTAAAGCACTTGGGTGCTTCGGCATGAACAGGTTGGCTCCACCACATAGATACAACGATCTCACAGAAAGTCGACATGAAAAACTTAGGTACGTCGTTTTGCCAAGAGGCAAGGTTTCACACATGACTTTCTTCAAGCAACCTCCAAAATGGTTTACAAGTTGGTCCCCCCCTTGGCATTTCTAAGCTATAGGAGATAGAAACTTGTAAGTTTCCATGCTGATAGATCATGCTAAACTCTTTAGGAAAAATATTTTGACCGAAATCGGACAATAGCTTTGAAGTAATTGAAAGAAAACCTATTGCGCGTTGAAAGTTACAGAACCGCAATCCTTAGACATGTCCTGACATGCTCTTGGTTAGGTTATTTTTTAAATGGAAGCCCAAGATCCAAAAGCATTTGTAAATTTCCAACGCTATGGATATCCGCAGCTTGAATTGCTTAATATCACACAATCCACCTGCACCTTTGTTATCTCAATACTTACAACTTTCTCAAAAAGTACACTCGGTCCACTAGTGTACCCGATCACCAGATCCCCAGCCGATGGCAGCCTGCAGCAGCTCAGTTGGAGTGGCGTAGCGTCTGGTGTCGTGACGTGGATGGTGACAGACGGCTTGAGGGGTTTGGTGGTGGCACTGAAAAAGTAGTGGAGAGATTAAGCGCCCGTTTACAAGTTTTACACAAATTGTCTGTTTTTCCAGTACATTTTGCGATCAAATGAAACAAAATCCTACAAAACTAACAATATAAGAAGTATTGTATTCAGTGTGTTTTAGTATACCTACGCTTAAAATTGCTCACTTCACTCCACTCCACTGTGTGCGAGTTTTTGTCATTACTCGTCGTGAAAAAGTTAACAACAATTTGGCATCGAAACAACGCCCCTAGTGGCAAACTGTAGTTAACTTCCTCACAGCGAGTAGTGACAAACACACTCACCCCAATGAACTGCGTTACTACTAAATGTTACTCTGAAAACATTAATTTCATTGAACCTTCCCTAAATCTAAAGGTGCTAGGTTGTGAGATTGCATATCACTTTTCTAAGGTTCTGTAGTCTGTACCCAAAGGGTAAAATGGGACCCTATTGCTAAGACATTGCTGTCCATCCGTCCGTTTGTCGGTCACCAGGCTGTATTTCGTAAGATTTTTTCGCTATTTTTGGTTGGATATTAATACTAGTGCTCGATATTCGTACTGATAGTTGTATAGATAATGGTACGGAACCCCTCGTGCGCGAGTCCGACTAGCACCAATTTTTAAATTAACTTCTCCGCGTGACGATATGTTTTTAGAATGAGGTAAAGCTTTTTTTATATTTTGATGGCCACTGCTGCTCACTGGACGTTGTCACGTCAGCACGTCGTCGCTCAAGCCGGTTCAGTCGCGGGTTCGAATCCCGCCGAGGGAAGAAAAAAAATTCTATGTTCCTGGGTATAAAAGTATTATAAATATACTTCCCGTTGTCTGGTCCCAGTAACACAAGTTCATCGGCTATCTAGCACGGGACCAGATTGACGTGGTGTGAAGCGTCCATAGATATTATTATATTATATATTTTCTTCCTTATATCAAGCATCCTTTAACATAACTATTAACCAAAACTTACCCATTAATAGCATGTCCGTAGTAATGTATCACTCCACTCCTCGTACACGCAGCTAATCTCAATCTAGTGGTATTATCCTCCGTCTGTAACTCCGCATCAATGATCCTAGGAGCGTCTTCCAGCACGAAGTTGTATGTCGGAGTGGGAACGGTCGGAGCGCTGATGGATTTCTTCCTCTGTCTTTTACTCGGTGTTTCCTCTTCGCCGTTCTGTTGGGGTAGGGAGTCTTCTGTGATTGCCACATCCCAGAATGATAGTAGCCTTTCATTTCTAGAAATAATAAAAATATTGTTTGCGATAATTTAACTTGGGATTCATAACTTTGAAAAATATAATTTAATTTTAAATAATTACTATTTTACTATTTATTTATAAACAATAACTCCCTTACTCATAAAAGTATTGAGACAATGGATAAGTTATTCAATATTCCTGTCTTTGTCTGTCATGTGACATATCAGACAAAGACAGCAACATTGAATAGCTAATCAGTTCTGTTAATATTTTTATTAGTAAGTGGGCTAGTCTAGCATACTCACTAATAAAAATATTAACAACTTCACATTACATTTTGCTTGAATAAAAAGGCTAGATTGATTGATTTTTTTTTATTTTACAATGTAAAAGCAACATTTGACTTGCATCTTATGAAATATAAAATCATCTAGCAACAACACTGAAAATTATATACACATATATCTATAATATATCACTATTACAGATATATGTGTGTATAATTTTCACTGTGCTTATAATGTTTCTCTAATCATGTTGTATATATTTTGTAATTTAATTAAAAAAAAAATAGGTCAACAATGACTCTTTTTTTGCATAAATGAATAGTACTCTTAAATATGTGTAACATCTCAGAAGAAACAGTATATATTAAGTAATTAATATCAATATTTTTAAAGGCACACAGTGATTTGTAAATATAGAATTTAGCATGTCTTGTGAAAATGCCCCAAACAAAAGTCTGAGAGAAATATATAGGTTGCCTGAACATAATATTTATTTGCTAATACCTCCTAATACCTCCAAAATTATTCTTTTTAAATTTATAATTACTTTAATTAATGCCTTTGTAAGTAAACTAATGTAGGCTTTTTACACTGATTATGTAATAAAATATTCCAACTTTTTTGTAATCAAGTAATAATACCTCAATATTTCAGAATAAAAAAATTAAACTAAATATTTTACATATAGCCAACTATCCTATCATCAATTCCTTCATTTATCTCAACACAAATACTTACTGTGACCCCTCTATTAACCAGCAGAATTTGTTGATAGTGGCTAACGTCAGCAGGGCATTTGGTGAAGCGTTATGACCGAAACATTTGACCACTGTTGCATCTGAACCATCCAGTCTCCACAACCTTATTTGTGAGGATGCTGTTATTACAAATTTTGATGTTGTGTTCTGAAAAATATAAATACTTATGTAAGTTAAGAAATTAACATTTATATTGGAAATACAATATATAAAAATAGTAATTTCTTTGTCAGTCATTTTGACAGGAAAGTCAGTAGCAAAATGTTTACATGTAATATTACTGATTGTTATCTACTACAGTGAAAACCTACAGATTATAACAACACTGAAGGGACCAATGAATTGTGGTCGTAATAGCAGACAGTCATTTAAGCCGATGATAAAATGTTCATAATTTAATATGACGAACTTTGTTTTCATTGCGAAATGTGTTAATACAGTGAAAACTGATTATAACAACATTGAAGGGACCAATAAACAATTGTCGTACTAACCGATATCTGTTATAACCAATAGTAAAATGGTCATGTTGTGACATAAAATTCATCAACAATTCGTCTTAATACCTGATTCATCGTTATAAATGATTTTGTTATAGAAGGTTTTCTCTGTATTTTCTTGTTTCCTTCTAGTCTATAAAATTGAGTGTTTTATTACTAAAGTAAACATAGTGTTCTATGAGATCAAGTCCCAATTACACACACACTGGATAGTAAATATCTATGGACGCTTCACAATAATTTTTATTTTGACAACATATACACAAATACTAAACAAGTTGCATGTAAAGTAGCAGATAAAATATTAGTGATATGTACATATTTAACCAATTTTTATGAGTTAAGAAATGTAATAAAATCTGCGTCTTTGTGGAATGATATGCAATACGGGAGATGACTACATATAAAATATTTAGTTTGATTAATATACTAAGAAATATTGAGGCATTACTCCTTGGTACATGTTAAAAAAATATAATATTTGATGTGTAGTTTGTTACAAAAGTACAAAAAAGTTTTTTTTTTTGCTAAATTAGTAAACAAAACCTACATCATTAGTTTACTTACATGATATGCAAAATCATTTATTACTGTATGAATTTAAACGTGCAAATATCGGATATATTTACATATATGTTCCTGCACCTATTTTTTTTGTCTGTCCATCTGTTTGTTCTGGCTAATATCTGAAACGGCTGGACCGATTTTTACGAGATTTTCACTGGCAGATAGCTGATGTTATAAGCTCTAACATAAGCTACTTTATCTTAGGGTTCCTTTTAAAAAATAGGGTCCCGTTTCTGTTAGATAGAACTAACCAAGCTAGCTATTCATAGCAAGCACCAACTAGTTGATTTATATAACAGGTGTAGTTGATATTAGGACTAAAGACCACACTCAGAGACATTTAATGCTTACATAAAGAGATACTTTGATAAAGATAAAAGTTTTGACATAAAGTCCATGCAGTTTCTGTGAAAATCTCTTCTAAGTGACTCCAGTAAGCATTAAATGTCTCTGAGTGCAGCCGTAAATGTCACAAAAAAAACTATTATTTATTCATCCAGATTAGATGGCAATTTCCTTTCAATTTTTCTGATGAAAGTTAAAAGTATTTTATTACACACTTATTTTTTCATTACACAATAATAGAATAATAAAACAAGATAACTTACAAGATTATGTGGCACAATTTTGATGTTACTGACCCTGTCTCCTTGTTTCTTACAGTTAATATTTACATTATGTAGGTGCTTCACGTGTGCCGTCGTCAAGTCCCATTCAACAACATAACTACTTGTACAACTGAATAGACCAAATTTTCTATGCCAGTCCAAAGACTGAACTTTCTTTTGTACATTAGAATTATTCTGGCCAGTTAACACTGATTCAACTTTAGCTTGTGCGATTGAATAGACGAGTATGATTCCGTTAGTTGTCCCCAGGGCTATACATTGTGATTCTTGATCACTTATAGATCTTCGTCTCACTTTTCGTGGGCTCTGAAAAGAGGTTATGTTGTCATGTGTACATAACTTAAAAAGTCATAATTTGAACAAATATTGAGTAGTTTATGGCACTGGTAGATAAAGAGCAGTAAAATATCTTTCCCATGGATACAAAAAAAGCTTAATTACGCAAAAAATACAGAAACCACGTGTGGTACTTACGTTTGAAGTGTTTACGTTTATCCACTGTAAACAGCATGGCGGAGATGTTAAATGGTTGTCTGGCGTATACTCCTGTTTTAGCACATTTGTCTCTGTATCCCATATCCTTAATCTACCATCTTGACTTATTGCAGAATAATATTTTCCATCATTCGAAAAGGCGGCCTCTGCCATCTTTTAGAAATGTCAACTGATGATTTTGACAGATTTGGCATAGGCATGAAGACAATAAAAAAGCTTTTCGTTTCACGCACAGCGTCTTTAGTTTTTTTGAAGTATATTAAAATTATTGCTCTAAAATAGAAATTTAAAATGTGGACGATAGCAAACAATTTTTATATAAAATAAAGTCAGTTTACTGACGATAGTTGAACGTGACAACGTCATAAGAAAATACTGATGGATCGCTCACTCAAGTAGGAGAGAGACAGATTCCGCGCTCTCGCTTGCACTTCAAGCCCTAAATGGAACGCCTCAGAGCGAGGTAACGCCGCATGAGTCATGTTTTTTCGTGCGTGCAGCCGGATCCATCGAATTATAAGACGTTATCACGTCAACAGTGAAATTTTATAAACTAAAGGGTTTTTAAATGCGAAATTAATAGTGATTTAACTAGCTAGCCTTATACGCTACCTATTTATGAATTAATAATAAATAAATAAGTTTTAATTGTCACAAATTTTAATATGCCGTTTTCTTTTTTAGTTTTGAATGTGTAACCTTTGAATGTGTAAGAGATATAGAGATTTGTTCCTAAGCTTACTTTTCCACAAGCCGGGTTTTCCGTTGACGTCATTATAGTAAAAACAGCACAGTAAATAAAATCTGTGCTAAAACAATATAGATGAAAATCGAGCACACGAGCGTCGAGTTGTCAAATTGCTACCGTGTGGTCGATTTTCAACTTTATTGTACTATGTGGGCAGCGTTCTATTTTTCTCCTAGTATGATAAATATAAATTTTAGGATATTAATTACTTTTCGAAACCCCCGCCGAATCGATGGAAATTGAAACTGCTGGAAAACTACTTATTATGGGAAAATGACTACTATTTCTGGCAACACTTTAAATTTACGTTCCTTTTCATCCGTTTCGTTCCGTGTTTTCTGATCCGTCACCAATAACCATCACCAACATTCCTTTTTCGTAATTTTCATTATTGTTATGTCGTGTATCTCGTTTGTATGTCGCGTCGAACGGTCCTTGAGATATCTCGAACGAATGTAGATTGTAGTGATTGTAGTTTTTTTTATTAGTTAGTTCTGCTCTCGTTCCACTTTTTATTATTCCTATTAATTTTCTTATTTCTTTACCCATGCTTGTGCTGTGTCTGTGTTTACGAAAGTGAAACAAAGGCTGTGTCCGTAGTGAATTTGTGCTATGATGTCACTGTTTATAAATCCTTGAACAATGAGTGTGAGTGTTGAGGATGTTACGAGTCCTCTTTCTGTTGGTCAGAAGAGTTTGAACGAAACCCCGACGTCAGAAGATATAAATAAAAGCGATGAGGCGAGTCCAACCGATCAATCCGAACCATCTACTCCTAAGCCACATCCTATGGCGTTCACCATTGATTTCGGTACCACTAAGCCCATTGATAACCGAAGACTCGAGGAGCTAGCCAAGAAGTCCCAGGCTAGGCATCAAAGAGTGCAATCAATGTCTGTTAGTCAGCCTAGATCAAGCCCTATCACTAGACCGCCTATGAGCGCCAAATTACCTCGAAAAGCCCAAGGGTACAACTCTGAAGGATACTTCTCCTCGGACCAGGAAGACAGCTGCCTGTCCGGGTCTGTGAAACTCCGTAACAGCCTCCCAAACTCAGTCACAAGTCCTAGTACAAATAGAAATCTTAAATCACCTATAAACGACATATTTCTGGCCAAAAGAACGTCCAAAAGTCCTATAGTAGACAGTATACTGTCTAGGAGTGATAATTTTAGTGCAAGACAGGCTTTGAACTTACCCCTCAAATGTACTGGTTCCTATAAGAAAGACGTCCATCGTTCACCAAGTTATAGTAATTTAAACCATAGACAAATGTCTGATATTATTGATAAAAGTCCTGAGGGTGTTATGCTGACTGATATTTCTAGTCCGGAATTAGATATTTTGACACCCGACAATGGCTTATCTACCCCAGAGCCAAAGAGTCCCACCAGAAAAATGAGAGCAATGTCAGAAACACCAGATCTGTTGTACAAAAAATGTAACCCAATGTCTGAACCACTGTATATCGATGATGATATTGATGCAGAGTCCAATCATTCGTCAACTGGTACCTACACTATAGAAGGTGATAATTATACCGAAGAACAGAAAGCGAGGATGAGCATAGATAGAACATTTGGAGCTGACTTAACCGATACCACTATCGATGAAAGCATACCTGATAGTAATATTATAGAAAACCATACTGAAGTCATCTTTACATATCCAACGCAATGGGCAATCACAAAAGAACCAAGAAGAGACACTTGCTTGAGAAATCCGATTGCAATAAAAAAATTAGACATACCAAACAAAGTGTCAAAAGAGAAAAATGTATTAGAAATATCATGTTGCTACGAATCACCAACCGAGAATGATTTAGCAACACAAACATCCAAACAAATTAAATCAACGCGTAGCTATTTAGAGAAAATAAAGAATAGAGTGCGAACTATAACCGAAAAGACATTTGCTAAGTCACCTCCTAAGCATGGAGAGCATTTTGATCTAGGGACATTCACATCAGTAACCACGTCTGGTGTTCTAAGTTCCAAATATACTTCAAAAACTGAATACATGCCTAGAAGACGGTGTAGTTTGACTAAATCTGAAATAGACCAAACTGACTACATACACAGACTATCGAGGGAGTCTTCTGTACCTGTATCTTTACCGAGTAACAAACTAAACGAGGCTAAATTTGAGAGTACAGCTTTGAAAAATGTTCAAAAGAATCTAAGAGAAAATATAAATACGGAACTAAGTCCAGAACAAATTGGAAAATTATCGTACATGAGTCTAAACAGGTGTAAAGGAGACAAAACATGGATACAAGATTGGGCTGACAGTGTTAAAAATTATAATAATAATACATTAGGAAAGGAGTCTGATTTGAATTCTACTTTTAATGTTGAAGAGCGTCCACCTATTAGTCCGAGACTCATACCGTCAAAACGTAAGTTATTTATTATTATTTTTTTAATCCTGTATTTGATTTTGTGTACACCAATTATATTATTATTATGAATAATTAAGTAGACAGTTATTAACACCTGATTAAATACTGCGTATTTTTAATTTAAACATTCCTTGTATTGAAATAATACATATTATATTGTTGCAATTGCTCTTTCCAGTAATATTTAATTATTTATCCAATTTCATTGAAATCAAATTCGAAAATTTATTTTAGGAATTATTATTTGGCATAAATGAGTCAGATTCTAGAATACCACTGGCAAATAACACTTAGTGTGACCATACAGACATATGTGATACATACAGATATTCATTTTCTATATTCCCTATATTTTTATCATAAAATACTACTACAATTATAAATGTGAAAGTTTGTGAGGATGGATGGCTGGATGTTTGTTACTTTCACGCAAAAACTACCTTAGGATTGTGATGAAATTTGGTATGTAAAGTACTACACTTTAGGCTGTGGATTAAAAGTTAAAACATAGGCTACATTTTATCCCGAAAAAGTAAAGTAGTGTATTTACGAGGGTGGAGCCGCAGGCAAAAGCTAGTTTACTTAAATGAGTACATAATATTTTCAAGTGACAACTTTTTATTATACAAATAATATACCTAACTTGTAACTAGCGATGGGCAATGTTTTGAATATGCCCGGCGGGCAGATTGGGAGAAAACTCGGCATTTTGGGCATTTATATTTTTATGCCCGATAAATGTCCAATCACTGAGCATAAATAAAATTGACACTGTATTTGAATAATTTCAACTAGAAGAAGCTAAAAAATAATCGAGAACCCATTGTTATCGATCGCCGGCGCAGAACTCGCCGGGTTAATTTATTTTTAGGTGGAATAATTAAAGGTTAAGTAGGAAAACATACTTTGATCTGAGTAATTTAGTTTTAATTAGTCTTTATTAAAATTATTTTAAAAAATCATGTTAAATTAACATTTTTATTTATTACAATATATGGGTCTATGTAAAATAAGTATTAATTACATAATACACTAATTATTCACTAATAATTAGTGTATGCGCGCACTGGCGACGGAGATAATTTTGTCCCCGTGCGCGCAATGCTTTATGTAACTAATACTTATTTTACATAGAGGGTATATGTTATAATAGAAGCAGAGGCATGTCGAGGTTAAAAATGTCCACACTTAAACTGACCAACTTTTGGAGTTGTTTGGGGCCATCTGTCATCTTGACATTTGCTTTCCGCTGTCATATTCATAGGCTTAAATTTTTTGGCAAAATCTTCTGAAATCAAGATGGCCATAGTGTAACTTTTTCTTATATGAAGATGTTTTCTGCCAAATGTTTTAATAATAATAATATACAATATCCTTTTCACGCTGTACTTTTTGTTATTATGAGATCAATAATACAAAATCATAATTTCAAAACAAAAATAGGTAAATTGAAATAGGTACTAATACCTATTACCTACTTACCTAGTACCTCATAAAACAAAAAAAACGTTTAAATAATCTGGAATTTATTAAAAAATAATTTGAAGCAAAAAAATAACTTAAATTAATAGTTTAGGCCAGCATAGGAAACAAAATATCATATATTCAGTTTTTTTTCTAACAAAACATTTATGCCCAGATAAATGCCAATGGGCAGGAATTTATCGGGCACTTATGTTCATTCTACCCAATCTGCCCAAAACGCCTGGGCGTTTACCTATCACTAATTGTAACACATAATAAAATAAAGGAAACAAAAGCCATTTCTGTCTGCTCCACTAAGATAAGTAAATGTGAGATTTGAAAGTATAATAAACTTTTAACATTATGTAAGTTTATAATGTTGCTTTTTTAATTAAAAATAATTGTGGCATAATTACTCTCAAAGATAGTGAAATCATAGAATATTTTTCTCGGGTAAGGTCGATTCTGCTAATTATTTATAAAATGTATGGTGGTAGCAATTGTTAATGTCACAAGCCCAATATATTGCTCTCTTTCTTATTGCAAAGCACCATTCAAAAAACTGTTTGGCCAGTGACCCACCAACACATTTCATACCTATCTCAGTTAATAGGTCTTGCCACGCTGATAATTATTTAGTATGGCGACATTTACCTCAGGGTAGACAGACAGAAATTGGAATTTTATACTTTGTAAAGATTATATATATAGTGATATATATTATTAGTAAAAATATGCTAAAAAGAAAAAGAAGACTAGTTAGATACAGTATGAAATGAAGTCGCTCAGTTCTCTGTTAGCTTAGATCTTTTAAACTAAGCAACGGATTTGAATGCAGGTATCAGTAATGGATAGAGTGATTCAAGAGGAAGCTTTATATGGATAATACATCGCACCCGTGCGAAGCTGGAGTAGGTCGTTGAATAATAAACAAAAATAAATCAAATTTCTGTTAAAACTCCACTCTAGAGGTGGATATCGCTATACTAAATAATTATCAGCGTGGCAGGAGCTATTAACTGAGATAGGTTTTAAGTCTGTTGGTGAGTGAGAACGATTTTGAATGGTCCTTTAAATTGTATAATCGTTATTTTTTTAAGATTGACAAAAATGGGGTTTAGATTGTTTATTATCATGTCATGTCTAACATTGAATAGACGGAAAACACTTTTTTTAGGCGACATGCTTTTTGGATCAAAAATGTGAATTTCAAATATTAAAAAGTAGAAAAAAAAGAACTAACATCATAAAAAAATTTGAGGATTCAACTAATGCCATTCAATATTTTATTCATAAAATTAGTGGTAAAAAAAAGAAGTACTAATAATTGTCTATATTTAGTTTATTAGAAAACAATAAGTGCAATTGACTTTAAATATTAGATAACATAATCTATAAGATATGTTATCTAGGTAGTTAAGAAATAATGCAAGATATTAAATGTCTAAATTTATAATTCATGGCCAAGTTTTATCCATGCTTCCGTTAGTGTAAATAAATAAAAACAAAATTTTCAAAAGAGAGAACACTTAGAAAATCGCTCGTGAGTTCTTAGCCTTAGATGAGAAAGTTTTGTCCCCTAGGCCCTAATGCATAATCGTAATGAATTAACATATTATCGTAAATAAAATTTTTTAGGTGAACACAACTCTTAAGGAAATTTTGATATTTATGTGTCAGAATTTACAAATATTGTGTTTAAAAATGTGTTAATATTTATAACAGTATAATACCTACATAATGCTTTTAAAATATATGATAATAAGAAAATTGTTTTATTGTTATTTTGTTACTGTTAAAATGTACGACCTCGAAATAAAGGAAATTGTTACTTTGTGAGTCACTCTCAGCTGTAAGTTATGATACTATGTAGATGTTTTGGTTCACCCGATTAAATAAGGCTATCATAAATTATAGGCCATTAGAAAGGAGTTGGCGCCTACAACATGTATACATGTTACGTTGTGTGCTGTCTATGAATAATCATGACGTGCCACGTCGCGTAATGCTTATATTCATAGACAGCACACAAGGTAACATGTGCATGTTGTAGGCGCCAACTCTCCTTAAAGATAACATTCATCAATCTACATGCAAGAGACTTGCGCGTGGACTACATCGAAACAACGCCCCTAGCGGTAAATAGTGGTAACTAATACGATAATAATAGTGGTAACTAACACCCCTCTTTTTGCGTCGAGATTAAAAAATTAACTGCGAAATTTTTTATTCAATAATTAATCATATGGCGGAATTCTCAAACGCGTATTAAAGTTATGTGGCTCTCAAACAAAATATAAACGTCCAAAAATAACCCTAAAAAATCCTCTTCCCTAGTCCCTAGAGGATTGTTTTTCCTAATTTTACGGAGAACCCCTAGGTTGGCAACCAAATCCGTGGTCTGCTCCGGACCAATTCCGTACGTGTGTTATAGGCTATAGCTTTAAGGCTGGGACTTGGGACTGGGGAAGGCCCCAGAAAATTCTGAGCATTGAAAATAGAAATTTGCACTAAAACAATAGAGTTGAAAATCGAACACAATAGTGTCGAGGCAAACGTCAATGTCATATATATGTCATATATAGCTCGACACTCGAAACTTCCATTTTCAACTCTATTGTATCAGCACAGAGTTCTTTTTTCAGTGCTCTGAATTTTGCACCGGCGTTCCGAATTCCGGAGCATATAGCCAGCCTAAGGATCACACTAGTAGTAAATATAATAATAAATAAACTATTATATGATTCATAATTAGGTCGTTGCCGCGCTGACCGCTGATAAGGCATGCTGTTATCACCGCTAGGGGTAGATTACACACGTCTAGAGGTGTGAAAGTAACGAAAAACGCGTACCCGTATGTATTCGTCACTATAACAATTTTTGTACTCGTTACTATAGTATCGGTACGTTACTCGTTACTTCTGTAACCTCTTAACATGCTATGTTATGTTACGGCAACGAATCAAGTCGTACTCAAGTTGGTATTACGTACCAAGCTGCGTTAGGTGCATTTTTTTTTACTTTTCCGTTTTTTACCCGCACTACTAAAATGCGAGTAACGAAATGTATTCGTGTGTACCGTTCCGTTACTCGGTACTAGATGGCGCACCCGTTACTCAGTACCGAATACATCCGGTTTGCTGCAGCTCTACAACACGTCCATAAGCAGATTGTAAACACGTGTAGAAGATGCTTAATAAATGTGTAATTAATAATTTAAATTCGCCATTTTTAGGGGTTGGTTGGTTTTACGACCAAAGGTTAAAAACGGGTTCTTATAACTGAGACTTCGCTGTCCGTCTGTCACCAGGCTGTATCTCGTGAACCGTGGCAGCTAGACAGTTGAAATTTTCACGGATGATGTATTTCTGTTGCTGCTACAACAAAATATACTTAGACAGAGTAAAATAAATATTTTTTTAATCTTATATAAAAAACTTTATTTATTCGCTGTTTTTTTAACGGCGAATAAATAAAGTTTTTTAACCTCAAATAGAGAAAAACCGGCCAAGTGCGAGTCCGGGCTATACAATTATTACTAATATCTAGAACTAGTATTTTTATATTTATAATATTATCTATTATAAATATAAACATACTAGTGGTAGATATTAGTAATAATAATTGTATAGATAATGGGTACGGCACCCTTCGTACGCGAGTCCGACTCGCACTTGACCGGTTTTTCTCTATTAGAGGTACCATTGGTCATATCAAAATTAAATCATCAACAGGAAGTTGGGTTTAAGAAATTGGATTCTGTGTTGAAATTTCATTGCGTTCGATAACACTTTACGTATTATTTATAATTTATTAACTTTTTTAATTAGTTACGAATATTAATTATTACTTTCATTTTCAGCTCGCAGTCCCGTATGCGGCACCCCCACCAAGATACCAAGTCCGGTCGGCACTCTACTGTACCGGAGGACACCTGTGAGTATATTCTGTTAGCGCTAAGTATAGCCTGACCCAGTGGCGAAGGCTGGTTCTCCTTTATAGGGAAGCCCTAGCCTGTATAATTGTAGTTATGGAATATGGATTTGGACGACGGTCTTTAAGTGATAACTGATAAGTGTGCTGTGTGCGAGTTTTCGTCACTACTCACCGTGAAGAAGTTAACTACAATTAGTATGGCATCGAAACAGCGCCCCTAGCGGCAAACAATGGTAACTAATTCAATGCCATACTAATTGTAGTTAACACTTCTTAATGGTGAGTAATGACAAAAACTCGAACTCCGCACAAAGGTGGTAAGTGAAGCCAATAGGTATGGAGTTATAGGAAACCCACGCCACTGGCCTGACCAGCACGTCTAGCATAAAAAAAAACTTTGGCCTTTTCATCTGTTACTGGATGATTTATACAGTATTCTCCGAGCGAAGTGACCACTCTTGAAATACTGTAGCGCCTGGGACAGGCGGTTTTAAATGACGTACGGTTGCCCAAGCACACACGGCATTCTGACGGCACAGTCAGCCTAGTCCAGAGGAGCTACTGGTCAATACGTCCGGGGCCAACCGTGTGAGGGTTTACTCGCGATGTTCTCCTTCACCGTCAGAGCGTGCGTATAATGGTACATGAGATCTCATTGGTACACGCCACAACCTGAGTATCGAACCTGCACTCTCTCGAGTGCGAATCAAACGGTCTACCTACTGGGCCACGTATCATACACGTTTAGCATAACCACGGTAGAAACGGTAGAAAAGAAAACGACTGACTGATAAAGGAGAGGTGTCATTTTGTCCATAATATCTCTGATGCCCGTTTTCACCAACTGATTCCTAAACAACTCTTATGTAAGTGACCCTTTAGATAGGTGGTCTCCTAAAATCGGCACCTACCTAATTTCATTTTCATCAAGCTGGGTAACACTTAGCTAGGAAACTCCTAGTTAAGTGACAGTATTTTTTTTTTCTAATTTGCGCTCATACTATTGATATTTTATCGATAAATGTAACATTGCAAATTCTAGTATAAATAATTCACAGATAAATAATATAACATAAATAAATCCAAGTTAGTGTACTTTTGTATGCTTTGGTAAATTATTCAGCAATTTTAATAACTAAATTAGTAAGACGAAGACGTACAGCATTTTTAAAAATGTACTGTGCTGTTAATTAAAAAGTAATAATGTCAGTTTTACTGATGAGTGACAGACGAGTCATTTGATGTTGTTTATTTACAATTCACAACCACGTTTACTGTCTCACGATCTCCAAATTGTTCGTTTATTCTTTTGTGGTTAATTATTATATCATTTTTGATTAGATTAATTAAAAATATTTTTCATTAACTACAGTTCGCTGCCTGCTACTTGTGATATACCTATTTGTATGAAATTATATCAGAGACGTCCAAGTAGGTAATGGTACACATGTAAATACATATTAAAAGAACAATCACTGCTTTTGATTTCGACATGATATTCAAGTATTATTAGAAAATTTGTTTGGTTAAGGAGTATGTAGGTAAGTACGAGAAAAGTACCTAAATGTAAAATGTAAATGAATAATACACTGACCTGTCTTTATACTCAAGATGTTCAATTTCTAATAAAAATATTATTCTCTGTTTTGTTAACCTACATCGGATGAAGAAGTCGATATCATATCATACTCTTTGGCGATATAAACGGGGTCTTTTTGGTAGCAAGTCATTAGAAAATAATCCAAGCAGTTCAACAGCGTCTAAAGTTACCAATAACTAGCATAGATCATCTTCCATTTCAAGAGATTCACGTTTTTTCAATCACAATGTAATGTTAGGTGACAGTTAAGTCGCGAAATATCGGGCCCCTAAAGTTAGAGGCCCTCCTAAGGTCTTAGGTGACACCTAAGCGTTGGTGAAAACCGTTTTTCTTAAGAGGCGCCCTAAATGGCCGCTAAGGGACACTTAAAATTAGGAGTCAGTTGGTGAAAACGGGCATCAGTATCTCTATTCTTGTGTCTAGAGTAGACAAATCGCATTTATTTGTTGGTCATGCTCATTGTAAGCGTGCTGGAATAAAACGCCTGCCGGTGTTACCAACTCTCAAAAATATTTCTCCCCAAACTTGAGTAAAAAAAAACCCCCGAAATTGCTACGATTACTAGAAAATACCCTTAATTTTTTTTTGCAAATGTGAATACTTTGGTTTGACATTGACATCCCCCAATAATTGGTGAAAATAATTGATCTAATTTCTTATGGTTCAGGAGATTAATTATATATATTACAAACGATTTCAAATTCTTGAGATTTGAATTTAAATAATACCACCAAATTTAGAATTTTATCACTAACATCCAAAAAGACGGTATGTCTCGCGTCGCGTCACGCGTAGTGACACCACATGAAAATCTGCTTTGTAATGGAGTACGTAGCTATCAACAAAATATTGACACAAAATCTATTAAGTAATATGTATCATGCACAAACATTTGCCATACTCTTATTGCTATAGAGATAACGTCGAAATGTCCTTTATCGGCGACTGTGCTATGTCAAGACTTAGTGTTGTAACATTACCTAAACACTGATAACTCTTATCACATAGATAGTGCACTGTATCAACAAAAACTTAATAGAGATGTCTAACGGCCGAAAACTGAAACGACTGTTCAATTAAGTGACGCTCGAGTCACATGCTGTCCTTGTTATTTCGGCTAGCCGAGACAGCGACAGCCTGTGAATAGGAGGGCTCCTAATTTTGATTGGCGTTTCGGTATATGATCGAGAATCCGGCGGCCCCGGGAAAATTCAGACCACTGAAAATAGAACTTTGCGCTAATACAATAGAGTTGAAAATCGAACGCACGAGTTTCAAATGAATTGGCAATGTCAAATCTGACAACTCTGCACTCATGTTTTCGATTTTCAACACTATTGGAGACTAGAGTGCGATTCTCAGTGCTCTCATTCTCCCTGGCCATACGGATTCCGGACAATGTAGTCCGAGCCTTAAAGTTGCATGTTGTCCTTGTCATTCTGCCAAGCGTAGCCTGTCATTTAGGAGGCCCTTTCACTTTAAGAAGACGTTTGACTATTTAGCTTTTTAGCTATTTTAACCTTCTAGGTTCTACCAAACGCTTCAAATATGTTCTCTATGTATATTCCATTTGAAAACTTTGAACACACAAGAAGGACTTGTTGAAAGAATGTGACAATGAAGCTAGATATATCTCTCTCACGCAATTGAAGGTATATTTGTTTCTTTCTAGTAGATGTAGATTTTCGTAGATTTCCACTAGTTTGCGACTTTGTGTGGGCGATAACTTTACTAATCCTATTTTCAAAGGCGAGAACTGGCGGTAATATTTCTATTATTATCTGTCTAAATCTGTGAAATATTATCCGAATCAGTACAGCTATGTCACTGGGTAACAAATAGGTGTAGTCCGCGCACGAGTTGAATGCAGACCAAGGAATGCGATAGCTATCAAAATCAGGGACACTGTACAAAACAGGCGTGTGAGGCGTGGTGCGCGGGCGGCGGGGACTTTTCGCCTCAGGTCCCGACTGCGTTCAACTCGCGCGCGGAGAGTAAGGCTGGAACTATATGCTCCGGAATCCGGAACGCCGAAGAAAATTCAGAGCGCTGAAAATAGAACTCTGCGCTAATACATTAGAGTTGAAAATGGAAGTGTCGAGCTGTCATATTATGTCATTGACATTTGATTCGACACTTGTGTGTTCGATTTTCATCTCTTTTGTACTAGCGCAGAGTTCTATTTTCAGTGCTCTAAATTTTCCCGGGCCCACTGGAGTCCGGATCATAAAATCCCAGCCTGTCTAACTTTTAAATTGTTTTAAATAATTTCAGTTTACTTGCAAGTTAAAGATTAGCACCATCTATGTTTGGCAACGTGAACTTAATTAAAAACTAAGGGCTACCCTCAAAATGTCAAAAAGCTTTTTTTAAGAACAGTAGGTGGATACTGATCAGCCTTTTGTTATTTTTAAACAATTTGTAACTTAGTCATTTAGTACATGGTAAACACCCCTTATATTATATCTATAATAATGATTATTCTTTTTAATTATATTATTTCTAATTCTACTTTATTTTAATGACTCAAGAGACAGAGAGCACTATTATGTACAGACTAAGGACCTTTTCCACAATCTACTGACAAGTGTCAGATAGCTCATTTGCATGTTTTGTCCCTGTCGCTCGATATAAAGTAAGCAGGAAGAAACCTTTGAATTAGCTATCCGACACTTATAGGGCCCAATTTCACATTATTCAAATAAGTGTCGAATAGTTTATTCTCGGGAAGATTTGTCGCTGCTTAATTTATGTCGAGCGACAGAGATGAGAGACACAACATGCGAATAAGCTATCTGACACATATATCAGTAGATTATGAGACAGGCCCTGAGTATTGAATTTTGTAGGCACTTATTGTGTAATTGTGTATGTGGATTGTGTTTTTAACGTTACTTTTAGAAATATATTATCTTAATTATTATTACCTCCGCTGTTTTAACTCAAACTTGATTGAGCAAGGTGCCGTTCAGGCGTAGGCCATGCTTCGGCACCATTAGATCGGCTCCACTAGTGAGAAACTACGACGCTCATAGAAAACCCGTGTGCTATAAAATAAAATAACGCTTGAATAATATCATCGAGTGAGGTGTGAAAGGGCGGCGCTTATCGCTCACCATCAGGCGATCTGTCTGCCCGTTTGCCGCTTGCAATAGGGATGTTGCCTGGTATCGAATATCACATTAACTTAAAAAATTACAAATTAAATTTGAAAATTGTTGAATAGAGAGAGATACCTGCCCTGCGTAAATCTGAAATAATTATATTATTGTTATGGTTGCCGCGATAAAAAAAAATCGGTTGTCTGTAAAGTCGGTTTACTGACGATAGTTGAACGTGACCACGACATAAGAAACGGAACGCCTCAGAGCGAGGTAACGCCGCATGAGTCATGTTTTTTCGTGCGTGCAGCCGGCTCCATCGAATTATAAGACGTTGTCAAGTCAAAATTGTACCTAAGCAAATAAAAAATATTGCCCATCTCTTTCTCGCAAAACGGTTTGTTACGTCACAAATTGTTGTCGCCATAACATTACTTGAAAAGAATAAAAATGGCGGTAGCTGTTTATAATACGACGTAAAGGCCCGATATATCGCTCTCTTTCTTACTGCAACTTTGAATTGTTTGTATTTTCGGTTTATTTTTTAAGAATTTGAAAAATGGGCTTTGGATTCTTTATATGTAATCATGTTGTGTTACATTGAATAGACGAAAAATATTTTCTAGGCAACATGTCTATTTTGTAACTTTCAGCAGGATTGTAAATTACACTAAGAGCCATAGCACACGGCGTATTTTAAACGCGCAGAGGACGCACAGTAGACGCCCGTATACGCGTTTCAAACGCAATTCGAATGAATTTCTATATAAAATAATCAGAATCTACGGGATCGTAAGCGCGCGTTCCTAAAACGCGCGTCCTCTGCGCGTTTCAAATACGCCGTGTGCTAGGGCCCTAAGACATATCGTTACGCACGCGGCATTCAGACTGGAACGCCTTTTACTTCTGCGATTGTAGATCCGTAGGCCTAGCAGGAACATTTGACAACAGCGTAAATGTAACGTTATCGATCGAGAAGGGTATGAAAATCTGTCAAAATCACGACAGCGAGCGCCCGTGCAAATTTCATTCGATATCGTTACCTTTACGGCGCTGTCAAATGTTCCTGCTAGGCCCCTGCTTCATCATCAGCACACGCTCCGCTGGTGTTTCACATGTCAATGGGATGGCGGTGATCGCTTGCCAAAAGCCAACAGACGATCCATCTGCTATACTCTGTTCAGGAGGTCGATTCTGCTAATTAAATCCTGCAATAATACAATCGAGGACCGGCACTAGGCATGTTGAGTAACAAAAATATTCTTCGTCTGTTCAACGTTAGACAACATGTTAATAAACAATCTAAAACCCATTTTTGTTAATCTTTAAAAATAACGAAGACACAAACAATTTAAATTCACAATAAGAAAGAGAGCAATATATCGGCCTGTGACGTCACGATATTGCTACCGCCATACATTTGTCAATAAACAATGTATGGCGGAAGCAGATTGTGACGTCACAAATCGTTTTGCAAGAAAGAGATGGGCAACAATTTTGATTTGCTTATAATTTTTAATATCTTTTTTGAAAAATTCGACACTTTTTAACATAGGGTGATTTCCTAAGTATTTTATACGACAGATGGTCAGAATTTAAGGTCAATCGTATTTTTTAACCGACTTCAAAAAATAAGGCGGTTATACGTTCGGCTGTATTATGTATTATATATATATATATATATATATATATATATATATATATATATATATATATATATATATATATATATATATATATATATATATATATATATATATATATATATATATATATATATATATATATATATATATATATATATATATATATATATATATATATATATATATATATATATATATATAGGGTGACCTGAAATTCGATACATTCCTTTGAAAGACAGAAAGTAGACCTCATTTACAGTAATATTTTTCATGGCATCCCCTATCCGAAAGTTGATATTTACAAAGTTATTGAAATTTCAAAAATTTTTTCTTTATTTTCGACTTTTTGACTTTGACATGACGTATTTTTAAAAATGTTTGTCTTTTTAGTGATATTTTTATGTATTTTAACCGTCAATGAGTCAAATATTATTTTTAAGGAATAAATAGGGACAAACTAAGCGAGAATTTTTCATTATGAGACATGAAACAGAATTTTCTTTTAAGAAAAAATGCACATATTAGAAGTAAAATGAAATAATGTCTAAATCGATTTGTTTGCGATAAGGTTAAAATAAAAGGAAAAACTTGAATTTAATTACGTTTATTGTGTTTAAAAAACATCAATGTTTAATTAAATTTAATAATAAATATTCTACTTGTCTTGTTCAAAATGTGAACCTCTGTTTCTGATACAGGCCCGTAGTCTTCTCCGTACCTCTGTTTTGATTATTCTGGTAGTAAGACTAGTTTTGATTTCTTCTGCTGCATTTCTTATGCGGCTTCTGAGCTCCTCTACAGTAGTTATGGGTGTAGTATACACCAAAGCCTTATGATGACCCCAATGACCCCAAAGATAAAAATTATACGGGGTCAAATCGGGACAAGACGAGGCGGGCCAATTCCGTGCTGGCCAAGGAATTGGCCCGCCTCGACCTATCCAGCGATGTGGGTAAGTTTGGTCTAGCCACTGGCGTACGCCGAGGCGGAAGTGAGCCGGGAAACCATCATGCTGGAAAATCATATTACGACGAGTTGTTATTGGCACATCTTCCATTAAACCAGTAATCTCCTCTCTTAGGAAATGTTCGTACATTTCACCATTTAAATTTTGAGGCAAAAAATGAGGTCCAACTAAATTATTATTAATTATACCCATCCAGACATTTAGACTGAATCTGGTTTGATCGGCCCTTTCTTTTTTCATCCTGGGGTTTTCTCCTTTTGGTGCCCAGTAATGTGTGTTGTGGAAATTGTTTATCCCGTCACGGTCAAATTTCGATTCATCCGTCCACAATATTCTTGAGAAGAAAATGCGATCCTCCATGTCTGCATTTATCATAAAACGGCAGAATTCCATTCTTCTAACCGGGTCTCCCTCTTCCAACGCTTGGACAGGTGTGTAGTGAAATGGATGTAGACGCGCTGTGTGTACTGTAAACCACACTTTCCATTGACTCAATCCAAGTCTTCTAGCTGCCGCTCTTGTAGAAATAGAAGGATCATTTTGAAAAAGTGTTAAAATTTCTTCTTCTTCTTCTGGAGCATACAAACGAGGTCTGCCGGAATCGCCAAGTCTTCTATCAACACGGCCGCTTTCCCGAATTCGTCGAAATGTTGTTGAAAACACTCTAACGTTTGGCACTCGTCGATTCGGAAAACGTTCAACGTATGTTCTTCGTGCAGCAGCAGCATTACCATTACAAAGTCCGTAACAAAACACGATGTCAGCGTATTCATCGTACTCAAAAACAGCCATCGCGATACAAAAAAATCACAAGTAGAAGTAAGGGTGTAGTTTAAAGCAACAATACGTCCGTACACGGCAATAGTTGACTTAAAACTAATATTAGCTACTAAATTTGCTCTCTAAGCCAGTCGGTAACTCATTGACAAAGGGCCGCGACGACAGTAGCCGAAACATTCCGAAGTTTGAACAAAGGAAACAATTGAAAAAAAAGGTCGCCTCAGGTAAAGTAATTCTTGAGATAACGTTACCTGATGATTGTTTTGTCTTTGTTTATTACATGTTCATATTTTTATGTACATATTTGTACCTTTTTTGGAAGCTTATGAGGTAAGAAAGTTATTTAAGGTATTTGTACGCATTGTATCATACAACTTTTTAAAGAAAATCACCTGTTTTTAAGAAAAATGTGCATTTTTCTTAAAAGAAAATTCTGTTTCATGTCTCATAATGAAAAATTCTCGCTTAGTTTGTCCCTATTTATTCCTTAAAAATATTATTTGACTCATTGACGGTTAAAATACATAAAAAAAATCACTAAAAAAACAAACATTTTTAAAAATACGTCATGTCAAAGTCAAAAAGTCGAAAATAAAGAAAAAAATGTTGAAATTTCAATAACTTTGTAAATATCAACTTTCGGGTAGGGGATGCCATGAAAAATATTACTGTAAATGAGGTCTACTTTCTATCTTTCAAAGGAATGTATCGAATTTCAGGTCACCCAGTATATATATATATATATATATATATATATAGGGTTTAATACCAAATTGGTCCTTTTGAAATCAAAGTGGTGACCTGATGATGGGATCCATGAGGAATCGGGAACTCCTCGAAATTTATATGGAGTTTACATTCGATGATTATATAGTATGATTTCGACTTTTTCTGAAGTAGTCCAAGCACATGCTACCAAATAGTAAGATTGTGCTCCTAAGTATAGCCTGAATCCAAAAGTTCTGAACAGAACTCCTGACTCCTTATAGATACATGTTTGAGGATTTCGGCGTTGTTTAAAGAACTGCAAGCATATGCCACGATGTCAATTTCAGCTATCATCATCATCATCATCATCATCATCATCATCTTATTTACAATACCTAATGGAAGCTTGGTGCGTATTCAATTATACATTCGATCTTTTATTTTAAACGTTTTTAAAATGTACCTATTAATAATAATTTAACAAATATAACTAAAAAGGAAAAATTATTATTTTTAAACAAAAATTAAACCGACTTCCAAAGTAAAAATACACAAAAAAGTACGAAATGAATCTTATTTTCTAAATAATTCCACTTTTAAATTCGGCTAAAATTGTAACTATTTGTCTACCTACTCAATCTGCTTAATTTTTAATGTCGGTACAAGCAAATTTGAACGTGAGTTCTATAAAATATTGTAGGATATTGTTTTTACTTTGAAAGTTGGTTTAATTATTTGTTTAAAATTGATTTTAAATGAAAATCGTATACTGATTGTACTGATTGAATGTCTATTTTTGTTTTGAAGACACTTGTATAGAAAATAATACTTAATATACTGTATCTTTCCTTACAAGTTTTCTAAAGTGACTGCTGATGCCAGTTTTTTTTTTAGTCTGTATCAGAAAAAACTAACTAGAAAATTTCTAGAAAGCTAGAACGGTCAGTCAACGCAAGTCAAGAAGTTGTCTCTGCTTTCGCCAAAGAAATTGAAAATAATTATTTAGTAATTTGCAATTGCTGTTTGAAAAAGTAAATGAAAGTTGAGATAATTCTTTGATTCGATCTCGTTTTGGTAGTTGGTTAAAATTGAAACACGTCCTACTTCGAAGAGACTCAAAGTACGAGAAAGAAGAGTCCGTTCAGATCAAAACAGTAACCGCATTCACCTTATAATTATAGAGCTTTATTAGCACACAAACGTTCTGTGACGAGTTTTGCCGGGGAGTTCAATGGCAGACGTTGTGGATTTTGTATTTCCTCCATGAATTTATTTCGGTTCTTAATGTGTAATATTGGTAGAATATTAACCCATTAAATTATTCGATGCCGTGCACAAGTGCGGGCAAGTGGTACACAACTTCTAAAAACGTGCTATTTTGTGTGTTCCCGCCAAAACTTCCTAGGAACTTTCAGTAAAGCTTCTACCACTTTACTGAATCGACTGACATGACTCATCGACTGCACTGACTATTCATTTGGACTTTGACTAGACTTTAGACTTGACGATTTAGGAATATGTGTTGAAAATTGAAACGAAAGTTCTATTTCCCGCCTTTTTAACTTGACACTGGCAAATGGCTATAAGCCGATGCCATATATTAAAAAAAAACAAAACGATCTATAACAACTTTTTTAAAATTTATTAATGGAGAAATTTTGAACGTTTTCTGGGATTCTATTGTATAGGCGGTATGCCAATGACCTTTAAAAGATTTACTTACTTTGCTAAGTCTGATCACCGGTATTTCTAACTTGTTCTCAATTCTAGTATTCCTACAATGATTGTCGCTTTTCTTTTTGAAATTATTTAGATTCTTTCTGACATACGACACATTGTCCAAAATGTTTTGAGAGGCGACGGTCAGAATACCTATTACATCGTTATGATCTACATCTACTTCGCTTTCTAACTTATTAACTTTTGTAAACATTTTCATAACATCAGCTACTTTTTCACTACCGAATTGATTATTTTCTTTAAGTATGGTTGGAGATTGGATATTTGGAACGAAGGGTATTATCTCTTTGTTTAATAGTTTACTATCATTAAAAGTTACTGAACCATATCTATCGTCATTTACGTGTAACCTTGGGCGATTAGAAATCTTTATTTATTTATTTTTATTTATTCACCGTGCAATAAAGTAATACAATGGCACATTAATTTGGTTGTTTTTTTTTTTGTTTACGTTTAAATTAAATCGAATCTGAAACGAATCAACTAATTTTTAGTAGTTTTGAATCTGTGTGATTTCGTGAACTTTTTTTAAAAATAATTCATCGTTTCGAAAAATCATTTCAACTAATTATTAGGTATTCCTGAATAATTTTATCTGGATATAATTTTAATGGGACGCAAAGTACTGATCCCTCTGCATTTCTTAATCTTCCAAATTCAAAAAATCTTCTTCTTATTCTTTAAAATGGCCTCCCTTGAGGAATAGCCAGTGTCAGTGTAGATTGGCGGCACTTCGTACGTGACAGGAGACGTCACACGTATTTTTTTTAATGTCTACTCATTAGGCAACGTTTCACTACATAGTTGACAGTGCCCTACTTGCTTTTGATTAAACGTTTTCGTTTAAGGTCAAGTGCTTTGCGGTGGCTTTACTTTTCGTTTTGAATGAAACAGAGCGAGTTAAAGCGAGATTACGACGATTGAATTATTCCTCAAGTGGGTTAAAAATAAACGAGAAAATATGAAAATGTATTTTCTACGATCTATGTTTTTTATTGAAGGGAGAAAGAAGAGGATTTAATCTAGGCTGAATGGGCATTAGACACTTGACAATAGCAAATGGTCTACATATACATATAGTTTCCGAGGATCAGAAACTAGGCATATGACGTAGACCAATCAAAATCATCAAGAATCAAAAGCGCTATTGAATAGATAAACTACTGAAAAAAAATCTCAAAAAAAAAACAAGGCAAAAGTGAACTAGTAAGTAAAATAATAATCGGTTATTGTTTCTTGAGTGTTGTAGAGTCAGTAAATCTTACAATAATACTGATTTGATTCAGTCCCGACATGTTAAAACATCAGAATGGTATTTTCATAAACGTAAAACCCGTTGTGATTGGTCCAAACTCAAAAAATCAGTTTACTATATCAAGACGATTAATTTATATTTAATTGAAAGAAGAGACGAGAATTGGGGCTCTGGGCAGCGGCCATATTGTCTGCTGTCAAAGTAACAAACCGTTGAATTTTCAAACGCTGTTTAAAGTAAGAGGCTCCTAAATTGTGGTCTAGGCTATGGCAGTCGCTGCTCTGCAGGTAAGAAGTAATACATTCTACTTGAGAGCCTCTTAATTTAAGTGGAATTTGAGTGTTCGGCCCGTAACATGATAAAAGTTAATGCAGTAATTACAACTTTGAGGTGTCCAATTTGATGACTAACAACAAGATCACTGGTCGTTTACAGTTAGTAATAAAAAAAAGAATAAAGTTTAAATTCCGAACGTGACTCACCTGTCAAACTTTCGCGGCAAAAAATGGCGATACAACATGTAGTCACGATTTTACCTTATAATTAAGTCTAAATTAAGCGGTTTGCATTTGTAACAATAGTATCTGTGATTGCTGTTTTGTGATGAAAGTAGTTTTATTGTAATCTTGATGGATTCTTTACTATTAAATATTTTTTATTACTTTTATTTAAATTAATATATTGTTTTATTCCTTAGCCTACTGTGAAAGTTGACGTTTGTGTAATTGTTTGTTAATTTTTACAACAATTGTTATTTTATTTGGAAAACAAACAAGTAAATACAGATAAATTTACAAATCAAATTACATATCTCATGGTTCAGTCGTTGTACACTCCACTAAAGAGTTCACGGATTTACAAGTACACAATGTAATTAATATATTATAACAAAACTGTTATACATTTGCTAATTAAATGTTTTGTTGTGTCATTAAAGCATCTGTAATTTGTTTTTTGAATACATATTTTCCTACAGCGAATATCTCTATGTTAGTAACGTTGGCATTATAATATATTTTAACTAGTCTATGCAGGGCCACCTTTGACATTAACGTTAACGGTGGAAATAATAATCGAAGATATGAAAATCTGTAATTGTAAATTCATTCTGAGAAAATATTTATCTTTATTCATGTCAATGGATACAAACTGCAACTAATAAATACATCATCATCATCATACAGATCTTCCGGAAGACATTCCATTTTGGAATAAGATGTACCATTGTACAAAATGTTTTATTTTTAAGTAATGTTTGTTTATCTGTTTATATTGTGTGTACATAAATTGTAAAATAAATAATAAATTATATTTAATGGAAAATCCAAGAAAAATGTTACAGCATATTTTTACAGGAGAAGGATCGAAGTTAATGTTTCTAAGCCAAGAAGTCTTGGCTGGCGCGTCTTGTTTTATAAGCTGTTGCCTGTTAATGAAGTTCTATCATAAACGGTTCGAACCCCGGTAAAATATAATTGTTTTTTTTTTTATTGACTGATGTATCAACGCACAGACCAAACACTTAAGGCTAGAAATTTGAAATTTTGCACACGTATTTCTCATAATATATGACGTAGGCATCCACTAAGGAAGGAGTTTTCATACTTTAAACTTGCATACTATAAGTTACATGATAGCGACTAATCTTATTTTTTTACATAAATTATACCGTGTTTATTTTCCTTAAAAAAGATAATAAAAGTCTACATGTAATAAATTAATTCGAATCTGAAAAGGATATCATATTATAACTTTTCTGTATGTATTATATTACACAATATGAAAATCATTGGTTCCATAACTCAAACCTGCGGTACTCCTTCTTCTAAATCGTATTGAGTCATTTTATATTTAAGTAAACGTATACCTATGCTCATTAATGATCCAACTAGGGCAAAACCTTGACGGAGAATTACGCAACAGATTAGAAACATATACGATGATTTTATAAGGCTTCCGATTCCATTGCCCACTTCCTAATATCTTTTACCAAAATGTTTTTTTAATGCAACTTTTTATTACCTACTTGCCTTTTATTTTAGCGTCAGTTGTTTTATTTCGAAAATAAACTAGCTCATTATAATATGATATAATAAACATTTTAAGGGTTCTTAATATTTCCTCTTCCTTGTCTGGAGGTAAAATATCTATTCCGTTTAATCTACATTTTATTTGTACGTCTTACGTGGCGTTTTGGAGTTATATTTAATTTTACACAGTCTTTTCTTTAACTGATTTGAGCATCGAAGCACGACGATGAATTGCGATTGGATTGAAGATTTGATTATTATAATCGCATTAAAAGGTTCAATTGAAAGATGGTAAACATTAATTCGGTCGTTATATTTCGAACTTAAACTTCTGTTGTGGACTGCGACGTCTCGGTTCTTACGGATCCTTCTGACGCTCGAATGGTGATAATAATAATACAGCAACGATTGTGAGAAAGAAGAAAAAGAAGAAGAATTGTGTGAAGAGAAAGGAGAATACCTTTATTGGTACATATGAGAGAGATGATTAACACAGATACGTCTACACATACTATAGCTAATGACATCTGTCAATATGACTTTGATAGTTCTACTTCATAATACTGCTATATAATGCAACAACTTCTTTTTACCCGGCTACTGCGAAAAAGAGTAATGATTTTGGCAGTCTATGTATGTTCCAAATTTCCACCTGTTTGAATGAATTTGAATTTGAAATAGCTCCTAAACCACAGAGGTGTCAATAAATTCGTAATAATGGCCCCGGTAATATATGCTATACAATTAACGTAGTCGGGTTACAGTTTTTTTTTTAATTGTAGTTACTGTCTTGACTAATTGACTCATTATTACAATTATCAGGGCTACCAAAAAAACTCATAGGCTTCTTTTAAACATGGACTAGCTTTTGTACGCGACTCCGTCCGCGTTATGACATTATACTTTTAAACCTTTCTCTTGAATTGTTGAATCTATTTTTTGGAAAACGCATTAAAATCGGTTGCTCATCAGATCTGAAGAGTATGGACATTAATATTTTTAAACTACTGTTAGAACATTAAAAAGATTCCCATGTACAGAATGCAACGAAGTCGAACAAAATGAAATGAAAATTTTCCAAATGAAACTTAACAAGCTTTTTTCTTCGGAAAGTCAACAAAAAAAATATGATCACCGGTTCAAACCTAAGGCTGTGGGACTATATGTGGAAAATTCAGAGCATTGAAAATGGAACTCTGTACTAATACAATAGAGTTGAAAATCGGAGTGTCGAGTGTCAAGTCAAATGTCAATGTCATATGTGACAGCTCGACATTCGAAACTTCCATTTTCAACTCTATTGTATTAGCACAGAGTTCCGATTTTCAGTGCTATGAATTTTCACCGGCGTTCCGGATTCCGGAACCGGGACCCATATTATAGTGCCAGCCTAAGAAACTCGCAAAAAAGTTGTAAAGAGATCTTGTCAAATGTCAAGTGATTGATCACACAAGTAAAATTCAAAATCATAATTAGTCAAAAGTTTTTTAGCGAATGAGTAACGATTTTTTTTTTCACAAGTTGAAGGTCAGAATTATCAATACGATTAGATCATACAGCCGTTTGTGATGATTGTGTAATGTTTATCTAATATGATGATGTGCATGCGCTCATTTGGTGTCTTCCATAAGAAAAGGATGTGTCACCTCTAACAACACCAGAGGATAAAAAAAAACCGGTCAAGTGCGAGTTGGACTCGCTCACGGAAGGTTCTGTACCATTATTCATGCAACTATTAGTACTAATATCGAGCACTACTAAAAACAATTATTCTGTTTATTCGCCTGAATATTTATTTTACTTTTAAACAGAAAATACAACTCAATATTCTGTAAATATTTCAAGTAACTACCTGTTGCCGTTATAAGGCTGGGACTATATGATCCGGAATCCGCAAGGCCGGAGAAAATTCAGAGCGCTCAAAAATACTCTGCGCTAGTGACGAAATCACCCCCATTTCACATGTATGTATGACTTGGAGAGCCACCCGTAAAATATATTATTTAAATATATTATTCGGTACATACTCGCCGATACGAGCTGGTCCATTAGTGTGGTGCCAGTATTATAGGAAATGCATTATTGATCAATTTACGAGTTAACTTATAAATAATTCAACTATGTAATCGTTAAAATTCCTATCGTCCGTGTGAACGTGATCTTTGTGTTACCTATCACTCAGGTCTTTCTACAGAAAGAATACATTCTAAGGACTAAAGATAAAGAGTTATCTGAAATCTAAGTACTGTTCTGAATTCTGATGTTGAGATTATTGCTGTGTCTAATGGGAATCATGAATTACGCTTGGACTTGACTATATTATGATCCGAAATCCGGCGGGCCTGGGAATATTCAGAGCACTGAAAATAGAACTTATGCTCTAATACAATAGAGCTGAAAATCGAACACACGAGTGTCGAGTCAAATTTCAATGTTAAATCTGACAACTCGACACTCGTGTTCGATTTTCAACTCCATTGTATTGGTCCAGAGTACTATTTTCAATGCTCTGAATTTTCTTCGGCCTTCCGGAATCCGGAAAATACTGGGTGTTTTTCCAGTCAGTGTCCAAACTTTCAGGAGTGAATATACTCTTGAATATAGGAAACTTTTACTATGCCCTATGTCCACTTTCCTACTTGAAATCTGCTGCTGTTTCCTACAAAAGGGCTACGGCATAGATAGCATTTCGTAGAAAACAGCTGTTTTTTTTTTTCAAGTAGGACCCCATAGTAAATGTTGCATATTCAAGAGTTTCAAGAGTTTTCACTCCCTGAAAGTTTGGACACCGACTGAAAAAACAGCCTGTATAGTCCGAGCCTTAATTTTATATTATGATAATACATAATAAGTGTCTGGCAAACGAAAGTTGCAGAGTTGCAACATTCTACTAATTCATATGAAAAAATTAAAATAAACTTGTTGTGTTACTTGACAATTAATTAATTAGTACATAATAAATAAAGTGTGAAATAAAGGTTTTTTTTTACTCATTCAAGCAATAACAATTGAATTTTTGTCAAATTGACGTTGAAGGTCTTATAGACTTGCCAAGTTGAAAGGTTCAACTTTTGTTTGCTAGACTCTATTTTTTATACCTGTAAAATACACGTTACCCATAAAATAGATTGTGCGATTACGCGAAATCATGGGCAAGTTGCAACAAATTATACAATAAATTATACGTGTTCAAATAGTTCTTCTTCTATTTTTAGTTTATGGTCTATACTCTATGGATCTTTGTCTATGGCTTACGTCGTGGCTGTTGCATATTCAGCGGTGAATATTTATGCGAGGAGCGGAGTACGAAGTTCATTATTCAAACACTCACCGTGTTGAAATTAGTTTTTGAAAGATGTTGATGTTTTACAAAGTACAAGCATATTGCCTAGCTAGTGTCGCTGTGTATATTATCTCATACAACGCGTTCACACAAAACGAGGGATGAAATCTACATAATATGGTCAGAAGGCTTTATTTCTCTCGACTCTTGTCGACGATAATGATTTTATACAAAATGACAGGCCGTCATCGTAAATATAAAATAATCGCTATCAAAATTCTAATGGCTATTCGGCGAGGTCGCCAGGCAATTTTGCCTACAAGAATGACAGTACGGACAATTTGTCAGGCGAACGGTGCACGGCGAAAATCGACCTATGTAATGGGCGTGTTGCCTGAAAAATTTTTTTTTCGTCTATTCGATGTTAGACAACATGTTTATAAACAATCTAGAACCTATTTTCGTATATCTTAAAAAAATAACGAAGATACGAACAATTTAAATTTACAATATTATAAAAGAGAGCGATATATCGGCCTGTGACGTCACGAGTTGCACCCGCCATGCATTTGTCATTACAAAATGTATGGCGGTAGCAACTTGTGACGTAACAAATCGTTTTGCGAGAAAGAGATGGGATGGGATGGGAGATGATAATATTTTTTATTTGATTATAATTTTTAATCGCGTCAATCTAAATACCTTATTTCTTTCAGATATATGTATCTTCAATCAAGAATTTTAAAATTTAATTTATACAAATGTGGTATTTGCTCACACTAGGCAACATCCCTATTCCCGTATTAGGAGGATTGCGAAAATCGGCATAATGTCTAAATAATTCTGAAAATATTGTTTTTTGACAATTATTGACGTGTCTTTCCCCTCGCTTTCTTGTAATCTGTGGGAGAGATTTCGTGAAATGGGACGGAAGCGTGTAATAGGAAGTCGCGAAAGCGTTCGCTATTTGAATTGACGAATGAGCGCGAGGTGGTAGAGTTGGCCGTCAGATTCGATTCAGAATAAAATATTTCAGTATTTAGGTTTTTTAAATTTTGACCTTGATTTCTATCACCTCTTAATGGAAAAGTTTCAGCATTTTTTTTTATTTATGATAATACTAGCTGTTGCCTGCGGCTCCGCCCGCTTAAATACAGTATCCCTTGGGAGCACTGTACTTTTTCGGGATAAAAAGTAGCCTATGTTTTAATCCAGAGCCTAAAACTACCACCATGCCAAATTTCATCGAAATCCGTTCAGTAGTTTCTGCGTGAAAGAGTAACAAACATCCATCCACCCTCAACATTTTAGCTTTGCATTCCACATTTTAGTGCATAATTATTGATATTATGTTTTTGTTATTGTAATTGTATTATATAATAATTATATAATACAATTATCATAATATTAGGTCTTTACCTATGAAATTGCCGTTTTGTATGAAAAATCTTAAACTAATTTTTGTCATGTATTTTTTATTTGTATTAATCGAAGTAATCACTCATGCAATCAATGCATCTTTGCCAACGCAGTGACAGTTTATTGATGCCCTTCTTAAAGAAATCAGCTGGACGGGAGGCAACAAATTCTTCCAATGCATTTTGTACTGCCTCTCGGGTATTGAATTTTTTTCCCGCTAAGAAGTTATCCAAATTATGGAAAAAGTAGTAGTCTGTAGGCGCAAGGTCTGGTGAGTAGGGCGGATGACGAAGAGCTTCCAACCCCAGTTCTTGCAACTTGGAGACCGTCTGCTGTGGAGTATGAGGTCGCGCGTTGTCGTGCAGGAGCAGCGGAGACGAGCGATTGACCAATGCTGGTTGGAGATGTGCCAGCTTCTCCATCATTGTGTTCAGTTCTTTACAGTACACATCTGCACCCCGCAATGCTCACCCCGTTTGGTAAGAAGCTGTGATGAATCACACCGGCGCTAGACCACCAAACAGTTAGCATCACTTTTCTAGGGATAAGTTTTCGTTTAGGGCATTGTTAAGGTGCTGAACCAGGATCCAACCAACTTGCTGAGCGCTTGCCGTTATCAAACAGGATCCATTTTTCATCGCAGGTAACAATGCGGTTCAAAATTCCTTCATTTGTGTGTCTGTTGAGCAGGGCAAGGCACGTCTCGACGCGTACTTCGCGCTGGCGATCATTGAGTTCGTGTGGCACCCATTTGTCAAGCTTTTTTACCTTGCCAATTTGAAAGCAAATGGACCAATATTGTTTTGACGCTAACGTCGAAAGCTGCTGCTAATTCAGGCGTAGATTGTTAATCATCAGCTTCCACAATCGCCTTTAATTCGTCATTGTCGACCAAAGTCTTCGGACGACCGCGAGGTTCACTTTTCAGGTCTAAATTTCCAGAACGGAAGCGAGCAAACCAATAACAGGTGGTGCGTTGGTTTATAGTGTTAGCTCCGTAAACGTCGTTGATGTTGCGTGCCGCTTGTGCCGCGTTGCTGCCACGACGGTACTCATATTCCATAATTACTCGAATTTTTCACGTATCCATGATGACGAAAAAGATTGAAATGCGATGAAAATGTAACACTAATCAATAAACAAATGACTACTTTTGGAAAAAGAATTCCATGTTTTTAAAATAAAATTAATTTGAAATTAGAATTCTTAGCCAAACAAAAATTATTTTGATTTGAAATGGCCAGTACTGCAGAACGGCAATTTCATAGGTAAAGACCTATTATTAATCTAAATTTAATTTATGTATTACCTACGTCCTACAGCTACTGGTCTATATTTAGACATTCTAATTCCAAATTTTCAAACAATGGAGATTGAGTCATAGCATAGAGTAGAGAGCGTTGCCCCGGCGCGGCTCCCGCACGGATGACTTCCGGTGCTCTATTATTGTTTATGATAAATTCCTTTTTTAAATATGAGTTGTTACTTTTTTTATTTACGAGCGTGTTTAACAAGACATAAATTAGTGGTGATTAAAGTTATGTTTTGATTTATTATCTGTGATCGAAAGAACGCCATCTTGAAATTTTCCCGCGGTTTTTTTTTTCTGCTAGATATAAATATAGCCTATTGCATAACATAAAGTTCAGTTTGGCACTCTACCAGATAGTATTGATTGGATTATTTAGGATCTTGAGCTAGATTTCTAGCGTCATTGTAATTTTTTTTCAACATTATAACCCAACTTTTTTTGTCAATTTTTATTGAAAATGTTATGATCTCAGGCACAGAAAATATTTTCATTTATGGTGTAGCCCTATTCGCGCAAGCGCTTTTTTTCCGTCCCGTCAAATTTAACGCCAACCACATTTTTATCGTCCTCCATTTGACTGTTCCGACGGACGGTTTTTAAACACTATTGTCTCGTTAATGGCTCAAGTAAGTCGTGAAAATGGCTTCTGCTAAATTATCGGTAATTGCGTTTTGTGTCGCCGAATGACGAAGAAGGCAACAAAAGCCATTTTAGGTACATCCTCTGTGTGAACAGAAATATTTAAAAGTGTAATTGGTTACACTGTATGAATATACTATTGTAAATGTCGAATGTTTTTGAGGATGGATGGATGTTTGTTACTCTTTCACGCAAATACTACTGAATGGATTTTGATGAAACCTTGGTATGGTGAATGGTCTAGTAGTTCGAGGCTCTGGTTAAACACATTTTATCCCGAAAAAGTACAGTGTTCCTGTGGGTATTTACGCGAGCGGAGCCGCGGGCTAAACCTAGTAAGTAATAAACTTTAAATTGGAAACTTTGTCAGCATAATTAAGTACATTAAATAACCCAGTCCAGCGCTGAAAATAGAATACTGCGCTATAAAAAAGCGCGGATTTGTTCCAGGGATGTAACGGTAGTGATGATATGGGAACCGGAGTTTGTAAATCTGTTTTATCGGAACCGGAACCGGAGGTGAAAATCTAAAAAGAATGCTGTTGTGATTGTATATGTTTATTTTTCGATTCTAATTTAATTAATTCTTCATATTCAGTAGCATCAAGATTGAAGAGAATTTTAAATTACTTTTTAAAGAAGAATTACTTCCTCTTTAAAAAGTCATGTCTCCGTGAATTTAATATATTTTCACAAAGTTTACACTTTGGTGTCGTCGGACAAACATCGTAAAACTCGTTATTGGGTGTCATTGTCCAAATCAAATAAATGTGTCACATTCCAATAGTTAGCCAAACACACCAACACTTATAAATAACTCTTAAGTTTACTTGCACGATTTGAGTATAAACAAAACGAATGACCCGATCACGAATGTAAAACAATAATAAATGAAACAGTAATCGATCAGCCGACCTCCGATATACGGAGGTATATCGGAGGATTCAAAAGTTTCGGAACCGGAACAGGAATTGGAAGAGCAAAACCAATCGCGAGGTTCCGATCTTTCCTTTTAGAGTTTTAACAATTTCTCTACTCAATCTTCATCATTTTTAAGTCGGCACCAACTTTTTAAAACCAACTTAAAATGTGAGTTGTATAAAATATTGTTTTATCAGGATATTGTTTGGGCTGGTTTATTAATAACAGTATAATTAAATCTATTGTATTAGTCCAGAGTTCTATTTTTAATGCTCTGAATGTTCTCCGGTCTTCCGGATTCCGGACAATATGGTCCCAGCCTAAAATCTTTGCCCCATTAAAAAAAAAAAACTTAAACCTAATTTGCAATGTTGCCAACAATTTTGGACGTCATCCAATACTTTATTTATAGATTGCTAAATATCTACTTTTGGCAATTATTTAATGTACGTTCGATTTGACTAGCTTTTTCCCGCGGCTCCGCCCTCGTAAATATAGCATTGCGATTCCCGCGTGAGTACTGTACTTTTTCGGGATAAAATGTAGCCTATGTATTAATCCAGAACTTAAACTACTACCATACCAAATTTTTTATCGTTCTGAAGTTTTCGCGTGAAAGAGTAACAAACATCCATCCATCCAACCATCCTCACAAACTTTCACATTCATAATGGTAGTAGGTTTTCACTACTACAAGCATACGGTGTGCCCACGATTGTGTGGAAAAATTGTGGGCAGTTGGAGGAGACGTCAACATTTTTAAATTTGGATCGTCCTATGAAAGCTGTTTCTCTGTGCGTAAGTAAATATTTTCTACTCTGTGCCATAACTGAGTTTGATATTTGATAATTTTATGTTTTGATAAAAAACTGAGATTCTCACACGTTCATTATATGATAATTATTTTAACGATTATTAAATCAACATTTATTTATCAAAGTCATATATCATTAAAATAAAAAAAAATAAAAAAAAACTGACATTGCACTGCAAAATTATAGGTAACCTCAAGAAGAACAGCTGATTCTAAAGAAACAGAAGACGTACCTACATTTAAGTAATATTATTAAGGCACCTACTCATTGAATTACATTATCCTTCCTTATAATTTCCTGTACTCTGTTCAGCAGGTCTAAAATTTCAATAGAGGAATATGTTTTACATCATCACAAGAACTCAGAGGAGTTCTGTTCTACTGAATAGTACTCTATTGTATCCGGGGTATACCTCGGTGAAAAATCTTACTTTTTGGTACCATAATATTATGCTTGGGTTACTTCAGAAAAAGTCAAAATCACTATATGTGTCCATGTAAATTTCGAGGAGTTCCCTCCGCATGTCCCATCATCAGGTCACTACATAGGTGACAACGGGACCAACTTTGGATTATACCCTTTACAGCAAAAAAGAATGTTGAAAATCGGTCCACAGACAGCGGAGTAATCGTTGGACATACAAAAAAAATATTAGGTCATTACATATGAAATTGTAGTTTTGTAAAGGAGGAACATAAAGTCGATTTTTTTAAAACATGATATATTTATTCAATCAAAGTATATACCACTGCTATCTATGCACTTTTGCCATCTGATAGGTAGCTCATTCAGTAGATTTAATTACAAAAAAAACCATTCGGACAGAAATCAACATCTTTGAAGACGCATTGGACTGCACCCATCGGAGTTGATTTTTTTCCCTTGCAAGAAGTTATCCAAATTTTAAAAAAAATGGTAGTCTGTTGGAGCAAGGAGCAACGGTAGTCCGGGGAGTACGATGGATGTCTAGACATTCCAATTGAAGCTCCTCTAATTTGGTAGTTGTTCCACCAAACTCTCACAAGTAACTTTTTTTGAGTCAATTTTCGCTTGGGGCAGGCTTTGGCCGGTTCGCCAGGGTTCAGCCATTGCGATGAGCGTTTCCGATTATCGTACAGGATCCACTTTTCATCACAGGTAATGATTCGGTTTAAAATCCCTTCATTATTGTGCCGGTTGAGTAATGTAACGCAGCAGTTTGGCGGTTTGCTGCACTCAATTCATGGGGAGGGTACTCCTTTCAAGCATTTTCACCTTCCCAATTTGCTTCAAGTGGATTAAAACAGTTTTATCACTAACACCGCAGCCTGCAGCTAACTCGGACGTGGTTTGCGATGGATCCGCTTCCACGATAGCATTCAATTCTTCATTATCAACTTTGGTATCCGGCCGTCCACGGGGCTTGTTCTGCAGGTCGAAATTTCCAGAACGAAAACGTTGGAACCAAAAACGCACTGTGTTTTCTTTTGCGATACCGCCGCCATACACATCATTAATCCTTCGAGCCGTTTCTGCAGCACTGGTGCCACGGTGGAACACGTACTCGATAATAATACGATATTTCAAGTTTTCCATTTTGTAAACAGAGTGACGCAAAGAAAAGACCAAAAGAGGAAAAAACAAATGAATTACGGTTTTCGAAACACAAATGCATGAGTAAATAGCGGTATAAATTTGAAATTGGAATTCCTAACCAAAGAAGATATTATATTTGAGATCAAAGTGGCCAGTACGACAAAACGCCAATTTCATAATATGTAAGGACCTAATATATACAGCCGAACGTACAACTGCCTCCTATTTTGGAAGTCGATAAAAATAATTTAATACTACTAGCTGACCCGGCAAACGTTGTTTTGCCATTGTATATATATTTTTAATGCCTTATGCCACATCATATAAAAAAAAATATCGAAAATATATTAAAAAAATATTTAGGGGTGGTGACGTCACCCTTATCATTTAGGGGTTGAAAAAAAATAGATTACGACCGATTCTCAGACCTAACGAATATGAAAAAAAATAATTCATAAGAATCGGTCAAGCCGTATCGGAGGAATGTGTCCCCGAACACCATGACACGAGAATTTTATATATTATATATTAGATACTGCTACCAATTTAAATGTCACTCATTTATTGTAATAAAGCATAAATAAAGTAATACAAAGTGACACAATAATTTAGTCGAATTTAATATTTTTGTTTACAAAATTATCAAAATGGATCTGAATTGGTTAATAGAGTATATATGTATATTGATTAATATTTTCTACGGAAGCAACGCGCGCCTGCATCGTTAAATATTATGATTTATTAGTCTTCTGTTAAATGAAGGGTTCTCAAGTATTAATGTGGTAGAGTTAAAACTAAATATATCATCTTTTGACCATGCATAATATATGTAAGGAGAGCTATTTTTGACTTTGAGGATTTTAATTTTTAAACTATGGAACTACGAATGTTTTTAAGGACTGGAACAAGCCGTTTATTACATAGAGGTATCCGAATAATAATGCTAACGCCATGACCTGGCATGGCTGCCAATTAAAAAAAAAAAAATGGGCAGCGGGCGCCATAATTCCAAATTTGAAATCATATATTTTTTTAATAAAACCGACTCAAAGTGCAAAATAAGTCTGCCCCACCTGTAATCCACACATAACAAAGATTTAGGCCGAGCCGTATTTAACGTCTATTGCAGCTGTTTTCGTAAACTGTCAAGGGCGCACCTGTAAAAAGCCGGCGACCTCATTTCGGATACGCGAAAAAAGATGCGTCACGTGAGTGTTGCCAATTTTTAAGGTAATTTGTTGTTGTAACATGTCAGCTTTACCAAGAAATCGATACAAATAAATAAAATTAAAGTGTCTGTTTGTAATTTCAAATTAACAGCTTTGAACTAAATGCATAACATGATACTGAGTATATACGGTACCTACATGATAACATAAATTTGTAAATTTTTATCTGTCTGTCTGTTTGTTCCGGCTAATCTCTGAAACGACTGGAGCTATTTTCACGGGACTTTCACCGGCAGATAGGGTAATGTTATAAGGAGTACCCAACTTAAGTTTCGTTTATCTTTCCGTTCCGTTAAAAAAAAGGGGTTCCGTTTCCGTTAGTTGTACACAAACGAAGTTGCGGGCTCCAGGTACTTCAAAATAAACTAACATTTAATTTTTAATATAGCGACAAGATGTGAGAATTTAACCTGCAATTTACAAGATGTGGTTCGTGAAATAAAGGATTTAAATAATGTTATAGATCGACGATCTATCGGCCTTAATACAGTCACATCTTAATAAGTGGCTACTACGTAATACAGTAGAGGTGTTCAATAATAAAATAATACATTACATACCAGACTTGCGGTATAAAAAAAATTATAATGGAGTGAAAAAAAGGTGACCCATCTGTTCCAAATTTAAATGCAATAGAAAGGAAAATTTACAATGTGCCAGTACTAAAATAAGTTTGCATATCGTCCTGAACAAATAATATTTAATCTGTATGTCTGGTTAAAAAAAGAAACAATGTCATTGGTAATTACAAATTAACAATAATTGACCAATTAATAACTTTTAAGTAGTTGATTAATAAGGCATTCGTTAAAATTGGCAATTATTAATCATTAATGATTTCTCATTTTGTTGATGGTTTTTATTATGTTTATTATATTCAAAATTAAAAGACAACTTTGGAGTCCGTTTTGGTCCATTGCCATGCCATTTGGGGCCATTCATAAATTACGTAACGCGAAATAAAGGATTTTTACCCCATCTTGTCACAGGTAGTCACATTTTTGCTTGCTCGATGTGACGTTTGTAGCGTCTTTAATAATAATGTTTTTCCATAATAATAGGTACATGACGTATATCAAAATAATTTATAAAAAGAAGTAATTTTTAGGGTTCCGTTATACTCAAGGAACCCTTATAGTTTCGCTTTGTCTGTCCGTCTGTCTGATGTACTGTTATTAACTGTATTATATATAGATCTTAGTTTTGTCATCATAAAATATATTATATTTTAGAGGTGGCTCTCCAAGTCCATAGAAATTACAAGTGAAGTGAGGATGAAAAATATTTCTTCATTCCACCCCATCGTGTGGGGTATCGTCGAGTAGGTATTTTTAGATAGAGGCTAGGTTTCATGCATTACTTTTTTACAAAGTTAACCATTTTCGAGTAATCGGCCTCCAACGTGGTTTATAAGCTGATTGCCTGCCCCTCCCCTGGCATTTCTGAACTATAGGAGATAGAAACATGATAGTTTCCATGCGGATAGATCATGCTAAAAACTATTTAGGAAAATTATTTTGAGCGAAATCGAACAGTAACATTTAAAGTAATTCAAAGAAAACCTATTGCGCGTTTATTAAAGTGTAGATTTCTTTTTGTTTTCAAAACAGCGGATAACCTAGGTATTAATTACCTTTTATATATTCAGATTAGTATGGTTATTTAATAAGTAATATAATATTGTTAATATAATAATAATATAATAATGTTAACATAATTGTTTCGCGTTACGTTTCGCATTGACCTTCTGCGCCTCGTATGTCGCCCACGGTGTTTGATTACAACAGGTGAGGGAGTGCCCGTTTCTAAATAGGGTTGTCAAACACAACAAAAGTTTTCTTTTTTTTTTTGAGAAATTGTGAAATAACCTAGACTTCACAGTGCGGCTACGGGTAAAGGTAGCCGCGACCGCTACGCGCGACTGCAACCAGCGAATCAGCGAATGAGGTTCTCAGGGCACGCCCTTAGGGCACGCTTATGACGCGCGACGCGTTCGCGCGTCATGATCGCGGTTGCTAGGATTTGTGCGGCCAACAAAATGATGCGATCCTGACGTCTTTCTGCTGGTCATATCACTATTTCCATAGGGAAATCAGAAAAATGCTTGTCGAAGTGCTATGGTGTCGTTTTCATTATTTTTTATATCAAGAGTAAGGAAAAACTTAAAAGTAATTAATAAAACATGGATAGGTACATGTTTTACGCCAGTTTTCCCCCGGGTTAGGTGGAGAGCAGCGAACTGGAGACCTTGTTATGAAATTATCAAAACAATTTTCAATTTCACACTATTACTAAACGCTTGCCAACCCTAATAAACTCTAAAGCAATAATATACTTTATTGCCTATTCATTATATACACAATCGGTTGACAAGTCATTTGTGTTGCCAACTCTACAAATGGAATTCGCTATTATCATACGGAAATGTATTTCGGTCAAGGGGGCTAATATGGTATAAGGATCTATATGAATATACATGCGTAGTATATTTTATTCTAGAAAACTAGTAGAAGTGAAACCTTCATAAATATTCCATCTGTCTCGTTCTCTCGTACGTTATAGGTAACCTGTGTTTGTCTCTTTTCCCGTCGCTTTGTCGTTTCATAGCATTTCAAAACACAATGATGGCTATCCTTAAGAAATCAGCAACGCAACTGTTCCTCATTCATTCCTCAGGTCTCGTATATAATTTACACTTTCAATGAATTATCAATGTACCGTCTCGATATCAAAAACAGATTTCGAGAGTTTGGACCAATCAAAACGGGTTTGACGTTGGTTTGACGTTTATAAGAATTCCATATTGCAGTTTTAACATGTCGGTACTGAATTATTGTAACTGTATTGTTTCGGAATTTAATTAGCAGAATCGACCTTCTGAACACAGTATACACATCTAGTCTGTAGATCTGTGACGTAATTGGTTAGAAGCGCATTCATCAGACCGTGGTGGCTTTCTTTTTTATTTTACCGTTACTTTTTCCAAAATTATAGATACTTAAATTATAATATAGCAAGTAACAAGCAGTGACATATATACATAAGTTTCATACGAATGTATACACGTGTGCCATTGGTGATTGATGTAATCTTGGAATGAAGCAGTACGCAGGCCCTTTAGCCAAGATGCCATCGCTAATCACGATGACGAAGTTAGAAAAAAAGTATGGTATCGACCAGTGGCGAAGGCTGGTTCTTCTTCGTAGGGGAAGCCCTTACCTGTATAATAGGTAGGGATTTGGATGAAGGTATTCAAAAGGTAAGTTGGTAAGTGAAGCCGATGGGAATGGCGTATAGCGCGCTACGTCATTTAGCGAGCGTTATGTCAATCCCTTATATTTTCAATTTCGAAAATTGTCATTGTAATAAATTAACGATGGAATGTTGGCTAAGCCCTCTGAGGTTCAGTAATTGCTATTTGTTTACATACCAATGACTTTCTAGGTTGTGTTAACATGTCAGCGGAATTGAGTTCGTATACATACTGCTGCTCCTGAATATTAACTGCCGATCTCAGAAGTTAAAGTTGGGGCCCGTTCAATCGCAGGCTGCCGCTGTCTCTCCCAGCCGACATGACAAGCGCAGCATGTGACTTGAGTGCCACTCAATTGAAGCAGTGTTTAATAATTCTCACGGCCGAATACTGAAACGCTACAGAGGCCTCCTATTCACAGGCTGTCTCCCATTCGCTGTCTCCTAACCTAACCTAACCTAGCCGAAATGACAAGCGCAGCATGTGACTTGAGTGCCACTTAATTTAACTATCGTTCCAGTATTCGGCTGTTACGACTTTGCAGTAGTTCAGTACAAAAAATAAGGTGTGCTATATTTGAGCACTAGATCCTACTACTATATATAAATGTGATAGCTTGTGAGGAGGGGTGGATGTTTGTTACTCTTTCACGCAATAACTACTGAACGTATTGTAATAAAACTTGGCATTGTAGTAGTTTAGGCTCTGGATTAACATATAGGCTACTGTTATATATGCGAAAATGTATATTGTTCCCGTGGGATACTGTGTTTACGTGAGCGGAGCCGCTGACAAAAGCTAGAATTGCCAAAACTTGGGCCTGTTTCACAATCCTCTAATAAGTTTCAGATAGATTATTATTAACCTGCACGTTTTCCGAAATTCAAATTCATGCACATCCGAATCAACTATTCGGACACGAACTGGCGATTGTGCAACAGGCTCCTAATTTATTATTAAAATAGGTTGATGAGTAAATTCTTCGTGCCCTGCTACAATCTAGACGACCTACTTTTCTAATTCAGTTACAAGTTATTCTCGAGATGTCACAGACATGAAGTGGTTACACGTGAACACTAGGTCGGGGTCACTTTGCACCGCGACGATACGAGGCGCTGCACTTTCAAGATGGCAATTCAAATTTGAACTTTATTTCAACACACGCGGAAAGATACACGTTTCGTATGACATCAGTCGTACACGGCACCAATGCGAATGCGCGGTGCAATTTGACATTCGAACTCTTACAATGAAACGTGCATCGTCTTGTGTGTGTGTGTGTAATGAAAAAAGTTCAATTTTAAATAGCTGTCGTCTCGTTTCGTCTCGTCTCGTTTCGGTGTGAATTGACCATTAGGCCTGCGTTGGATAGATACAATCTTGTTGCACGTTGACGTTTGTCACACTGTCACAACATTTTTATTTTTTGACGTGACAACGTCTTATAATTCGATGGAGCCGGCTGCACGCACGAAAAAACATGACTCGTGCGGCGTTACCTCGCTCTGAGGCGTTCCATTTAAGGCTTGAAGTGCAAGCGAGAGCGCGGAACGAGCGACAAAGAGGCACAATCGGCCTCCGCGTTCGGCAGCGTTCGACATCTGTCTCTCTCCTACTTGAGTGAGCGATCCATCAGTATTTTCTTATGACGTTGTCACGTTCAACTATCGTCAGTAAACCGACTTTACAGACAACCGATTATTTTTTTTCTAAGACACAAAAGAACCCCTTATAAAGTTCCAAAATTAAAAAAATATTTTAATTATTAAGGGCTAATTTCGACCACGGACGACCTCTTGTTAATATTGATATGTAGCTTATATGAGTCACTCTGACTCACTTCACTGACCCTGACTGCAAGTCATCCACAAACCTGACCATTTATGTATGAACTTGTATGGAAGGTGGGCGATTAAGGGCGATTCCTTTCCGGCTCACTATTTACATACAATCACACAAGTTTAATGTGGAAGTGTACATTTTGAGGATCTAAAAAAACTAATCTGCGTCGTATAGGTACGGTAGGCTAATGAAGGCAGGCAATCTGGAAACTAGAATTTCATCGTTTTTTTTTTAATCAAGTTTTGAGTCGTTTTTGCGTCCGTCCGGAATTCGTAAGGCAGGGGAGTTAGAACTTTGGTCTAATACTATTGTATTAGACCAAAGTTCTAACTCCCCTGAATTTAAGTAGACCTGAAATTAAGTAGAACACGAGTGTCAAGTCAAATTTCAATGTAAAATCTGACTACTCGACACTCATGTGTTCGATCCAACTTTAATGTATTAGACTATATTTTCAAAGCTCTGAACTTTCTCCGGCCTCCCGGATTCCGGACAATACAATCCCAGCCTAACAAATATCCTTTTATCCACATTGTTTTCGTCCTTCGCTTATAAACAGAACCTCAATTCTCGTATTTATCTTTCTTTTATTCTGACTTTCAATTTAACTTAAATGTATTATAAAGGAATCGTCTTGATATCATAAACTGATTTTTGGAGATTCGACCAATCATAACGCGTTGGACGTTGGTTTGACGTTTATGAGAACACCATTTTGCTGTTTTATTTACATGTCGAGACTCCATCGAAACTATTATTGTAAGATTTACATATCAGAATCGATGTACAGGCAAATATTTTCAAAGCTAAGGAGGGGCCTATGAGTCTATGACGTACATTTGAAGATCTTGTCAATTAAATGCGCACTGAATAAACTGCGGAAAGCAAATGTCAAAATGTCAAGATGACAAATGTAAAACCTCAGCTACCCCAAACAACCCCAAAAGTGGGGCAGTTTAACTGTGACACTTTTTGCCTCGACTTGGTCGTCTATAATATAAAGGTCTATGCCTAACTTAGGCCTTTTCATCCGTTATTGGATGATTTATACAGTATTCTCCGAGCGAAGTAACCACTCTTAAAATACTGTAGTGCCTGGGACAGTTGGTTTTTAAATGTCGTATGGTTGCCCAGGCACATACGGCATTCTCACGACACAGTCAGCCTAGTCCGGAGGAATGACTGGTCAATACGTCCAGGGCCAACCATTTGCGAGTTTCCTCACGATGTTTTCCTTCACCGTTAGAGCGTCCGTATAATGTACTTGAGATCTGAAAAAGTCTCATTAGTACACGCCCCAACCTGGGAATTGAACCTGCAATTTCTCGAGTGCGAATCAAACGGTCTACCCACTAGGCCACGGAGCTCTTCGTCGTCTACGCCTACAGACATGCAAACAAGACAACATTATTATTCTAAAAAAATATAATTGCGGTTCTGTTTCATTTGCATTTTTATGTTATGTAATGACCTATCTAAGGTCATTACTCATCAATACCCATTGTTTTAACGAAGTGCACTGCAGTACAAGGGGGTATCAGGATACAGGACTGACAATGACAGGAAGTGACGTCACGGGTGACGCGCGGGTGCGTGACCACAGCGCACGTTGTGGGGTGTAGCGGGGGAGAATCGCTGACTTTTGGGCAATACACGAATTATAAGACCTGAGAATGACATCATATTATGACTGACGACCCAGGAGTTGGGCTAGCACGATTTTGTCGAACAAAATAACATTGTTTTATTTTTATTTTATAATAATAATATTCATGGACGCTTCACCCTGTGCTGAGTATCCGAAGAACTTGTATTACAGGTACCAGACAACTGGAAGTATATTTAATACTTTTATACTATACATACATTCAAGATTTTTATTATATTACTAGCTGTTGCCCGCAGCTCCGCCCGCGTAAATACAGTATCCCACGGGAATACTGCACTTTTTCGGGATAAAAAGTAGCCTGTGTTTCAATCCAGAGCCTAAACTACTACCATATTATCAAATTTAATCGGTATCCGTTCAGTAGTTTTTGCGTGAAAGAGTAACAAACATCCATCCCCCTCAGAAACTTTCACATTTTTATTATTAGTAGGATACGCATTACGCATATATAATACACATCCATGACCCAGGAATACAGAAAACTTTTCTGATACCCTCGGCGGGATTCGAACCCGCGACCTCCGGCTTGAGCGCTAACCACTGAGCCACGGAGGTCGTCAACTATAAATATTTAGTTCAATTTTAATCCATAAATAATCGTCATAAGAATTTCATTAACCTCTACCGCCTTCCTTGTCATAGGTTGTCACATTGTATTCCTTGATGTTACATCACACATTTTTAAATTTGAGACGTAGAGAACAGTTAAATAGTTTTCTTAGTTTGACATGTGGTTGGACCGTGGGTTTGACATTATTTTTGTTAACTAACACGTTGATCAAATCAAACGACTTATCCAGCTTTTCGCAACTCAATTTACACTTGACAAGAGATTTCAGAAACCGGGGGTGAATAAAGATTTGTAATTTATGTTGTCTATAGAATGTCTGATTTTTTTTTTATTAAGTACTTGTATATTTGTTTTACCGAAAAAGAATTATTGCAGTTTAAAATCATAGCAATTTGAATTCGTGGTGATAATGTACTTATATAACTCCTAGCCTATTTACGTTCTGTAGGTCTCCAGGTCCAGTATTTACGTTGTCCATTTAAGTCGCTGTGACCCCTTGACACCGAAGCCAGGACCTCCTTTGTATGCGTGCCGTAACTCATATTAATCATAACAGCTGTGAAAGTTGATAGATACCTTACTTATTCATATCATATCTATAATAGTCTAAACTTATATACATATAGAGGAAAGATTTGTGTGTTTGTTTACATCGAATAGTTATAAACTATTGAATTAATCGAAAAAAAATATTGTGAATAACAATGACTTTGGGTTCCTAATAACTCCATTCCTATCGGCTTTACTTACCACTTACCTTTTGAAGACCCTCATCCAAATCCCTACCTATTATACAGGCTAGGGCTATCCTATGAAGGAGAACCAGCCTTCGCCACTGGTGAATAATAGAAAAAAAAATTAATTCGTGTGAAAAATGTTATGGTATTCTAATGAGGGTTTTTGATATTTTTTCCGTCGTTGCGGGGGGGGGGGGGGCAGACCCAACTCACACAAAGCGTCATCTGGTAGCGTAAGTGGTATCAAAAATGGGCAATAAGAATTTTCGATTCTTTTTCTGTCACCGGGCGGCGCGGCGCAGCAAAAAGCTGTCGGATGTCACGAATTTAAAAACCCTCCTAAAATAGCTTCTTTATTTATACGATTTATAGGAGTAATCGATGTTTCAATTAGAAATCATTGAAGAGTGAAAAACCAATAGAGCCAAATGCCAATTACTCTTAATTACATTGTAAATTACATTGCTTAATCTGTCATAAAGTAGGTTTTGATTAAGCAACCGTCAATCTTCTCAGTACACATTAATAACTACATTGTATTACACTATCTGCTTTATACTGACTTATCGCTACGTGTGCTATACTAAATTAAATAAAAACAGCAACCACCGAAATATAAGGCGGTGAGCGACCTCATTCATGATCATGAATTATGGCTAAGAACACTCGCGATGGTATCGGCTTCCAAACAAAAAAAAACTAGATTAAAATCGGTTCACCCGCTCGGGCGCTATCGTAGTCCGTGAGTAAGCTACGATGCCACGAACAGACACACACACACACAGACATACACGTCAAAGTTGTAACTGTCGACCTTCGAGGTGGAGGAGTTCTGCCCGACGGGTGTGGTCTACCGGAGGTTAACAGCCTCCGTGGTCTAGTGGTTTAGAGCTTGGCTCTCGACTCGGAGGTCGTGGGTTCGATTCCCACATTGGAAAAACAAAAAATCTTGTTCCCAAGTTTGGTTTGGACAATGCAGGCTGATCACCTGATTGTCTGACAAGAAAGATGATCCATGCGTCGGATGGGCGTGTAAAAAGTCGGACCTGCGCCTGATATCTCACCAGTCGTGTCGGTTATTCGTCCCACTGGGTTACGAGAGTAAAGGAAGAGAGAGTGCTCTTGTGTACTGCGCACACACTTGGGCACTATAAAATAACTCCTGCGAGGTTCCGGGGGAGACTCCGGAACGAAGCGCGCATCACGTCGCCGACAACACGTGATAAAGTGTAGTTTTTAAGTATGTAATATGTATGTTAGTCTGTAAGTCCTACTACTGTTATAAATGTGAAAGCTTGTGAGGATGGATGGATGCTTGTTACACTTTTACGTAAAAACTACTGAACAACGGAATACGATGAAATTTTTTAAGTTCTGGATTTATAACATAGGCTACGTTTTATCCCAAAAAGGACAATCTTCCCGTGGGATACTGTATTTACGTGGGCAAAAGCACCAACACGTGGGCAAGTGTTATTTAATAACACCGAGGGGTGTTTCTCGTCGCCGTAGCCGGGTACGAAATTGCGCGCTCCGTTCGGTAGTTTGAGCTGGCGGTAATATAGTTATTAATTGACGGTTTCATTTAATTTTGGCCGTTTCCCGCTACGGTCATTAACTGTGCCGTAACTATAGTCATGCTATTACTTTCACATGCGAATTGTATTGAAAATAATTATAATTGGTATCTGTTTTATATTTCGTTATTAGTTATTACATATATCTATGTTCTAAACTGCTAAGGTGTTAGAATCGGTTTGCCAAACTCTCCCCCCCCCCGTGATGACCGAAAATAGAACTCTGCGTTAATTCAAACGAGTTGATAATCGACGTGTCGAGTGTCAGCCGTCATATGTGACATTGACATTTGACTCGGCACTTGTGTGTTCGATCGTCAGCTCTATTGTATTAGCGCAGAGTCCTATTTCCAATGGTCTGAATCACCCCCGGCCTACCGGATTCCGGACAATATTGTCCCGGCCTAATAATACACATTATTTTAATGAAATACGAATTTAATTTATTTTATGTTGCAGGATCTCATTCCTCCACAAGACACGGAGTCTTACCTGGTCAAAACGCAGAATGCCATCACCAATCTCCAGGCGAAGCTTCACTCCAACAAGAGTATACCATCGCAGCTCACAACCAGTCTACTCAGTGAGAAGACCATGGTCTCCCGTCTACCGGTCTCTCAGCTGAGTCGATCTAATTCCCTCAACTACCGCCTCAGAAAAAAAGACACATCCGGAGATAGCAGTCCACTTAGAAGTCCAGGGCATTATGTTATAACTGGGTCTTCAAAGGTTCCGGGAAGCACTCGGATACTCCTCAACACTGCAACCAGGTCTTTAGAAACGGATACTAGAGATAGGAATATGAATAGTCCAAATTCTGATAGGGGTCTCTTAAGTAATAGTTCAGATGATAAAACTCTGTCCAATCGCCATGATGTGACTTCACATAGGAAAACACACGTAAGACACAAGTCCTTCGAAGGTAGGAACCCTTCAGAAATGTTTGCGAACGATGTCCACAACGCTAACCAGGTTAGTCTCAAAACGGTTCTCAAAAATAACGCTTTAGAAGCCAAGGCGTATATCGATCAAACCCGTTGCCAAGATACCAAGAAAACTCATCAAGGAGTATACAGCGATAGCAAAAACAGACCATGCACTGCTTTCGGGACTTCAATAAGACGATCGAGTTCTTTCAGCACAGTCAACAGGAATAACAACATAGAACGGATAACTTCTAGAAGATCAAGCGGTCAGTCAGAAGATAAAGACTATTCAGATGAGTCCGACAACGGATCTTACGAGAAATCCCAAGATGTGCGCTTCAAGAGACAGTTGCGGAATCGAGTGGAATTTGAGGCGAAGTCCCTAGCACCAGCGAACTCGCCTCGATGTCCAAACACTCCTGAGATGCAGAGGAAATTCGGTCCAGGTCTGATAAGGAATTCTGTGCGAGTGACCAGTAAGGAGCGTGGTTTAAATAGAACGTCGGAGCCACCGCCGAGCAGAGAAGAGAGGAAAGGTCATCAGAGTAGGAAGATTTCGGAGCCAACCCGTCAGGCGGTTCTGAATAGGCTGACTAAATCTAGGAGTTCCACTAGAGAAGTTCAACCTAAGAAACAGGAGAAACAAGGTAAGTTTTTTAATATGGCAGTATATTTATAAACCATTGTCAGTGTTAAGTTTAAAAAGGTGGGAAAAAGAATTTTGATTTTTCTTTTCAACGCCGTTTTTAAGTTCAAAGTCTATTCAAAGTCCAAATAAATCGTCATTCATTATGAGTCAAGTCAGTCGATTCAGTAAAGCGGTAGAAGCTTTACTGAAAATTCCTAGGGAGTTTTTGGGAGAACACAAAATAGAACGCTTTTGGAGTTGTACCACTTGCGCACGCTTGTGCACGTTAACGTATATTTAATAGTTAATATTCTACCAATATTACACAATAAGAACCGAAATAACATAAATTTAGGGAAAAAATAAAAAAAACGCCACATTCACATCCCCGCCAAAACTCTCAAGGTAAGTGTTTTGGGAAATTCGATTCCGTTCTCCTTCTTCTTCTACTTTTAAAAAATGAAACCGTAGTGAATTGCCAATGTCAGAGAGTTCAATAATACCGTTTTAGGTCAATTATTAGTTTAATGTTATTCAGTTTACCTACTGCAAGTTGGTAATTATGTAGTAAGCTCGCTATGATCTATGTCGAGGTTTTTATATTTTAGGCTATTTAAATATATTTTTGTCCTCCTGACTAAAAAAAACAATGGCGGATGTCAAACCAAATGTCGATTGATTGTAAAAGCGTGAAGCGATAACAAAATTGATTAAAAGCTGCAATAACAATAAAACAATAACCCTTACATCCGTGATATAACAATGAATTAGTAGCTTTGGATAAAGTAACAGTGATGACATGAAATTAGCAAATCCGTATTTAAAAATGGCGGCATAAACTTATTGTAGACTAGCTGTCCCGACACACGTGGCTCTGTCTTAACTGTGAGCCGGAATAAATAAATAACAACACCCACAACCTACATCTACACCTTTTCCAATATTTCCCACCGTTTAAACGTTCCCTGAACCTGCACAATTTTTTCAAGACCTAAATTAGCCAAATCGGTTCAATCGTTCTCGAGTTTTATCGAGACATCGGAATTGCAATCCATTTTTATTAAAATGTCGCCTAAAATCGATAACTATTATTTGTATTCAATGATTTGAGGCAATCAAATACTTTATTCACTACACAAAAAGATACACGTTTTATAAGACATCATTCATACACTGCACATGCGCTGTGCAGCGCGGTGCAAGCTGACATTCGAACTATTACAATGAAACGTGGTACACATTATGTAATTAGTAAAGTTTAATTTTGAATAGCTACCTTAAAAATGCAGCTCCATGTCGGGTATCGTATCGTTTCGGTGAGAATTGACTCTAAAACCAGTCAACTTCCAGGTCAGAAGAAACCAAGCCAGCACAGATCCTCATCAGCTCTCGCGACGAAAGAGATAGAGTTCTCCAACTGGAAGAAACGCGCCTCGTACGATCCCATGAAGGCGGCGATGGAGGGTAAAAAGAGACAGACGGCTAAACGACAGGAGTGTAATAAGGATGATCTGAGTTCTCCCAGGTACGTTCGCATAATATAAGCACACTCTGTTAAGCGGGGCTATTCACAAGTCCCGTTCGACTCGGGGTTCGATTACTTTAGCGCGGCTGCCTCGACGGTGGCCGGATTTATTGAAACCAGCCCAGCTACGCAGGAGTTATTTTATAGTGCCCAAATGTGTCCTCAGTACACATGAGCACTCTATCTTCCTTTACTCTCGTAACCCAGTGGGACGGATGACCGACACGACTGGCGAGATATCAGGCGCAGGTCCGACTTTTTACATGACCATTCGACGCATGGATCATCTTTATTGTCAGACAATAAGGTGATCAGCCTGAATTGTCCTAACCAAACTTGGAAACAACATTTTTTGTTGTTCCAACGTGGGAATCGAACCCACGACCTCCGAGTCGAGAGCCAAGCTCTAAACCACTGGACCACAGAGGCTGTCTTGACATCCTCATAGATCATATTTACAAAATATCCGTAGTTGATTTCGAACAATCTTTTTTTTTATCATACTTCATCATTTCACGGTAGAGAGTATAGATATACTTTTAAGCAAACATATTTTTACTATAACACAATATTTAGAAGAAGAAAAATTAAATTTAATAAAAAATCTTCTTCCCTTTAGCCACTCCTCTCCAGTACACCGGTCTCAGTCCTTCCATACCACCAACATAGCGGACTTGACCCTGGACTACTCGTCAGATGAAGATGAAGTGGCGCCCACGTTGCCAGTGGACCCCATGATAACGTCCACCCACTCAGATATACTGGACCTGAGGAAGAGACGAGGGGTGAGCAGGGATGTGGTGCTGGCCAGGGAATATTTGACTTGCTTCCAGGTTTGTATAATATTATAATGTAAAGATTATCCGCCGTGGTGTACGCAGGTGCTACTGTGCGAGCGGGACAGCAATATGCGCATGCAATGCAGATTGGATTTCTTTCACTGACTCATCGCCACTTGTCTCTTTCACTCGCGCGCGAATATATTGCTATCGCGCTCCTATAGCATTGGGCACGCGTGTAAACGCGATAGTAATATATTCGTGCGCGAGTGACAGAGATAAGTAGCGATGAGTCAATGTACGAAATTCTACGTGCTCCGCGACTGCACTTTACCTGAAAATATATTTCACCTTAGGATCTAGTATACACGTGTAAGCAGGTATATGTCAGGTCATAATTAGTTCCTATTATGTTATTCAACGGTATATCAACGATATGCAGTCACAAATCACAATACAATTGGTATTTGTGACTTAATGCCGTTACTATAAAACAAATAAATTATGAGAATACTCTACCTGCTTGTGAATTAGATTCCCTGATACATATTTCATTTGTCTAATACGATGCGAATATTTTTCTTAAAATATGAATATTTACATAACTATATTTTCACTTACAAGATATCATAGTTTTGATTATTTCTTCGAAAGTAATAGCTTATTTATTTATGTTATAATATTATTTCAGGTGAACCAATCGGAGAAGCCCAAACGTCGCGAACGCAAATACATCGACGACATAACCCCAACCAAAGAGAACATAGACTTCCTGTCGAAAGAGGGAATAGACAAGCGCAAATTTGACACTGACAGCTCCATAGACAAACGGAAATTTGACGCTGACAGCACCATAGACAAGCGGAAAACTTTCACGCTTGATAGTGACAATTCGACCACCAATTGTAGTAGTCCAAGAAATTCGTCTATATTCAGCCATGAAAAGTCATTGACTACATGTACAAGTGACACTGAGGGCGAGAGCGGGACAGAAAGTGCGCCGGTTGTTATGAGAGGGAAAAGGAACGCGAATGTTCAGGCTAAGCAGAGGTGGGTACTTGGTGTTTATTTATTTAAAAAATATATAATTCTTTACATACATTTTAAGCCCTAAAAACCTAACCACGAGCATGTCAGGACATGTCTAAGGAGGGTTCCGTAACTATCAACGCGCTTTGCTATCTTTGAATTACTTCAAAAATTATTGTCCAATATCGCTCAAAATAATTTTCCTAAAGAGTTTTTAGCTTGATCTATTAGCACGGAAACTTACAAGTTTCTATCTCTATAGTCTAGAAATGCGGGGGGGGGGGGGGGGGGGGGGCAGGCATTTCTAAACTATAGGCATCGTAGGGCAACTTATATAAACCACTTTGGAGGCCGATCACTCGAAAACGGTTGACTTTGTAAAAAAAGTCATATATGAAAACTTCAGACTGTTGAAGTCAGACTTAATTTTTTAATTTTGTTTCATTAAAGTGTATTTAAGAAAGATTTCAAAACTCAACATAGGCTATGACGTACATTTGACAGAACAAATATTCATACATTAAAAGTTACGCCATCTTGGTTTTCACCATATCTCAAATGTCAGCACTCTTGTTTTCATCATACTTCAAATGTCAAAATGGCCCCAAAAATCTCAAAATTTGAGCCATTTAACTGGACACACATTTTGTCTCAACATGCTTCGTCAATAATATACACGTCTATGGTGTTTAATGTAAAGACTTGCAAACGAATCTCTAGTTTTATATAATTTCCAAGAGATGGCGCTATAAATATAAAAAATATTTCCAGGTACAGTGGCGACTACTCTATGTCATCTTCCACGACCTCGGTCACCCAGAAGAAGATCCAGCCCCGGTACCTCGACATCTCAAAATACATGGAAAGCTCACCGAAGAACTTTCTAAGAAGGGACCCGAGTAAGACCTACGTTGGGGTGCTGAATACTGGCGAGAGGAGTGCTGTCAGCAAGGGCAGCGCGCAGCAGTATGAGATGGGTCTGTTGACAAACAAACACATAAATAATTTCTCTTTGTTATAAACCCGACGACCGACCCGCCCCGTGCGAAGCCGCGTAAATGGATTACTCGCACGGGAACACTGTACTTTTTCGGGATAAAAAGTAGCCGATGTGTTAATCCAGAGCTTAAACCACTAAGTACTACCATACCAAATATCATTAAATTTAGTAGTTTTTGCGTAAAATTGCAACAAACATCCATCCCTCCATACATCCATCCTCACAAACATTTATAATAGTAGGTGTATTAACTATAAATATAAAGTAAAATTAATAATACTATAATAACTCCCAACTATAATATAACCTGTGGTTTAATATATTATAAGTTGTTTGTAAATTAAATTAGAAAATGTTCACATAAGTAATTTAAATAGGTTATTTAAAATAATTGACCTAGAAATATATTTAACTAAATCAATCTTTTTTTTCGTTACCGGTACTAATTCACATGAAATCTAACTGTGAAACTTTTGCATGCCGTAAAGCGGAGTATGCTAGGCACCAAAACATTGTAACATCTAATTGTATTAACTACATTCTATGCAAATAAAGCTAAAAATATATGCCTATCTATCTATATAATTTAATCTCGCAGAACAAAAGAAACAGGAACTAGAGAAGTGGAAACGACGCGCCTCGTACGACCCGCGAAAAGCGGCCGCGCTCGGCAAGACCAAAGCACCCAAGACGGCGAGGTGAGTTGTCTATGGTTGTTTGTCTATGGTAGTTGTTTGACGTCATAGCCTGGCTATAAACGCCTTACTCACCATCCAGCCTGCAAATCCAACATAGAACATTAATAGCCGTCAATAGTATCATCATATAAAACTTTTGCCCGCTTCAAGACCGCGATATTGGATTTGCACGCTGGACCGTGGGTAAGGGCCTTTACGCAAGTTGAACCTGAAAAATCGCAGCAAATGTAAAAAAATCTTAAGTGTGGCAACCTTGATGTGATACTCGATAATTAATTAATCCGTACTTTATAAAAAAATATAAAATAAAGTTTTATACTCCTTTATGCAAAAACCACACTCAAATTGACTTTGAAGATCGCACAGAGTTGCCATATCAAAAGTTTCAAATAATTCCAAGTTCAACTTTCGTTAGCCAGGCTCTAAGCCTCGGACTACATTATCCGGAATCTCTTCGACCGGAAAAAAAATATAGCGCTGAAAATAGAACTCTGTGCTAATACACTAGAGCTGATAATCAAACACACGTGACAGTCGTGAGAGTCGGGTTATGAAATTGCTGCTGTGTGATCGATTTTCCACTCTATTGTATTAGCCCAGAGTTCTATTTCAGCACTGTTTTTTTACGGCTGGTGATTTCCGATAATATTGTAATCTCAGTCTTAAAGAACATCGAGCAATTGTCTATGATGATGTTGTCTATAGTAGTTTGTGACTGTGAATATATGGTAGTTTGTCTGTGGTGACGACATTTTACGATTTTTTTTTTACTTTAAAATTTGGTTATATAAAGATTATTTACGGGTTTTTTGACTGACTACGCCAAAGCCAAAGGGAAGGGTAACGATGTTGGCAGTCTTAATATTTTATGTATGTTTGTTACACCACAGCGCCTGAGCTGGCGTATCTGATCCGATTTTAATAAATTAGGCAGTAGTTTCCTATTTATGTCTCAGGTAACATATTCATAGTCTATGTAATTTACGCAGTCGGGTTATATTAGTAATGTCCCACTATTGACCGTAAAGATATCTATGTTTTTTTTTTAATTCACATTTTATTTCAAATCTACCCGCTCAAAATGCCCTGAAGATCAATCGTTAATGTCTGATACATAAAATATGTCTGAGGAAGAATAGAAAACGGTCACCGTTTTATTTATGTTTAACAATAAATTTAAATTTAAAATGACAAAAAAATAATACTTTTTATATCAATAAGCTTATAATAATTATGTAATTATAAGTATTATATTATGTAGAATTAGGCAATTAACTTGTAAAATTGGTATTCTAGAGCGTGACAGATGTCGAAATGCATGAATTTGTGGCTTTTGACAAGTGAGCTGCCATCTTGTTTGGTAAGATTTGTCGTGAAAGCGACATCTATGATCAGATTTTGGAAACTTGCTTATAGCTTACAATATGCTTATACTTTAGGGCGTAGTGTTTTTAGATAGGGGGAAAATTATAGTTTTTATCTATTTTATAGACTTTTATTGGATAAATAGGCGTTTTGGTATTGCAAGAAAGTTTAAGAGGATTTTTACCTGTATATTTTTATAGAGAGTTATGCAAAACAGACTTGAAAAAATAAGTATTTTAACTTGACAGCTTATTTTCAAACTGGTCATCTGTCAATCTCATTTCACAATCAATCACAACCAAAACGCTTTTTGTCACTTTTAAGCGTGTTCGAAACGCTTACACTTTTAAAAACCTATATTATGCTTTCTGTTAAAATAGCGGTAAGAGATTTTTGCTAAATTGTAATATAAAATATGCTACAATCCGTTTTATATAGTTAAAACAAGAGAATATAATATGTTTTCATATTAAAAGTGCACTGCTAAGTTTACAGTTTTGAATGTAAGTTTACATTCTTTTATTGCCAGTTTATGACAACTCTGTTACGAAATTTCGTGTTTTATCTTTGACTTTTAGCCTACGTTTCCACGGGCGGTTTTTTTTGGCGAAGTTAGTAAAAACAGAACTGTAATCTATCTTATTTATATTTAGCACATATTTCTATACTCTGCGTATATTATGTTGTATTTTCAATTCAAGTGTACTACAGCAGAGTTCTATTTTGAGTGCCTTTTTACTGACGCCGATGGAAAAACCGCTCGTGAAAACGCAGGCTTAGACTAATATATCGATAATCATGGAATTTATGTAAATATTTATACGTATTTTTCAGTAACGTGCTTCGGTCACAGTCTTATCACGGGCCAATGTTGACGCCGACTCTGCGTCATCATTCGCCTCCGACACAAATCACCGAGACTTACGACGCTTCCAGCGACAACGACTTTTAACACGACTGTCGCGCGACACGACTCAATGTGATAAATGTGTATAAATATAATCGGAACCAAATACGCGTAATGGATATTTCATAGATGTAAGATGATACGCTTAAAAAAACTGTCTGTCAAATCTGACATCTGTCAAAGTCAAGCTTTGCCGCCAATAGCGATGTTTTCCAATCTGTTGTAGTTTTTCTGTGCTTTGGGACGTTGCAATTTTTTTGTCGCACAATCTAAATTGTTGCTGGAAATTATTAAATGTTGTTAGTTATTATTTGAACCGTTTTCTATGCACCCATATTATGAAGTATTTGCCTAAATTTTTAAGTATTTTATAAATGCGATCGACCTTTTATATTTACATTACGATAGTAACGTAGTTGCTCATTTCATTCATCGATTATTTATAATAATATTATGTATTTATTAAGTTTTTTTTTTTAAGTTACTTGTAGTGCAATATGGTAACATCACATATTTTTTGGTTAGTTACGTTTTTTATATCGAACATAATATGTAGTTTAGTATTTTATACAAAATAGGGCTAATTTTTTTTGTCTACGTCCAATATGTTGCTGTTTTGTGGCTGAAATGACACCACTTTAGTTACAATTTTTGATGGAATTCCTTATTAGATATAATTTTATATTGTTTGAATGTACTACGAACTAACTTGCTATTTTATTAAAGAAAGCCACAAATAAATAATTATTTTTCACATTATGATATTATTGAGGGCATCAGTATGCAGGATTTTCCGATTTCGCAATTTTAACTATTTTACTGTCAAAGCCTAGAGGCGTGCAATGAAATACTCTTTTCGAAATTATTGTCTATGATTAGCGAATAGGCTTATTACCTGTTGTTCTGTTGTAGTGATAAAAATTCAGTATTTTTTGTACAAATTATTTAATTCGTATCTAAAACCTGTCTACGTCCATTTTTCATATCAGGCTATGTTTATAAATAAGAACAAGTGTACAGTTTTGCATAAAAACATTAATTTCATTGCGTAAGTTTGACAGTTAAAAAATATTTTTTGTTTATTGCAATGAAAATGATGTTTTTTTTTTGCAAAAGCTTTTTCTCAGAGTAGAGGCAAGCGGTTTGTATATTGGTACGCGTGATCTCAATAAGGAAATGTTGTTTTGCATAGCAAAAGAAAAAAAAATACAAAAAATATTTTATAGGCTTAAAAATTATTTCTATGCCGCTTCCTCCTCTGTATTTCATAGATCTGATACTGAGTATGATAGAATTAGATTAGAACTTTAGAGCGAGAGGTACTTATGTACGTTTTATCTCTTTCTAAGGGTTTCAACGATATAGTATGTAAACAGTTAATAACCGTAGTATATTCTAAATTTATAATTTATTATTAGTGTATAATACGTATAAATAATAATAATTAAATATTATTTGTATAACTATTTTACTCGTTTATAACATTCTATAATACACAATTTTTTGCAGAAATTTATCACTATCAAATTACATTTTTAATTAAAAATAACTGATATTTAGATTTTTGCCAAAATGGATACTTTTTCTATCACGCTCAGTAGCTGTAGGCTATTATTCAAAATTATGTTGGGTGTACAGGAATTTTACAGGCAAAAATCGAGGTATGTGATGACATAAAATAATTATGTTTCTATGTCAGAACACTGATTATATAACACATAATTGCTTTCTTACTTTTTAACCGACTTCCAAAAATGGAGGCGGTTATACGTTCGGCTGTATGAATTTTTTATATTTTTTTTGTATGTTCAACGATAACTCCGCCGTCTGTTGACCGATTTTCAAAAATTTTTGTTTTTTGATGTAAACGGCGTAGTTAACTTTTTCACAAAGGTGGTGACCTGATGATGGGATCCATGAGGAATCGAGGGAACTCCTCAAAATTTATATGGACACATATAGTGATTTCGGCTTTTTCTGAAGTAACCCAATATGCTACCAAAAAGTAAGATTTTGCACCAAGTTATACCCTGGATCCAAAAGTACCGAACAGAATTCCTGACTCCTTATAGACACATGTTTGGGGATTTCGGCATTGCTTAAAGAACTGCAAGCATAAGCCACTGTGTCAATTAAACTAATCATCATCATCACCACCATAAATCATGACAATGATGATATAATAGGTACTTATCATAATATTTTACACCGACATGGATTTCTTTGAACATTTCTCTGCCGTTTATGGACCGATTTTTAAAAACCTTTTTTTGATGTAATGGGTATAATCCGAAATTGGTCTCGTTGTAACCAAATCGGTGACCTGATGATGGCATCCATTAGGAATCGAGGGAATTCCTCGAAATTTATATGGACATATATAGTGATTTTGAGTTTTTTAGAAGTAACCCAAACATATGCTACCAAAAACTAAGATTCTGCACCAAGGTATACTCTGGATCCAAAAGCACTCAGTCTTTAAAGATACGCGTTTAGAAATTTCGACGTTGTTTAAAGAACTGCAAGCATATGCCATTATGTAACTTACGGTCATCATCATCATCATCTTATATATACAATTATACATTAGATCGTTTATTTTAAACGAACAAACAAACAAAAAACATCACTAAAAAGAGAAAAATGATTATTATTTTTAAACAAAAAATTAAACCGACTTCACTCATGAAATAAAACTTATTTTCTAAATATAATACCCCTTTTAAATTTGGCTGAAATTTTAACTATATTTTCTCTACTAAATCTTCATAATTTTGAAGTCGGTACCAGCCCGAACAAAATCCTGATAAAACAATATTTAAAATAGAACACACGTTCAAGTTGGCTGGTACCGACATCAAAATTTCGAAGTAGAGAAATAGTTAAATTTGAGCCAAATTTAAAAGGGGAATTATTTAGAAAATAAGTTTTATTTCATACTTTTTGTGTATTTTTACTTTGGAAGTCGATTAAATTTTACTAATTTGCTACTCCGATCTGCAACCCAAGTGGATGTGTTTTAATAGAAGCGGTAATATAGGCTGGACCGTGGGAATGAGCTTTTAATGTTCTCTGATTATAATTTGCCAGTTGCACACAATATTTTCAAAATCACATTTAAGGTTAGTGGGGGCAAGTTATAATTTTTTTTTCATATTTGTCCACAGACAATAGCCCCAGCTGACACTATATTTTTTTAATAAATAAAAAGTCCTGTACACACCCGCCCCTGTTTTGTTATGCCAGCTATTTTGTTGTTTAAGCTCGAGATTGTAGAGTTTATATTTGATGTTTAGCATTTCATAATAATTGTATACTTAACTGAAATAAACACTGAAATGTGATTGATTTTTTTTTCTATTTCTTCAACGCATATGAAATACCATACAGCCTGCCCAGGAAAAAGCCTGCACTGAAGTTGCTCAGTTTCTTTAGGCAATAACTTCAATGCAGGTTTCTTCCAGCGCAGGTAACACTACGAAAACCTGGAATGTGATTGGTTGGTGTCGTGCGTTGAGCGCTATAGAACGGTCGCGTTCCGCATAACGAATACGTTATTTTATACGTTGTGTGATAACACACGAAGCAAAATTTAATTGTTTGCGAGTCGCGCGGCTGCGCCGCTGCACGTTCACCATGGCGATGGTGGCTAACGAGTTGCTGGCGTTCAGACGTCGAGACAACAAGCGACTCAGCAGAAAACTTTTGCGACTGTCGCCGGTCGCCCCGCACCTCCCCGCGGGTGAAGACAAAGGAAGAGAAAGAGCCAAAAGGCTGTGGAGAGCCGCAAGGCTGAGCCTTCTCGACATGGCCTGGCAAGGACGAGAGCAGGAGGTGCGATGAGGAGGGCTTCATACTGGTGGAAAGAAGAAAGACGAAGCCCGCCGCCCGCAAACACCGCGGCACCGCACCTTACGTACCCGAACTGCGCCTGCGGTGCGAGGTACCCGCGACGTCGTTGTACGTATCCCGCCTGCACTGGTCCATGGAGGTCGAGGACGTTGTGGACTACATCCGCAAGACGTCCATCGCCTTGAGGGTGGAGCGTCTGGAGTATCGCCTCAAGGCTAACTTCAGTTCCTTCGTGGTGAGAGAGCCGACGCATCTTTTGTCGACCTTCGAGGTGGAAGAGTTCTGGCCGACGGGTGGGAGACTCCGGAACGAAGCGCGCATCACGTCGCCGACAACACGTTTAAAGCGTAGTTTAAGTATATAATAATAATATGTATGTTAGTCTGTAAGGTATTTATAATATGGGCCTATGCCGCCCGAAATAAACGTTATTTAATTTAATTTAAATCTCGTAGATTTAAAATTAAAGACAATTCAATTTAGCTCTGCGGTATGGCGAAGTTTTTGATTGTCCTGGTCATTCAATTAAAATAAACACCCCCGTAACCATGAGAAAAAAATGTTACTAAATAATTAAGATTTTTTTTTTATAAAGTAAAATATCTTGTGTTTCGGAAACAAGTCGGAAACGCTGCATCCTTCTGAGAAAGTAATGAAAATTTTCTCTATCCCTATCAGAATAAACCGCATATTGGGGTGTGTCGTCGATGTTCGTAGTAGTGGATATTTCCACGAGAGTAGGTAATTTTGCTTTATGATTTTTTATATTTTTTTTCCTTAATCCATTCGCTGACACGCATTTACGACGCCGCGGCGGTAAAAGTCATAACAATGAGATTAAACACTTCAAGAAAGTAAATAAAACACCAATTACATTAATTAGGATTGTATTTGTGGTTACGAATAAAGTTGCATTTATTTTTTTACACCGTTCACCGTTACCTTAATTATATTACCAAATATTTATAATTCTCTAACACTGCGTTTATACAAAATATTGATGCGTTTTTACTAAAATAAAAAATAAAAACATATTTTCCATAAATTTCGTTGTTTTTTCATTATTAACATTAAGCTTTAAAGTGAAGTGCAAAATTATAGGTTTAGTTATTGGTGTTTGACCAAAATTGAAGTTTTCTTTGAATATTTGGAATATTTCTTTATCTCTTACGAATTGGGCGTCATACAAAACAGAAATTTGTATAAAAAACATAAAATTGCAGAACACATTTTTAAAATAACAAACCTATGAAACGTTTGTAATTGAAGAGGTCTAATTTTTGTTGGGAACACGCGTACTTAATTTGACATCCTTTAAGGACGTTTGTGCACTACACTGAATTTTACCATCCGGCATCCGATTTTCTATTACAAAGCAACATAGGAATGCAAAATAGGACTGCCGGACGGTAAAATTCCGAGTAGTCCACAAACGCCTTGAGATGTCAAATTCAGGTCGAAGGCCAGGTTTCCATACAAAACACGCATGTCCCCACACACGTCCCGAGTCGGATCGATCGGACATATTCGTGAAATTTCACTGAGTTTGACATCCATAAGAATGCCCAGCATATTAAATCAAGTACGTAAGTGTGTAGTAGTAAGTGTGTTCCCAGGCGAATCAAACTCTTCACCTGCAAATAATTTGCTAGCTCGCCCGCACAGACGAAAGTGTGAGAGCGACAACATTATTATTATGACGCGATTATGTCAAAGAAATGCATTTGTCTATGTGCACTTTATGAATAACATTTTAAAGTCACTCCATAAAAAAAGGAACTTTATAATTTTAAACGTCATTCTATAATTATTTCACAACCACGATTCTCAAAACAAAATGAATAGTAAATTAATATAAATTGAGCAACGCAGAGTGTGACAGTCAAACGTTATTCGGAATTCAAAAATTTGCCGCCCATTTTTTTTAAACGAGCCAATGAATGTCTTCAGACATAGTGTACACGTCAAGGAAAACATATTATAGATAGGAACACATCACGTAAAATAATTTTAGGTAAATATAACTCTGAAAATCATGTCTTTACAGTAAAAGCATATATAATAATTTACTAATATAAAAGTACATAATAATATGTACCTACACTTTCTCTTAAATTCCCCTTGTTTAAAACTACTATTTAAAATAACATCATTTCAAATATGAATGCTAAGTATATCATATGAAACTATAAAATCATTTACATTTATGTCGTTAACGACTATTGACATTTCTACAAAACGTAGATTAAAAGTAGCCTTACTCCACATTTTGCGTATTATTTTATCAAAATCGGTAATATTTCTGAAAAAATCTGGCAACACACAAAACTCGATGGTCTCTGGCGACAAATTTTTAATTATTGACACTTTAAAATTGACTGTCTTTTTGCTCTTTTTAGGGTTCCGTAATATATAATCAAGAACCCTTATAGTTTCGCTCGGTCCGTCCGTCTGTCTGTCTGTCCGCGCTTCTGGCTTCTGTAATTATGAATATAAATTTATGAAATTTGGTACAGTTATAGATTGTGTGTAGATTTTTTTGATGTGATATTTTATGGGAGGCTCTCCATACACGTGAAGTGGGGATTAAAAATATTTTTCATTCTACCCCATCGTGTGGGGTATCATTGAATAGGTATTTTAAAATAAAGGTTTGATACATGACTTTATTACAAAGTCGACCATTTTCGAGTAATCGGCCTCCAAAGTGGTATAAGTTTACCCCCCCCCCCCCCCCCCCCCAGCATTACTTTACTATAGGAGATAGAAACTTGTAAGTTTCCATTCTGATAGATCGTGATAAAAAAAGTTTAGGGAAATTATTTTGAGCGAAATCGGACAATAACTTTTGAATTAATTCAAAGAATATTGCGCGTTGATAGTTACGGAACCCTCCTTAGACATGTCGTGACATGCTCTTGGTTAGGTTATTTGTATATTTGTTCAAAAATATTACCAGTATTACAGCGTTTTTACATTACGCGATAACGATATCCGATATCGTCCCGATATGTCGTGTAAGGACAAAGAAAGAATTTAATATTATGTTTCATCAGAGTGTTTCATATTGATACATATGTTTTTGTCATTACACGGCATATAATCAGCGCGATATCGAATATGAATATCGCGAAATGTAAAAACGCTCATATAATGTATTTATTTACAGACAAACAAAAATATCACAACATATAATAACATATACTCAGATTTTGGTTACCTCCACAGGTACCCAGCGATTTCAAATGTTCCATACCCTGTCTAAATGCCTCACACAAAAATAAATGCAGTTTGGAGGCACAAAAAAACTTTTTGAATGAAAGAAAAAATCCTCAACATCACTGATATATTTTAAAAATAAGATGACACATTTTTTGGTATCCGATAATTTTGAATGTAGATCGATTTTAGTCATTTTAGTCATAGAAAATGGACCGATTCTTTGAGCAACATACCTTTATGAAATGACTATTCTGTAAAAAGAGAAGAACTAAACAAGCGACCCGTATTTATCTAACGAACCTACATATTACGGATGTGAAAAAGAGACAGACACTAGCGGCACGTTTGATTCGTCTTTTTCTTGAGTTATCAATTTCATGACGGCTATGCTCAATCCACTTTCTATATCTTTGATTATAACCTCGAATTTTATTTGCAATTATTAGATGTTACTTTTTTAAAGTCTCTTTTTTTATTACTCTATACATTTTTAATGCTTTTAGTTTTTGTTTCATCTTATTTTTGGAATACATCAAACCATTCTGTTTTTCTTATTAACTATCTTACAATTTAGTTAAAGCATTCACTTATGTGATAAACACACATATAATTTCGTCACATAATAAACTATATTCAATCCTGTCAACGTATGTGAAACAACATAACATACAAACATAATACTGTTAGCGTACAGGGCGGAGTTACACCAATCTACTATATTATATTATTTACAATTTAAGCACTACTTTACTTAGCCTGACATACAATCAAACAAACAAAATCCTTTAGGTCTATTAGTTACATACCTACTCCGTATGTGCGTAATCATTTCATCATGATATTTATATTTAAAATAAACAATTCTCTAATATCAACATCAATATGAACTTGTACTTATAATCAGTTTATTGTTCTAATTTGGCAAAATATAAAGCTAGTTGAGCAACGAACTATATACTAAGCGGGAAGCGGTATAAACGAATAAAAATATACTATTTTTAAAAATGTACCAACAATAAATATATCTGTACAGATAAAAATATCAAAACAATCATAGACAAAGAGTTCACATATATATATATATATAAAAATCTTTTAATACGTATATTTACAGACTATAATAACCTACAGCGTTCACGGCGGCACGGACGCACCACAACCAAGTCTATGAACAACGACATTAACAACTTATTTCGGAATCACCGACACCACTACCCTGCTTTTTGAACTTTCCGTTTCCGACCGTTATATCTTCGTATCTATGGTTCCGTTTTCCGTTTCGTCCAGTTCCGTTTCCGTTTGGTCCGTTTGACTGACCACCGGAACTCGAAGACGTATTATCACTGTCAACGTACGGTACATCAGTAAGAGGTCCATTTAACAAACTGGCAGCAGAATTCGACTGTTTTAACTTGTTTTTCTCTTCTTTCACCTCCTCTTTCGGTAGATCGTGGATCACCGCTTTTTTGGGGTCGATCTGTATAGTTTTCGACTCCGACAGCTTGTTCGGTGTTACCACATTAATGTAAGGAGGGAGAATTTTCGCGTTCATGGTTGTCAAATTTACACTTCCGCTGTTTTTCTTCAGCTCGTTCAAATTTTCCTCCAATTGAGCAGCGTCTAAGCAGAACGGTTTTGCTTTCGGAGTTCTTGCTTCTTTGTTCCATGCGTTTATCCGCGGTGGATCCGGCGAGGCTACGGGCGGAAGTTTTCGCTCCGGAGCCAGAGTGGTTTTATTGGTTTTGTCTATGACCATCGGTTCTGGCTGCGATAACGCATTCTCGGGCGGTTTAGGTGACGTTGGAGTTATGCTTATTAGTTTTTCGACCTGTAATGTAGCAAAAGATAGATATTATAGACATTTGGCAACATGGGCGTAGCGAGATACGGGCTAGGGGTGGCAGCTGCCTCATTTCCCCCTAGAAAAACCCAGGAAGAAGAATAAAACATGAAAGGAGTACTAAAATTGAAGCCGTAAGCAGCTCTCTGTCTCACAAAACATCAATGACAAAAACCCATAGGAGTGAAAGAGAAAGCAAATCCATGGCTTTTGGTTTTTTTCCTCAGGTTGTCTCGGCGTTGGAGATACGTTGGAGTCCATTTTTACGACGTTGTAATTTCTACTTTTTGGCACTCATAATTAGTGTTAGCATGTGGGATAAGGAACGATATATGTTTCTTTTTTAACTGATGCTTCCCGCGTCCCGATGAGCAATATAGATATTCTAAGTTCTCCTTTGCCTAAAGCCAAATAACAGGATAAATAGGGTAAACTAACTAGCAAGTGAACTGAAAATAAAAAATTTCTTTCTTTCTTTCTTTCTTTAAGTGTTCCTAAACATTTTTGCAATAACCTGTGAAATACAAGGGCGATATCTTTCTCTGTCTACCCCTTGGGCCTGAGATAACCTCAATTACTCGAGAGATAAAAATCAAGAGTTTAGTGTTATCACTATTATCACACGCCGGTTTTCTTTTAGGCGGTGGTATCACATCAATTATTCTTAACCATTCCAGCCAAAGCAATCGAGAAGAGGGCAGACCTTTCACGATGTTGATGTTACCGAGATACTTACCACCGGTCCGGCAGAATTCTTCCGTTTGATCTCCGCCGAGGGGGTTTTGGGTTTCTCTATGAACGAAGTCTCGCGGATTACCGGCCTGTCGTCCAAGCTGGATGCAATGTCGTCGTCCATGGAGGGACCTTCTACTGAGCAGATGAGTCTGGAAGTAGATTGAAAATATTCGCTTCTAAAAATATGTCTAAGTCTGGGACTATATGATCCGGAATCCGGCAGGCCTGGAAAAATTCAGAGCATTGAAAAATGAACTCTGCGCTAATACAATAGAGCTGAAAATCGAACACACAAGTGTCGAGTCATATGTCAATGTCACATATGATAGCTCGACACTCGACACTTCTATTTTCAACTGTATTGTATATCACTATCTCTCCTTTTTTGTCTGTCCCTACGTATGCTTAGATCTTTTAAACTACGATATGTAATGGATTTTATTGCGGGTTTTTTTTAATACATAGAGTAATTCAAGAGGAAGGTTTATATGTATTATATATAACATTCATAATATAGTAGAGAAACACTGATAATTTTAGAGGTTTCTAATGTCGTAAATAAACACATATTTTTGCGCTTACATTGCAGACGCTGGCTGACCCTACGAGATAGATCAGAATAATGTACAACAGTATTGTACAGCTTGAAAAGTTCTACAAAAAAGTCCGTGATGGTATATGTCTATCTCTTAGGGATAACTTACACTGACCATTTTTTACCCTTTACTTTTTAAGAGAAACAATGGCTTATTTACGAAACAATTTTAAGCAATACAGCATTAATCCTTATGCAATTAAGTACCTTAAATACATTGTGCATTTAATATAGATCAATATGGCTCTTTACAGCATGTAACTTAACTGAATATTTTCGAAGATATTACAGATTTAAAATGCAGGGACATAGCGGTTTACTTACTAAAACTAGCTGCCCGTGCCCAGTTCATACTTATTATTATGGATGGTATTTTCAGAAGCTACTTAGACGGATACAGTATAATCCTTATAAATATAAATACGTTACTCACTTTAAGCATTTTATACACATTATAGTAGCCCTTTAAACCATACAGTTTAAATTAATATTTTATATTTAAAAGATATCGTAAAATTTATATATTCAAGCGCGAAAAATATATATCAAGCGGTCTCGCACGTCGCGTCGAGGTGATAGGGTTTTTACCCATTACATTGCGTAAGAAACCCTAAAAACATTTTCAATATCGTATACAGAAGTATATTGCAGTGAGTAGAGTTATTTGCTGATGAAGTTTTTCTCCAAGAACACTATTCCACGCGGGCGAAGCCGCGGGCAAAGGCTAGTGTGATATAATAATTTTTAAGATACTCACTTATCGGTGGACTTAGACGGCAGAAACTTGGTGCCTGTCCTCGTCACCGCGCAGACAGTGGAACAATCCGCGCCGAGGCTGCCCCGTGACGCCGTTGGAATGTTGCCATAGTCTTGTGATGCTGTTGGGTGGAAATAAGGCCAATTTTGTAGTTTATAGTTATTATTGAAATTGCGAATAGAAATTAATTGGGAATCGTAGTAATATCGGACAAGTATTTATTTTTGTAAAATAACAAGCGCGTTGTCTATGATTTGATTGCGTTTAAAATCTATTATCACGAGAATCGTACATATTTTTTTCCAGATTAATAAAATAATAAACAACCATCATTTAGAAAAGAAATCATTTAACATCTGTTTTGTTATTGATAAGAACCAAAGTACAATATTATATTATGCACTAACAAAATCCATGTAGGTTTAAGAACGTTTATTTTAATCTATCATATTTTGTTTTGCGTTTTAAATCGTCATGATTCTAAATAACTCAGATTATTGTTTTATAATCTGAGAGTAGGAAGTTTTCAGCATAGACCTATACATTAGATGACGTACCTATATCGATGGAAAAAGTGTCCACACTTAAGATGCCCTACTTTTGGGGTTGTTTGGGGCAGTTTAGGTTAAACATTTGTCATCTTGATGTTTTGACATTCGCTTTCCACATTTTTCATGAAATTCAGGTCTAAGCCAGGTTTCCGTACAAAACACGCATGTCCTCACACATGTGCTGAATCATTCAGATCCTGATCGGTATGACTTCACTTTCATACAATTTCGAATTTTCACTGAAATTTAAAGGATGTCAAATGACGTAGTACTTGTTTTGACATCCTTTAAAATGTCAAATTTAGTACGTGTGTTCCACAAATAAGCTTAGTTTTGAAATCATTGGTTATATATATAAATTATTTTTGTACCGAAACAAAAATAAATTTATAATTATATACCTTTCAGTAGAAGTAGATATTGTGAATCCTCCGTTTCTTCTCTGTCCGGCGCCGCCGTTTGCGATTTGCTATGAGGTACCGGCGGATCCGTCGGGCTAAACATCAGATGACACGTTATAAGCATTTCAATTTATATAATAATACCGTTGAACATTACACATTACTATATATTGTTTATTACATTACCTAAACATTATTAACCACTGGCCGTTATGCGACCTAATTTCAAGCACAGCAGGCAAATAATATGTCGTTCGCTCGGAAGTAAACATTGAAAATGTCCTGGTTTTCTTAAAAAGCAAAGTTTGTTACCCATAAAATATTTTTTGGTAATAATTTTATGCTATACAATACATATGATCTGGCTTGTAAAAAAAATGTTGTTTATTCTTTAGCAAACAACTGGTTATTAAACATGTAGTAGGTACAATTCATTTTTATGCCTATTGCTAAGAATAAAAACGCCGTTACCAATCTAAGGCTTATTGCTTCATAATTGAGCGCTAAAACTTATTTCATAATATTTCTAATTGAGTTGCATTAATATTTAAATTAATAAAACGGTAATTTGTACGATGTACGTTGTAGTTACCCAAAATATGAACGAGTGTTGCCAGATGTAGTAAAAATCTATGAATTATTTTTGGTAATTTCATATACTTAATAATAAATCAAATTGAATTATATATGTGTTTTTAATAAAAAATATCTATTAAATGGGATCACAGGGGTCTAGCATGCTTGCTCGTCTAAAGAGCATTCGCTTTGTTAATTTTGAATTAAATATTGTCCAAATTTTCTCTGCTAATTAAAATTTTGAAAAATATTAACATAAACAAATTTTTAGACAAAAAATACAGTAAATATCATAACACATCAAAAGATACTTGAAAAGATATGTGATATAGTTGCAAATAGCAAAATGAGTATATTTACAAAATGATGAATGATAAAAGAGAATATTTCGACAACATAATAGCATGATTATTTTTAGTAAAGTTTTTTTTATAAAGCAGTTTTTGCTTAAAAATAATCAAGCTCAAGGAAACATCCAATTATTACGGGACATGGAACATTAAAATTACAAATATTTTAAGGAAATAACGTCTACTGGCAATCAGAACCTACTAATTTTACTACCAACTAAATATATTACTTAAATTTCCTCAATTATTTTTAAGAGTAAAATTTTATTTATCTTGTTTAATATGCTCAATTTAAAAAAATGAACCTATATTCCATGATGGTAGAAAGTCGTTTCTTTGTGTGTTCTGTTACACGATTGTTCATTTTAAGCATACAAGTATGTTGAAGACCTAGTTTCTGAAATCTTTTGCTGAAAGAGAATATACAAGTAGCTCTATTCAATTTTTACAAACGTTTTTCGAGGCAACAAAGAAAACAGCTTTTCTTTGTTCATAAAAATAAACATTCACAAAACTTCTAAAATTGCACATTTTTGTTACCATTAGTTAATTTAAAAAAAATATTTCGATTTTGTAATAGTTAAGTATAAAAACCCGGTTTTTGTTGTTGTAATTATAATCACAAGTCTATTGATGAAATATTTGGTTTTACTTCCAGTCAGTATTTATTTATAGAGATTTTAAATCCATTAAACAACTTTTTTGCTCTATGATTGACTGAATCATGTTGCCAGTATTAAAACTTTGCAGAGTTTGGTAGTTTTTAGATGTTACTACCCCGTAAACAGAATAAACTACAATTACTATTTTTTTTATTTTTTACCTTAGGTCTTTGCCTTTTTTAAGGTTATGATTGCCAGCACTATTTACCTATCATCCGTCGCCGGGTCCTGCGCTGACTTGGGCACGAGGTAGTCTCCCGCCGACGAGCGCTGCCAACACAGCGACGTAAGGGAGACCGACATTACAACACGCCACACACTTGATACGCCCATGGTCTTTTTTATATATTTTTTTAAAATAACATTTACACTTTTACAGTTATTTACCAATTATTTGAAGCAAAATTTAAATACCTAATTTTCCGTATTTTTGGAATTCATTTATTCTTCAAAGACCTATAATTTAACTTTTTGCAGATTTGTATCCTGACAGTATTATTTATTACCATTTGGAAGCTGGACACAAGTACTTTGCTCTGTTATTGACAGTTTTGTATTGCTAGTACTAAAACTTGTTAAATTTTAGTAGTTTTTAGACAACAGTGGTTTTCATTAAAAATCTTACTGAAATTCATTAGAATTGATAAAAAAAGACCATGGTAGTCTTTTCTAAAAATGTTAAAATCTCCCTGCATATCTTTTTAGGTCTAAGCGTGCATAACATTGGACTTTATCAAACAAATTTAAAACTTATTTACTACTTCGAAAAGTGACTTCGAAAGTCCAATGTCAGAGGATATGTAAAAAGAACAGGTAAAGATTTTCGCTATAGCTACTAGGCAAGTTAACACCCAATTTAAGTGTTTAAATAAAAAAAGAGATTCTTGGAACCAAAAAGTTTTTTGATGTGAGGATTTTTTTATTTTAGTAAACACCATGCAAATGTATATGACAGACATCCCAACGAATCTCTTTCTATCTACAGGGGTACTAATACTCTACGCGATTTTCATTCAGGGTAAGGTAAATTAGATAAAAAGGAAACTGTCATGCGTCACTTGAAAGCACGATTTGTTTTCTAACATTGATTATTTGGAATAAAAATAATTTCAATTACTTGCTTCTAGTAGCCAGAGCGAAATCATTTGAAAAAAAAAACAATAAAAAATTAGTACAGTGTTTATAAGTACGTCGATTTAATGATAATTTATCTGTGTGATTTGAATGAAATTATTGTATCTGTAAGATATGTTAATACAAAAATGTAAAATTAAATATTTAATTGATTCCTAAGTTAATTATCTACCTTAAATTGTACAAATGTCATTATTTTGTATAAAAATCGTAGCATAGCAAGAAAATGTTATCATTTTTGGAACAAAAAATGATTGTGCGGTCATTACGACAATCTAAATGATACCACACAATCACTATCTCATAAAATGCTCAATCCATTATTATTCTATGTCAATGACATTTGTTTTTTTTTATTGGCGTGTTGCAAGATCATATACATCGCAAGGCTTTACCTGAGCTTCGCCGGAGTCATTCGGAGTCTCGTTCTTTGAGCCGCCAATAAAGGACCTTATTATAGGTAGTGGCGCTTCTAGTATTTGTGGATCCTGTTAAAATAAGATTTTTTTACTACTACTTTATTAATTTGTTAATAACGCTAAACTATCAACACCTCAATGCGTCGTAATTAAATAATTTATATATTATAATATAACTATGCACTGTCAGGGGATCTAATTCATAAGCAGGTTGAGCTTGTCATAATTGTTCGTGTGAAAAATTGAAAATGAAAAATATAATTTATATTAAGTACTATCAGGGAATTTCATTCATAAGCAGGTAAAGTGTTCTCATAATTTATTTGTATTTTAATGACGGCATGTAGTCAAAATCAAATTCAATTTGACATGTTAGTTTGATATAATAGTTTATAACGAACAAATTATCACAACGGTGATCCTGCTTATGAATTAGATTCCCCGATAGTGCATAACGTTTATGTCGATATATTTGTGCACCAACCTGTAGGAAGCCCTGCAGGCGGTCGTACACCATGGAGAAATTGGGCCGCTCGTCCGGCGATGGGTTCCAGCAGTCGCACATGAGACGGTAGATCTCGTTGGGGCACCCTGTATAATGCACATCAGTAAATTAAATAGCTCCCCACACCGATTTCGGTGGCGGGGGCAGGTTTCGTTAAAACCTGTCTGTAGGAGTTATTTTATAGTGCCCAAGTGTGCGCAGTGTCTTTTGTACAAGAGCACTCTCTCTTCTTTTACTCTCGTAACTCGTAATTTTTTTTTAAATAGGGATACATAAATCTAAAATAAGAGGTTATTCCGGTAGACGCGTCTGACGCGCTTAAAAATTATAAGCAAATAAAAATATTGCCATCTCTTTCGATTTGTTACGTCACAAATTGTTATCTCCATACATTAATGATGAAAAATGTACGGAGGTAGTGGTTATTAAAAATGCATTTTAGTTATTTTTTAAGATTTACAAAAAGTTTGTTCAAAATTCACTGAGCATTTATATTGTTGTTGAGCAAAAGTTTTCTGGGAAACAATGTACTTATTATCGTTTCAGCCTGGATACGTCCACTGCGAAACATAGGCTCCTCCATAGATTTCAAGTGCGAAAATTATAATTTTCGCGAACAGTAATCATCATGACAGTGGTGCTGCTCTAGCCTCCCGCCACCGGACACCCCTTCCACCATCACGCCGAGCGAGAATACTTCCCAGAGCAGCACACCACAGCACCTGGTAGGGAAGTTATCCAGCACAGCAGTGGGACAGTACTCACTAGTGAAGGGCTTGTCCAGCCTCCCGCCACCGGAAACCAGCTCCATAACCTCGCGGTTGGTGCACCCTGTGTAAGGCATCATGCCGAGCGAGAACACTTCCCAGAGCAGCACGCCGTATGACCTGGTAGTAACGTTCAGATTAAATTGGATTGGATTTGTGACGGACCAATCAGAGCACAGACCTGAATTGCGCTACCGAAGCTTCTGAAGTTCGGAGCTATAAAATGTGTGTCATCCAAGATGTGTTAACACCTGATAATAGGCTTAATTTTATCAACAAATAACCCCCCTTTTGGGGGTCGCAAACCGGGTGAGGTTGACCTGAGATACGATCAGTTGAATATTTTATGTTTTGATTACTACCTTACGTTGAATAAACCTAAATAAATATTTTATTTAAGAACTACCCATTCCTACAAATACCCATTCCCAATCAGCTGTTGAATGTATAGGAATTGGGCCTGACAGAGCATACCATCAGCTCGGTCGAAGATCTCCATATTACCATAGATTTTTTATTAGCATAGTCAGAAGTGGTTAAGATGGTTTATGGGGACAGCGGCCAGTAAAATATTAAAAGTATTTAGCTCATAATTCATACATACATCCGAGAACCTCAGAATTATTTTAACTCAGAATAAGCGTTTCATGATAAATTTTCGGGCTGTGACCAAAATCACGGATTCATTAGGCCATCAGAGTAGATACAATATCACTTGTGTCATAGATCCTAACAGAAAAGTTATCACTAAAATCAACTCACCAAACATCCGTTTTGCACGTAAACACCCCGTCTATATACGCCTCTGGGGGCATCCACTTGATAGGCAGCATTGCTTTACCCCCCTTCTTGTAGTAATCCGACCTGTGAAACAGTATTACATAATGTTAGCAACACCACGAAAAGCTAGGATGTGATTGATTTAATCTCGAAGATTTGACATTGACGACATTTTAATTTAGTTTCGTAAATTTCCCGCAGCGTTGCGAGGCAATTTTTATATTCCAGGATAGGCTATACACAAACATAAAGAAAACAAATATGTGTGTAATTTGATCGTTTACTCCTTAGAAGTTTTATAATGTGCAAGACATTGAGTAAACGATCAAATTATTTGACAAATTTTATAAGTTTGTCAAATATTTTTATAACATGTGGCAAGGTTTGAACGGTTTGTCCTGCAATGAACAAAGAAAACTTAAAGTTTGTCAAATAAAATGTATCTAATAATTTGATAGTTTACCAGACGGTAAATTAAAAGGCACAGACCACTCTGGTCTATGAAGATTAAAAGCAAAATATAAACCGACCAAGTACGAGTCCGACTCGCGCACGAAGGGTTCCATACCATTTTATACTTATTGTATGGCCCCCATACAATAACTATAGAATGGTATGGAACTTAAATGTTTATTTTATTCTGTTTTTAGCATTTCTTGTTATAGCGGCAACAGAAATACATCATCTGTGGACATGTCAACTGTCCAGCTATCACGGTTCGGTATACGGCTTGATGACAGACAGACGGACAGACAATCAGACGGATGGACAGCGGAGTCTTAGTAATAGGGTACGAGTGGGAGCTCTAAAAATAAGTCCAACCTGTAGATGTCTCGCGCCATTCCGAAGTCGGCTATCTTCGCAACCCTGCCCGGACCTCGGCTCGTCAGCAGACAGTTGCGTGCTGCTATGTCCCTAAGGAAGTAAAATGAAATTTTCTGTAAAGGTAGTAGGAAGTAGATGTGTATGGAGTTTTGCCGGGAGTTCAATGGGTGACGTTGTGTGATTTGTATAATATTAACCATTAAATATTCGTTGACATGCGCACGTGTGGGCAAGTGGTACAACTTCTAAAAACGTGCTATTTTGTGTTTCCCGCCAAAACTCCCTAGCAACTTTCAGTAAAGCTTCTACCACTTTACTGAATCGACTGACATGACTCATGGACTGCACTGACTATTTATTTGGACTTTGACTAGACTTCAGACTTGACGATTTAGGAATACCTACGGTGTTGAAAATTGAAACGAAAGTTCTATTTCCGGCCTTTTTAACTTGATACTGGCAAATGGTTATTATTTTTTTTTACAAAAATTAAAAAAAAAGTAGATGTGAAGGTGGAAAGTATATAAAGATTTAATGTCACTGAAAGTTTACTGAGTAATTCGATTGTACTCAGGCTGATTGGACAGTCTTGTTTAACATTTGAACCTTATAATCATATTTCAATGATTTTTAATTAGACAGATGAAAATGCCATTATGCCTTACTTTGGGCGTCCAACATTTGTATCACATCGCTGACAAGTGATAATTCAAACACTTTCAGCTTTCAAACAAATAAAAACTAGATCAAAATCGGTTCATCCATTTGGGCGCTACGATCTCTATTTGGTTACTGATACACTCTATTTTGCATGCACTTAAGTCGATAATACTAATGCAAACGCTGGAATACAGTGATAATTAGTCGTACGTGCACGCTAGCACATAACGATTTATGAACTTTGGCCAGGCCTGGGCTTGTGTCAGTGTGTCTTGTGTCATGCAGTCAAGATGCATTCGATAATTTCGCCGGCGAACTTAGAATTCAAAAATGTATGGGATTTGACATAAGTCATCGTTAAGTGACATGTCGCTTGCGATGTCTTATGTCAAATCCAATACATTTTGTTTTATAACTTCGCCGTCGAAATTATAGAATGCATCTTGAATAAAGGCCAAATCACAATCTACTAATAAGTCGTAAGTGTCAGATAGCTGATTGGCAAGTTTTGTCTCTGTCGCTCAGTATAAAGTAAGCAGCATTAAAACTTCCGGATAAGCTATTCGACACTTACCAGGCGATTGCGAAGGCCCTTAGTCAAAGTAACACACCTGTGTATAAACCTCTTCGACTCTAAATATCTGCACCCTTTGGCTATATCCATGGAACACAGTATGAGATCCTTGATCGTCAGAGCACTCGCTCTTTCTGGTTTTGGCCGGCTCTCGCGCAGAAAATTCTTGAGATCACCACCAGCTAGAAGCTCCAGAACTATGAACCTGTTAGGAAATTTAAAACAAACATAATTGTTAGTCCTAAAGGTACGGGAGTCGCAAAGCGTACTGTTTTATACTGCACATTATATATAATAGTAGAGTTAAGATGTAGGAAGATAAGTATTTTTACTTAATAATATGACACTCAAAAGCACAGCTTGACAAAAAAGAGTTTATCCCGGTGACTGCTGGAAATAAAAACATTTTCGACTGTTTCATCTTTTATCCTTATTAGATTGAGATGACATATTTAATTTAAATTTAAACTATTTAAATAAATTAATAATAATTTCTGCAGGTGCGGCCGCCAATCAGGCGGAAAACCTCAAGCGGCGCAAATATGAGAATATTAGTGGGGATCTCATATTTCAACCGTTTGGGGTTGAAACCCTAGGTGCATGGGGTCTGGGTGCGCACAAACTTTTCAGAGAAATCTCCAAAAAACTCATTGAGGCCACCCGAGACCCCAGAGCCGGCACCTACCTGGCCCAAAGAATCGCAATCCATCGAGGAAACTCTTTGAGCATTCTAGGTACTGTGCCTGGTGGGGACGACCTGGGAGATTTCTTTGTTTTGTAGCATTTTAAGTTTTGGAGTAGTTATTATGTTACTTATCTACTTTAATAGTTTGTAAATATTTTAAATAAATAAATAAAATCTATATCATTCCAATCTATCAAAGACTAATCTTTTTGCCAAGCTGTGCGAAGTAACAATAAATAATAAATTAATTGAAAAAAATATTGAAATTAGTATTAACAATTTAAAAAGTAAATTTTAAATTTTATAAATTGGCAACATTTTAGTTTTGTTTTTCGAGCAAATTACTAGTATCCAGCTCTACTACACAATATTTTCGAATTTATTTTACTATGAACATACTTACCTACATTAATTTAAATTACAAAATTTTAATTAAAATATTACAAACAAGTTTAATGAAAACCTGTGATAACAGTTTAACTATATGTGTATATTGTCTTAAAAATAAAGGTGTTTCATAGTTCGCCAAAGCCATTTTTATGTGGTAGCGACTAGCGATAATGTTAATGATTTTGTGATTGAGCTTCGGGTTATGAATTGAGAATAGTTATTATAAAGGGTTATACTCACGGTCCAGCATGCAAATACAGCACCGGTCATTATGGCCGTCTAAGTCAATATTTGACACTAATGACGGCCATTAGTGCCGGTGCAGGATTTTCTGGCTGGACCGTTGGACAGGTGTCATTCATATAATTAAACATTCTAAAGCCCTAAAGTAAAATTATCGTCATAAGCTGATCCAATTTAGGAAGTATAAAAGGCCATACAGTCCAGCCTGCAAATCCAGCGATACGGCCTTGAAGCGGAGCAATAGGCAAACATTCAAATTATTGACACTATTGACAGGATGCTGGATTTGCAGGATGTAGCGTGAGTACGACCCTTAAGTAAAAATTTTTGTTCAAATTATTATTCTATGTCGTAGATAATGTATATAATAAGTAGTAGTCAGTTTCAATCCTAGATAGAGTTTGATCTTGGAGATTAACTTCGGGCGTTCCATAAAATAATATTTAATTTAAGATATTTAAACTATATGAATAAATATTCAAAATAAAAACAAAATAGTCCTTTTTTAACGTCAATCAATACTTGCACGTTGCTAAATTATTGTCCTCCCTATTTCAATGGAATTCATCGCTAAGCGTAGCCACTTACCAAACTATAATAAGTGTAGAGACGTACTTCAGACGGTAGAATTCTATCCGCCGATATGTAAGAGACTTACAATATGAACTACACTCTAGAAACGTTTGTTTGAACGAGTACCGGGATACCAAGAGAGTGGGTGAGATTTTAAAAGACCGGCAACCCAATTTTATCCGGGCGTCCATAAGCGGCGGGAATTGCTTGATCTCCTCGCCTGCAGGGTATTTTTCAATTAAGAAGAAATCTTATTTTCTAAATACGGCTAAAATTTTAACTATTCCTCTACACGATCTTTATCATTTTGAAGTCGGTACCAACCCAAACAATATCCTAATAAATCATTATTCTAAAGAGCCTCACGTTTAAGTTGGCTGGTACCGACTTTTTTGTGTATTTTTACTTTAGAAATCGGTTTAATATATTGTTTAAATATAATATTTTTTCCCGTTTTAGTCATGTTATATTATTTTCAACACATTTTAAGAATGTTTAAAATAAACAATCAAATGTATAATTGAATATGCGCCAAGCTTCCATTAGGTATTGTATATAGGATGATGATGATGATTATTATTGTAAGTTCCATAATGGCATATGCTTGCAGTACTTTAAGCAATGCCGAAATTTCCAAACGTGTATCTATAAAGACTGAGAAGTTCTGTTCAGTGCTTTTGGATCCAGGGTACACCCTTGGCACAAAATTTTACTTTTCGGTAGCATAGGTATGGTTAATTTACTTCACAAAAGTCAAATCCCTATAAATGTGCCTATAAGTTTTGAGGAGTTCCTCGATTCCTCATGGATATAGTTATCATCAGGTATTTTTGAAATTGGTCCTTTAGTCACCACTTTGGTGGCCAATTTCGAATTATACCCTTTACAACAACAAAAGAATTATGCAAATAGGTCCGGTCCACAAACGGCCAAGTAATGTTCGAAGATATCCTTGTCGATGTAAAACACTATGAGAAGTACCTATTATATCATCATAATGTGATGAAGCATGGTGTGATGATGGTGGTGATAATGATGATTACTGTAATAGACATATTGGCATATGCTTGCAGATCTTTAAATAATTTATTTATTACTTCTATTTTCAGTGCTCTAAATTTTCCCCGGCGTCATGGTCAAGGTACTCCATAAAACTATCGGCCGTTAGCCACCTTTTACGCAGGGACAGATGATATTATGGAGTATAGCGTCGTATGTTAGCGAAAGCGCGACTTACACATTATACCTCGGATGACGTTCGAAGCAGACTCCGATGATATGCACGATATTCGGATGGTTGAATTTCGCCATGATAGCTGCCTCCATCAGGAAGTCCGACTCGGATTGCCCCGTGGACAGTTCAGGCAAGGTCTTTACGGCCACCGGCATCTCTTCACCCGGCCGGTGCTGGTAGAGACCCTGGTAGACCTCCCCGAACGCGCCCTGACCCAAGGCCCTGCTCGGACAGTAAGAGAAAACGGCGATGGGGCAGACTTTTCAAAAAACTTGTTTATAATACTACGTATTTAAATATTTATTTGAACACCATGTTTTTGAACGAGTTCAATAATGGTTTTTAATAATATAGAACTTTGCGCTAATATAATAGAGTTGAGAATCGAAGTGTCGAGTGTCGAGCTGTCGTATATAACATTGACATTTGACTCGGACACTTGTGTGTTCGATTTTCAGCTCTATTGTACTAGCACAGAGTTCTATTTTCAGTGCTCCGAATTTTCTTCCCGACCTTACCGATTCTCGGGCGATAGAGTCCCGGCCTTAAACTACCAACAGATCGCAACTTACTTCACAAGCCTCAATTTATCTCTCGCCACCCGTGGCAACCCTCGCACATCGAAGCCCTGGGGCAGGAAGGCCTCGCTGCCATAGTGGGGGTTGAACGCCATGCCGAGGGGGTTGTCACCCCCTGGTGCGTTCCGAAGTCGGTGGAGTTGGAGCACGTCCTCCTGTTGGAGTAAACGCTTCTGATGCTGTTCAGCTTCTTTCTTCTTCTGGTATCTGTTGTCTGTAGAAAGAAGAAGAGATGGTAACTCTCCAACTCAAAGGAAGAATGTATTTTTCTATAGGAGCTTATCAAGTTAAATATTTGTACCGTAAGCACGTGGTAGGTACCAGGTGTAGACGTACTGGAGAAATACCATAGCCTCACTGCAAACCGGCGTAAAACAATGCTTGCTTTGTGTTTCGCTTTGGGGGTTGAGGGTTTTAAAGACTCGAACGCACTGCTTCTTGTCGGGTGTTGCGGTTGTCCACGGGCGCTGATATTTGCTTAAGGATCTTCTATACCATACGTCACACAAATTTTAGGACTTTTAAACCCCTCCTCCCGACCTCATCATAGGTGGTCACCTTCTCAAAACCGGAGGGGGTTTTGTGTGACGTAATTTTTCCTTATTCTTAATTTAATCTGCCATGTTACTTTACAAAGCCTTTAACCCTTGTCAGACAATGTCACATTCGGGTGACCCCCCTCCCCCTTTAAGGCTGGGACTATAACATAATCCGAAATACGGCGGGTCCGAGAAGATCCTGAGCACTGAAAATAGAACTCTGTGCTGATACAATAGAGTAGAAAATCTAAATGTCGAGTGTCGAGCTGTCATATATGACATTGACATTTGACTCGACACTAGTGTGTTCGATTTACTCTATTGTACTAGCGCAGAGTTCCATTTTCAATGCTCTGAATTTTCTTCGGCCTTCTGGAGTCCGGATCTTATAGTCCCAGCCTAACGTGTCCCGTTTCCCGGCCTATCCCGTATTATAAAGTTTCATACTTACACAGAAACAGACAGAAGCACAGTACGATGAACACTATGAACATGAGAAGCGCCGACATCATGGTCACTATCAGCCGCAGCGGCGGCCATGTCTCCTCCACTGCGAAGAGAAACATCTGTCAGGTGGGAGAAGCGAGTGTCTATGGAAAAGGACTCAAATGGGGTAAGAGGATATATGGGGATAGAGTGTGTTCCTCTTATCCCGGTGAGAAAAATTAAGTACGTTCCTCTTACCCAACTGACTAGCCAGATGGGGTAAGATCATCTATGAGGAAAGAAATAAGAATGTTACCTCTAGGCCTTTAACCAAGAGACAAGTAATAAGTACTTTCCTCTTACCCCATCTCACTAGTCACATGGGGTAAGATGGTCAATGGGGAATGTTGGATCTACATAGCTGCTTGTCCTGCGAGCCAGATCTACATAGCTGTTGGTCCTGCGAGCCGGATTTACATAGCTGTTGGTCCTGCGAGCTGGATCTACCTAATTGTTGGTCCTGTGAGCCGGATCTACATAGCTGTTGGTCCTGCGAGCCGGACACTCACGTATGCACTTGGTGGGGTCGTTCACGTCGGTCGTCCACGCGGCGGGACAGTAGCACCTCACGTCACTGCGATACTCGTTCATGGCGACACAGCGGTAGGAGCAGCCGCATTTCTGTAAACAACGAGAAATCAGTAAATTCAAATGTATATGACTCAGCTACCTGGTTAAATTAGTCAGTTAATTGAACCCTTTTGCCAATTCAATTTAATGCCTGGACCGAGAATCTATTGAACTATTTAACCAGATGGCTGTGACATATCAAAGTTTAGGGCGACCTGATCCTGTAGGTTAAACTAACATAGGATAAGTTAGGTTAGCCTAACCATACATAACTACAGTGGGGCCAACAAAAGAAAAAGTGTAAAACACTGGTAGCAATATTTTTATGAAATTTTGTATATATTATGAAGTTTAGGCTAGTGTTCATAATGGCGTCACATCGGTCCCTCCGTGGTCCAGTGGTTTAGTGCCTGGCTCTCGACTCCGGAGGTCATGGGTTCGATCCCCATGTTGGAACAACACATGTTGTTTTCAAGTCTAGTCTTGTTACAATGAAACAGGCCACCGTCACCGAATCCAGTGTGGGGATCTGTTATAACTATTGCGACACAACAGTCAACTCACGTGTATCGCCGGGATGATGAGCACCTCCCCGGGGCCGTTCCTGGCCGCGATGCCGACGTCCGCGAACTCCCGGACGCCGCGCGTCACGTCGACGTACGACCAGCCCCCGCTGCCATGGTAGCCTTCGCCCTCGTTCGTGTTGCCGCCTGCATAGTGGTTGGTGATGATGACTTAGACGTATATATTATACACGAGGTATGTCGAGGCAAAAACCGTCTTCACTTAAGTATCCCCACCCCTCTTTTGTTTTTTTGGGCCATTTTGACATTAGAGATATGGTAAAATCAAGATGGCATAACTTTTTCTTGTAGAGTCCTTTTCATGAAAGAAGTCCGCTAGACGCGGCGCTGAGATCGTGCGAAAAATGTGGCCAGCACTCTTTATGGGTATCAGAATACCTTGATTCTGCTGTTCTGCTTCACAAAACTTGTACCTTGATTCAATTCTCAATGAATTTTCGAATCATATCTCGGGCAGCACTTTTTACAACCTCAGTTAGTGGTGGATTTACACTAGGGGCAGTCAGGGCTAGTGCCCAGGGCGGCAAATGTTGTGGGGCGGCAAAATTTGGAAACTAAAAAAAATATTTTTAGAATTTTTTTTTACAATTATCAAAATTTTAATATTTATAATAACACATTATAATAATTAATTAATTGTATTAATTAATCATTTTTTATTTCTTGTTTGAAATGAGTTATAAACTACATACGTTTTACAATGAATGCAAATAGTCTCAAAAGATTGGCTATTCTATGCATAGAATATGTACGTGTACGTCTACTTTAACGTTTAGATTGTGAAGATTTAGTCGACCAATTTACAAAGTCAGGTGTGTTTGCCTGACAAACAAATGTAATACAATCATAAGTCATCGTTAGTGCAAAATTCATGATTCTTACAAAGGTATATGATTGGCTTCGCTGGGCGCTCAATCAATGATTTGTCTATGGATTCTTGGAACAAAAACAAATATTTTTTTTATACTATTAAAGTATATAATATATAATAAAATTTATGCAATGAGCAAGCAATTAGTTATTCTATTAAAAAAATAAGATATCAAAACTATAATTTTAAGTAAAATTTCTGTAATAGGGCGGCATTTTCTTCAGTGTCCAGAGCGGCACTAATTTTAAATCCGGTCCTGACCTCAGGCATTGTAAATAACAATTTAACAAATTTTGGACTTCTTTTGTGAAAAGCACTCTATGAAGATTTGTTCTGTCAAATGTACGTCCATATATAGCCCATCCTTAGTTTTGAAATCATTGGATGATGATGATAATGGTTAAGCGACCCGCCCCGGCCTCGCACGGGTGCAATGTCCTATCTACTATTATAAATATGAAAGTTTGTGATGGTGGATGGATGGCTGTATGGATGGATAGAAGGACGTTTGTTACTCTTTGAAGCAAAAACTATACTGAACGGATTTTAATGAAATAATGAAAACTAATTGGTTCGGTAGTAGTTTATTTAGGATCTGGATAAAGACATAGGCTACTTTTTATCCCGAAAAATTACAGTGTTCCCGTGGGGTACTGTATTTACTGAGCCGCGGATTTATGGGAGATAGTAGCGTGCCCCGGCTACGCGCGGGTGCAATGTATTATACATATAAACCTTCCTCTTGAATCACTCCACTGATGAGAACTGCAATAAAATCCGATGAGTACAAAGATCCGTATCAGTATCCGTTTAAAAGATGTTAGCCAAAGGAAGAGACCCGACCGGCCCATTCGTGTTGAAGCATGGCTCTCCCACGTTAAAGCTACAAAGCTGTTCTCAGCGTTGACCAAGTTGAGTCGTTGACCTTATGAATTCGTTTTCAAAACGTTAGATTTTTAACGTAAAAATAGTTTGAAATAGACTGTGTGACAGTATTGAGGTCTTATAATGTGTTTCAACAGTGTGAGGTCAATGACCTCAGCGTTTAGACCTGGACTATCTGTCTGTCTCTCTCACTCACCGAGCCAGCCTCCCCCCGCGCCGCCCCGCACGCAGCCGCCCCCGCCGCCCCCGAACCCGCCGTGCGCGCCGCCCCAGCACGCCCGCCCGCCCTTGCCGCCCGCCCGCAGCGCGCTGCCGCGGACTTCCTCAAAACCGGGCGTTATGGGGCCGGCGCGGGCGTTCCAGCCGCCGCCGGCTCCTAGAATAAGGGTATACGGTCAGTCTTCAAGGGGTGCAACATGGTGACACAGCGGGTGACGTGCTCGGTGTGGCCGAAGCCCACTTTAAGCATTTGACGACCTCTGTGGCTCAGTGGTTAGCACGTTGGCGCTCAAGTCGGAGGTCGCGGGTTCGAATCCCGCCAGACACAAAAACTTATCTGTGTTCCTGGGTCATGGAGGTATATTAAATATGTGTACCTATAATATAATAAAAATCTTAAATATATGTAATAGCATAAAAGTATTAAATATACTTCCGTTGTCTGATGGCACCCGTAAAACAAGTTCTTCGAGAACTTCCAACGGTACCCGATTGACGTGGTGTAAAAGCATCCATAGACATTATTATTATTAAGCATTTTAGTGGTTCTCTTTTTTCGCAAACTCACTTTGTCATTGTCTTCAATAATTATTATCATGATAAGTCTAAGTACAAATTCTTATAATTTAATTAGCATCCTGCAACAATACAGTTACAATCCAGTCCCGATATGTTAAAACTGCAAAATGGTATTCTCTTAAACGTCAAACCAACGTCAAACCCGTTTTGATTGGTGCAAACTCCAAAAATCAGTTTATTATATCAAGACGATTCATATATAATTCAATAAAATTTATATGAAATTGTACGACAGTTACGAGAATTTGGATTCTGACAGACAAATCTAAATCCATCGTACTTAGGCTGGGACTATATGATCTGGAATCCGGCGGGCCCGGGAAAATTCAGAGCACTAAAAATAGAACTCTGGGCAAATACAATAGAGTTGAAATTCGAAGTGACAGGTGTCGAGCTGTCATATATGACATTGACATTTGACTCGACACTCGTGTGTTCGAATATCAACTCTACTGTTTTCTAATTTTAGGGCTCTGAATTTTCACCGGCGCGCGACGCGCCGGATTCCGGAGCATATGGTCTGAATTCTTATTGCTATCTAAATCGTCTGTCTGTATCCGCTCACCAGAAGTCCGTCCGATCTCGCCATACATGTACCCACTCTCGGGCGTAGCGTTGGTCCGTCCTCTGCCATGTTGTGACCCATCATCTCGGAATATTCCAACAGAGAGACCACCGCCACCCCCGCCGACGACTAACGGTATGGGGTTGCCGTCTTTGTCCACCTGGAATGGTATGGGGTTCAATTTTTGAGCTGGCTCAGGTGACGGTAGATTAGATGGAGGAGTTTAAATGGAATGGATTAAACATTTTGAGCTGGTTAAAGACTAAAGTGACAGTAGATTGGATGAATAGGTTTAAATAGGATGGGTTAAAAATTTTGAGCTGGTTAAAGACTACAGCGACGGTAGATTGGATGAAGAGGTTTATATAGGATGGGTTAAACATTTTGAGCTGGCTAAAGTGACGGTAGAATGGATGGAGGAGTTGAAGTGGGGTGGGTTAAAACACTTGAGCTGGCTATTATAGTGACACCAATTATAAAACAATAGAGAGAAAAATCTTTTAAATAAATTAGTGCGATTAGCATTATAATTTTTTTTATTTTTTGATTGAATGATGTTTTTTTGATTGTGAGATGTTAAGGCATCGTTTGAGTAAATGCAAAAGGTAAAATCTATCTGAAAGTTTCACTAGAAGCACATAAAGGTCACTCACTAGAACTCAGTGACAACTTAATTATTATACGTGGGAGATCCATGCTTCGGCATAAACGGGCCGGCTTGACCGGGTAAATATTATGGCCTCACAGAGCACCATCGTGAAATAACGCTTGCGTTGTGTTTCGCCAAGTAAGTGAAGTTACCGCGCTGAGGCCCAAGGGGTGTTGAGGATTTTAAGGACCAGAGGAGTTACAAGTGTAACTGCTCTGGTGTTGTGACTTGCCATGTCTCCATGGTGTCCATGGGCGGCGGTAATCGCTTGGCGATCTGTCTGCTCATTTCCTGGTCCATTTCATAAAAGAATACTTCCATAAATGTATTATAAATATATATTCAACTACTGCTATCTCTATCGCACTTACCAGGAACACGTAAGTGCCTCCCCCTCCGCCACCTCCGCCGTCTTTCACATGGGTGTTCCGGATCTCGTGGGTCTTGCTCGTGTAAACTTGGATCGTGGTGTTGTGGCGATGCGCGCACTCTTGACTCTCTTGGGCTGATAGGGTCTGGAATGAGAAGAATATTGAAGGAAACGCGGAAAGAAGACGACGATCTCTGCGAGGCTCAGAGGTTAATGCGTCGGCGCTTAAGCCGGTGGTCGTGGGTTCAAATCCCGCTGTGTTCCTGGGTATTAAATATTATAGTAAAAATCTTAAAAAGTATAGTATAAAAGTATTAAATATATTTCCGTTGTCTAGTATCCTCAGGAAGTAGACCTGCGAACAGACCAGGTGTGGGGCTGACATTGTTGCTTGTGTGGTGGTGGTGGTTGCATGATCTTGTTTCTGAGTATTGCGTACACTAAGCAGTGTGGGAGGAGGGAGGTGCTTTACGCATGCTTATGCGTGCACTCACACATTTGCTTATAGGTTGTGGGTATTTTTTTGCGGAATATTGCTAGGTATAATATTAATTAAATTGTACAAAAACGCAAAAGTTTATATTATGCATGGATGCGTGGATGTATCGATGTTTGTTACTCTTTCACGCAAATACAATTGAACGGTTTTCGCTGGTATGCCAGTAGTTTACACCCAGAATTAACACATAGGCTACTTTTTATCGCAGCAAAATGTATGGTTCTGGAGGGATTCCTTACATTCTCACCGGCACACGGTGCCAGGACCTAACTATTTAAAAAAACATTCCACCCTGAAAAATAAATTTGAGGTGACAGCACTATTTTTAACACAGCTAATACATTTTAATCACTTCTTTAATTCGAAGCAGCGCTTACCTTTTTACAAGCATTGAGGCCCTGTTGACCCAGCAACATATACAACTTCTCCCCTCTGTGCAACTCGAAGAGACCCCGAGCCTGCGCGCCGTGGGACACTCCAGCCCACATGGAGCCTAGACCTCCGGAGGCGCCGGTGGCTATTATACTGGTAACAATGACATAATATATATTACAAGAGAACACGAACAAACTGATAAGCGCTTCCAGGCCCCATCAACTGCCCCATGGATGATAGCACACTATTACATCGATGGCACATGAATATGACACAGTAGATAGAAGACTATGGCACAGGAGGGGATAGGACTAGAAAGGGAAGAAAGAACAAATGGAGGGAACAAAAACGAAACTAAAAAAGTAGAACCAGTACGCACTATCGGAAGACACCGAAGTCGTAACTGTGTTGTCCGCCCCAGAAAAGGGAGAAGGACTTAGGGACAAATAGAATAGAAAGAGGGTAAATTACTTGTAGGGAATCAAGAATTGCACACCTGAAGGGCAGGATCCAGGACAGTAGGGTGCGCATTCCCGTGTTTCGGCCCGTGTAACCACGATCGGTTGATATGGCCATGGGTTGGTGGAGGGAATTGCCCCATAGAAGATAGTAAGGGATAATAGTCCCCATAAATAATAAGCAACAGTAACACAGCTACAATTGTTAAAAGGTCCTTTTAATAGCGCCTTGGCTTTCGATATTTTCACATATTTGAAAAAACGTAAAGCAAACGCACAAAAAAAGAAAAGACACGAGGAATTTTACTATGGAACGGCGATCAAAGATAAAAATTAGGGTAGATGTCAGCGTGATTGCATCTGGATTACAACGGCATGGGTCGCATTTCTGCCAGGAGGTGGGGTTATTACTGTGATATTTCAACTCATCGCGACTAATATTCGTATAAATTTATTGGTAATCTCTACTTCTCTTTGGATGTGAATTAAAATAATTACGGGAAATTAAATGTGAATGAAAATTGTACAATCTAATAGTATTTTCTAAACAGATGGTAAAAAACTCCCAATGTCTTTTAACACGATGTTTTCTGTTTAGTTATGCTAAAACTCTGGTGAAGCAGATCTTTTATTTCAAAACATGACGCACATAAAAAACAAAGGTAAACAAAATATTTCTCATTTTTTATTTAGGCCGGGACTGTATTGTCCGGAATCCTTAGGGCCGGCGAAATTTCAGAGCACTGAAAATAGGACTCTGCGCTATTGCAATAGAGCAGAAAATCGAACAGACGAGTGTCAAGTCAAATGTCAATGTCAAATCTAACAACTTGATACTCATGTGTTCGATTTTCAACTCTATTGTATTAAGCGAGATTTCTATTTTCAGGCTCGGAATTTTTTCCAGGCCCGTTGGATGCCGGATCATATAGTCCCAGCCCAACTGTTAAGGGATGTCCATATAAAACCTAATATCATTATGAGAGAAAGCGACAGAAATACTTACGTATACAACCCCTCGCTTGGCACTTCCCATATCTGTATGCCTTGGTACGGCGGGCTCTGTATGACAGAGACGGACATAGGCGTATTATAGTACACGCTGTCGCACATCGTTTGATTGGGACCAATCCTACCGGCTGCGCCACATGGCGTGAAGCGGTATACTGGAAATAATGATTAAAATAAAATATTAACTTAAGATCTCTTTGGCAGTAAGTTAAACAATAATTATATTTGTAATGATGACACAATTTTAGGGTTCCGTACCCAAAGAGTTCAATGGGATATTACTAAGATTCCGCTATACCTCCGTCTGTCTGTCCGTCTGACACCAGGCTGTACGTCTGACATCATGCATAGTCAGAAACCGTGACAAGTAGACGGTTTTTTACGGAACCCTTCGTGCGCGAGTCCGACTCGCACGTGGCCGATTTTTTAATAATTATCGACCACTCATTTCCGTCGCCTTAACTATGGATAGATTTTTTAATCAAGCCAGCGGGGCTATTACGAACTTTAACTTTCGTTGGTCATGGTCATCATTTTGATATTACAACCTTATAAAAACACAATTTAAAAAGTTAAAATGTAAAAAAAGATTACGCAAGCCTACGGGCATGTCCAACTAAATATGTAGTCGAAGTTTTTGCCGGGGAATTCAATGGGTGACGTTGTGGTTTTTGTATTTCCTCATAAATTTGTGTTATTTCGGTTCTTAATGTGTAATATTGGTAGAATATTAACCATTAAATATTCGTTAACGTGCACAAGTGTGGGCAAGTGATACAACTTCTAAAAACGCGCTATTTTGTGTTCCCTCCAAAACTCTACCCTAGGTACTTTCAGTAAAGCTTCTACCAATTTACTGAATCGACTGACATGACTCATGGACTGCATTGACTATTTATTTGGACTTTGAGTAGACTTTAGACTTGACGATTTAGGAATACGGTGTTGAAAATTGAAACGAAAGTTCTATTTCCCGCTTTTTTAACTTGACACTGGCAAATGGTTATAAGCCGATGCCATATATTAAAAAACAAAACTAAATAAACCGCCATTTTGTTCTTCAGATAACGAATGAAACGCCCTTAACGGGTGCGTTCCACTAAGCGTTCACAACGATCAAAATGCTGCTTTAGTCGTTCAACTTAACGACCGCGGTCGTTGTGGTCGCGGCGAAAACGTCACTTATGTCGTCATGACTTACGCTCACGCGAAGCTCACGACGCGCGACGACCCATCTAAAAAGGTGGGTCGAAGTGATCGTTGAGAAAATTAGCGGCGTTTTCAAAACTCAACAAAAATGGCGACCGTTAAGCTTACATTTTTTCATTTGGAAAGAGATATTTTAGTAGAAGTGAATGTTTCTGCAGCGGATGCTCAACGTGCCTCCACAGGTAAATATTTTATTGAATTAGATAGAATTATGTGAAACAAGCTTAGAAAAATTCATTGTAGTTTATAATTAATATACATGTGTACATTTTTCCTTGATTGCCAATAATATAACCTAACTTCAGAAATAAAAATTAACTTAGCCGTCTTTATTAGTTTTCTTATTTAAAAAATTATTACATACTTTTAACACTGATGAAAATTTTATTTTTATTATAGACACAGCATTTGCAACATAACTTTTGAACAGAGCTTTAAATTAACAACCCGGAAGATCAACGTCTGCTGATCGTGCTGATGAAAATTTTCAATTTTCGGATGATGTCACGGATCATATTATTGATGAAGAATTTTTTATATTTAATATTAGTTTAACGAGGTTAAACTAATATTAAATATAAAAAATAAATTACAATTTTTTTCAATATAAATCGATTTAAACAATAATTAATTAAGTTTATTTTCAAGGCTTACAGATTATAACCTAACCTCTTATTCTTTTGCATTCTTTTTATTAACTCGCCGTTTGTATTATTTACCTCCACGCTCAAAACGCTCTATAATCCATTCCACTTGAGTTTACGACAGTAACGCTCACAAGCAAGTGGAACGGGAAAAACTGCGGTCGTGAGCGTGGTCGTTGTGAACGCTTAGTGGAACGCACCCTACGTAACGTAGTGCATTTTGACATAAGCCATGAAATGAGAACTGTCAAACGAAGCAGGGCATATTGTGCTCCCGGCTTCGACATTTTTAACCGACTTCCAAAAAAGGAGGTGGTTATACTATGTAGACTTCATATTACTAGGTAATTACTAGTATAATTCATAGTACTAGGTAAAAATAATCTATGCTTCATAGAAAGGTACCTACTCTGTGAGCCACCTCGATCGCAAATATTCTTGTCTCTTGGTTTATTCGTTCTTTTCAGTCGTAATAAATATTGTGGCCTGTGAGTTTACAAAACAATTCAATCATGGAATCTCATAGGTCCAAATATCGAAAACTATCCAATAATATCAAAACTTACTTCTTTTCTATAAAAATCTACATTGATAAATATTGATACATTTATAAATGCGAAAATGTTTAACATACTTTAGATTATGTTATTGTTTGGCATGGTTTATAATTTGAAAGTAAAGTGACAATATTGCGTTTCGATATTCCACATGATGGCCTTTATCGAAAATTGTATAAATTGTTTTAAATATGAAATTAAAACATGTGCGTTGTTTTAAAGTACACAATTTATTTGAAATGCTCATTTTATGTTCTTATTAGTTTTATAATTAACTTATAGCATAACATTTAAATAGATTACATGGTGTTAATACACAACAAAACGCAAATTTCAATACAACAATAGTTCACTCTTCATGACCAATATATCTTTATAGGTAAGTACATAGTTACGTAATACCCCGACATCAATTGGCTGGGAGAATTTATACAAGCATTTACATCAATTCCAACGAAGTTAGGTAATAGCCCTACAGTTCACTGAAAAATTACATGAAATTCGTAACAGAAATAAATATCTGTCCAAATCTCATTCTCAAATATTTATAACTCTTAATTAATTAAAAATAGGGACTGGGACAAAAGTCAATTCTGAACATAATATAGCTCCGATATATAAAGACATGAGACAATTCCAGTGTGACGTCACAGCTCATACTTCTAAGTTTTTATTTGTCTCAGTCCCTGTCACATCCTTCCTTAAACCTTACCGGTGGCATCAGCAAAGTCGTCATGCGGCGTGGTTTTTTCCTCGAATATGGGATCGTAGTAGTTATAGTCCCCAAGCTCTGCCGGATCTATGTTCAGGCCGAAGCATTCGGGAGCCATGGAGAAGTCGTCGATGGCGGAGTCGGAGTATATGCGCATGCCCATACGAGTCTTGAACAGGAAGTAGTATCTGGAAGAATGAGGTTAGGTTAGATGATTGGTGGTGCCGTTGCAAGACTTGGACGCATCCGTGGCACAGGGGCGACACTCTCTACAAATGACAGCTCGAGCACCGGTGAATGTCAGCCATGTTGACGTAAGCCTAAGGTTGACAGCGAAATAAATTTAAACGTCGCGTCAGAAAAATCTATTATAAATATTATGAAATCATAATGTCAATTATGTCAAAGCACGAAACAGTAAGCGACCAGCCCCGTGAACAAAAGTCCTGGCTTGAAAACACTCAGGTCCCGCTCGCCGCGCGCGCCCCCCGCACGTCTAGCCACGCACACATAAATGCGATCGTGTACGTCTATTTAATGACGTTTCTTTAAGTTATTAGTAATATATATTCTTTGCCCGTGGTCCAGTGGTTTAGAGCTTGGCTCTCGACTCCGGTGGTTCGATCCCCACGTTGGTGCAACAAAAAATGGTGTTGTCTGGTGTGTAATGTGCAAGTCTGGTTAGGATTGTCCTATAAGCTTGGATTGGCTGATCACCTGATTGTGACGTCGGATGGGCATGTAAAAATCCTGCGCCTGATCTCTGGTCAGCCGTGTCGGTCACGTTCCACTGGGTTACGAGAGCAAAGGACGAGTGATCTTGTATATTGCACACATACTTGGGCACTATAAAATTTATCCCGTGTACCTGGTTGCCTGGTTTCATTGAAACCGGCCACCGTCACCGAAATCGATGTGGGAGGCACTCTGTTAAAATTAAAGGTGACTATTAAAGGTATTAAGGAATATTAAAGGTATGTTAAAAACCTTTGTAAATATCGCCATTTCATTTTCTTTAAAAGGTTTTGTAGTAACTAATCACCACTTTTAGTAATTTGAAAAAATAAAACTTATATAAATGTGCAACAGCAGCCTTAAGGTGTTGAGGAAAATTTTTAAATAAGTTTTAAAGTCTAAAGTTATTCAGACACTGACTTTCTGAAGATTGTTTACGATGTGGCGAAACCATCGATTTTGAGGGTCGTATAAAAATATTTTGAGTAATAGTATTTTCAATAACTGATTTGTTAGCACCTGCATGCGTAGTATGACCACAATAGAAATGGTTTTTTTCTACGGAAGAATAGATAAAATGACAGATGACAACGGAAATCTGTCATTTTGTCTCTACTCTCTACAATCTGTCAGTATTTCTATTCTTGCGTAGACAAAACGCGTTTCTACTGTAGTCATGCTAAGCGTGCTGAATAATTATTTCTTAGAGGTCTTAATAATCTAACCATAAAAATATATCTAGTGCCTGGTACCTGATACCTAGTGGTAGGTTAGGTTAGGTTAAGCCAGGCCTGACTAATCTTGGCAGGCGGCGGTCTCTTTCTGCGAATCCGTCATTTCGCAGAAAGCAGCCGCGGAGCGGGACTGAGAGATTGATCTACCCTCTGTTCCGCTCTGCCGGTGTAGGGCGGGAGTGCGGAGACATCGCTTTGCGAACCTTCAACCTCCAGTCTAACGTGGCTCCGCGAGAGGATGGGACCACCCCGGCTTAGCTAGTCCCGGCGCGGAGGGGGGCGCTCCAGTTTGCCGGAGTGGCCCCTAATTTTGGTGGAAGTCCGGTCCCTTTTAAAAGGGAGTCGCGGGGGGTGTCCTGTGTTAGACAGTCCGGGACACTCCCTTTCATAGCGGCTGAGGGCAATCCGCTGGTGGTTTTAGTGGGTAAAGTATCGGCGAGCCGATACTTTACTTCCTAAAGGGAAGTCCCGGCGCCGAGGGGGACGCTCCAGTTTGCCGGAGTGGCCCCTAATTTTGGTGGAAGACCGGTCCCTTTAAAAGGGAGTCGCGGGGGGTGTCCTGTGTTAGACAGTCCGGGACACTCCCCTTCATAGCGGCTGAGGGCAATCCGCTGGTGGTTTTAGTGGGTAAAGTATCGGCCACAGATCAAAATGTCGCCGTTAGTCCCACATACAAAACACAGGCATAAAGCCTTTCCCCTGCGAAATAATAATAAAAAGAAAAGAAAAAACAAGGCCTAAGTTATCTAAGAATAGTTCCTAAATATTATCTGGTACTTGAGACAACTTACCTTCCAGTGATATTGGGCAGGAATATCGCGGCCCTGTACCAGTTCTCGCCCTTGTCCTTGGTGGAGAACCACAGGGAGGTGGTGATGTTCCCCCGTGGAGTTAGCTCCACCACGTCCAGGCTGAGCGAGCCGTAGTTGCGACCGTTTTGCTGGTAGTAGAAGCGGACCTGATGGAAAAATGGATAAGGAGGAATGAATAGCATAGGCGAATGAACGATCTGCATCAAAAATGCCCACATTAAGTGAATCATACTATGAAACATCAACTTTTGAAGAAGTTACGGACTGACTATATGATCCGGAATTTGGCGGCCCCGGGAAAATTCAGAGCACTGAAAATAGAAGTAAAGTCTGCGAAGTAGAGTTGAAAATCGAAGTGTCGAGTGTCGAGTGTCGAGCTGTCATATATGACATTGACATATTTTGGCTTGACACTTGTGTGTCACTTCCCCGGCCTTCTGGATTCCGGATCATATAGTCCCAGCCTTACTTTCCGCTGTATAATCAGTCCGCATCTATTTGACAAAATTGTATCAATATTTTTCTGTCAAATGTACGTCATAGCTCATCCTCGGTTATGAAATGATCGATTTACTGACAAAATAACTTACCATGCAACAATTATAATACTTCGAGTTGATGTCCCCGTGGACCTTCGGCGGTGGATTGAAGATGCTCGTCCTCATGACGGCAGTCGACGCGAAATCCGCTCGCTCCTGGTTGGGTCCAGTCACGTTCATATTCACGAAGAAGTAGTAGCCCATGCAGGTCAGGGAATGATTCATGTGGGCGGGCGTCAGTGGGGGTACCATCGGGTTCTCCGTGGTGTACACGCGCGGGGGACCGCACGTGTGGTCGAAGTTCGGACCGGTCTTGTCGGTGGGCGTTGGACCACTGTGCCGGGACCATTTCAGGATGGGCCTGCAAGGAAATTGTCGAGTTACTTCACCTGTTGTTAAACGGACGAGAGTGTTCTTAGCTATAATTTATCATCATCATCAGCTCACATTTGACATTTCGGGGATTACTTGATTTTTTTTTGTTTTGGTAATTCAAGTGTATGTTTAACATTTTTTGACAACTCTCATTACGCATGGACACCCTCGTACTGCCGTACGTTGCGACGGCTTTGAAGATCACGCGCCCGCCGCACTGTATTGGCCTCGCGGTCGAATTTAATTTATTTTAAATTATAATTATATTTTATAGGATAATCGGGTCAAAATTTAAGGTCCTGTCCATATACTTTTGGAACCAGAATCGAATACTGATTACTTATTTATGTATATTTAATATAAATAGATATATTTATGTCAATACTTACTGTGGAACATTTTCGAACCCGCAGCTGTCCTGTTCAAAGTTGCAGTACGATCCGTATGGCATTTTATCTGGAAAATAAATTATATGTTAGTACAAATTAACCTGCTTCAAAATCTACTTGCATGTTTCGCCTCTGTCGCTCGAATAGAAATTAAAATAGAGTAGAAAGTAAAATATCAAATAAGTATCAAGATTTTTGTTGATACATCGCTTTTTTATATCAGGAAGATCTCGGTTACCAATCGACAAAATCTGATGGCAGGATCGCGACAATACTCGATCAGAGTGCTACCATAACCTAGCAGAAAATCGGCGTTAAACAACAATTATTTATACCACAATTTTGATGCTCGTCCGTGCTGTCATCGCAGTCCTTCACCAAATCGCAGATCTGCTGCAGCTTGATGCACGACTCCTTCTGTAAGTCGGTTAAATTATTGAGTTATTTATAATTTCATCCTACTATTATTATAAATATGAAAATTTGTGAGGATGGCTGGATGTATGAATGGATAGATGGATGTTTGTTACGCTTTAACGCAAAAACTACTGAACGGATTCCAATGAGATTTGGTATGGTAGTAGTTTAAGCTCTGGATAAGAACATAGGCTACTTTTTATCCCGAAAAAGACAGTGTTCCCGTGGGATGCTGTAATTACGCGGGCGGAGCCGCGGACAAAATCTAGTAGGATAATAAATGCTAAACAGCTGTAGCCATAGCCCATACTGCCTATCGTCCAATCGACTTGACGCTACTGTATATAAATATCAAAGTTTGCGAGGATGGATGGATGGATAGATGGATGTTGGGTTTGTTAATCTTTCACGCAAAAACTACTGAACGGGTATTGATAAAGTTTGCTATGGTACTAATTTAAGCGCTGGAATAACACAATACGGACTATTTCTTATTCCAAAACAGTACAGTGTTCCCGTGGGATACTTTACTAACGCGGGCGGAGCCGGGGGAAAAAGCTAGTGTAAACTGTTTAACTGATTCAATCGGTAGCATCAAGTCGATTGGATTTGGAAACATTGGCTGTAGTGTTCGACTGAACATTGGACAAAGATCTTTGATAGATGTTATACCACCCTAATATATAAACCTATGCCTTTTAAAGTCGGTAAAATAGAACTCACCTTTATTATCCTACACTTCAACTGGCCGTTTTGACATTCGCCATTGAAAACTGGTGGTTCGGGCAGGCATTCGACCATACGGATGTTGTCTATGGCTATGTGCGGCAGCGTCTGGGAGATGTTGACGTAGCTCGGTCGGGTTATCTCCACGATGATCCGCACTTCCTGCTGCACCTTGCCTATCATGAAGCGCATGGGTAGCCATCTGTAAGGAACAACTTGTTAGAAAGGCGAAATTAACAGGCGGATACGACGAGGGTAAACGTCTTTATGATGATATAGGGCTTGTACACAAAACCACAATAGAATACATGTGATGTGAAGTCATTTTTGCGATGCGACGTCGCGTTTATGTGTACAAGTCCATAAGTTATTAAATGTTATTCTTAACACTTATGTACAGTAACAGGCAAAGTTTTAAAGATGGATAGACATAAAAAAGTTATTTGTAGATTTATAAATTCTACAGGATATTTTAATATACAGAGTTTCCTTCAAGTGATTCAGCTAAAAGTGATGATAAGGTTTTTACTTTTAATCATTCAGTGGAGTGGTGACAAGTTCATTCTGACTCTATCTTGACTTTTGCGCTTTTTGCGGCGAATTTACTGACGTAAATTGAAATGTCACACAGGGTTCATTACCCCTGAGTTTTAAGATCTAAATTCTAACCTATCCTCGCGCTGTAATAACTGCCGTAACTTATCCACTCACCGGTCCACATTATTTCCCCGGACACATCTTGTAGTATCAACTGAACGCCGGCGACGGTGGCCTCGGGGATCGGGAATTCTGTGTATAACCTATCCTAACCTACCCTCTCGCTTCAACTGGATCAGTATTCGTGACTCTTGTATAGCTTATAAGAGCTAAACTTGACATGTTTATGTGAAATGTTTGATTCGCACTAAAGATTTCACACACACACACACATAATTCGAGAAAGTGCAGGTCCGATTCCCAGGTTGTGGCGCGTACCAATGAGACTTTTTCAGATCTTAAGTACATTATACGGACGCTCTTACGGTGAAGGAAAATATCGTAAGGAAATCCGCACATGGTTGGCCCCAGACGTATTGACCAGTCATTCTCCTGGACTAGGCTGACTGTGTTGCGGGAATGCCGTAGGTATGTGCTCGCAACCATACGACATTTAAAACCGACTGTCCCAGACACTACAATTTTCAAGAGTGGTTAGATACTTACGCTTGGAGGATACTGTATAAATCATCCAATAACGGATGAAAAGGCCTAAGTTTACTATGTGAAATTGTTTTGAGTTATGAGGGGGTCAAAATTATCTCCAAATGGTTCGTGTAATATTACACACGGTGCTGCTCGCCAGTTCTGTTAGTTTGAACTTGGCTTGACACGCGGTGCATGTATTTTTGCGCTGCATAACCTATCCTAACTTATCCACTCACCGTTCCACATTATTTCCGGAAACCTCTTGCAGGATCCACTGGACTCCGGAGACAGTAGACTCGGAAACTAGCCGGATACTCGCGTTCTGCATCTTACTCTGGTGCAGACGAGCTTCGAACTGACAAATAAAAAGATATAGTGAAACGTCGAGTAATTCTTGTGACTAAGGGCCGAAACACTTCTTAAAGTTAGCCCCCTAAGCGTCACTTGAGTCTGTTCACACCAAGACGCGACACGGCGCGTACTTTTAAGATAGCGAGCACCGTAAATCACAGGTTGTATCTGTTAAGCAGAATTATAAGAAGAGCATGTGACTTTTTCCAGTGTCACGCCTCCTTGGTCCAGTGGTTTATAGCTTGACTCTCTACCACAGAGGTCGTGGGTTCGATCCCCGCGTTGGAACAACAAAAAATGGCACTTTCATGTTCAGGCGCAGGACTAACTTTTACATGGTCATCCCACGCATGGATCATCCTTCTTGTCAGAAAATCAGGTGATCAGCCTGCATTGTCCCAACCCACTCTGCTATTTGTTGCCTAATGATAGGCAACAAAAACAACATTTATGTTGCCTACCATTAGGTGATGTGTCCGCTCGTTACCCACCTTACAGAACTCCCACAGTCCCCGGAAGGGCGGCGACTTCACCACCATGTTCTCCATCGTGGGGTCCACGGGCAGATACAGGAAGTGCCCTGCGAAATGAAAATAAATATTAAATAGGTGATCAAGAAACACTGAAGGGTAGACTTAAAAAAAATAAAAGCGTTTGATAATACCACGAATTCAAATAACACAATTGCCGTGCAAAAGAAATATATTTTCCACCATAATTCATATATAATTTTAAAGTTTTAAGTTTACAAGGGTTCTTTTGCCTCTAAAACTTTAAAGTAAAGTTAGAGGGGGACCTCTAAAAGCTAAACGACTTTACAGACATTTTAACATTATAAAAATGCCAAGAATGAAATAAAACTTATTTTCTAATTAATTTTCCTTATAAATTTGGCTTAAATGTTAACTATTTCTCTACTCAATCTTCATAATTTCGAAGTCAGTACCAGCCCAAACAACATCCTGATAAAACAATATTTAAATTATTATTATTTTTAAACAAAAAATTAAACCGACTTCCAAATTAAAAATGCACAAAAAAGTATGAAATAAAACTTATTTTCTAAATAATTCCCCTTTTAAATTGGGCTAAAATTTTAACTATTTCTCTACTCTATCTTCATAATTTTGATGTCGGTACCAGCCAACTGGAACGTGAGTTCTATTTTAAATATTGTTTTATCAGTACTTTTTTGTGCATTTTTACTTTGGATGTCGGTTTAATTTTTTGTTTAAACATAATAAAATTTTTTCCCTTTTTCGTTATACATACTTGTTAAATTATTATTAATACATTTTAAGAACGTTTAAAATAAACGTTCGAATATATAATTGAATACGCGCCAAGCTTCCATTAGGTATTGTATATAAGCTGATGATGATGATGACTGTAAGTTACATAATAGCATATGCTTGCAGTTCTTTACGCAATGTCGAAATTACCAAACGCGTATCTTTAAAGAATCGTCGTGCTTTTGGATCCAGGGTATACTTTGGTGCAGAATCTTACTTTTTGGAAGCATATGCGTATATGGGTTACTTCTGAAAAAGTCAAAATCACTATATTTGTCTATATGAATTTCGAGGAGTTCCCGCGATTCCTCATGGATGCCATCATCAGGTCACCGCTTTGGAGACAACGACGACAATTTCGGATTATACCCAATACATCAAAAAAAGAATTTAGAAAATCGGTCCATAAACGGCAGAGTAATGTTCAAAGATATCCGTGTCGGTGTAATATATTATGAGAAGTACCTATTATATCATCATTATGTCATGATTTATGGTGGTGATGATGATGATTACTTTAATTGACACAGTGGCTTATGCTTGCAGTTCTTTAAGCAACGCGGAAATCCCCAAACATGTATCTATAAGGAGTCAGGAGTTCTGTTCAGTAATTTTGGATCCAGTGTATACCTTGGTGCAAAATCTTACTTTTTGGTAGCATTGCTTGAGTTACTTCAGAAAAAGTCGAATTCACTATATGTGTCCATATAAATTTTGAGTTCTTTCGATTCCTCATGGATCCCATCATCAGGTCACCACTTTTGGGAAAACGGGACCAACTTCGGGTATACCCCAACAAGGGTATACCCCTTTATCAAAAAAAGAATTTTGAAAATCGGTCAAGAGACGGCGGAGTTATCGGTGAACATACAAAAAAAAATATATATATATATATATATATATATATATATATATATATATATATATATATATATATATATATATATATATATATATATATATATATATATAGCCGAACGTATAACCGCCTCCTTTTTTTGGAAATCGGTTAAAAAATCATTTCCACTTTACGTGTAGGGGATGTACCCTAAAAATAACATGATACCAAAGTATCACACTGCCGTACAACGCGCCGGGTTTGAAAGTCACGCGCACGCCGCGCAGCATGGGCCGCGCGGTTATGAATAGAATTAAAGTATTTTATAGGATAATCTGGTCAAAATTTAAGGCCACTTGTATATATTTTTGGAACGAGAATCGTATACTACTCGCGCTTCTTGAATGTCTATTTTCGATTTTTCGTTTGGGCAAACAATGATATAGAAAAATAATTATGTTCTTATTTCAGAAGACTTGCAGACAGTGCGTTTGAGACCTATAAGTACTCGTAACCGCGCTTAACCCTTAATTCGACCCTAAATAGTATATTATAAACTAATGCTTTAAAAATTCTAGTTCTTGAAATAATTAACTTTTAAAACTAGAATCCAGTTAAAGGACGTAACAATTTCTCGCTTATAACTGACTGATGCTTCATCATCATGCTAGCGTAAGTACAACGTCCAGAATCGGAAAATAGCAGACCTATTTTCGTAGACAAAACGAGGAATAAGACTTCACTTCACATTGTGACTGTCTGGAGAAAAGGAAATAAAGGATAAACATTATATTATTATAAATTTAAAGTTGCGGAATCCGTGGATGAATGGTTGCCAACAGGTTACTAGAGTGCGGTCGCGGAGCGCATAGATTTTCGTATATTGACTACTTGTCTGTTTCACTCGCGCACGAATGTATTGCTATCAAGTTTACACAGGCATGCGATGCGATAGGAGGATATTTCACTGTTCGAAATTCTACGTCCTCCGCTACCGCACTTTAGTTAAAATCGCAATCAAATCCGTAGATTAGTTAAAATATCAGTGTTCAAAGAATGTTGCAATTTTGTCTGATATAACAAGTATTTAGATTTTAGAGATGCCTATTGTTTACCTATTTTCTAGGGTTCCGTGTCCAAAGTGTAACAACGGGACCATGCTTACTAAGACTCCGCTATCCGTGTCTCTCCGCTCGTCTGTCTGTCACTGCAATTATATCTCATGAACCGTGATAGCTATAGTCAGTTGAAATTAACACAGATGATGTATTTTGTTACCGCTATAACGACTTATATTAGGTCCTTACATATGAAATTGGCGTTTTGTCGTACTGGCCACTTTATCTTAAATATATCTTCTTTGGTTAGGAATTCCAATTTCAAATTTATACCGCTATTTATTCATGCATTTGTGTTTCAAAAACCGTAATTCATTTGTTTTTTCCTCTTTTGGTTTTTTCTTTGCGTCACTCTGTTTACAAAAAGGGAAAACTGAAAAAATATCGTATTATTTTCGAGTACGAGTTCCACCGTGGCACCAGTGCTGCAGAAACGGCTCGAAGAATTAATGGTGTGTATAGCGGCGGTGTCGAAAAAGAAAACACAGTGCGTGTTTGGTTCCAACGTTTTCGTTCTGAAAATTTCGACCTGCAGAAAAAGCCGTGGACGGCCGGAGACCAAAGTTGATAATGAAGAATTGAAGGCTATTGTGGAAGCGGATCCCTCGCAAACCACGAGTGTTAAATCCTCCTCCTGTACGATGATCGGAATCGCAATGGCTGAACCCTAGCGAACGAAAGCTAAAGCCTGCCCCAAGCGAAAATTTACTCAAAAAAGTTACTTGTGAGCGTTTGGTGGACTATAGCCGGTGTCGTTCACTACAGCTTTCTTAAATCTGACCAGACGATTACGGCAGATGTCTATTGCCAGGAACTGCAAATCGTGATGGAAAAGCTAGCTGCTAAACAACCGAGGTTGATCAATCGCTCTAGGCTACTACTGCTTCAGGACAACGCTATACCACACACTGCACAACAGACGGCTACCAAATTAGAGGAGCTTCAATTGGAATGTCTAAGACATCCACCGTACTCCTCGGACCTTGCTCCAACAGGTTACCATTTTTTTCGAAATTTGGATAACTTCTTGCAAGGGAAAAAATTCAACTCAGATGGGGCAGTCCAAAGCGCCTTCAAAGATTTTATTGATTCCTGTCCGAATGGTTTTTTTAGTAAAGGAATCAATGAACTACCTATGAGATGTGCATAGATATCTATGGTTAGTATATACTTTGATTAAATAAATATATTATGTTTAAAAAAATCGACTTTATGTTCCTCCTTTACAAAACGATAATTTCATATGTAATACTAAAAACAGAATAAAATACAACAAACGTGATATTTTGCCGTTTCGTTAGGGACCCTACGTGCGGGAGCCCGACTCGCACTTGGCAGGTTTTTTTCAAAGTTTTGCATGTCTAATCATATATATAAAAAATAAAATACGTTTATTGCAGTCCATAGAGTTAGTACTTACATTTTAACCTTATACCTATGTTAGTAACAGTATATTCTAACTTTATATTATTATTATTTGGCGTATTTGCGCCACGGTACCGGCGAAAAGTTAACTGTTTTAAGAGTAAGCAACCTGCCTTCACAAGGCAAATCTGGCAACATATTCATCTCTATTTATAAATTGGCCACAATTTGACCGGATGTCACCAATGATACTCATTGTGCGCGTGAGAAGAGTCACAATGCCAATGAAAATTTGACGAGAAAGATAAACTGTACTCCGTTCAGGGGGGCTAGCAGGAACATCTGACAGCAGCGTAAGCGTAACTTTGTCCAATAAGAATTGTATAAAAGTATGTCAAACTCATGACAGCGCCCATACAAGTTTCATTCGATAACGTTACGTTTACGCCGCGCCGCTGTCCTGAGATGTTCCTGCTAGGCCCCCTGAACTTGAGTGCATGACTTACGGCAACAAGTCTTGCGAGAGGTATCTACGCGAAACGGAGAGCGAGATACGCATTGAGGGCGCGTTTATATAACCACAAGTAGTAGAATTACTTTCATTCACATCAAAGTGGGGATGTGTTTTCTTCTCGCATTTACCCCCATAGTGTGGGGTATCGTTGGATAGGTATTTTAAAAACATTGAAAGGTTTCACAGACAATTTTTGATTTAGACTATCCGTTTGCGAGATATTCAACTTTAAAGTGCATTTTTTATTAAAATGGGCGTCCCGCCGCCCTCAAAAGCTAAACGGCTGGCTCTGGATAAATCTAAAAAGTTAATGATTGTAGTCCATGTGATGAACTATGAAGGAAAACTATAACGGCTTAAATATACCTTTGTTAGTTCAGGAGTTATAGAGGCCTTACTTGTAAAATGCGCTAACTTGGAAAACTTCGTACAAAAATAATAAGTAAACTTCAAACATGTAAAATATTGGTATAATGGTACGGAACCCTACGCCCGCGAGTCTAAATCGCACTTGGCCGGTTTCGTTCTAGATCAAGCGTATCGACTTGATACTAGTTCTGAGAATCCAGAGTTCCCGTGACCCTTGACAGTGTGACAGCCCACGTTCGAGCTCTTAACATGACCAGGAGCGTCACGCTTGGGTCCGCTTTACTGGGGAACTCGCAAGATCAATATAGGAAAGTTGACTCCTGAAGTGGGGTTAAGTATTTTTTGGGTTCCGTAGTAACTACAAGGAACCCTTCGATCTGCCTGTCAGACCTCCCTTGCTAACTTCAGTAATCAATACATACAAATAAATAAAATTGAAGTGTATGTTTGTTAAAACAAATTTACATTAACCCCCTTACTAATAAAAAGATTTACACAACGGACAACATGAACAACGTTGCTGTCTTTGTCTGTCAAGTGACTTTTTCAACGCATCAGACAAAGAATAAAATTATTATTTATCAAATTATATTAGTATAGGTACAACAATTTATTTTGATATCATAAAATTTCTAACTTCAGTATCGAACTCCATGTGCAAAATAATCATTAGTGATAATTATTTTCCGGTTGTTGGTCAATAACTTGATACCGATGCAATTGTCACTTCCGTTTCATTCAAAGTGAGTAGATAGTAACTGGATCTACTTATATTTGTGTTGCTTACGGCCGAATACTGGAAATACAGTTAAATAAAGTGACGCTCAAGTCGCATGCTGTCCTTGTCATTTCGGCTAGCAAAGACAGCGATAGCCTGCGAATAGGAGGGCTCTTCAATTTTGATTATCGCTCCAGTATTCGGCCGTTAGAATATTAGATTGATTTATACACGACGAGATGTTGCTCTTTATAATAACAATATAGATATATTATCTATAGAGATAAATAGGTAGGTTAGGTTAGGTTGGATAAGGTTAAAATTGAAGTGTCCGTTTGTAATTTCAAATTAACAGCTTTTCACTTAATGCAATATGCATATGGAAGTTTATTTGGTACTTACAATAGAATATGATCAATTTTTAAAATGTTTGTCCGTCCGTCTGTCTGTCTGTTTGTTCCTGCTAATCTCTGAAACGGCTGGACCGATTTTCACGAGACTTTCACTGGCAGATAGCTGGTGTAAGCTCTAACATACGCTACTTTTATTTTAAGATTCCGTTCCCGTTTATTCTATGCAAACGAAGTTGCGGGCATCAGTTAGTATTTTATAAAATTTGCTTTACAAAAAACATTAATGAAATTATTTGATAGTCTTGGTAATTTTCATTTACATAATTTAACTTCCGTTTATATATTTTTATTTTTTTTATTTATATATGACATCGGCTTATAACCATTTGCCAGTGTCAAGTTAAAAAGGCGGGAAATAGAACTTTTGTTTCAATTTTCAACACCGTATTCCTATATCGTCAAGTCTAAAGTCTAGTCCAAGTCCAAATATATAGTCAGTGCAGTCCATGAGTCATGTCAGTCGATTCGGTAAAGTGGTAGAAGTATTACTGAAAGTTTCTAGGGAGTTTTGGCGGGAAACACAAAATAGCACGTTTTTAGAAGTTGTACCACTTGCCCACACTTGTGCACGTAACGAATATTTAATGGTTAATATTCTACCAATATTACACATTAAGAACCGAGATAACACAAATTTATGAAATATTACAAATTCCACAACGTCACCCATTGAACTCCCCGGCAAAACTCCGTTTATATTTCTTTCGGTACTTATCCTTTTTTTTAATACATCTTACTAAAAGTGCTATGACTTATTTTTATTTTTGTCAGGTTGTTGTTTCTGTTGACAAATTGTTATGTTTTTAATTTTTGTGGGAGAATTGGCTATTCTACATTTTTTCAAATATATTTGGAAAATATATATAATGTTCGTATCGATTCGTTAGTCAACTAGTATTTTCTGTAAATAATATCTCTTTATGCAAAGGAAAATTATTAAAATTTAAACGATAAATGTTTGCGCCAAAACGACAGCGTATACGACACGACAGCGTTATCGTGACGTCATCAGACCAGAAACAAACAGATGTCATATGTGCGTGTGTAGTGCATGAACTTTAGATTTAACTTTCGCTGTTGTTTATTCGATTTTTAAGTTATTATGACGTCACTTACAAGAAAAATATGGCGGCTGGCGATTTAGGTCACGTGACATACCTACAGATAATAAAACTACAGTTTTATTTTCGAAATAATAAATAAATCGCATATTTATATAACAAAATAGTGTTGTATTCGTTTTTATTATGATAGAAACTATTTAAATAACTTTATATCATTTTATTTTGATAGATGAAACTAGCCTATTGATAATGTTTTGTCGGGAAAACAGGAGAGGCGACATTCAAAATCCAACCATAGAAAAAAATAAAAGGGTTGTGGAAAATTGAATAAAATAATTTTGTAAAGGTGATACAAAGTGTCTGCCAAAATCTATATGACACACCATAGACGTATATAATATTATAGACGAGGCATATCGAAAAAACTGCCCAACTTAAATGTCCCCACTTTTATGGTTGTTTGGGGCCATTTTGACATTTGAGGTATGGTGAAATCAAGATGGCGTAACTTTTTCTTGTATGAAGATTTGTTCTGTCAAAAATGTACGTCATAGCCCATCCTTAGTTTTGAAATCATTGCACATACCAAAGTTTTTATTTAATTAGTTAATTAAATGTTTATATAACGAGATATATAAAGTTTTCCTAATTCAGGGTTGCCCCTTTGGCGAAATCAAAATTTGATTTTAAGTGAACATTTCATTACTTTCGACTCTGGTTTTTTATTTGTATGGACTTTTGACTATGTACTTTCCAAATTACCTTTCACGCGACTATGTCCACTATTAACTCTGAATAACCATAGAATCACAGAATGAAGACCTACCCCACTTTTAATTTTCGGATCTACAATCGACCCGTGTAAATACTCCATATCAAGACAAGTAAAATAAATTTTTTACGCGGTGACAGGAGACGAAAAACATTTTATTTTTTATTTATATATGGCATCGGCCTATAACCATTTGCCAGTATCAAGTTAAAAAGGCGGGAAATAGAACTTTCGTTTCAATTTTCAACACAGTATTCCTATATCGTCAAGTCTAGTCAAAGTCTAGTCAAAGTCCAAATATATAGTCAGTACAGTCCATGAGTCATTTCAGTCGATTCAGTAAAGTGATAGAAGCTTTACTGAAAGTTCCTAGGGAGTTTTGGCGGGAAACACAAAGTAGCACGTTTTTAGTAGTTGTACCACTTGCCCACACTTGTGCACGTTAACGAATATTTAATGGTTAATATTCTACTAAAATTACACATTAAGAACCGAAATAACACAAATTTATGAGGAAATACGAATTCCACAACGTCACCCATTGAACTCCCCGGCAAAACTCCGAAAAACATTTTCGACTGTATTATCTTCTATCCTAGCCAGGTCTTATCCCTGTTAAACTGCGCTTTTAAGCTATTTATGTTTTTCACTTTCGTCGTGCAACAACATATAAATAATTTCAACACTATTATGTCAGTCCGATTGGCAGTTGGGTATATTTTTTTGCTTTGTTCGGAAATTCGGAATGTGGTGGGTTCGAATTTCGATCAGATGAATATTTTTGTGATTCTTTTCATTTTTTTAAATTTATCCGAACTCCGAGCGAAGCTCGGTTACTCAGGTACTATTTATCTATACTAATATTATAAAGTGTGTTGTGAGGTTGTAGGGGGTAATCTCTGGATCTACTGAACCGATTTTGAAAATTCTTTTACCAATAGAAGGCTACGTTATTTGTGAATGACATATGCTATATATTGAATCGAAAAATTAAGACTTTTTCGTGGTAGCCGGATTTGCAAAGTAAGTCGGAGAATAAACGGTCGAACGAAAACGTTTTTTACGAACGCTGCCTTACCGATGGGAGATATGTGATTGAGTCCCAAAGAAAAGTTGTAGAGCTTGATAATACTAAACAAAAACCTCGGTATTAAGGGTTAATTTTTAAACTGTACTTATAGCAAAAACATCAGCTTAGATAAGATTAGATTGAAACCATAATTTATCAATTCTATTTCGGGCGGGTCGCTATTTATATTTAAAATCCAATTTCACGCGGGCGAATCCGTGGGCGAAAGCTAGTTTATTATATTATGATATATTTAAATTGAATATGTCATTTCAATCTAATAAGGATAAAAGCTGATACAGTGGAAAATGTTTTCAGTTCCTCCTGTCACCGCGTCATATCTACTCTTTTATGCCTAGCTGTAAATTGTAAAACCTTAAGGACAGTTTATGCATTCTTAAACTTAAAACTAATTATTGTGCCATGCCTGTGGAGCCAGCTTTAACTAGAATATACGACCGAAGAGTAAACATTGCCTTACCGAAAACCGACGTGAAATATCGCGTTTCATTTCTTCGAGCGAGAGCAACGAGACTCTTTAGGAGGAGGGTTTAAAAAACAGAATTGAAAATTCTAAGTAATCCCCGAACTGTCAAGCAGTCAAGCAGTGAGCGAGCTGACGACGATGAATTATAGCTAACAACACTCTTGATCACGTCAGCTTTCAAATAAAAAAACCGCATCTAAACCGGAGCTTTCGGTTAGTAGCTACGATGCCACGGACAGACACACAGACAGAGAGACATACAGACAGACACATCAAACTTATAACACCCCTCTTTTTGCGTCGGGGGTTAAAAACCGCAAACACTTGTAGCCATTCAGAACCTCAATTCTCGTATTTAGTATCGTAGAGTTTCATTTTACTATCATAGTATTTGTAAGTGAAGCGACTTGTTATCATGAACTGATTTTGTGAAGGTTGGACCAATCAGAACGCGTTTGACGCTTGTTTAACATTTACGAGAAGACTAATTTGGCAGTTTTAGCGTATCGGGACTTAATTGTAATTGTATTATTGCAGGTTTTATTTAGCAGAATTGACCCTCAGATATTGTTGATGTTTATGAGCGGCGACAGTCACTATAACCATCAGGCGATCCATATGTTCCTTTGCCGTTATTAATCCCAAGCAAAATACGTCTCCGATAGGAACAGACTAGGTGGAAGCAGGTATTCCTGGTAAACTTCTGCCAAATAAATGCGACGCAATATTTAGGGAAGATAAGTATTTTTCGTTCCTGTGTTAACGTGCTATGAAAAGTTAGTCATCGAAATGAAGAAGAAATATTTAAAGCATTAAAAAGCGCACCGGCGCTCAAGCCGGAGGGCAAGGGTTTGAATCCCGCCGAAGGACCAACAACTTTTCTGTGTTCCTAGGTCATGGATGTGTAGTAAATATTAATATAATAAAAGTCTCAAATATATGTATAGTAGCATTAAATATATTTCCATTGTCTGGTACCCGTAACACAAGTTCTTCGAGAACTTACCACGGGACCAGATATAGATAATATGTTATCTTAAGCCTCACCGTTTCTTTTATCATCCGCATCTACTGGTGGTCCGGAGAACTTCATTCCAATAGTTTCGTTCATCCTCGCCACATCAGACGCAGTCATAATCTTGAACCCTAGTCCATGATCTGATAAAGTGGTGTTCCACTGCCACATACAGCTGTCAGTGGTATTGTGCGCCTCAAAATCACAGAAAACCCCCGTTACATGGGGAACATCCGTGTTTTCATGGGCCTCGTAGTTCGGACCGTCGGGTCTTAACTCCTTCATTTTAGTCGTCAAAGAACTGGTCTCATTCTCATTGCCAATCGTCTTCTGATTCGTTGCTATTGCAACGTCATTATTATTGATATTGTCATTCATCATATCGTCATTCTGCGTTTTGGGTCTGCGGAAATCCGTTAACAATTTGTTGAAGTCGGTCTTGCGTCGCCTGTTCTTTCTGTCCTCTGTTCTGTTCAGCATTCTGTTGAGTTTGTCGAAAGATCCACGTACCGGGTCCGGCATCGCCGATCTGGATCTCTGGTCCATTTTCGCCGCCACGGCCTTCTCCGTTTTATTTTTTGCTTCGTTCTCATTGTGGTCTGCACTCACTATCGCGACCACACACAGAAGTAGGAGGAGGTTTCCCAGCGCCATTAGTGTCTCAAAATTCCTCGTGGCCCCTCGGACCGTTCGAGTGTATCAACGAATATTGCATTTTCCACTTATTGTCGATATGCTTCATAAGTTCACCGCCCTAACAGTCCTTAAGGAGTGTCGCGCTTTTTTATATCACATAGTAAATTATTGAACTTGTGGTACACGTAAACCTCGATGAACAGCATCTGCGTATCCGTACACATCTTAACAAACACTTATCTTGTAACGTTACTAAAAACCACTGATCCCGAATCTGTCCTCCATATTAATATTAAAAATCACTAGTGTAATGGAGGACCGATTGTCGGCGAGCCAGATTTGTATTTAAAATATTGTACACCACAGAATTTCACCGCGAAACTACACTGCATACGCTGAAGGTGCGTTTTGGGTTTTTCAATTTTCTAATAACTAAAATTACGTTTTAACTCGCCACCAAACGTAGGTGTAAATTGACGTCCGACTCCCGTAAGCGCAGCGCCGCAGCGGGAATTCGTGGAACTAAGCCCGTGGACCGAAATAATCATTACTTTCCGTGAGATGTGATCTGGAGAAGCGTCTGAAGGGATGCTGCGCAGGTGATCCCTCTCGCGCTATTCCCGGGCTTTTCGCGCAGGATGTACCCCACAGACACCGGATATCAGATTGGCCCTCCCGATGCATTCGCTAACGCCAAATTGTTCTCATTGGCCACGGGTCCACCTTGGAGCTAGCTCATTGGCCGTTGTAAAAATTGCCGCGAAAATTTCCCAATAGCACTCGATCCCGGATATTGTACGGAGGAAATTTCCTTAGAGATTTATTTTTGCGATCTGTAGACGGACCCGTGCTGAGGGTGATCTGCGGAAATTAGATAAACGATTGAGATCGGCTCGCTTTAATGTAATTTCCAATGCAGAATCACGATATTTTCCGCCTGAAGGAAAATATAAAAGTGGACCAGTTTCCTGTGCTCAGTTTTTCGCGAGAACAAGTAACAACATTTAAAAAAACATTTATTTATATTAAGAAGGGGGACAATAATATTTTAACCTTAAATAACAACGTTACAAAAAAACGATCGATTTGTAACGATCAACAGTTTCAGAAATCAGAGAAAAATGAAAACGAAAGAATATAGAAATGTTCTATTTTCAGACTAACTTGGAATTTGGGACGCGCGTTCCTATCTACGTACTAGCCATTACGTAAACAAAAGATATTTTTCAGCGAAAAATATGAATTGAAATAACTGAAGTAAAAATAACTATGCATGGGCGAAACCAATGTACGATTAGAATTTGTGAAATCCGCCCGTATAAAAAGCGATAAGACAAACAAAACAATAATTATTTGATACAGTTTTTGACATTTCATTATTGACAACACAATCGCAGAAACCGAACGTAGTGCACCACTCCTCGATTATTTTGATTTTATAATTTATTTTTAAATTCCTAGAAAAGTGATCGTGTAAATGAACTAAAAACAATATGTGTGTAAAAATAAACAGTTAACTATAATGTGCAGTGTTGATGTTGCAGTAAGGTAAGAAAACCTTTTCTCCTCACAAAAATAATATTTTTGCCGAATATAAAAATAGAATTATATTGTTTGATTTTACTTGTACAACTTATATCAACGTATATTTAACTCGCATTCTTCCGTATTATTGAAATACTTTCGAAGACAAAATTGTTATCCTTTGTTTTCATTTTCTTTTCATTTGATATCACTATGAGTGAAGCACAAGCAAATTGGTTAAATCCGGTCTAATTAGAATTTCAAATAATGAACAAAAAAGTTTTTTTCATAAGCGTAGTTCCTAACATAGGTAACCATGAAGTTTTTATATTTTAAGGCCATAGGTATTTTTGTACCGTTTTTTTTTATCAGTCCTTTGTTGTATTAAATGTGTTGTGTTAATATTATCAATATTACACAGTTTTGAGAAGTTATTCTAAAAATATCTATAAATTAAGACCTTTTATATAAGTAATTTTAATCCTTAGCATGTTTTTGTATTTGTTGCTTTTGACAACTGTTTGTAATTTGTAGGTAATTTTAATCCTTAGCATGTTTTTTATTTGTTGCTTTTGACAAATATTTTTGTTTGGACAGTATCCAGTAGGTAGCTTCTCAAATTGTCTGCAACTATGAATTACATTTTTTTCCACTATCTAGAACATAATGTATTTAAATTAATAATTAAACCAAGCATAAAAATATGCTAATATTGTGAACTTGTCTTTTATCTTTTAGTTTGAGGATAAACCAAATAGTATTTTATAGTAATTAGTCAAAATTGTGTAACCTGTTATTGTACAAAAAAATATGATGATTACCATCAACGATAACCAATAATTTTGCATATTATCTTATCAATGTTTTATCACAGACAATCAAAATGACTTAAATTAGAGTACAGCAATAAAATGTCAATAATGTTTTGAATGTTATTGGGATTTCCGATTAATCACATTGCTTTCTAATATCAGTACTTCAAACAATAGTTAACCGAGAAGTAACTAGTAATATGAGGATTAGTGTTCTGTGTTGTTCACTCAGATCTGAAGTAATCGTAATAATATATTGCTAATGTGAATACTGCTAATAGCAATATGGACATAAATATTTTTTTGGCCAAGTTAAATGTACTATAGGCTGCCTTGTGGTTGAAATTCAACCGTAATTCATATTTAATTTACAAGTTTCAACTTTTTTAGGGGTTCTTTTACCTCTTAGATACGCAGAGAAATGTAAATTTTGTATATGTGTTAAACCTACTGTTATTATACAAACGCATGGAAGTGTGTAACTTTATTATTATTAATTTTATGTATATCTATGCATTGTTTAAATAAAATATTAGCATTCTGCATACCTACCTCTACATAAACTTTAACTGTGCTAAATTTCATACTCCTGTTTGAATTTCTCCTCCGTTTGCACAATTCTCGTAAAAATGTACTCAAAGTTTTTGCTTCATATATTATTAATACTAAGATGACTTACATGGTGTTAAAAGATTTTTGTATTTATTTAATGTGGGCAAAAGCTGGTAAACTGAGTAATGTGAGGAGCACATAATTTTGTAACGGGTAAAAGTAAATAATAATTTTGATTGGTTTTTACCTCCTAAGGCCCACTTGCGCAGATCTGTGTTAAAGTTAACACTGGGTTAAAACATCACGCCTTTTCATAAATACGAAGAACTAAAGAGACAAGATGATATTTAACCCAGGGTAGAATGGACATACTTGCCGCTCATCACTCTTTTATCTGTCTGTATAGAGGGAAGGGAATCCATAATCCAAAAGAATTTTTTGTTTTCTTTTTATTTTTCTTATTCCATAAGGTGCAAAGGCATAACACGACTGTGGCACAGTTTTCTTATATGTGTGTCCTGTGTATGCAATTGTTGTTTTTTTATGTGGTGAAGTCACTCATTGGCCCCGTAGAATACCAGTGCAGCAGGCTTGCTTGCTGCGTATAGATGAGCTAGGGTCAATTTTTGGCATCACACAACATATATAGTATATATAATAATGTGTCTAATTTTAGTTTATTCCTTTGTATTCCATCTTAATGTGTGTTGTGTGATGAAAAAATAAACATATTCTATTCTATGCCTTCACACCTACAGTTGTAGACCAACAACTAAACCTAGTAGGTTTAGTACACCTACACTTGCTACCTACATCTACAACCTACATCTACACCTGAAGATTGAAGATTATTACAGTACTAATATCGCAATTAAACGATGGGGGTTGATGTTAGAAAATTGAGATTCATATGTATTTTAAATGCTAAATCATAAAATAATAAAAACAAAAAAATATATATACTCTGGGCCTTATCATCTAGGCGTATGAAAAATAGCTTACTACATATCTTCACACCCACCGAATACACCTGCAAAATTTCATAGAAATCAATCAAACCGTTTCGGGGAGTTCAGTAACAAACACTAGGTGACACAATAATTTTATACTTGGGTCGTAGTTTCCACCATTGCCAATATTATTGTCCAAAATCCCGTGAAATATTCATTTTCAAAATTTGGTTCCATTAAAGAAAATATTGGAAATAATGGGAACTTAACCTATAACCCCGCATAAGATTATCTTCCATACAGAACATATTTTGATACTTTAAATTTTTTTGGTATCTCCACTTTTATTCTATGTAACATTACCTTGCAGATAAACATGCCATAATGTCTGGCGGCAAGAGCAAGAGATCCAAACGCCACGAGGGCTGGGAGGAGGCGGGTGGGGAGTTCTACCAGGAGCTGTATCCGGGGGGCGAGCAGGAGCTGTTCGAGAATCTCCAGCGGGCGGACACTACTAAACTGGCCACGTTGCTGCCGTCGAAACAGGCGAGGAACAGTAAGTTTCTTTTCTTGTTTTGGACATTGCTTTCAAGACTGAAAAATTGTTTGTATGTGTTTGGAGTGTAACTTAAGATATTAAGTCCCAATTCTACCAATGCCAGCACCCTAAGGCTGGGACTATATGATCCGGAATCCGGTAGGCCGGGGAAAATTCAGAGCACTGAATATAGAACTCTGCGCTGATACAATAGAGCTGAAAAACGAACATACAAATGGCGAGTCAAATGTCAATGTCATACATGACAGTTCGACACTCGACACTTCGATTTTCAAGTCTATTGTATTACTGCAGAGTTCTATTTTCGGTGCCCTGAATTTTTGCGGGCCCGCCGAATTCCGGATCATAATCCAGACCCAGCCTTGGCATAACCATCATAGAAATAGTTTCTTTTTACGGAAGAAATGTCTGTCAGTATAATATCTATTCTCGTGTAGACAATACTTATCTCTATGGTGGTCATGCTACCTACAAGATGTTAATCGTTTGTCTTAACATTATGCCTTCTCTTTAAAAAATCAAATCAAAGATTAACTTTAACAGATTGGTGATATTGACACTAAAACTTAAAATGATCAATCGCATTACTAAAATGAATTAAAAAATATATATATTTAGACTAGGTTTGGATTTGATTTTTATTGTGCAACATATTACCTCACGCTTTCTTGCAAGATGTGAGAGTATTTTTTGCGAAACCTGTGAGCAGTGGACACTGGATGTAAAGTTGGCGGCATTGTTACGATACATATCAATACCTCCCCACACCCATTTCGGTGGCGGTGGCTGGTTTCGTTAAAACCAGTTATTTGTAGTGCCCAAGTTTGTGCGCAGTTCACAAGAGCACTCTACGTTTACTCTCATAACGTAGTGGGACGGATGACCGACACGACTGACGAGAAATCAGGCGCAGAATCGACTTTTTACATGCCCATCCGACGCATGGATCATCTCTCTTGTCAGAAAACCAGGTGATCAGCCTACACTGTCCTAACCAGACATGAAAATATATTTTCTTTATTGTTCCAACGCGGGAATTGAACCCATGACCACCGGAGTCCAGAGCCAATCTCTAAACCGTTGGACCGTGGAGGAGGTCTGTATTTCTGTATGCTATGGATGATGGACCACGGAGGCCCCAAACATCAGTAACAAAACGTCAAAACCATGATTTTCTAAGCATTTGAGTAACATACATATTCTCATTTCCAGCGACCACAGTGAAACGAGTGAGGTCGCAAAATGAGAGGCGGCAGTCCACATTTGCAAGGACCACGCAGAGTAGAGACATCCACCTGTCCATGCTGCCTGACTTGTCTGGTGTGTTGATATTTTATAAATTATTTTTTCTTTAAAAAGAAATGGCACTTAACATTTAAAAGACCACTTACGTTAGAAAGTTGCAAATGTTTACAGTTTTACTTTGGTTCAATGAATTAGTGAATGAATCACAATTAACCATAAAGAAATATTCCATAATATGTAAAATAAATTTATAACAGTCATAGACTTGGAATGTTACCCTTTCTTACGGTTTTTTCTACTAAAACAATGAATTACTAAATAAATTACAATGAAAACTAAAAGCATTTTGCAAATAAATAGGTTTTTCCGCAAGTAATTTTAATATAAATACAATAATATAACACTTTTACGAAACCCGTCTACTGCATGGATATTATAAAAGATGTAAAGATCTTCATTTTTGGCATTCGTAGAAAATCTATCAAACGAGGAGCGAACATGGGAGGAGATAATGCAAATCAAGGCCATGCCTGTGCCGATGCATCAGAAGCTGGAGCTCAAAGCCAGATTACAGGTGAGATCCGACGCGAAGGACTACGGTGGCCATATTGATAAAAATTTTAAGATGGCTACCATGGTTCTGCAAGTGTAAAAGGGTGAATCTCCAAAAAACTTGACTTCCAACGAGGTTTTTTTTGAGTTCTACACGAAATTTTATCGTCTGGCAGCCAATTTTTTAAGGCACGGATTACTAGAATAAGAGCATCAAAAGAAATTAACGGATTGCCAGACGATAAAATTCCGTGTAGTGCTCAAAAAACCTGCCGTCATTATCCTCAACGGAAGTAAACTTTTTTGGAGTCACCATAAAATGTAATTTTATATTATGTGACAGTACAATTTACTATCTCAGCCTATGAATCACATTTTTTCATCTCCTTTATTTGCCTGTTAATAAGGACAGAGTTACACATATTTGGCTGCATTTTATTTGCTGAGATTATAAATAACGTTATTAGTTACTAGTCCTAAGATACTTGTAATTAATTTAACACCTTTAATTTTCTAGAACGCAACAAAACTACGCCTACAAGGGTTCGAGCAATTACAATGGAAACAGAGAAAAATTTGGCACCGATTCAGGATACGATTTGGCGAAATTATGGGGAAATTGGAATTATGGCAATCCGCATTACGGGAGATTGAAGGGAAATTCGGAACGGGGGTTGTAGCTTATTTCCTATTCCTAAGGTGGATGCTACTGCTCAATTTCGCCATATCAATATTCGTTGTTTTATTCCTGATTCTCCCCAATGTGTTGCTAGTCGAAAAAATCGAAGAGTGCACTGATTTTCTAGAAAATTCCACGATTTGCTGCTCTCAGACATATTTGGAACGAAATTTGACGGATAACAATATCGCTTTAGATTTCATTCAGGGAACTGGTTGGATGGAGAAAACGATACTATTCTATGGTGTATATAGCAATCAAATATATGAGTATAATTTGAAAGGACTTTTCAGTGAGGAGATGTATTACAATATGCCTATGGCGTATATTTTGGTGCCAATTTTTTGGGCACTTTTCTCTTTGATTGCCATAGTAAAGTCCTCGGCTAGGGGGTTCAAAGAAAAGCTGGTCGAAAGTGAGGGACAATTCTACAAATATTGCAACTTGGTGTTTGGTGGATGGGATTTCTGTATTCATAATGATAAATCAGCTAAAATCAAACATAAAGCATTGTATAATGAAGTAAAAGGATGCCTCGAAGAAGAGAAATTTAAGGAAGAAAAGCAGCAGAGATCTAGAGAAGGGGTGATATTTTTACAGTTCAGAAGGATTTTTATCAATCTACTAGTTTTAATGATTCTAGTCGCATCCGGAATACTAATATACGTAACGTACAATTATTCTATGAATCAACTTAATAATGAATTTAGCGTGAATCGAACAGAGGAATTCTTTGACAAGAAAAGAATCGACGACAAGTATTCTTTTACACAACTGCAAAATACACTTTTGGAATTCATTCCGTTTTTAAGCATTGTTGGCTTGAATTTGGTAATTCCTGAAATCTTTGGATACATGATCAGATTTGAGAACTATACCCCAGCGAATGCTATAATAATCTCTCTCCTACGCACGGTGTTGCTCCGACTTTCGTCCTTAGCAGTCCTTTTGAGCCAGATGTACATCCAAATCACTTCGCCAAATCGGATAATATGTCCCTCTGATGAGGAATCGAATAGACTTGAATGCTGGGAGACGTATGTTGGACAACAGTTGTACAAGTTGATTTTAACCGATTTTGCCACTCAATTTGTCATGACTTTCTTCATTAACCTCCCTAGATCATTTATTGCGAGACACGCAAGATCCCGATGCTTAAAAATAATCGGATCTCAAGAGTTCTATCTGCCCAAACACGTTTTGGACATCGTTTACATCCAAAGTATAATCTGGATGGGTTCCTTCTTCTGCCCATTTCTGCCCATCATTGGGACTATTTTCTGCTTTTTGGTCTTCTATATCAAGAAATTCGCTTGTCTAGTCAACTGCACACCATCGCCTATAGTGCATAAGGCGTCCAAATCCAAGTCTCTATTCATGTCGGTACTGCTTCTTGGATTTGTAATATCTATCGTCCCAGTGGCTTACTCCATTGCAGAAATAGTTCCATCTTGGAGCTGTGGACCTTTTAGAGGGTATAACACAGTTTGGGACTACGTTATAGAAACTTTTGAGGGTTTCCCCGTATTCGTGCGAGGGTTTGTATTCATCATTGGCACATCTACTTTCTCGGTACCAGCGTTTGCGATATTACTCTTCTTCTTGTATTATTATTGGGCGGTCGCATCGGCCAATCGGCATATGGTTGAAGTTTTGAAGAACCAATTGGTTTTAGAGGGACATGACAAGCAGTTTTTGCTGAATCGCCTCAGTGCATTTATAAGACAGCACCAAAAGAGATGCGAAAGAAGGAATCGAGCTAGTTTTGCCGATGACGATTCTTCTATACAACAGAGTTCTAGATAATTAGTCTCAACATTCCTTATCTTTACTTTGTAGCTAAATTTATTACATTTTTTAGTCTTATTTCTAGCTCTCAGGCGTATGTATTTATGTATATAAGTAGTACTAAATAGATCTCAATATAATCTAGAAGCTTAAGGTTTAGACGAATACGACGAATACCTAAAGCATATAACCATCCGTAAAATATCCATGTACCCTACAAAAACAGTTAAAGCATTTATTTCTTTGTATTTGTGGGCTACCAAAGAACACTTAAAACTAATCACTATGTAAAAACGACGAAACATAATATGAAATTTTTAAAGTTGATCCTCTCTTTTAATTTTAAACCAAGTTTTTAAAAGGAGGATGTAATAATAAAATACATTTCTTTTTTCCATTTAAAAAATATTCCGTTGCCGCACTATCAGATGACAGTTAGTCTAATATTATCAAAATTATCATAATGTAGAAAATGAGGATATATCTGCTGTAGAACGAATATATTGTAGTTTTTTCGCGGACATAATATTATTTCTTCCATCCTTAATGTGCCAACACTGAAACTTTGGTCATATTTAGTTTTTAAGTTAGTTGATTTTTTCTAGTAAAATCCTGTGAAAAGTTGTGTAAATTTTGAAATATATGACGAAAACAAAAAAATATTCGCAAAATAATGATCATTTAACGTTTTATGACAGACGCTCAATAAATACGCGAAGTAACATATTTGTTTGAAAATGTTCCTATTTTTTATTTGAAATTTTATATATTTGGTATAGAAATAATTAAATTACTAATGTTATTTAGGACCGATTTTTCAATCGTCAGATAACTTTTACCTGAGGAATAAATATGTGACTTTTCAGATTTTTCATACAATGTCAAAGTCACATATTTATTCCTCGGGTAAAAGTTAACTGACGATTGAAAAGTCAGCCCTTGATAGTTTTTATTGTAGTAAGTTTAAAAAAAAAATTAAATATATCGACTAATTCTATTAAAATATGTAATTTTGTAAATAAAAATGAAAACCAGTATCGATTATTTAGGTTTAAAAAAATGGTAAAAAAAGCTCTAGCAGCAATCATTTTTTTTACAGAAATAGGAAAATATACCCTGATTTAAAACTGTATTAATATAATATTAAAGACTGAAATCTCAATTGCCTTAACTCAAGTCACAATACAGATTGTGACTAGATCTTGTCATTTTGCCAAGAAGAGACAGCGAAAACCTGTGATATAGGCTGGGATTATGGTGTCCGGAATCCGGTAGACAGCGAAAAATTCTGAGTATTGAAAATAAAACTCTGCACTTATACAATAGAGCTGAAAATCTAACACACGAATGTCGAGTCAAATGTCAATATCATATCTCGACAGTTCCATTTTCAACTATAATGTTGAAATCAGAGTACTATTTTCCCCAGCCTTCCGGATTCCGGATTATATAGGGAGCCCCATTTTTAAGAAGCATTTGAGAATTCAGTCGTAAATAGATCCATGATTATTGCATTTATGATTTAAACTAATTCCAATTATTCTCTAGTTAAATGTAAAAATATACTATATTTTAGCTGCCATAGATTTTTATACGATGTAACGTGAAAAGTCCACATAGTAAAGTTAGTAGAATTTAGCTAATAGTGACAACACTTTTCGTTTTTCTCCGGACAAAAAAAAATATCTATGACAATACTTTAGAAAAGAGTTTGTATTAAAACTAAAAATGAACAAAAATATCAAAATTATCACAGGTGTTAGAGCGTTTTCACATTACGCGATAACGATATTCGATATCGCGATATATATATTGAAACTTATATCATGGTAATGGTAATATCATGGTAATATATCAGCGCGATATCTGTTATCGGATTGGATAAAGTGAAAACGCTCTTTCACCGACGACATAAGAGCATCTTGAGGTCCGATATCGACTATCGTATCGCGTAATGTGAAAACGCACTTAGTATTAAGTTTTTTTTTTGTGAATTTTATTCGATAACTTCACAGATTATAATAGTTAATGCCACTGCCAGCCATATACAATGTGAAAATAAATGTATCTAGCAGAGAACTGTGTTTATTTGTTTAACATAATATCCGTAAAAAAAATTGTTTGTCAGCTCCGACGCACGACTGGAGCGAAGAATATATTATCAACGTAAAGAATCGTCATTCCACCGATTTACACGAATGACAGCTCGCGGCTGTGTGTGCGCGGCTGGGCGAATGCGGAGGCGGGCGGGGCGGGAGTTTTTTCCAGCCGGGACTTTCGTTCACGGGGCTGGCCGCTGGTCGTTTCGTGCTTTGACATAATTGACACTATAATTTCATAATATTTATGTATATAAATTTGTCTGACGCGACGTTTAAAATTATTTCGCTGTCGACCTTAGGCTTACGTCAACATGTCTGACATTCGCCGGTGCTCGAGCTGTCATTTGTAGATAGCGTCGCCCCCAGGGAGAATAGAGTTACCTCTATTCTCCATGGTCGCCCCTGTGACTGGAGTTTACTCTAAAAAGTAAAGGAAGGAACATTTTTGTATGGAGCCCGTCCCCACTACTGTAGCACTACAAGACATATTATATCAAATGAAGGGGCTTGAAAAATGTGTAATTTTAATATAATATGACAAAAAATCTCTAAACCATGGGAGAGAAAAGTTAATGAGGGTTAAGGGTTAAAAAAGTAAAAAAATATCCAGTATTATTGCACCATTTCATAGTGTTGCTAGTAAGGAACAATATCTGGGAAGTAATGGTATACGGCAAACTTCAGAAAAATGTTGTATTATCATAAAATGCCTATAAAACTATACAGTGCGAGCACCCTCGTTGCCCGTGGTTCGACAGAATACAGCCTAGAAAAGAAGTAGCTCTGTTCAGGACGCGCTCCGGCCCGGTCCATCGAATACTTTTATATATATAGTGGGTAAGTTTGAATCGCCGAATTGTGCATTATATGGAACACATGAACATGTGCAACATGTATTGATACTCGGTCTTGACGTTTCAAGAAATGTAGGAGTATGCAACAGTTTTCTGATCTCGCCTAATTCAAGGGAGCCCCGAATTTTATTATACATTTAGAATTAGTTGCTAATAGTGTTTAAGTGTATAATACCTGATTATATTATTTTGTTTTGTAAGTCTCATAGAGGTAGCATAGTCGGTCACCGACAAAACTCCTAAATTATAAAGAATAAAAAAAATTATTTGATAAAAACGTATCATATTTTCGAAGAAATGTATGGGAAAATAATAAAATGCAAAAAGTAAGCTCTATTCTCATGTTTTTCGCTCACAATTACTTCCCCGAGATTGTTTCTTACTAGCGATACTATCGAATGGTGCAATAACACAGAATGTATTTTTTTTACAATCTATGCGTCGCACGTGTCGAATCCTGGCTAGGAAAATTGAGTTATCAAAAATCTAATAATGCAGTTTGTTTTCATCAAGTCGGACTCGACATTCCGTTGGTCTAGACTGCTATTCCTAATTTTTTTAGGCTTCTCTTACAACATTCAGAATAATAATTCATCAAGTACTATATATTTTTTATTCGACTTCCAAAAAAGGAGGCGATTATGCACTCGGCTGTATTTTTTTATTTTTTTGTATGTTCAACGATAATTCCGCCATCTGTGGACCGATTTATTTTTATATAAAGGGTTATAATACCAAGTTGGTCCCGTTTTTACCAAAGTGGTAACCTGATGATGGGATCTATGAGGAATCGAGGGAACTCCTCGAAATTTGATTTGACTTTTTCTGAAGTAACACAAGCATATGCTATCTAAAAGTAAGATTTTGCACCCAGGTATAGCCTGGATCCAAAAGTACTTAACAGAACTCCTGAGTCCTTATAGATACATGTTTGAGGAATCCAGCGTTGTTTAAATAACTGCAAGCATATGCCATCATACCACTTACAGTAATCATCATCATCATCACCACCATATTCACACGAAACGCTAAGATATTATTATGATGGCATAGGTCTACTACTCCTCATAGGTTTGTGCTCCGATATTAATGTCTTTGAAATTTTGCTATTGCCAAATTATATTCGTCATCATCATCACTTTACTATACTCAATTTATATGTGCGAAGCTGGAGCGGGTCGCTAATTTTTTTCTACATCATTTTGCAGCTCACTTCAGCGTTAGAAAAATACGAGAGAAAGAAAAATAAGATTTTTATAACATATTTAATTAATAAACTTAGAAAGTACAAAAATAAACTAATTCTTTATTCTAATATACTTGGCCTTTTAGCCGATGCCATCGCTAATTACAATAACGAAGTTAGAAATCAAAAAATTTATGGCAATGACGTAGCGCGCGCTGTCACTTTTAGCTGGTGCCAGCAACTTCGTTTGCGTGAAACTACCCAAAGTCAACCCAGAAATAAGAGTAGCCTAAGTTACAACTTATAATATCAGCAATCTGCCAGTAAAAGTCCGGTCAAAATAGCCCGAACAAACTGACAGACGGACAAAAAATATATTTTTAGGCCTAGTACCTTATTCTCTGTCATATGCATTTAGTGCAAAGCAATGAAATTTGCAATCACAAACAAACACTTGAATGTTATTAATTTGTATAATATATTTCGAAGATCGTCCTTGTATTTAACGATGGCGTATTGGCTAAGCCTTCTGATCTTGTGTCTTACATAATATTGAGCTAAACTAATATGGTAAACTTTAATTATCAAATGTTTCAGAATGCTAAGTGTGAGTTTTTATTTACGCATTCGATCGTGAGCGCGTGTGTCGTTTACTAGTATGTGATTTGTACAGCACCACCCGGTTGTAAACGCGACAACTAGGTCAAATGACTTACAAATTCCTAGTAAACACCAAACGCGCTCACGATCGAATGCGAAAAGAAAAACTCACATTTAGCACTCTGAAAACTTGTCTCTTGTCTTTGTGAAATAAATAATTGTAAAGAAAAAATAGGCTATCCTACATTTTTTTCAAATATATTTTAAAAAGTTCGCATCGATTCGTTAGTCAACTAGTATTTTTATTTCCTGGAAACAATATCTCTTTATGCAAAGAAAAAATGATTAAAATTTAAATGACAAATGTTTGCGCCAAAACGACAGCCGCCATTATCGTGACGTCACAAGAACAGAAACAAACAAATGTCACATGTGCGTGTGTAGTGCATCAACTTTAGATTTAACTTTCGCTGTTGTTTCTTCGATTTTTCTTCTTCGATATGACGTCACTTACATGACAAATATGGCGGCTGGCGTTTTAGGTCTCGTGACAAATAGTAAAAATACAGTTTTATTTTCGAAATATAAATAAATCGCATATTTATATAACAAAATAGTGTTGTATTCGTTTTTCTTATGATAGAAACTATAAAAGTAACAAATTTATATCATTTGATTTTGATAGATGAAACTAGCCTTATGTGACATAAAATTACATATTAATTCAACACAATATTATCTATCACTAAATCTTAATCATAACGATTATTATAATAATTGTAATATAATCAAAATAGTATGTGCTCTATTCGCACTAAAGCCCGGTTTCCGAGGTGAGTTCGTCAGTTGTTTATCCATTCATTAGCGCTAGTGATCCGATGACGGGCTTCCGAGCAGAAAAGTATAATATATAAACTAAGTTTAACTTAACTGACCAATGAGGTTCGTTTATAGATTCCCTAACTCGTAATTGACATTACTACTTATAGATGGCGCTGAAACAGATAGGAATTCAAAAACTTTACAGAAAAGGATTATTTTTTTAGTTAAAATAGTTTAAAGTTTAAATTTCCTTTTCACTCCCAAAGTAACCAATGCTTTTCATAAAACAAAACAAAATAACCTTATTCTCGTCACTGTCATACTAGGTATCGCTAGGTATAGCGACCAGTAGATGACAGTTTTGAAGTTCGGAAACATTAACCCAGTTAAACTTAGTTTATCTAGAGTTTATGTAAAAACCGGCCATAAATTGAACAATTTTGCCGTCTACTTACAATGTTTGTAAGATATTCTAAACCTAACAATTAATCGCTTTCGGTAAGTAAATCTTTTTATATTAAACCTTAAAGTATTTACCACAAATTTTTATAAAATACTAAATCACAAACAAGGACCAAACCCAAAATAAATATAATATTAATAAATATTTTTTTTGACTTAAATAAAAAAAAAAAAAATTTTTAAATATAAAAAAAAAAAAAGTCATATGTATAATTTCTGTTTAACGTTAAATAAGATTAAAACGAATATAACTAAAAAGCTTCGATATTTAATGGCAGTTAGTACAATGTCTAAAAAAAATTATAAAAAAAATATTTTGCAGGACTGTCCTGTCCCATCAGTGAATATGGTGACAATACATTTTAATAATACACTAATATTAAAATGTTACGGCATCGAGTTAACATCTTAAATACCCTGTTTGTTTTTATTATTCAAAAACTACAAAGAATTTTAATATTAAGTTACATAATGCTAGCTTTTATCATATTCCTAGTAGTCTAGCGCTATCGAGTCTTTCTGTGTATATAGTGTCTATTGTGTTATATATCAGTCTAAATTATATAAAGGACGAAAAAAAACTTATCTAGTTTTTATTTTATATTTTTAGAAATTGTATACCACCATCTTGGTTGTTAATTTTCAATCATCGAACATTTTTTTACCATTAAAAGTACAAATTAAAAAAAATACAAAAATTCTAAACTCAAACTTTTCATATTCTATCTTTTTCTGTCTACACACCGATTGACGTGTTCCTGTTTATAATCAAAAATTCTAACCTCAGATTTTTGTCCTTGTCTATCAATAGTAAACAGGACAGACAGCAACTAATTGACTCAAACTTTTAATCTTCTATCCTTATCAATCTACGATAATTAGACAGAGATAGCACACTGATTGATGCTTTCCTGTTTATAATCTAAAATCCAACCTCAGATTTTTTGTCCTTGTCTGTCAATAGTAAGCAGACAGACAGCAACTAATTGACTCTAAATTTTTAACTTCTATCCATTTCTGTCTACGATAAATAGACAGAGATAGCACACTGGACACTTTCCTATTTATAATCAAAAATTCTAACCTCAAAGTTTTTGTCCTTGTCTGTCAATAGTAAATAGACAGACTGCAACTAATTGACACTTGCCTGTGTATAATCACCCTTGGCGTACGTTTTTCCAGGCTCATAGTGAAACACAGTACTGCGATCCGGACTTGTCTTATAACGCTGCACGTCTGAAAAAAGAAAAATAGTAAATTGCACAACGGACATCTCTATCTTATTGACAACTTTGATAATTCTCTTTTTTATTTTCAATGATATCTAAAACTGATTAGAGAGACTTAGTTAAATTAAAAAAAAAACACATGCACCCTATGGACTATAGAAAAACACAATAGTAAACTATAATGTTACCCATTTCAACGACACTTATTTAACGTGCAATAAAAAAAATGTTGACACATTAATTTAGTCGATTTTTTTTTACAAAATATTAAATTTTGCCGGGGAATTCAATGTGTGACGTTGTTGTTTTTGTATTTCCTTCATAAATTTGATATTTCAGTTCTTAAAGTACAATATTCGTAAAATATTAACCATTAAACATTTGTTAACGTGCATAAGTGTGGACAAGTGGTACATACTACTTCAAAAAGCGTGTTATTTTGTGTTCCCTTCAAAACTTTTCAGTAAAGCTTCTACCACTTTTCTGAGATTTGACTCATTGACTTTACTGACTATTTATTTGACTACACTTTAGAGTTTAGACATAGCGAATTAGAAATACGGTGTTGAAAACTATTACCCGCCTTTTTAACTTGACACTGGCAAATGGTTTTAATCCGACGTCATTAAAAAAAATTAGATCCGAACAGGAACGGAGTATATTCACACAACAAACTCAATCTCCGCTGATATCCCTCCACGTCTAGCTGTCTCCGCTCTGAGTCCGATGTGGTAGACATTTGTCTTCGCACTATAAAGGAGAGCGCCCCACGTTGGGTGCCACGCGACTGTCAATAGAGCGGGTCGGGTATACTCACATCTAAGACTGAGCCTGCGCTTATGCCCGGCCGCCTCTAACTGTCTCCGCACTGTGTCCGAGGCGGAGGCCGGCCGCGCGGGGGCGGAGCGCCAGGCGGTAGGTGTTATGTCAGATGAGGTGCTCTTGGTCGTGGGATCTGAAGATCGTAGGTATTTTAAAATTATTGTGCAACAGACTTACCAGAGACCAAAGCGCTATTTAGACCTCACATAAAAATGATTAATAATGAAAATTGGTCAAGCTGTTTCGGAGAATTATTACGAACATCGCGACACGCTACATCACTACATATCATAAAACAAAGACTGTTGCAACCTACAAACAACATAGCAAACTACATATCATAAGACAAAAAAAAAAACGACTGCACAGATTTCCTTTCGGTTAAGTCACCAATAGATACACCGATTCTTGAGGAAGGTTTAGGTATATAGTAATTTGTAAAGTTCTTGTATACATCTTAGGGTGGGCAAAGCCGCGGGATAAACTATACTCGGCGCGGCGAACCTTGATCCCTATGACACTGACAGTTAATCTCACGACATCACATTGTAGTGGCGTCACCATTAAATTAGGATCATATTGGAGTCGTCTAAAAATGCAATTTATAAATTTTACGTAGCTTTATGCCATTACAATGATATTCCGTTGGAATTTTTAACAATTCATAACATTTACAAGAAATTATCTCAATCTGAATTTACGTTTACGTCCTACAAAACTTACGTCGTGTGACATTTTGTGTGACATGTAAGTTTTGCAGGACGTAAACGTAAATTCAGATTGAGATAATTTCTTGTAAATGTTAAGAATTGTTAAAAATTCCAACGGAATATCATTGTAATGGCAGAAAGCTACGTAAAATTTATAAATTGCATTTTTAGACGACTCCAATATGATCCTAATTTAATGGTGACGCCACTACAATGTTATGTCGTGAGATTAACTGTCAGTGTCATAGGGATCAAGGTTCGCCGCGCCGAGTATAGTAATTTAGTAAAGCTAAGTTACGTGTAAGATTATAACAAACATACCTCGCTCTGCAAGTACTTGAGGTTTGCGCGTATCAGACTCAGGTTTTTGCCGGTAAGACGGGTCCCAGGTTCGATTCCTGTGGCCCATAGAGAGACTTGTGTCTTTTATACTGCCGCTTATGGATGACTTACTTGACTTGGATATCTGAAATTTGTATGCATTTTTTCCAACCAAATGTTTTGCCTTATGTTCACAGATTGGACTTCATTGAATATACAGAGGAATTAAATGTTTTTTTTGTTACAGATTTGACTTCAATAAACATTTCTGTTCAAGCCCATTTATATAACTTCAACTAAAACAATGTTGCAACATGCAGACAACTACTAGCGAAACATTAAACTAAAAAACCGGCCAAATGCGAGTCGGACTCGCGCATGTACGGTTTCGTACCGTTATATACCAAAATTTTACATGCTTACTTATAATTTCGTTATTTTTGTACGAATTTTCCAAGTAACCGCATTTCACAAGTGAGGCTTCTATAATTCCTGAACCAACAAAGCTATATAAGCTTTATGAGTTCTTTTAGAATATCAAGCCAGCCATTTAGCTTCTAGAGGACGCCCTATTTAAAAAAAAGTGTCTTAGCAACCTTTCCATGTTTTTAAAGACCTCTAGATCTAATAATAACCACACTATGGGGTAGACGCGAGAAAAAAAAATCATCTCTACTTAATATGCAGGGAAGGGTACCCCCAAAAATGTATTTTTTTGCGTTTTTAATTTAGCACTTTGTCGACGTGGTAAATTCACATATCCATGCAAATTTTTTCTCTCTAACACTAACCGTTAGAATGATAAGCTGAATATGGACGGAAGGACATGACGAAACCATAAAGGTTCCGAGACATGAAGTACGTAATACTACAAAGCACTTACATTATTCCTATTAAACGTTGGACTAGACTGCGGTCGATATTTGAAGTCCAGGTGGTTTACACCTTTCCGCACGATAGGTGATAGCTTCCTAAACTCATTCCTTGGCTCCAACTCAATCGTCACTGTCTCCGTTGTACCGTTACTAGCTCTTCCAAATAGCGGTGATAGCTTTGGCTTAATCATTTCATCAGAACTCTCCATTGTTATTGTACTATTATTACTGGTAGGTTTAGTTATTGGTTTAACTATAATCACTTTATTGTCATATTTCTCAAAATTGGGGTTCTCAAAGCCAGTTTGGGTCGATATATCGTTCTCAATTTCTAATGGAGGAGTTAACTTTTCCGGTGGTCTCATTAGTCGCTTTCGTCTCTCCAATTCAGCGTATATATCAGTTTGTACTCTCAAGTTTATGTCACCATATCTTTGTATTATATAATTCAGTAGCCATTCATAACCTTTGCGAAGTCCGGGGTCAATTTTTGGCTTCTTTGACTTGGTGTCTATAGATGCGCTGTAGGATTCAACTAATGTGGGACATCTGTGTCTGAAAACAAAAATTTTGGTTCAATCCATATAAATCTGACCCATGCTAAGACAGGAAGTATTTATTTATAATATACTTTTATGCTATACATATATTTAAGATTTTTATTATATTATACAGGAACACAGAAAACTTTCTTGATCCGTCGCCGGGATTCGAACCAGCGACGTCCGGGTTGAGCGCCAACACGCTAACCACTGAGCCACAAAATATAATAAATATATATTAACTACAACATAAAGATTTGACCAAAAGACTGGTCGACAAAACCAATGACCCTAAGGCTGGCGCTTACCTCGGCCAAAGTATTAGTTTGGCCATACAGCAAGGCAATGCTGCCAGCCTATTAGGTTATCTACCTGCAGTCTCCGACCTAGATTCAGATTTTTATCTATAGACATTTTTTTTTTTAAATTTAGACAATCACTGATATATAGTTTAGATAGTAATTTAGCTATGTTAACTAGTTTTTAATTTTTTTTTATTAATATTGTAATGTGAACCTTATGTTTTTACGAATAAATTATCCCCAATATAACATGAAAATTAAAATCGTTACCTGTTCACCATAGGCTCAATGTTAAGTTTTTCCACAACATCCAAATCATCTAAAGCTCCATTCTTGTCTTGTTTGTTAGCTAACACGAGAATTGGCTTTCCTGAAAATAGTATTCATCATGATCAACAGCCAGTACAATCAGAGCCGTGCACTAGATTTAGTATTTATCATCATTAGCATTAGTAAGTGTGTACTATGTATATTGTACATGGGCCAATAGCTGCATAAATGTTTCTATGCCACTGAGATTATTGATAGGCAACAAATGTACTACCTATCAACAAGTACTATTGACAGGCATAAGATGAAAACCGCTTAATGACACCATTGAAATGTGCACACCCACACATACGCATATGTAAATTTGTAGTTCAACCACGTCTGCAGTTGCTGCGGTCTGTGTTTAAATATTCTTTAATACTTCCTTTGTTTTTAAATATTTTGAGAAGTCCTAGTGGAAATGATTATACAATATTTAGAAACTGGTCGAGCAGTTCGAAGAGTGAATGTGTATCTTTTTGAATACACAATATGATGAATAAATTTCAATTTTGAATGGCTACCTTAAATATGAAGAGTTGTGTATTGTCACGGTGTGAATTGATCCTTAGATCTTATAAGCGGCCAATGAATTTTAATGTAGTTTTTAGCAATAGATGGAAAGATTCAAGATGAAGTTTTATATTATTTATAATACATTGCACCCGTGCTAAGCTAGTACAGGTCGCTAGTTATTTTACAGTAGTGTAACAACTACCACCGAACCTTATTGCCATAGTATTAAGGTCGAAATGTGGTACACCGTACGTACGGCCGTACATGTACGTACTTGATACCACTGCGACATGAGTACCTACCCTCATATCACGTTATCGCCTTCACGCGCCAATGACGTCTCAAGATGTGTTGATAAGTGTAATTCTCTATTACAATGAATAATTACGTACTTACCTGATATTTTATAGTGCGATAATACCTCCTCTAACACAGCTTTACATTCTTCTAAGCGCGAAAAATCACTTGAGTCGATGACGAAAATCACACCATGCACCTCGCTGTAATATTGCGGCCAGATCTGGCGAAAATGCGGCCCGCCGCCTAAATCGTATATCGTTACAGGTGTATTTTTATGTACAAGGTTTACTGCCTTAAACCCAACAGTGGGCAAAACTTTGTCATCATTTTCTCCGGCCAAATTATTAACAGTTTTCGTCTTGCCTGCATTATCCAAACCGATCAATATTAAAACAATATGACGACGTATACGCCGTTTTCTAATCCGACCGAGACACATACCCATCACTTATAATAAAATTCACAACGAAAGAGCACTTAAATTATCAAAAATTACTCAAATAAACATTGCGAATTCGTATTTGTATGAAGCCGCCATTTGTGATGATTTTTTTTTTGTTGACACAGCGGTAACCAATGGCAATAACATTCGATGTGGCCAGCAATCAGCCACCGTAGAAATGTTTTCTTGGAACATGGAGATATAGTTCGTAGTGGACTGAGAGCCAGACTCCCCTTACACCTTAGCCTTACACTTACTGATCTTACTGATCCTACTAATAAAATGATAATTATATAGGTAATATATGATGATGGATGGATGAATGTTTGTTACTCTTTCACGAAAAAACTACTAAACTGATTTCGATGAAATTTGGTTTGGTAGTAGTTTAGAATCTGAATTAAAACATAGGCTACTTTTTATCCCGAAGAAGTACAGAGTACTGTATTTACGCGGGCAGAGCCGTGGGCAACAGCTAGTATTTTTATTATAAATATTTATAATATTTGACTTTCATATTTATAATATTTATATTTATATTATAAATATAAATATTATAAATATGAAAGTTTGTGAGGATTGCTGGACGGATTGATGTTTGTTACTCTTTCACGCAAAAACTACTTAACGGATTTCGATGAAATTTGGTATGTTATTAGTTTAGGCTCTGGATTAAAACATCGGCTACTTTTCATCCCGTAAAAGTACAGTATTCCCGTGGAATACTGTAGATACGCGGCGGTGCCGCGGGCAACAGCTAGTAAAACATATTATATTACCATGCTGTAGTATTAGTGAATACATTAATCGTATGCATAATCAACTAAGTAGTCTCAAGTTTGTAAGGTGGGCCAATTTTGAGGTACCTACAGGGTGGTACAGGGCGCTAAAGATACGAAAAAATTGTACTAACTTCTCTTACAGCCTTTGAAATGGTTCTTACGAATAATTGTAGGAAACGTTGTAAACAATATGAAAGCACTACTAAGTACTAATATATAGGTATTCTTTGACAATACTTAAATTTTACGAGTTACGACGCGCCGGTCGCTTGGACTACAAAAATTACTATGCATGGTAATTGTTACGTAATTCTGTGAAACACTGTAAGGTCACAGCTGTTCATGTAAAACTGTTGGAATCCTTCACTGAAACCAATGTTATGTAAATATTTTAAAACACCTACCTATATGTATAACTTTTAGCCGGTTTTAACATTACCAGCGCCCTGGGCGATTTCGACGTCCGCCCGCGTATACAATGAATGATGATTTTCGTACTGCAAAGATCAAATTAAAGTGACGAAAGTGGATAATTAATTGTAATAGTTATTAGTATAGTGTTTTTTGTAATTGGAAGTTGTTTTGAGTCTCACTCGGTGCGCGAGGAATAGAAAAGTACGCCCGCGGCGCCCCCTTTTTAAACGCCGCTACTGACATTATCCCAGGGGACACTGGACTTTTTTGGGACTAAAAGTAGTATCTATATGTTAATCCAGAGCTTAAACTACAGCCATACCAAATTTAATTACCATTCAAAATCCGTTCAGTAGTTTTTGCATGAAAGGGTAACAAATATCCATCTATCCATCCAGCCACAAAAACTTTCACATTTTACACTAGCTGTTGCCCGCGGTACCGCCCGCGTAACTACAGTATCCCACGGAAATAATGTGGCTACTTTTACGGGATAAAAAGTAGCCTATGTTTTAATCCAGAGCCTTAACTCTACCAAACCAAATTTCATCGAAATCCGTTCAGTAGTTTTTGCGTGAAAGAGTAACAAACATCCATCCATACATCCATCCTCACAAAGTTTCACATTTATAAAATTAGTAGGATAAGTACGATTTTGTGACAGTTTTTGCTTGATATCCAAAATATTATAAATACAGTGAAAACCTTTTACAGCCTATGTTTAGCGACAAGCAGCGTGTTGCGATGGAGTGTTGAGGTCCGTCATGTCCGTCCGTTCGTCCGTCATACTCGTATTTCGTCCTCGAGATTAGTAATGTTATTTATTGAAAACACCTGTAGTATCGCGTAAGTGATATCCTATAATTGAAAGCTGGCAACACAAAGAAAAAAAAAACATTGTCCCTACCATACCAAACTCGATCTCTACCGAGATGTCTCGGCGAGACCCTTGAGCCGGATTCATTCGCAATTTAGTGCTCAACCACTTTGCAGCTCATTGGGTTTCGCATTCAGTATAAAATTAATTAAAATTAAAAAATATATGAAATTAACTAAAATTATTTTTAATTAAAAATGTCTAAAAGGCAAAGTGCCGACAATAATTTAGATTTTATAGTTAAAAAGTTAAGAAAATAAGAAAAAGAAATAATCAAATATAATAAAAAAAAGAAAAATAATATCCAGATCTAGTTCTTCAAGTAGCTCCTCAAGTTCATCGATATATTCGATCGAGAACGCACCCGAAGCTTGTAACGGTAACGGTAAAAAAACAAGTAAAACCTGCGCCAGTAAACAAGAATTTAAACTGGAAGGCGAGGACCTCGGCTCGTAGGCAGCCGACGGGCCAAGCACCGCGCCAACGAGCCTGCTGCTCCAAGGGCTCCTATACCCTCGAGACACGCTGCTCAAACCTACTCGCGGCACACCAGAGCCGCCGCCATAGACGAGGTTCGTTACGCGGGTAGATTAGCTCGTTTTTATAAACAATGGACTCTTATTACATCGGATCTTTCCATATTGTCCTGGATAAAAGCCTATAAAATTAAATTTAACAAACCCGTTCAGCAAAATAGTGTAGCACGTTTACACGAATTTTCAAATTCTGCTACAATAGAATTACAAAAAGCCGTTGATAGTTTAATATTAATAGGCGCTGTTTCTCGTTGTGAACCTTATCAAGAACAATATGTATCCTGTGTATTTTTAATACCTAAGCCAAACGGAAAAATGAGATTTATTTTAAATTTAAAAAAATTGAATAATTTTATAAATACCCGACATTTTAAGTCGGAGGATATCCGTACAGTTTTAGATCTCGTATCGAAAAATTGTTATTTAGCAACGCTTGATTGAAAAGACGCTTATTTTTTTGATAAATATACACTCAGATTCACGAAAATATCTTAGATATTTTGTTGGATACAAATTATACGAATTTAATGTTTTACCGTTTGGCTTATGTACAGCTCCATACATTTTTACTAAAATAATGAAACCGTAAAATTATTACGTTCACATGGCTTGTTATCATCTATGTATTTAGATTCTAAACGATTTGATGTTAGTTGGGGGTACATAATATGAAGAATGTGTCAAAAATGTAGCAGCTACTCAGAAATTATTAAGGAATTTAGGCTTTATTATAAATAAAGAAAAAAGTGTGATACAGCCATCACAATCGGTGAAATACTTAGGTTATATTATTGATACTAGTAAATGGACGTTAAGTTTACCAATAGAAAAAAGAGTACGTATTAAATCTGAACTTATAAAATTTTAAAAATTAAATCGTTTTAAAATAAGAACGCTAGCTAAACTTATTGACTAGTTAGTTTCTGCATGTCCGTCAATAGAATATGGCTGGTTATATACAAAGGAACTGGAAAGATGTAAGTACCTTAACCTAAAGAATGATGATGATTACGATATATGTCCTCGCCAAATTCATTATTGCCGGACATAAATTGGTGGATTAATACTATCGATCACTCTTCTCATAAAATTAAAGATGACAAATATTGCTTAGAAATATTCTCAGACGCCTCAACAACTGGGTGGGGCGGGTGTTACGATAACCAAACGGCATGTGGTCGATGGTCTAATAGTGAACTTGAAGTTTTAGCTGCACTTTATGCCCTTAAAATATTTTCCAAGGATTACAGTAACTGCCAGATATTGTTGCGTATTGATAATACCACTGCGGTCAGCTATATAAACCGTATGGGCGGTATACAATACCCTCACCTCGCTAGGGTCGCTAAAGATATACGGCAGTGGTGCGAAATTAGAAAAATAATTGTTTTCGCTTCCTAAATCTTCTGAAAATACTATAGTTGATAAAGAATCTAGACGAATCCATCCAGACGTAGAATGGGAGCTATCGGTAGGTAGTTATAAGACATTAATAAATAAAAACCCTTTCATTATACCCGCAGATTGATTTATTTGCTACTAGAATCAACAAAAAATGAGACTAGTTTGTTTCTTGGCATAGCGATCCAGACGCCTTTGCTATTGACGCCTTTACCTTGGATTAGTCCAAATTTCAATTTTACGCATTTCCCCCTGTAGCAATTGTTCTAAAAGTATTAAGAAAAATTGGTACAGATAAGGCAAAAGGGATTGTAGTAGTACCAGATTGGCCTACACAACCTTGGTGTACCCCATGTTTACACAACTATTGACCTCAGGATTAGTAAGAATAGATTCTAATAATTTTATTATACCTAATTCCAGAAACATTCACAGGCACCTTACCCTGGTTACAGGGATTTTATCAGGAAGGCGATACTGCAGAAAGGTATCCCACAATCTTCAATAGATATAATGCTTGCTTCCTTGTCGGACACACTATTTACACTTAAACAATATGTTTGTTTTAAGAAATGGTATGTTTTTTGTAATATTAACTCTGTTAACGTTTATCGACCATCTATTCCTGTCATATTAAAATTCCTTGCAAAAAATATGGAACTATTAATAAAACTATTATAGGGCCGCTTTGTCATTAATTATCCCAAACCTATCAGCTATAAACTAAGACCACCGTTGCCACGTTACAGTTATACGAGGGCTGCACTAAAAGTATCGGGAATGGAATATTTCCACTGTTCCTGTCATATTAAAATCTTTTTAATTTAAAACTCCTTGGTTTTAAAAATCGAATACTATTTATTTATTTAAAAAAAGATTCTCGGTCTTGTCACAAGGTCTTGTCAAACTTGTTTAGTCGTTGAGAAAATGGAATTGAGTCGAGAAAATTCTAGAGCGATGATTTATTATGACTTTCGAAGTGGTTTAACACAAAAACAGTGTATTGACCGGATGATTTCTGCATTTGGTGATGAAGCCCCATCCAAAACCACAATTTATCGCTGGTTTGCTGAATTTCAACGTGGACGTGTCATGCTCAGTGATGATCCCCGTTAAGGTCGTCCAAAAACTGCAGTCACCCAAGAAAACGTTGATGCTGTGCGTAAGCTGATTGAGGAAGATCGACATGTGACATACCGCGAAATTCAGGCAACTTTAGACATTGGCATGAGTCAAATACAAATAATCTTGCATGAACAATTAAGTGTAAAAAAGTTGTTTTCCCGATGGATACCGCATTTGCTCTGTGAAGAGCAAAAAGCGGCTCGCGTTACTTGGTGCGTCAGAACTCTCGAAAGATTCCACGCAGGATCCTCAAATGCTGTATACAACATCGTATCAGGTGACGAATCCTGGATATACGCGTACGAACCCGAAACAAAAAACCAGTCACTAGTTTGGGTGTTCGAAAATGAGTTAAAGCCAACAAAAATTGTTCGTTCACGGAGTGTTGCAAAAAAAATGGTGGCCACGTTTGTCTCCAAAACCGGCCATGTTGCGACTATTCCTCTTGAGGGACAAAGAACGGTTAATGCAGAATGGTATGCTAACATTTGTTTGCCACAGGTCGTTTCTGAACTCCGTAAAGAGAACTGCAACCGCCGCATCATCCTCCATCACGACAATGCGAGTTCTCACACCGCGCACAGAACAAAAGAGTTTTTAGAGCAAGAAATCATAGAATTATTAGACCATCCGCCGTACAGCCCCGACCTAAGCCCTAATGATTTCTATACTTTCCCTAAAATAAAGAATAAATTGCGTGGTCAGAGATTTTCATCACCTGAAGAAGCTGTGGACGCCTACAAAACGGCCATTTTGGAGACCCCAACTTCCGAATGGAATGGTTGCTTCAATGATTGGTTCCATCGTATGGAAAAATGTGTCAAATTTCGCGGAGAATACTTCGAAAAGCAATAAATACATTTTTAAATAGTAATGTTGTGTCACTTCCTTGTTTCCCGAAAGTTTCAGTGCCGCCCTCGTACATGGGACGTTAGTGTAGTGATTAATCATTTAGCTTCATGGTTTCCTAATGAAAATTTATCTACTGATCAAATCTCAAAAAAGTGTGTTGTTAAGTAATGACTAGCTCTCGTAACCGCTCACAGTAGTATTATTTTTAATTTTTTCTCAACTAAATGAAGCCGGCTCAAGGATCTCGGTAGAGATCGAGTTTGGTATGGTAGGGATAATGTTTTTTTTTTTGTGTTGCCAGCTTTCAACTATAGTGCTGATGTGTTATCACTTTCGCGATACTACAGGCTGTTTTCAATAAATAACATTACTAATCTCTACGGACGAAATACTTCGTACGAAACTTCACGTACAGGTAAGTTCGTTTAATCATTAATCTACCATCGGTTTCAATGACTCTTCAATGTCGTTTCAATCTACTTTCACTGTAACTTCTCGGACAAAATAAAAAGTAATTCCCCATAATTATATGATAGTCGAATAATAAAACTTTCCCCTCTTAATAATTTAATTATGGCATTTTAGGGATAGGCTTCTGATTAGACTATTCTACATTCTTTCAAATATATTTTAAAATGATCGCATCGATTCGATAGTCAACTAGTGTTTTTATTTCCTGGAAATAATATCTCTTTATGCAAAGAAAAAATTATTAAAATTTAAACGACAAATGTTTGCGCCAAAACGGTAGCCGCCATTATCGTGACGTCACAAGAACAGAAACAAACAAATGTCACATGTGCGTGTGTAGTGCATCAACTTTGGATTTAACTTTCGCTGTTGTTTATTCGATTTGATTATGACAAGAAAAACACGGCCGCTGGCGTTTTCGGTCCCATGACATACAGATAATGAAACTACAGTTTTATTTTCGAAATTATAAACAAATCGCATATTTATATAACAAAATAGTGTTGTATTCGTATTTCGTATCATAGAAACTATATAAATAACAGAGTTATATCATTTGATTTTGATAGATGAAACTAGCCTATTCATTGTAAGCTGTAGTATTTAGAAATATGTTCCTCAAATGCCACAGAAAGTATTACGAGTAAAAATGTTTTGAAATAAGATCCTGCAAACAAACAGATTATTATCATAGGTACCAGTGTCTTCTATCATCTATGAATAGATTGTTCACAATAATGTTACCAATAAAAAAAAATTATACAATCGGAAACATACAGCTTGGCAAAAAAAATATGACGCGGTGACGGCAGGAACTAAAAATATTTTCGATTGTATCTTATCCCTAATATATTGGTATGAAATTTATTATATTTACTTGTTATATTTTATTATATTTAAATTAAATATGCAATTCCAATCTATTATTGATAAAATATGAGAAGTTGACAATGTTAATAGTTCCTGCTGTCACCGCGTCACACTGTTTGCCAATTAGAAAATAAAACAACAAATAAAAATACATAGTGGACATTTTAATCAATAAATACAGGTACGATTTTCTCATAAATATTTACAAAGCTTTATTATAAATAATACGCGCAAAATGTGCCGCCACATTTGCCATCTCTAAAGATTATACAAATAGATTTGACACCTCAGTCGATCCATACTCTTTCATTCAAACATGCAAAAAACACTTTTGTGAATATGCTATTAAAGCTCTTTTGAGTTTGCATATAATAAACAAGCAATTTTACACAATCAGCAAATAGGAAAAGCTACCTTTCTCATTCCTTTTCCTTCTTCCTCTCTCTTTCATAGAAGTTAAAGCTATTGTCTTTCTTATGTGACGTATCTATTTGTATTACATCTGTTACCTGTTATACATAATATTAAAAGTGGATTGGTAATCATCAAATAAATAAGGAAACGTGTAAGAGACAATCAGAAGGCCAATTCTCTATTTTCGATATAATCTCGATTCGATCAACGCGCTGACTCGTTCGCATACACGTCAAATTGACGCGCGCGAGCAGGACAGCCTGAAAATCCACACGAGATTTAACCGATAATAACTATAAGAGTTGCCCTCCAGGTGTTGCTTCCCCTATCAATTTCAAATTCTGTCACGGCAGAATTTATTGGCAAAGGATTTTAGAAAAAAATGTACTGTTGTACAAATAACAAGAGCGTAGCGACGCGTTACAACGTTAAGTAAGATGCCAGCGATCTAAATTGCCGCATTATTCGAATCACATGTAAAAGGCGTTGCACACTGTCTCTTTCTAATATTTTTTTTCTCTTTCTAACTAAAACCACTCAATCCACCTCTTCAATTGTATCACAATTGAAGATAAATATCAATTTATCTAAACCTAACGAGAACCGTATCGCCTGATTTAATTGAGAAAAACGCGAGATCCTTCATAACATTATCCAGAGTAATTTCAGCCCCGTCCATTTGTTCGTCAATGAGATGTAGAGATAGTTCCCCAGTGTTGCCCTTAGCGAATAGTCTCTGCACCAATGTGACCAGTTTCTGAACTGCCATAGTCGCTGGGAATTTTTTCTTGATGGTTTTGCCGTGCTCGTCTTTGAGTACTATTTCTAAGAGCTGCGAGGTGAGTGTTGTTGACTTCGGCTGTTTAACTAGTAAGCTGTCGTCTGGTATGCCATATTCTGTAACAAAAAAAAAATAACCTTACTAATAATTTACCAGTAAACCAGAGGCGTGTATACAACTCGACTTCATATATTCATAAGGGAAGCCCCTTATGAATATTGCTTATACCGAACCGGTGGTAGGCATCGCGTAGGGACAATAGGCTACTTGACTCATATTTAATTTCAAACATTGAAGGTAAGTATTTCCTTTAGTACTTGGCTTAAGAAAACGTATTCTAGCGATATCATAAATTGAAAACTTAAAATTGATAAATAAAGTTGATTGAAAAATATATATTTTTTTGTTTTTTAATTTATACTTATGAAAACACATCGAAGTAACCTCCGGCAAGGATGTGACGTCACAAACACACTAAACACACATGTAGTAGTGAAAAGGAACGTGTTTATGTAAATAAATAGTTCATGATATCTTATAAAGTTATATATGTCTCAACTCACAACGTCAAACGGAACGTAACAGAGTCATTTTACTACTACGGACTACAGCACAGATTACAAATAGTACTAGTATGACGTCACAGCACAGATAATCTATCAACCAACATGGCGAATAGTGTTTTCGGCAGTTTTTAAAATGTATTATTAAAAATTTTTGTAGGTTTTTAGGTTTCAAAATAATGTTATATTAATTTTTTGTGTGTAATGAAACAGTTTGAGGTCAAAAATCCTATTTCGTGAGTTTTATTTAATCACCTATACCAGGGGTCTCCAAACTTTCCAGCCTTAGGGCCATACTGATTACTCCAGTAAGTTCCGAGGGCCAAAACCATATTATCATTGTTGACGGTGGTAAAAAGTGAAATAGTCCACTGATGAAAAAAAAGTCCGAAAAAGTACGCAACGTTTAAAAAAAGGCTGCAAATCGGACTAAAGTCCGCAAAACGGCAACACTGCATATTATTAATTTTCCTGTCATTATCTGTAATTTCTAGATTAGTCGTAGAGTACGAGCCATGAGGAGTAACGTGACACGACATCTGGTGGACACAAGCGGAAATAGGTAGTACCTTCTATCGCTAACAGATGGCGCTAATAGCACGTACAGAATAATCTCGTTGGTTCGAGAAAGTTCTGGTGTCTTCCACTCACTTCTAGATGGCAGTAATTGGAATATATAAGAAGGCTAGTGGCGCAACCACAAGTCAGTTCCTATGACACTGTTGTGAAATAAAATAGTGCGTACCTCCTTAAAACGTGTGTGTGCGTGTTTAAGTTTAAGACATCTTTGTAACAGTATTTTGATTTGAACTGTTGCTTTTGTGTGTGATTTAGTAGTATGGAAAAGAAGCGAAAAATTGATAGTGAATGCAGAAAATTCAAAGATCAGTGGAACATTCAGTATTTCGTAATTGAGTCCAGTAACAAGGCGCTATGTTTGATTTGCAATGAAAGCATAGCCGTTCTCAAGGAATATAACATTAAACGTCATTATGAAACAAAACATTTTCAAAATTACTCAAAATATACAGAAAGTTTGCGGACAGAAAAATTCGAAGCTATGAAGCGCGGATTGAAATCGCAGCAATCTTCATTTACAAAGCTCAAAACTGAACAAGAGGCTGCAACTCGTGCCAGCTTTCGTGTGGCTCTTGAAATTGCAAAACGTGGAAAACCATTTACCGATGGAGAAATGATCAAAGAATGCATATTTGCAGTAGCCGAAGAAATGTGCCCTAAAAAGGTAAATTTATTAAAAACTGTCAGTATGTCATCAAACATTGTGGCTCGAAGGGTACAAAACATCGCTGAAAATATATCCTCTCAACTGTTCGACAAAAATGGACATGTTGAGTGGTTTTCTTTGGCCTTGGATGAGTCAACGGATGTGTCAGATACTGATCAGGTGTTGATTTATATTCGAGGAGTAGATAAAAGCTATGAAGTGCATGAAGAACTTCTTGATATGTATAGTATTCATGGCACAACTACTGGTACAGATATTTTTAAAGGAGTTGAAATGGCAATTAATCAAAAGAACCTTCGATGGAAAAACTTGAAATGTATTACAACTGATGGAGGCAAAAACATGAGTGGGAAAGATAAAGGAGTAGTCTCTCTTGTGTCAAAGGCTGTAGAAAATGACGGTGGTTCAAAACCATTAGTCTTACTTTGTATCATTCATCAACAGTCTTTGTGCGGAAAATGTTTGGATATGTCTGAAGTTCTGAAACCAGTCATATCAACTGATTTTTTGAATTTTATCAGATCTTTTGGGCTGAATCACCGACAATTCCGACAATTTATTGAAGAGATTAGAGAAAATGACTTACCTTATCATACTGCTGTACGTTGGCTTAGTTGTGGGAAAGTCCTTCAGCGCTTTTTTGAACTTCGAGCAGTGATCGAATTTTTTTTGAATGAAAAGCATCGCCCTTTTACTGAATTACAAAACAACGCATGGCTGTGGAAGTTAGCATTCTATGTTGATTTGACAAAACATGTGAACGAACTGAATTTGAGATTGCAAGGAGAAAACCAGCATCTTCCTGATTTATACACTAATATCAAATCATTCCGGAAGAAATTGATACTGTTTCAATCACAACTACGATGTAAATGTTTTTCACATTTTAAAACATGTGAAATATTCAGCCACACCACTGAGACTGAGTTTCCTATCGATTTTGCAATCGAAACTTTGAGTGCTTTGAAAATAAATTTTGATACTCGTTTCTCGGACTTTGATGCCATTGCGAATCAAATTAAGATTTTTCAGAATCCTTTTGATATTGACATTGAAACCCTAGCCCCGAAACTTCAAATGGAAATGATTGATCTACAGTGCAGTGATATAATTAAGAATAAATATCAAAACTCATCTTTGTTGGAATTTTATAAGGGTCTTCCACTGACACAATTTGATAATTTGCATAAATTTGCTCGTGGGCTGTTTTCTGTTTTTGGTACTACTTATTTGTGTGAGAAGACCTTCTCCAAAATGAAGTACACAAAAATGTTTACAGATCTAAGTTAACTGATGAGCATCTTAAATCTCTTTTAATAATTGGTACAAGTAAAATTAGTCCACAACTACAAACTATTGTCAGTGGAAAATCTCAATTACATAAATCTCATTAGTATTCTTCTTATTATAATAAAAACATAACTTATAACAAGCATAATGACATATGACATAAATCTCATTAGTATTTCATATGTCATTATGCTTGTTATAAGTTATGTTTTTATTTAAATGTATAAAATGTTAGTTGGATTCATTTCAATAATTTGTTAGTTATTATATACTGAAGTTAAATTTTCTGCCTATTATACATGTCTTTACTCATTACAATTCTGTGTTTCTTTATCCAAATTATCACAAAAACAATAACAATAAGCCTACAACAATGTTATGAGTAGTTAGCCCATGACCATATCAATGTAGATGTCATATTAATAATTATTCAACATAAAATTAGAATACTTCAGTAAACTAAATTTAATTTGCTATAAAAAATATGTTCTCTAAAAGGAGTTTTCAAGTATGCTTGCTCTCCGCGGGCCGGACAAAATCTGTCCGCGGGCCGGAGGTGGCCCTCGGGCCGTAATTTGGAGACCCCTGACCTATACGGAAATAAAACCTTTTTTGTTTTTGATTTTATCTAAATATAATTTACGCCCGAAGCGCCCAAAAATTTATCGTTCCGCCGATCTCACGCAATGGCTCCCCACACAGATTTCGGTGACGGTGGTCATTGGCCGGTTTCATTGAAACCAGGCCTAGTTACGCAGGAGTAATTCTATAGTGCCCAGGTGTGTGCGCAGTACACAATAGCACTCTCTCCTCCTTTACTCTCGTAACCCAGTGGGACGGTTAACCGACACGACTGGCGAGAGATCAGGTGCAGGCCCGACTTTTTACATGCCCATCCGACGCATGGATCAACTTTCTTGTCAGACAATCAGGTGATTTTTTTTTTATTATTAAATAAGGAGGCAAACGAGCAAACGGGTTACCTGATGGTAAGCAACTACCGTCGCCCATGGACACTCACAACATCAGAAGAGCTGCAGGTGCGTTGCCGGCCTTTTAAGAGGGAATACGCTCTTACAGTGCGCGGCAGAAAGTTACGCGAAAAGCGCACGGCGGAAGACTGCCACTCATCAAGGTGATGAGGATGGTATGATTTTCGCGTGGGACGATGGCGAAAAGTTGCAGGTGGTATGATTCCAAACAATTCCTCAGAGCACTCCCCGTGATACAACCGATAGAGGATGCAGAGTGAAGCTACATCTCGGCGTAATTCCAAGGGGTCCAAGCTGTTTGAAACACTATGGCAGTCAACAATTCGAGCGGCCCTTCGTTGGATACGATCCAGAGGGAGCAGTTGGTATTTTGGCGCCCCTGCCCAGAGATGAGAGCAATATTCCATATGAGGCTTAACCTGCGCCTTGTAGAGTTGTAGGCGTTGGTCCGGACTGAAGTACTGTCTCGCTCTGTTAAGAACACCAAGCTTCTTCGAGGCTAACTTGGCCTTACCCTCTAGATGATATCGGAACTGGACTTCGCTCGATATGTTGACGCCAAGTATCTCAATGCTAGGGGAGATGGTTAAAGATGTGCCCTCGAAACGAGGATATACGACCATTGGTGACTTTTTAGTAGTGAACGCGCAGACTTGTGTCTTGGCGGGGTTGAATTGGACTAAGTTACGTCTACCCCATTCAGAGACTTTCTCCAATGAATTCTCTATTTTAGACACAAATTCGTTTCGACTCTCAATGACATTTAGCCGAGAAATATTGGGGGAGCCGGTATATACAGCATCACCTGTACTATCATCCGCATAGCAATGAATGCCGTTGGTCTGTAACATGTCATTGATATGCAGTATGAATAGGGTAGGCGATAGCACACAGCCCTGAGGGACACCAGCATCAACAGACTGAGTTACCGAGCATTCGCCGTCAACTACGATCTTTATGCTTCTATCTGCTAAGAAACTAGTGACCCACTTACATAATTTCTCGGGCAGCCCGTATGATGGAAGCTTTGATAGCAGCGCTTTATGCCAAACCCGATCAAAGGCCTTCGCAATGTCCAAACTAACAGCCAATGCCTCTCCTTTCGACTCAATTGCCTGAGCCCAACGATGAGTTAGGTACGCCAAGAGATCACCAGCCGAGCGACCCTTACGGAACCCGTATTGTTTGTCGCTTAGTAATCCCTGGCCGTCCAAGTATCGAAGAAGCTGGCTATTGATAATGGATTCCATTATCTTCGAGAAGAGAGAGTTTATAGCGATTGGTCTGTAGTTGGAAGGGTTTGAGCGATCACCTTTTTTGGGGATCGGGTGCACCAAGGCTGTCTTCCAAGAAGCCGGGACGACGCCAGAAGAGTAGGAGAACCGAAAAAGATGCGTCAAGACCGGAGCCAACTCTGGAGCACACTTTTTCAACACAATAGGAGGGATTCCGTCAGGCCCACTCGACTTTTGGATATCAAGGGAACGGAGAGCTTTTCGCACTCAGCGCTGATGAAACAGAATATCCGACATGATGCTCGTGCATCGCGGTATGGTCGGCGGTTCATTGTCATTGTGATCAGCCTGCATTGTCCTAACCAAACTTGGAAACAACATTTTTTGTTGTTCCAATGAGGGAATCGAACCCCCGACCTCCGAGTCGAGAGCCAAGCTCTGACCACTAGACCACGGAGGCTGTTACGCAATATTTGTCTCACACAATATTTACTAAATAGTCTTTGAGAATGTGTTTGTTACTTGTTAATACAAAATCGTTTAACCTCTGAAAGAACGAGTGCTGGCAGACAGAGACTACTTTTTAGGCCGGAAATATGTACGGATCACGGCAGACGTTCCATATCCGCGAACAAATTCGCGCGCATGGGTCTAGTTTTCTGAAAATAATATGTTAATTGAAGGTATATTATTTAATATTTTTTTTTATTCTATTCAATGCTCTGAATTTTCACCGGACATCCGGGTCCGGATATAGTCCCAGCCTAACGCATACCTTGGCAAAATTGATAAAATAATTTGAAAAAAAAACTAACTGTCAATGAGCTCCTCGAATCTGGAATGTTCTATATCGAAAGCCATTTTCTTCTCCGCGTCGTTTTGCGCCAGTTTCCACTCGGGCGCCGTAGCGCTTCATGTAGTCGTACTCTGCGCCGCGCCGCAGCTCCCGCGTTATCGAGGATCCGTTCAATTCCTGGTAAAAAAAATATGAATGTCCAATAAGTCCATTGACATACCAGCTCAGCACAACTGCGTGTAGACTCCGTAGACGAATATATCATGGACGAGGCGTGTCGAGGCAAAAACTGTCCCTACTGAAATGGCCCCTCTTTAGGGGTTGCTGGGGGGGGGGGGGGGGCATTTTGACATTTGAGATATAGTAAAATCAAGATGGCGTAACTTTTTCTTGTATGAAGATTTGTTCTGTCAAATGTACGTCATAGCTTATCTTTAGTTTTGAAATCTTTGAAGACTCGACATAAATCGAGATAGCTCTCTCTCTTGTCGCGCGAAGGTACTGCAAGATTATATTCACATTTATGTACTTATCAAATATAAAATCTGATTAATAGTATCTAGCCAGTATAGTGACATCCAATTTCTATATAATTATTTACTACCTGGCAAAGTGGGAGGGAACAAAAAGATTTTCGAGTTCCTGGATCACGGATGTGTATAATATTATAGTAAAAATCTCAAATATATGTATAGTTTAAAGTATTAAATATATTACCAGTTGTCTCGTCCCCATAACACAAGATCTATGGATACTTAGCACGGGATTGATGTGGTGTGAAGCGTCCATAGTTATAGAATATTACCGTCAGTGAGCCAACTTTAGCGATGACCAGCTGTGAGCCCGTATCGTAGTCCTCTGTTGCCTGTATGGATTCTTCAGGAAATATAACTTCTTGAGTGATTTGAGTTTGTTGAGTTCGGATAGAGATCGCCACTGTAATAGTAAAATAAATTTATAAATCCTGCTACTATTATAAAGTGAAAGTTTGTGAGGGTGTATGGATGGATGGACGAATGTTTGTTACTCTTTCACGCTCTTGTTGTAAGTTGACGTGTTAGTTTGAGCTCTGGAAAATATAGGCTCCCTTTTATCCCCAAAAAAGTACAATGTTTCCGTGGGATACTGAATTTACGCGGGCGGAGCCGCGGGCGCTAGTATTGAATAAGTTTATTTGTTACACTTTTCGCAGAAATTACGAAAGTCATGCTTTAGCATGAATATTTATTTATTTATTTTATTCGGGAAACCAAAAGCTTACAAATAATCTAGAGTTGAAAACAGTACAGTTAAAATAATCTTCAATCTTAAGTTACTAGCATATTCCCGATGCCATGGTCTTACAGAATATAAGTGTTAAAAAGCTAATGTTTAGTTTAGTCGAGCGAGCTGGTATTGTGAAAAAAAACTAGAAGCTCAAAGGGGTATTAAAAAAAGGCGATAATAGGCTAGTTTCATCTATCAAAATCAAATGATATGAATTTGTTATTTATATAGTTTCTATCATAAGAAATACGAATACAACACTATTTTGTTGTATAAATATGCGATTTGTTTATAATTTCGAAAATAAAACTGTAGTTTCATTATCTGTATGTCACGTCACGTCACGAGGCCATAATAACATAATCAAATCGAATAAACAACAGCGAAAGTTAAATCTAAAGTTGATGCACGACACACGCACAAATGACATTTATTTGTTTCTGTTCTTGTGACGTCACGATAATGGTGGCTGTTGTTTTGGCGCAAACATTTGTCGTTTAAATTTTAATCATTTTTTCTTTGCATATAGAGATATTGTTTCCAGGAAATAAAAATACTAATTGACTAACGAATCGATACGAACATTTTAAATTATATTTGAAAAAAAAAAAAAATGTAGAATAGTCCTTGTAACTCCTTTGGTTTATTTTGTTTTATCACAAGATGTAAGTATGAGCGGCGCGCGGTATTAATTAATTACAAATTATACAGTATTCGGTGGACGACGATAGTTTGGAGTATTTGAAATTCGTGTTTTTTTACTATGAGTTTTAACGTTCCGTTTCGCCGTGATAAGCTCGATTGAAAATTCATTTTTTTTCTAAATCTAACAGAAATTAAAATAAATAGGTTGACATTCTTGTTACTTTTTATTGTTAGAATAATTTTCATTTAAATTTATAATAATAAATATGACGTAACATTTTTTTAATACGATTATTTTTTTGTCTCCACGGTATGCACGTGGCGTGAAACGGAAAATTTCCATCTGTCCAAACTATCATCGTCCACCGAATACACCATAAAGTGCACCGCGACCGCACTTTAGTAAGCTCCATCCATCTGCTCGTTTTTATGCCACAAAAATTATACGGCATTTCATAACAATACTTACATCATTAATCTTATTCCTGTTCAAAAACAGCACCTCCAAATGTTCTAACACATTAACTTTAGATCCGGGTTCATTGTTGAATCTTATCTCACCGATAGCACAGTCGTTCAAACTCAGCACTTTCACATTCAACCAACCGAGGTTTAGCACTTCGTACCAGGATTCAATTGGGTTTCCGTCCAAACGTAGCACAGTGAGGTTCCGTAATGTATTCTCTGGAGGTATTATCCTCTTGATTCTGTTATATGCTGCGATCAACTCGGTGATATTGGGCCAGAGGTGCGACAGAGCGAGAATATCTGACCATTCGTAATCACAGACAGAGAGATTCATCTTCTCCAAATGATTGAAGTGTATAGACAGTTGTTTCAAAGTGTCTTCCGGCATGTCTATGGCCATACGGTTCTTACTGTAGTATAAAAAAATATTATTTGTTTACTTGTATAAAAAATATGTGTTCCGTGCAACATCTCTCTAAATAAGCGCTTCAGACGCGCCTGATTAAATTTTGATACTTTTTTCTTAAAGCCCCAAACAAGTCTAACCTATATTAAGGACCTATATTATCTAAATCTGACCGACCTCTGTGGCTCAGTAGTTTTCCGCGTAGGTGCTCAAGCAGGGGGTCGCGGTTCGAATCCCGTCGAAGGAACAAAAAGTTTTTCTGTGTTCCTGGGTCATGGATGTGTATTAAATATGTGTATAATATAATAAAAATCTTAAATATATGTATAGTATTAAAGTATTAAATATACTTCCTGTTTTCTGGTACCTGTAACACAAATACTTACCACGGGGCCAGATTGACGTGGTGTGAAGCGTCCATAGATATTATTATTATTGACATCCTAACATCTCAGCTTACAATAATCTAAATCGCCATTGAAAACCTCCAGTTAAGCCAGAGTTGAGATGTGATGTGAAAAAGCTGTTTATACTGTGTTTAGCAAAGCAATGTTTCTTGAGGTACAAGAAACTGAATAGCTATCTTAAACATGCAGTGTGGATTAACTTTCACTTACCTCAGATCAATTTCTCTCAGGTGCGGCAGCTGCGCCGACAGCTGTATCACCTCCCGCCAGTTGGAGAAGAGATTGCAGCTGACGTCGAGGCTCTGGATATTTGGACAGAGCAACGCTACTTCCCCAGCTCGGGAGATGTTGAGATCGTGCACGCAGACCTCTTGGAGACGATCGAACTTCCTGGAAGAGGATGGTATGTAGTGGGTAAAATATTAAACAATACAAACTGGAACTGCCATCAATAGCAAAAAAATACAAATGAAATTGGTGAACACCACAAACTTATATTGGGATAAAACAACTTTATTTTTTTATAAAAACTATAACCCGACTACGTAAATGATATAGCCTATGATACCCGGGCTATTATTACGAATGCATTGACACCTCATTCATTAAAATCTCATCAGTAGATTAGGAGCTACGGTGGAACAAAGATACATACATATATATAGACTGTCAAAATAATTACTCTTTCTTTTGGCTTCGCCGTAGTCGAGTAAAAAAAAAAACATCAATCAATCATCAAAACAAACAAAAAAATAATAATGTATATTCTTTAATAATGTGTGTTTGTTGCTACATTATAATGTATTACAGCATCCATAACAAAGCAGACAAAGAGATTTAAATAAGCTTCACTTGATTCAATTCAATTCACACCGAAACGATATGTGACATGGCACTGCATTTTTTAAGATATAAGCTATTAAAAATTGAACATTATTCATTACACAATAAGATACACGTTTCATTGTAAGAGTTCAAATGTCAGGTTGCACCGCGCTGCAGTGTATGACTGATGTCATAATTATGAAACGTCTATCTTTTTGTGTAGTGATTACTGATTAAGTTAAATTTTTAATAGCTATCTTAAAAATGCAGCTATGCGGCGCTTATCGTCTTGCTCTCGTGGGATTACTGTATTTACGTGGGCGGTTCCGTGGGCAAAAGCTAGTTTATAGTTGTATAATAATTGGCTGCCTCTGGGGACAATGGCTCAGAACGGATATACTGATGACCTCTATGGTTCAGTGGTTGAGCGCGTCAGTACAAGAGCCGGGTTCGAATGCCGCAAACGGAATAAAAAAACATTCTATATTCCTGGGTCTGTGTGTGGGTATGGGTGTGTGTGTGTATAGAGCATATTCTATGCTAATATAATAAAGGGGAAAGGTTTGTTTGTTTGCATTAAATAGACTCCGAAACTAGTGAACAGATTATAATGAAATTTGGCACAGATATAGAATACTTTATAGAACACTTTTTATTGTGGCAAATGTACGGTTCTCTCGAGATTTCCAAAAGGAAAAGAACCGTGCCATTTGGAGAACGAAGTCACAGGCAACATCTAGTAATATAATAAAAGTTTTAAATGTGAGTATAGTATAAAAATTTCAATATATTTCCGTTGTCTGGTACTCGTACTTCTAGAACTTTGGACGGGACCAGTTTGACATGGTGTGGAAGCATCCATTGATATTATAATTGATGAATATAAATGATGTAAAGAAAACTATAAAGACTGCCTTCTATAACATCCCATCCACTTGGCTGTACAGTGTAATGCTTACTGTTCCTGAGTAATTTAGACGTCAACGACGATTTAGACCTGGATCTGCCAATATAAAATAGGCGAACAGACTCCTTCCTAAAGAGGTATTCTACGGGGATACTAACTCTATCCGACACAATACATCGAACAAATCTGCTCATAGTTTGTGAACTGATAGCACATACCAAAAAAATATTATAATTGATCAACTTACTGTTTCTGATGTATCTTCTCAAACCCCACCATCTCGATGAACGGAGCGCCCATCTCCCTCTTCCACTCATTAATCACAGTCCTGCGGTGAGCAGCTACCGTCTCATCCTATGAAAATATTTCTTAAATATAGCTGGATACATGAATGTGCTAATAACTCAGAACATTCGACCAAGGCAAAACATTGAAGTTTTTTCATTAAACAAATGTATTACGACCATTGTCCTATTTCTATATAAACCATAGAAGGGCAAGTCATTTTATGTGTATTTGATTACTTTATAAATGGCCAGGGTCATTGGCAGGCACATTGGTCTTGTTCCTATAACTCCATTCCGTTCGGCTTAACTTACCACTTGCCTTTTGAAGACCCTCATCCAAATCCATACCTATTATACAGACTAGGGCTTCCCTATGAAGGAGAACCAGCCTTCTCCACTGCAGGGTAGTGAATATTTAGGCCTCCAAAGAACAATTTTACAAAATTGAAATAGAATTAGACATTAAACCGCCATTGGACTTATAAAGGGCAATTGGATGTTTAAATTAATTGCAAAATAAAACTAATTATGAAATGAAAAAGCTATTTTAAACTGAACACCACACCACTTGCCTTTATCTTCGAGTCACTCTAATAGTAATCAGAATACAATGTTTGTTTGTTAGTAAATTCTTGATAAAATGTGTAGGAGGTATGACTCAAGCCTTTGCTCTTTGTAGTTTGTAAAATAAAAAAATAAAATTTTTTTTGAATGTGGAATTCACTACTTGCCTCCCGATCACCGTAGTACCTCCGTATAGCCTCTGCGCAGGTTTTAAATGGAGTAATCTTGTTGGGACGAATTAAAGAACCAGCCCCTGGTTTCGTGGTTTTGAAGTACTGGATATCTTCAACGCAACCATCGTGTTTTCCGCGCTCAGCGTTGTCCCACTCTACACCATACCAAACGCCTTTGTAGCCCTGCACATCACCGATATATTTCACAGTACCGAAGTCTTCGTTGCATTTTATTCTGCTACCAACAAATACTTGTGTGTCTAAATCATCGCCTCCATTGTGTGTATCCATGGCACCGTTGCAAAATTTTGGTATCACATTCACAGGCATTGCGCCCACCATTCTTTTTACGTTTACGAAACAGCAATTGTTTATAAAAAGAAAAACAGACTGAAATGTTTTTCGGGAATTTGGCCTGTCAAGTATGTCAAATAATGGTAAATTAAGGAGGAATCTATGGAGTAAAATGTTGCCATAATCCGAAAAAATTACCCACAATTACATTTATTACATTTCGCACAACTCACAAGTGACAAGAAGAAAGTGAGGGTTTAGTGATTACAGTTACAGAGATGTAGTCTATGTAGACAAAGAATGTAAACGTTTGAGAGTTAAGAAATAGGTGGTAGTTGCCTCTCGGGAGTGCGGAGGACCCTAAATCTATACTAATTTGTTTCTGAAAATTATTTCCAAAGATTTCAAAACTAAGGAGGGGCTATGACGTACATTTGACAGAACAATAATTCTTCTTTTATGAAAAAGTTACACCATCTTCATTTCACCCATTGATAAAAGAAAGAAACGCAACCTTTGTAAACGCTACCTAGAAAAAGCTACCTTTCTTAAATCATTGATTTCACAATACCTCAAATGTCATAAAGGTCCCAAAACCCTAAACAGTAGGGCCATTTAAGTGGGAACAGTTTCTGTCTCGACATGCCTCGTCTAGATTATTTCGTTTAAATTGTACGTATGAGTCGAGCACATTTAACAACGAATCTTAAATAATTATTACGTGATTGTTTTAGCTAAAATTTATGAAGTAAGAATTATATTCATAGCTAAATACATACTGTACTTAACCCGTGAGAAGGCACGCCCAAGAAGTTACACGAGTACACGTATAGCAAAATGCTCACGTCCTTCAAATTAGTTTTTCGTGGGATAAAAAAAGGAATTATATTACAACTTTTGCCATTATAATAAATGAAAATACCTATTTTAATGAAATAGAATGTTTTATTACAATTAAATAACAAAAATGAAAACTTATAAACAAACTAAAAACCTTATAAACTTTGGCCTCAATTTTTGGCTAATCTTTAGAAAATAGAAAAAAAAAATTACAACAAAAAGTGGAATGTTTTATTCTTCATATACGGCACATAAACATCACATGCTCGGTGTCGAGTAATTTACTGCACAAAGTGCATGCTTATTTGGAACGCCTATTTTTCCTCCTGGGACATAATTCACAAAAACTATTTGCCCTAGGCTCGATTTCCACATATACAGGTATAGGCACAAATCGCTTCATTATGAACTTGAGATCTGTTGACACATTACGTTTTTACTAACTATATTCGTGTAAGTGACTATTTTCTCTATCATTTCGTCATCTAAAAACAAATAAATGCACTCCAAAGGAGTTTTAGCACTTTTAGCTCTTTGTTTGACTCCTGGTAAATGTTTGACGATGTTACAACTCCTGTGTATATTACGGGGAGGCTTATACAGAAGCCACTTTGTACACCTATCTTTTCCAATATGGACGGAAAATGACAGTTTACACGAACTAATTGTTAGAACTCTTAGTTCGTGTAAACTGTCATTTTCTATTTCATCGGAAGACTGTTCAGTGTCGGTTTCGTGGGGGCTGTAAATGACTGAACAGTCGCTTTCTACGTCACCTACTAGATTCTGGACCGTATCATCAGGATATAATATTGACTCCCCTTCTTCAGGATCGGGCTCTTCTAGCCAAGCACAAATTTTAGAGGTTTGTCGATCATCCATTTTAGACTGTGTATGCTGAAAATAGCAAATAAAATATTAAAACAATAAATCCAATACATTTGTTAATATTTATATACGAAAAATGAGAATAAGTATAAAAATATTTTTCATTTACTAAAAAAAATAATTACACGAGTAGGCGCGCAATGAGCAAAATGCCGCGCTTCATGACGCGATGCACTGCGCACGAACACCTCACTACGCGGCACAGCTACGCGGACGCAGCAGCACTGAGCAGCGGACGCAGCAGCACTGAGCAGCGCACGAGTCGCGTAAGAGAGGACGGGGTGAATAGTTAGGAAGGTACTGTGAAGCTTATAGTGCCCGAGCTTATAGTAATCAAAATAAACTGCAACAAATTTTTTCGTGAGTAAAATACTCATAGCGCGCCTTCTCACGGGTTAATAATAAAAAAGATCCATGATTTTTAAAACAAATTGACTGTTTTACATTAAAGATAAGTTATTATAATATGATAGGCGACATGAATACACTAATGAGTTTTTAAATAATCCAATGAGGGTTTTGATATTTTTTCTGCTATTATACTTCGGGATTCGTCCTCGATATTAGTATTTTCACACTTGTAGTATCGCTTGTAAGTATTACCACATAGCACGTAAGTTTAGAGAAATTAAAATCTAAAAATTAATTACACTTCCCTTTCCTCTGACGTGACGCACTTCCGGTAGACCTTCCCTGCCGCCATATTCGACTCGAACCATCATTCGCTTTTTGTGCTTTGCCGCTGTCACACGGTTTTTAAATACAAGTTGGTGCTTGTTATAAAAAAATGCCTAAAAAAAAAGTGATAAGTCGTTGAAATTTATAGTGAAAAAATTAAAGTATTTAGAGGAAGAAATGAAACGTAACCGTCGTCGTTCGCGCCGTCGGGTATCTTGCACCTCATCATCCAGTGGTTCACCGTCAAGATCACAGTCATCAGACTCTGTATCTTCGCGAGACTTTGAAAAGACAGACAATAGTGGTGAGTACCCTCAGATAAAGTTTATTGTATTCAGAATAGTCAGTAGGACTATATCGCCGCGTAAACTATGAATATTGCCTGCCAAAGTCTATTGCACTCAGAATAGTCTGTAGGACTACTTCGCCGCATGGACTCACAGGATTGATTTATCAGAATATAAAGTCTATAGCATTCAGAATAGTCTGAAGGACTACTTCGCCGCTATGACTATTTGTTCATGGGCCTCGTATTTCAATCCGTTTAGGTCGAGCCTTGATGGAACGAGGAGAAGTTCTACCGCAAACTAGCGCGGACAATCCGCCCCAAATGAGTCGCGATGATGAGCTTGTGGAAGAATCGCGACCTGAGTGTGGGTCACCGCAACCATCAACGTCGCGTGCCACTGCAGCGGCGATGGAAGAGCAGAACCGCATTACAGAGCCAGTGCCACAACCAGAAGTGAGTGGTGGTGATGCAGGTATGGACCCTCAAATTTTGAATATTCTCGGCGACGACCCAACTACTGTCGTAGAATATGGACCAGCCATAAACCCTGAGCTAGCGAACAGACTGGCACATATTTTGAGGGCTGGATTGAAAGCTGAGGAACCCAAGGGTTTTATAAAGAAGTATCCTGTGCCTGAAAACTGCCAATCAATTGGAGCTCCCGAACTAAACGCAGAGATAAAGGTTGCTCTAACAGAAGCGCAACTAAAGCGTGACAAAGCGTTAGAGACGAGTCAAAAGAGCTTGGCGACTTTGATTTCTTGTCTAGTCAGAACCATCACATACCAAATTAATAGTTCACAACCCGATCACGAGCTGCTACAGCGTCTAGTCGATGCTACTCGCTTATTATGTGATGTACATTATAATGATTCGACAGCGCGCAAGTCCTTCGCGTTGTCTACTCTTAAAAAAGATGTAAAAGAACAATTATTAGCAAACACTACAATAGAAAAAAATTTGTTTGCTGATAATGTGGGCGAGACCCTGAAAACTGCTAAAGCTGTTAGTAAATCAGGCGCAGAACTAAAGGAACAGGTAAAAAAGTTTAACGGCCCGGGTAAAAATTTAAACTGGAAGACGACGAGTGGATCCAACAGGCAGCAGGCAGCCAACTCGTCAGCACCAAGTCGCCAGCCGCCACCAACACCTTCGTCAACCTCAAGGACGGGACGATATCACCACCCGCCCTCGCAACTGCCAGGGAAGTCTTCCAGATTATCATCACATCGGTCGCGGCAAGCCCGCAGGCACTAGACCCTGAGAACCAGGTAGGCTACGCGGGCAGATTAAGTAACTTCGCTTATGAATGGCCTCTACTTACAAGTGAAAAAACACTGTTGTCCTGGATAAACGGCTATAAAATACATTTTAATAAGCCGGTGACTCAATCTGCTCCAAATATTACTGTTGCGCGTTCTGGGGTAGAACAGACACATTTCGATGTCGCTATAAAGCATCTTCTCTCTATTGATGCTATATCTGAATGTGACCCTTGTCCTGGATAATTTGTATCACGTGTATTTCTTATTCCAAAATCGAATGGTACAATGAGATTTATTTTAAACTTGAAAGGACTAAATAAATTTATAAAAACCAAACATTTTAAGATGGAAGATGTTCGAACGGTTTTAAAATTGATATCTAAAGAATGTTATATGGCTACCATTGATTTAAAAGATGCCTATATGCTTATAAGAATACACCCTAGCTCTCGCAAATATTTGAGATTTATGTTAGTAGGAAATGAGGGTTCTCAAAAAATGTATGAATTTAATGTTCTACCCTTCGGTTTATGCACTGCCCCATATATTTTTACCAAATTATTAAGGCCAGTATTTAGGTTGCTTAGAACTAGTGGCTATATGTCATCATGTTACCTAGATGATATTTGTCTAATAGGTCGTACATTTTCTGATTGTATGCGCAATTATGATTCAACAAAAAACTTATTAAAAGCTTTAGGATTTATTTTAAATTCAGAAAAAAGTTCCTTAACAGCCTCCCAGAGTTGTAAATATTTAGGCTTTGTTATAGACTCTAGAAAATGGCATATTAGCCTCCCAAATGAAAAGAAAATTCGAATAAAAGACAAATTATTACAATTTTTACGTATTAGACGTTGTAAAATTAGGAAATATGCGCAACTTGTTGGTTTATTAGTTTCTGCCTGTCCTAGTGTAGAATATGGATGGATGTATATAAAAGAATTAGAGCGATATAAATATTATATTAACTTAAAACATCACAATGACTATGATCGTTATATGGTCATACCAACTAGCCTTTTGCCAGATATCAATTGGTGGATAGATACAATAGACAATTCTGTACACAGAATTAGAGATGATGCTTATTGTCGTGAGATATATTCTGACGCCTCAACAACGGGGTGGGGAGCAGCTTGTGGAGCTCAGTCAGCGAACGGTCAGTGGACGGAAATAGAAAAACAAAAGCATATCAATTATTTAGAACTATTAGCCGCATATTTCTCCTTGAAAATATTCGCGAAAGATTGTCGTTCTTGTCAAATACTTTTGAGGGTAGATAACACGACTGCAATAAGTTTTATTAATCGCATGGGTGGTATTCGATACCTTCATCTCAATAAAGTGACTAGAGATATATGGCAGTGGTGTGAACAACGAAAAATATACATTAGAGCAGCCTATATCAAATCTAATGTAAATACTGTGGCGGATAGGGAATCGAGACGCAGTCATCCAGATACTGAGTGGGAACTGTTAAGTACAGGGTTCCAATTAATAATTTCGCATTTCGGTTTACCTGAAATTGATTTATTTGCAGATAGATCGAATAAAAAATGTACTCAATACGCATCTTGGCAATTAGATCCGGACGCAGTCGTTATAGATTCGTTCACGATCAGTTGGTCAAATTATTATTTTTATGCCTTTCCACCAGTATCATGTATACTCAAAACATTACGAAAAATTATTAACGACTGAGCTAAGGGTATTGTGATTGTACCGGCGTGGCCAACGCAGTCATAGTACCCACTGTTTATGAGTCTGTTAGAATCTGAGACAGTAGAGCTAAATTCATCTAATTTTATTATTCCATGTTCCAGCGATCGGAATATCCAGTCCACAACTATCCTGGTTGCAGGGATATCCGGAAAGCAATGCTGAATAAAAATGTACCACAGTCAGCAATAGATATTATGATTGCTTCTCTTTCTGAAAACACACTCAAGCAATATGATGTGTGTTTTAAAAAATGGTTTTATTATTGTTCTAATAATAATATTAAGGTTTACCAACCCTCATTACCTTCAATTTTGAATTTCTTTACTGAAGTGTTTAATAGTGGCAAACAGTATGGTACTATCAACAGTTATAGATCTGCATTGTCACTAATATTAGGTAGTATCATGGAAGACAAATTGATTACTAGTTTTTGTAAAGGAGCTTTTAGACTTAGGCCGTCATTACCAAAGTACAACGTAACATGGGATGTTAATGTAGTCTTAGACTATTTGGGATCTTTATTTCCTCATGATCAAATTTCATTAGAACAATTGACAAAGAAGTGTGTCACTCTGATTGCTTTAGTTACCGCCCATAGAGTACAAACAATATCAAAAAATCTAAAGAATATATTTATTTCTAATCAACAAATATTGATAAAGATTACTGATCTTATTAAAACATCTTGTCCAGGTACAGCACAGCCCATGTTACATTTACCATATTTTAAAGATAACAAACGAATTTGTCCAGCCAACGCTTTGATTTCATACATAGAAATGACCAAACCACTAAGAAAATCAGATAACCTGTTTATTTCATTTCGGAAACCATATAATTCTGTAACATCCCAATCAATAAGTAGATGGATTAAATGTATACTTCAGGATAGTGGAGTTAACGTGTCCATTTTTTCTGGTCACAGCACTCGTCATGCTTCGACGTCATTAGCATATAAACAAGGTATCAATATCGACCTTATTCGTAATGCTGCAGGATGGACAGGTAACTCCACTACCTTTGCAAAATTTTATAATAGACCGATAGTCAATTATTGTTCGGATTTTGCTAAATCATTTTGTAGAGCTTAAGTTATTTTGTGTTAAAGAGATGGTTTTTCATTTTATAACATAGTTATAAAATAATATGACATTATTTTATAACCTAAAAACCTACATTTTTTTTAAATACACTAAAAAAAACCAAAAACACTATTCACCATGTTGGTTGATAGATTATCTGTGCTGTGACGTCTTTATAGTACTATTAACTATTTGTAATCTGTCCGTAGTAGTAAAATGGCGGTGTTACGTTCCGTTTGACGTTTTGACATAAATAACTTTTTATGATGTCATTTATTTACAGAAACGTTCCGTTTCACTACTACATATTATGTCTTTACTGTTTAGTGTGTTTGTGTCGTCACATTCTTGCCGGAAGTTGCTTCGAGGTTGCTTTTTAATTAATGATATCGCTAGAATACGTTTTCCTAAGCCAAGTACTAAAGGAAATACTCCTTCAATGTATGAAATTAAATATGAGTCACGTAGCATAATAGAACACCAATTATTGACATTTTACAACTTTTCTTCTCTAATACTTCTACATAGAAAAGTCAAGATTTGATTTGTACAAATAGGCATGTTGTCTAAATTTTTTTTCGTCTTTTAGATGTTAGACAACATGCTAATAAACAATCTAGAACCCATTTTTGTATATCTTAAAAAATAACGAAGATACAAACAGTTTGAATTTACAATATAAAAGACAGCGATATATTGGCCTGTGACGTCACAAGTTGCACACGCCATACATCTGTCACACAAAATGTATGGCGGTAGCAACTTGTGACGTAACAAATCGTTTTGCGAGAAAGAGATGGGCAATAAATTTTATTTGCTCATAATTTTTAATCGCGTCAATCTAAATACCTATTTCTTTTAGATTTATGTATCTTTATTCAACAATTTTAAAAATTAATTTTTAAAAAGTGATATTCCTCGCTGGGCAACATCCCTATTGTATTTATCATGGAGAATAGAGGTAAGGAGTACCATCTCTCTAAGGCCGAAAAGCTAAAAAGTGTCCGACAAAAGTAATTAAATAATCAGTTCCAAAACTGGCCATAATGGCGCTAGAGTGGCAAGGGTGTGTGCTATGAAGTTAGAATTTTTGATGACTATGACTAGTTTTTAGTAGTTAATTCAGTAAATCATGAATATTCTAATTACTCGTATAGTCGAAAATATTTTATATATAAAACCGAAGAAGATCCCAAGATTTAATTATCTGTTTAAATTTTGCCGCTTTACACTTGCGTCTGTAGCGCCCCCTATTTAATGCTATTTTACGGACACTTTTCATGTATGGAGATGTTACCTTACCTCTATTCTCCATGGTATTTATATTATTTTACTGATAATACTGCCCGTAATAACAGTAAACAAGAACAAGAAAAAATATTGAAAAAATATTGGCAATCTTTTTTACAAGCAAGCATTAGTTTCATTTACTGACAAATAGATGGCGCTGTACACCTCAAAATGCAAAGGAGTGAGCAGTATATTGAAAGGTGATTGGTCTCTGTTGAGGATACGGTATAATTCGACCAAGTTTGGTTGTCATCTAAATAAGGGCGAAAATATAAATTTATTTCCGGATATAGACCGAATTGCACACGTTGTGTTGAAAAAAGCTTCGGCCTAATTTTATTTAAGCGAGCGAAATATCGTGTGTAAAAGCTTTGTACTGGTGGTATAGTTTAAAATATTTTTCAGTACATTATAATTTCAGTGCATTGTGAGGGTGTGTGACCCTGCGAATCGGTATTCAGTTATTCTTTAATTCACTGGTAGTCGCAGCGCAGTGCCCGCGTCCATATTCGGTGGAAATAAGCAAAGGACCCGATAATCAGTATTTATATTACTTTTTTGCGAAAATGGATCCGTTTGTGATAAAAGTTTACTATTGAATTGAAAGAGAAATGTTGGTGTGTGTTTGTGAAATGTAGCTGTTATGTTAACAATTGTTGCGTGTCGTGCAATAGTGCATACGGATTGATTGCAATAAAAATCGAGCTTCAAAATGAGGTACGTATGGTCGATAAAATGCACCTTTTGTAAAATAAACAGCCTTCTCCCGTAAGTTCTATTTATAACCAGGAATATGTATAGTATGCGTTGCATCTGTTGTTTGAGATGACCAATATAACAATGTAAACAGTCGAGAACATTGATTTTATTTGCATAAATGTATAGTTTTATGAATGGTGAAAGCGATAAAAAATACTAATTTATACGAGAAACAAACCGATTCATTCAAAATGCATTGCAAGTCGGGGAAAAATTATTGGCTGAGGTCTCTTATTGATTTTTTGGATGTCTATCTTTGGTCCTACCCCACACGTAGTTTACGACTTTAAAAAGTTATTTTTATTTTTTAACCTGTAGTTTGTGCTCATAATTTCTAAATTCGAACATATTGATGCGTAATATTTCGAGGAAACTAGTTTCGATTTTCCCGAAGGTGTTATGAGTAATACCCGCGCCCCTTAATTTAAATGGAATCGTTTTAATAATAGGTATGTGACTTCATAATATTAAATTAATGGTTAAGCATACTGCATAACCCACATAATTAGTTTATAATTAATTTCCTGGAACTATTAATTTTGTTATTGACGGTGACCTAGGTAAACAATGGTCAACATTAATCCAGACAATATCTGTCTCCATCGAAACCAAAAAATATTATATACTTTTATACCTACATTTAGTAAAAATTAATGTCTAGGCTGTCCTCAGTTAACAATAATATTATATGATTTTCAAACAACCACGATAGCTAATGATGCTATATAATGCCAGTTACAATTTTCTCTCTATTATACTGACTACACAGCTAGTTATAATTTAAAAAATCAAATGATTAATGAAATGAAATGGAATTCCTGTTAATGAAATAGGTGTTCAAAGTTTGTTTGTAAAAATTATGAAAGTACGACAAGTGAAGCCACTGGCATATGGTAACATACAGTTCATAAAGCTTAATTTAACAAAAACATAACCAGCAGGAATATCTCATTTTATTATAGTAATGATAATATTTGATTGATCAACTTCCTCGTTATAGATGAGGCCTACACATAGGCCCACGCTTAATTTGACCTACTTTTTGGGTTGTTTCGGGAAGTTTGGGTTTGATATTTGTCGTAATGACATTTGTTTTCCACAGTATAATCAATCTGCATATAATTTACAACATTTCTAAATTAAGATTGCTTAACTTATTCTTGCATGAAGATTTTTTCTGATATACCCTTAGTTTTGAAATCATTGCCTGTAAAATGTTATAAAGGTTAAATTGAATTTTGACATAGCTAGATGAAGAGTAAGCTCTTACCATAGTATTAAACAGGGAAGGGGATTTTAATTTGGGATGGGAAAAAGAAGAAGAAGAAGAAACAGTAAAGTTTTATGATATTAGTATGTAGATATACCTCTAATTTAAACATTTGATGACTGCAAATTACTTCAATTAATGTGTATGAATGTGTATGATTGAATGAAGGTCCAACAATTAGTATGCCAAGCACTGTTCTATTTTTTAATTTTTGCCGCCTTTTCTGTGTAATATTTAAACCATATTTAAACTATTTTCTTATCATGTACAGATTGTTTAAGAACAATAATAATTGGGAGTTTTGCCGGGGGATTCAATGGGTGATGTTGTGGATTTTGCATTTCTTTCATAAATTTGTGTTTTTTCGGTTCTTAATGTGTAATATTGGTAGAATAATAACCATTAAATATTCGTTAACGTGCGCAAATGTGGGCAAGTGGTACAACTTCTAAAAACGTGCTATTTTGAGTTTCCCTCCAAAACTCCCTAGGAACTTGCAGTAAAGCATCTACCACTTTACTGAATGGACTGACATGACTCATGGACTGCACTGACTGTTTATTTGGACTTTGACTAGACTTTAGACTTGACGATTTAGGAATACGGTGTTGAAAATTGAAACGAATGTTTTATTTCCCGCCTTTTTAACTTGACACTGGCAAATGGTTATAAGCCGATGCCATATATAAATAATAATAAAAAAAAAAAAAAAATTGGTTATTATTATTTCATGAAGTGTTTTAAAACATTCTTCTTCTTGGATTTTACGAACATTATTAAAACTAAAATTCGGAACACACATGGGCTATGTGTGTTCACAAATGTGTGCTGTGTTATTGCAAAGTAAATAATAATAATTATAGTCTGTTCTAACTCAAAGATGTTCCGATTTAGTGGAATAGATATGTGGTTTTTTTTTTTACACAGTTGATGTCGTGTGCCACATCTATCGGTAAATAACTATTAAATGATAGATTTAATAAAATTCATAAATAACTATGTAATATATTTAATTATGTTCATTTGCAAAGTTTTTGCAATCTTTAATAGCAAGTAACAGCAGATGTATAATATTATATAAATAAATAAAAAAAGGTACTTACTGTTGTTCAGATTCATTTACATCCTTCCTACTATTATAAATCGGAAAATTTGTGAGGATGGATGGATGAATGTTTGTTAGTCTATCACGCAAAAACTACTGAACGGATTTCGATGAAATTTTGGTATGGTCGTAGTTTATGCTTTGGATTCAAACATAGGCTACTTTTTATCATGAAAAAGTTCAGTATTCCCGTGGGATACCCGATACCATATTTACGCGGGCGGATCCGCGGTACAAAGCTAGTTGGATATAAACAATTTATTTATCATGATTTGTTCATTAAAACAAACATGATGATGATGATGATAATGATACACTAGACATATTACAGTTAGAACATTTCACACTGGACGTTGTATGTAATTTCTCATTAGTATATTAAAAACCTCTATGTAAACAATTTAATTACCTTAGGCACACTTGTATTAGGTGTGTCTTAATGTACATAAAGCATGGGCTAGATAATTGTATGAAATACTATTTGTATGTACAGTCAGGGAAAAATAAATGGTTAGCAGTTTTGATGTGCTTCATAATTTCACACTTCATCTTCAGTTGCTTAACAATATGTCATATAGTTACACGACTTATTTCAAGAGGGCATCTATTTGATAACACTTGATTTTATTTACTACTAGCTGTTTCGCGCGACTTCCGCGTGGGTCACCGTTGCAGCTCTGTGGGGTATGTTATTCGAATAACCATTTTTAACGGATTTCTGCGTCGTAATAACTGCGTGACAAAATTCAACGTAATAAGACATATTTCACAAACTTTGGACCCCCATTTCACTTCTTTAGGGGACGAATTAAAAAATATATAAAATACGTACTCAATAATTTCTATTCATTTCCTCGACATTTAGATTTCATTTAAATCGGGACAGTTTTTTTTTCATACAAACTTTCAACCCTTATTTTACACCCTCAGAGGGTGAATTCTAATGAACCCTGATAAACATATGTAGGTATTTAAGAGCATGAATCTCAAATTTCATCGAAATCGGTGCAGGTTTAAAGATTTTTCTCCTGACACTTTCAAACCGTATTTCATCCCTTTAAGGGTGGAATTTTTCAAAATCCCGTCTTAGTGCGCGTCTACATTGTAAATTAAAACGACTGTCCAGATTTCGTTACGTTTCATCTACTATTAGCGGCAGAAAACAAGTGGAAGTGTTATATTACACAATTACCATTGCCGCGGACAATTGGGTCTTAAACGCGTGTGATCGCTGCTAATCATAAAGTGCTATAGGGCGAAGCGCGGCCTTCGACGCACTTCCATAATATGCAAGCGCCATCGGCCCCCCGGCCGGCGCATTTTAAATCTGTAATATCTTCGAAAATATTCACTTAAATTACATGCTGCAAAGGGCCATATTGATGTATAATAAATGCACGATGTATTTAAGGTACATAATTGGATAGGATTAATGCTGTATTGCTTAAAATCGCTTCGTAAATAAGCCATTATTTCTCGTAAAAAGTAAAGGATAAAAAATGGTTATTGTGAGTTATCCCTAAGATCTAGACATATACCATCGTGGACTTTTTTGTACACCTTTTAAAGGTGTACAATACTGTAGTACATTATTTTGATCTATCTCGTAGGGCTAGCGTTTGCAATGTAAGCGCAAAAAATGTGTTTCGTAGTTTTAAAGATCTAAGCATACCAGGGGCGTGGGGTTCCTATAACTCTATTCCTATCGGCTTCACTTACCTTTTTGAAGACTTTTAAACAAATCCCTACCTATTATACAGGCTAGGGCTTGTCTATGAAGGAGAACCAGCCACTGAAGCATACATAGGGAGAGACAGACTGAAAGCGACTTTGTTTTATACTATGTAGTGATAGTGATTACTATGGAAGTCGCTGTCGCCAAACTCACACGAACACGCCGATAATCAAACATCACACTACACACAATGAATTAAATAAAAACTATATAGCATGTTTTAAATAATATATAAATTTGAAAATATGCCCTCACACAAATGGATAAGGTTAATTTTGTTGTACTGCGAAAAGTACTTACGATGTTTTGTATTCAAAGTGAAATATGAAATTTGACGAATCATGAATGAAAATAAGTACGCGTAAGAACGCATAGTCGTGGCACGCGAACCACGCCAACTTCGCATTATATATGATTCATATTAAGTCATAACTCCTGAAGTCGTAACATTCTTTACCTGTGAGTATAAGGCTGGGATTATATGCTCCGGAATCCGGAACGCCGGTTACAATTTAGAGCAGTAAATTTATAACTGTGGACTAATACAATAGAGTTGAAAATCGAACACACGAGTGTTGAGTCAAATGTCAATGTGATACACATGACAGCTCGACACTCGATACTTTAATTGTTTATATATTTTTACCCGATTGCGCGACGCAAATGTGGGTGATGTGTTTATCAGTCTATGTATGTATGTTTTTGAAAATCGACGAACTATGTCAATTGGGGTATCGTTGAATAGGTGTTTAAAAAACATTTTTAGGGTTCTCATATTGTTTTTCAATCAGAATTACCGTTTAGAATCTATAACAATTTCAAGTTGGTTAGTACCGATTCTCACATAAAGGCTCGCCGGAACTGATATTGCTATGGGTCTGTTGACACTTGAGTGCAATTATTGGTCTTGAGGTAAAACAAAGAAGACAAACACTAAAAATAGTAAAATAAAATTAATTAATAAAAACATCGAAAAACCCGACTGCGTAAAAACTGAAAAGAAAAAAAAACAAGTGCGATTATAACAGTCTAGGACTAGGGACCCATAAAAATTCGTCTTCCTAATTATACCATAAATAATAATGGGTCGCAATTTAATTTAGTTAAAATAGAACTTGTTTTTTTTTTTAGTTTTTACGCAGTCGGGTTTTTCGATTTTTTAATCAATTAATTTTTAAATGTGAACATTATATTGGTCAACCTTGAGGGTTTTTAAATGTCAATAAGTGGGTTTTTAACTTTGCTTATGAACTTTATGTTAAAGTTAATTTGTGGTAATTCAATTCTGTTTGACGCAACTATCCGTCCTGATTTAGCCTGTATGATATACATATAAGTATAATATGTAATAATCAATCGCGGAAATCATCGCCACCAACAGCTATCTTGTCTTTACCCTTTGCTCAATACGAGGCTAAAGCAGCAGTTTACCACTGCGGAAAAGCTGACTCAAACCAGTAGGTTCAGTTAAATATAACTTAAGATTACTCAGCGTTTACACAAGTTCTGAATCAGTTTATATCGAGAACACGTCTCTGGCCAGAGTGATTAAGGTATTTAGGTGGAGAGAGATGGGCAGATAATCCAAACTCAAGCTATGAGGGTTCAAAAAATCGACGAAACGCTTCGAAAAAAGGTGGTCTCACGCTTCGCTTGGCTCGTCTTGGCGGCGTCACTACCGCTACCGTGCCTCCAGAGCCTTTTAGTCGAGATGCATTCGATAATTACGATGGCGAAGTTAGAAAACAAAAATGTATGGGTTTTGACATAAGTCATCACTAAATGAGATGTCGCTTGCGATGCCGAAATTATCGAATGCATCTTGACTAAAGGTCCTTCTCCATTTTGACATAATATTTACTATAGACAAAAATACTAACATAGGCTTTAGCGATTGATGATGATAATTAACACCGCGTCATTATGCCTTGCCTAATGCCTTGCCTTCCAATGGGCCTTCGGGTTTATCTTCAATGTCATGATGTCCACCGCGTCAGCCTTCTGCGGGTATGTGAAGTAATAATAATAGCTCCCCACACCGATTTCGGTGACGGTAACCGGTTTCATTGAAACCAGGCCAGCTACGCAGGAGTTATTTTGCAGTGCCCAAATGTGTGTGCGCAGTATACAAGAGCACTCTCTCTCTTCCTTTACTCTCGAAACCCAGTGAGGTATGAGGTAAGATAACCGACACATCTGGCGAGAATAGTTAATGTGGTAATTTCTAAATCACCACTACAGGTCTCGGGTCTCTTCTCAACGTGAGGAGTAACCTCGTGTTGACGAAAAACGAGGGCTGTAGCCCACCACGTTAGCCTCCTGCGGGTATGTTAATGTGCGGTAATGTCGTCGTTGTCACAATAATCCGGACGGATAGAGATCATTATAGGCCAGGGGCCCTGGCGTTGTGGCGCGAGAGATGAGAGGGCGCGGGTAGTTACTACAGAGCGGGAGATGTTAGAACTAGATGTAAATATAGTAATATTATGGTAATTGTCCGTTAATGTCACAATAATCTGGACGGATGGCGTCAATAGCCGGCCAGGGGGTACAAATAAAAAAGTAATACATTTTCAACTTGTGTGGAGTAATACATAAAAACTAGACGGTGCCCGCGTCTTCGTACGCGCAAAAGGAAATCCCACGGAAATCATGCATATTTCCGGGATAAAAAGTAGCCTATGCCTTCGACGTGGTCTACTCTACGACGACGCGTACTCTATCTGTGCCCAATTTCGTCAAAATCGGTCTTGTAGTTTCGGAGACTATTCGATGCAAACAAACATACAAACAAATCTTTCGTCTTTTTAATATCCTACTACTATTATTATAAATGTGAAAGTTTGTGAGGATGGATGGATGTTTGTTACTTTTTAACGCAAAATCTGCTGAATGGTTTTCGATGAAATTCGGTATGGAAGTAGTTAAGGCTCGGCATTAAAACAGACTACTTTTTATCCCGACAAAGTACAGTGCTCCCGTGGGATACTGTATTTACGCGGGCGGAGCCGCGGGAAAAAGCTAGTTAATAATAATAATAATAAGTATAGATTATACTCGCAACAAACGGTGTTTGTGATTGCTATAATCTGGATTTCCCAAACGATAAGAAGCGCTTGTATCTTGGACCGCACGTGAAGCGCGTACGGTGCCCCGGTGGCACAAAAAGTCAGCTTAATTAACCTAACTTTAATTAGGACCGGAAGTTCGTGCTGCGATGGTTCTGGTGATGAAAGAAGATGCCGTTTACTGGGCCACTGCTGCTTATGCGGGTCCGGCGGCCCAGCAACAAGCGGAGGAGGAGGCACCTTGGGGTTTTGGTGCGGTATCTCCGGATGCGTTGACCACGCACCCGGGAGAGTCCCACATACCCCGGCCGATGTCCCCAATCCGCCGGGGATCCACAAAGGATTTCCCCAAGTAAAAAAAAAAAGAAAAAAGGACCGTCTGGCCCAGCTACTACACCCGATGGCTTCCGAGTGCGTTGCTAGTTGACTTTTTGAACCCCTCTCCCTAAGTCACGCTTTTTAAAGATTCCTTTAACATGAAATGCCACGTTTGATATGACCCCCTTCTCCCCCTTGCGTTGTGATGTAATATGTGGATGACCCCGTAAATACTATAAATGGGAAAGATTTGTTTGTTTGCATTGAATAAGCACCGGAAGTACAGGACCGATTTTGATGAAATTTTACATAAATATAGAATAGACTACGAGGATATAAATAGGCTATCATTTCATCTCGAAAAAATGTAAGGTTCCACGGGAAATTTTTTTGCGCGTATGATTTCCCGGGAATCATCTAGTAAATTTATGAGCTATTGAGATTCCTGAAATTAACTGTATGTCTATTTAATTTAACTTGAAATTTTTAGCTTAGCTAGATTAATTATAAGTTCACTCACCTGCATGTTCTCTGCATGCATGTCACTCTGGACTCGTACAATAGAGTTGAAAACCGTACACACGAGTGTTGAATCAAATGTCAATGTCAAATCTGACAGTTGGCACAATGTGTCTCCGATTTTCAGCTTTATTGTATTGTTCCAGAGTTATATTTTCAATGCTCTGACTTTTCTCCGGTAGGAGAGATGCCGGTAATATAGTCCCCTGTCTTAGCCTTATTCTGTTATTGTAACTAGGCACGACAAACCTTCATGTGACCTAGTGTTTCACATTTCCATTCACATTGTTGTCAGCTAATATCGTGTCATCAGGTGACCTTCAAGATCCTTTGTCAACTCGGTTGTCTGCTGACACATAATTTTCCTACTTCGAGTGGTATTTCAAAGACTTATGCCCGTTTTCACCAACTGACTCCTAATTTTAAGTGTCCCTTAGCGGCCATTTGGGGCGCCTCTTAAGAAAAATTGTTTTCACCAACGCTTAGGTGTCTCCTAAGACCTTAGGGAGGCCTCTAACTTTAGGGGCCCGATATTTCGCGCCTTAACTGTCACCTAACATTACATTGTGATTTAAAATACGTGAATCCCTTGAAATGGAAGACGATCTAAGCCAGTTATTGGTAACTTTAGACGCTGTTGAAGTGCTTGAATTATTTTCTAATGACTTGTTACCAAAAAGACACCGTTTATATCGCCAAAGAGTAAATATGATATCGACTTCTTCATCCGATATAGGTTAACCAAACAGGGTAATATTTTTATTAGATAAAATTGAACATCTTCTTGAGTATAAAGGCAGGTAAGTATATTATTCATTTACATTTTACATTTAGGTACTTTCCTCGTACTTACCTACATACTCCTTTACCAATGGAATTTATAATTTTCTAATGATATTTGAATATCATGTCGAAATCAAAAGCAGTGATTGTTCTTTTAATATGTATTTACCTGTACCATTACCTACTTGGACGTCTCTGATACAATTTCATACAAATAGGTATATCACAAGTAGCAGGCAGCGAAACATAGTTAATGGAAAATATTTTTAATTAATCTAATCAAAAATTATATAATACAGGGTGGCCCATAAGTCCTTTGAAATTTAAATTTCGAATAAAATTCAAACGGTGCGCAAGAATGGCGCGCGGGGTAGGGGGGAAGCACCAACGGTCTTTCGGAATTCAGTCGCCATGGAGCGTTTCACTGGTGCGGACCGTGCTTTTTGTGTGCGCGAGTTTTATCGCAACAATAATTCTGCTACCGTTGCGCGACGTAAATTTCGAGAACATCACAATTTACGCAACTTTAACGACACTCCAAGTATTCAAACGATTAAGAACTGGGTTACTAAGTTCGAGGAGAGTGGTTCTACGTTGGATAAAAAACGGTCAGGTCGACCAAGGACATCACGCACGGAAGAAAACATCGACGTAGTGAAACAGTCAATTCGTGAAAATCCTACCCAGTCTACTCGTAAGCGTTCCAGTGCATTAAACTTATCGAGAACTTCATTACAGCGGATTTTAAAGAAAGATTTACTTCTTCACCCTTACAAGATTCAATTAGTACAGGAATTAAAAGATACTGACTCTATGCACAGACTAAATTTTGCAAATGAAATGTTCGACCGCTTTACATCGTTTAATAACGTGTTATTCTCTGATGAGGCTCACTTCCACATCAACGGCCATGTCAACAAGCAGAATTTTCGCTACTGGAGTTGCGAAAATCCGAATCGCAAACATGAAAGGCCCTTACATAGCCCTAAAGTGACAGTTTGGGCGGCTATGTCAGCGCATGGCATCATAGGCCCTTACTTTTTTGAGGACAGCAGAGGTCGCGCGGTTACTGTTGATTCGCAGCGCTATGTGGCAATGATCGAGAACTTTTTTGCACCAGAGTTGCAGAATTTTCCAGTCTTCAATACGCGGACCTGGTTTCAACAGGATGGAGCAACTGCCCATACCTCTAACACCGCTATGCCCGTCGTTCGTCAACTTTTCCCTAGTAAAGTTATCTCTCGAAGAGGAGATATTGCCTGGCCACCACGTAGTCCGGATCTGACCCCAATGGACTTTTTCTTATGGGGTTATCTTAAGAGTAAAGTGTATGAAACCAACCCGCGGTCAATCGATGTCTTGAAAGAAAATATTCGACGAGAAATGGCAAGCATTACAGAAGTTACTTGCCGCGCAGTGATGGACAATTTTAGACGTCGCTTACAGGAGTGCCACGACCGTAACGGATTACATTTAGACGATGTAATTTTCAAAAAATAATTCCCATTTTATTAAGATTACTTCAAAATAAAAACCTTTTTCATATTGTAATTAGTTTTTTTTTATGATTTTTTTTACATTTCATGAGACTTATGGGCCACCTGTAATTAACCACAAAAGAATAAACGAACAATTTGGAGGTTCTGAGTACACAACACAGTTCAGTGCAGTTCACAATCACAGTAAACGTGGTTGTGAATTGTAAATAAACAACATCAAATGACTTGTCTGTCACTCATCAGTGAAACTGGCATTATTACTTTTTAATTTACAGCAAAGTACATTTTTAAACATGCTGTACGTCATCGTCTTACTAATTTAATTATTAAAATTGCTGAATAATTTACCAAGGCATACAAAAGTACACTAACTTGGATTTATTTATGTTATATTATTTATCTGTGAATTATTTATACTAGAATTTTCAATGTTACATTTATCGATAAAATATCAATAGTATGAGCGCAAATTAGAAAAAAAATACTGTCACTTAACTAGGAGTTCCATAGCTAAGTGTAACCCAGCTTGATGAAAATGAAATTAGGTAGGTGCCGATTTTAGGAGACCACCTATCCAAAGGGTCACTTACATAAGAGTTGTTTAGGAATCAGTTGGTGAAAACGGGCATAAGGCCCGTATTACTAAAGCGTTCTTAACTCTAAGACAATTCTCAAGAAAGTACTTAAGACGTTGTTTTAATTAATAGACCGTACTTAAGTACAGCTGTAGGTACGGTGTATCAAGTGAGTGCGAACGTATTAATAAACGAGACTAGTTACTCAAGTACGCTGTCATTGCTGTCAAACTGTTAACTTGAGACGCGGTTTCGTGGGTACAAGGTCAAACCTTGACTTGAGAACGGCTTGCTTGGGCATTGGGATACAGTACATTATTATTTGTGGTGTTTTTGGGTGTGTTACAATTATGTAAATTAAAATCTAAATATTTATGATTAAACAAACTCAGAATTTACACTACATACTCAACACAAAATAAAGTTATAAAAAATATGCTATATTGATACATGTTTGATACTTATTCTTTTTTTTTTTGGTAATCGCGATTGCAAAGACTTTGCACCATTCTGCCAGTGTCGAGTATTTGTAGAAATATTTTCGATTTTATTTAAATATATTATTTATTTATTTATATTAAACGAATTGCCTATTTGATTTATATTAATTGACTTGATTTGACACTTGACAGCAGAACTTTTTTTCGCTGCCCAAAAAACAATCCTCATTATATGATCCCTCCCTCCTACAATTCCTCGCCCTATCAACCTTAAATCTGTTCTGTGTTTTGTAAATACTCCTTTTACTGAAACTTTATGTACATACTGTGGTACTGGCCCTAAATTTGTCTGTTCTAGATTCAACAGACTTCCTCCTGTACACCGTGCCCTTGTTTATTCATAAAACCCACTCATAAGGCAGAGTTTTCGTCAACACAACACATTGGCGAATTAGTGATTCACTTCATTAGGAGCCACTTTAAAGAATAAGAAGAAGAAGAACTTTTTTCGAATGGCAATGATCCGCATTCCGTTTTACGTAGTTGTTAAAAAAATATGAACATTATTATGCTCGACAATAATAAATATTAATATATACGTAAAAATTAATGAAAATCAGTTTTTTCAATATAAAGAATATAGACAACTTTTTTTGGTATTTATATTATTAAATATTACATTTTTAAAAAGAAATATTGAAGGAATGTATAATCAATAAATCCGTTCTTTGTAGAAGTGTAAACGAAACGTTATTTAATTCCTTCTTTGTCGTGTAGATGACGCTTAAAAGTTAAGTAAGTGATCTCAATAACGTTATCAACTGAGACGGTCTTGAGATAATACTATGAATTAAAGACCGTCTTGAGAAGCTAATCGTTACTTGAGACTGTCTCAGCCAAGAAAGTTCTTGAGAACGAGTTTGAGAACGGTTTATTAATACGGGCCTTAGAGTCAATTCACAACAAAGCCGTGTACATAGCTTTCTTGTGTAGTGAATAAAGTTCAATTTTAAATCGCTATCTTATACCTAAATGCAGCGCCGCGTCGCGTCTCCTATAGTATATATACAAAAAAATCCGTCATCTTAAGTCGTTACAAATAAATAAAATTGAAGTGTCTGTTTGTAATATTAAAATAACAGCTTTTCACCAAATGCTTAAGGACTTACAATTAAAAAAACATTTTTTTTTCTCTGTCCGTTTGTGTGTATGTTGGTTCCGGGTAATATCTGAACCGGCTCGACAAATTTTGACAGGACTTTCACTGGCAGATTATTAGCTATCGGCCAGTGAAAGTCCCGTGAAAATTAGTCGATTAATTAAGGAGTAACTTTAGGCAACTTTTATCTTATGGGCCGTTTAAAAAATAGGGAAGTTCCGTTTCCATTAATAGTTCCACGCAAACCAAGTTGCCCACCAGCTAGTAAAATATACATTTGAAACTTATTACCAAATGTTTATAATATGAATTAATATATGCAAATTTCGACCACAGGGCGACGCGACTTCTAGTTACGTGCTATACTAATTACGTGCTAGCGCCATCTATGACCTTCGCACTGAACTAAACACCACATGGCGTTTGAAACCCAACACTAATTTAATGTGGTGGAAAATCGGAGAAGCCGTACCAACAGCTGGTGGCAAAAAGTGGTGCCAGGTGGTAGTGGTGATTTTGGGATATCTAGATTTATATATGGTTATACTCCTATTGTTCGGAATCCGTAAGTCCGGGGAAAATTCAGAGCACTGAAAATAGAACTCTGCGCTAATACAATAAAGCTGAAAATCGAACACACAAGTGTCGAGTCAAATGCCAATGTTTTTAAAGTCGATTAAACAGGGACCCCTCAGGTTATGACAGCAGCTGTTGCCAGTGGCAACAGTTCCTGGTCCTGTTCCTGGTCTTCCGTGGTCCCCTATGCCCATAGTAAGATAACTACATAAACAGAAGTTTTAAATAGGACAGTAGGTAAAACATCTCAAATCAGGTCATGGTGAAGAAATAAGTCGCCATGGTAATATACAGTCGCCGATGTACCTGGCGTATCACTTTTGGGCCTTATTGCCACAATAATAATTAATAATATAATCAAAATATGGTATACTGGGTCTGTCGGTGACCCTACAAGTTACAACAGATATTTCGTTAAAATTCTTTCAATGTTTTACATGTAACTTTTTTAAATCTGCACGACGTATTCATCTTATTAAGCCTTGAACCCTTTAATGACGTCCTATTCTTACCTTGAACGCTGGATACAGGCAGAAAATGAACACAATATTCAGTCTAGCCGCCGCCATATTTAATTTGAGGGTAGTGGCGAAAAGCCCGGGATAATTTATTAAAAGATGGCGAAGAAGTTTTGGGTGGATTTAAAAATGGAATTAAAAATTTGATTAAGTAGGTATGTAGGTAGCTGGTTTTACCAAGGTTTTACCTGTGTGAAAATTTTACTTTATTTTCTAAATTTGTAGGGTTCTGTAATAACTGCAAGGAACCTTTATAGTTTTTCTCTGTCTGTCCGGTCGGACATACCGTACATACATACACACAGGGAGGACTCCCTCGCTAACTCCCGGTAATTATAAATATAAGTAGATGAAATTTGGTAGTTTTTTTTTGCATTCGGATTTACTTATATATATATATATATACTTTATTTTTATAACATAATAAAATTACGGTATTTTCATATATGACGTCACACGCTAATAAGGTACTACGAAATGTATGACCATATGCACAAAATTTCCGATATCTCGTAAATTTGCGCGTTTATGTTGATACATACCATAGTGAATCTTTTTGTATTTGATGTAAGTAAACTAATTATGTAGGTTTTACACACTAATGTTGTAAAAAAATATTTCAACTTTTTTGTGACTTTGAAATGCATATAATTACATACAAAATCCTAATTCTTTTTACTTCTATCAAGTTCTAAAAACCTAATTATTACATAATTTATTTAAAAAAAATGTATTTTAGGGGTGACACACACGTATGAAGACGTGTGAAGTGAGGATGACACTTTTTTTTTTCATTTAATCTAAAACTCACCCCGGTTTTGCTAAATACTCGGCAGGGAAATTATTTTGAGCGGAATCGGACAATAACTTTTGAAATGTGATGTGAAAATGACCTGTTTCGCATCGTTAATGTCGGAACTTTCTTGGTTTGGTTATTTTTTTGTACATAATATTATATATTATTATTCTAATGACACTTTTTATTTTTGCAGGTAAATCCATTTCCTTTCCACGACGATGCACGATGTGGTAAGTTGCAACTCGCGGGTAAATATTACGCGGGGTGTCCATCCGCATAATATTTACTTGTCACCATGTGTGATGGATACAAAGAATTTGTATCCCTGGACCCTGAGACGGCATTGTATATAATATTATAAGCGAGGCATGTCGGGGCAAAAACTGTCCACACTTTAAAGGCACCACTTTTAGGATAGTTTGGGGCCATTTTGACATTTGAGGTATTATGATGAAATCAAGATGGCGTAACTTTTTTTATTGCATGAAGATTTTTTCTGTCAAATGTACGTCATAGCCTAAACTATCTTTAGTTTTGTAATTTTTGTCTGAGTCTATGCGGCCATTATTCAAGCAAAAAATTTTAAAAATACCCCTTACCTTGTTGATGGTACAAATCAGCGGCGCGGGGTTCCTACAACTCCGTTCCCACCGGCTTCGCTTACCACTTGCCTTTTGAATACCCTCATCCAAATTATGTAGGCTAGGGCGTCCCTAGAAAGGAGAACCAGCCTTAGCCCCTGGTACAAAATATGTTCCCAAATATCTCCCTTTTCTTATCACGAAACTGTATGATTAGTAGATTAGTCTTTGACCTCATAATGAACCTATATTTACGTATAACATAGTAACTATTTATTGATCTGTCTATTTCACCTGTATCCCGATTCTCGTAGTTGACTTACGAATACTGAAACGATAGTTAAATTAAGTGACACTCGAGTCACATGCTGTCCTTGTCATCTCGGAGCTAGCTAGCATTTGCTAGCAGAGACAACGATAGCCTGTGAATAAGGGGGGCCCCTCTTAATTTTGATTAGCGTCTCATACTTCAGTATTCGGCCGTTACAATTTCATTTTACTTTTATTGAAATATAAATGAATCGTTGTCAATCGTACACTTCGATTTTTTGGACTTTGGACCAATCGAAGCGGGTTTGACGTTCATGAGAATACCACTTTGCAGTTTTATCATATCGGGACTGGATCGTAACTGTATTGTTGAAGGATCTAATTAGCAGAATAGAGCTTCTGACTTCTGAGTGGATTTGATCATGGAGTAAGTAGGTACCTACAGGCTACACTGGGCCTTTAGTCAAGATGCATTCGATAATTTCGGCGGCGAAGTTCGAAATCAAAAATTTATGGGATTTGACATAAGTCATCGTTAAGTGACATGTAAACTAATGGCCCTGGTAGTCGGTAACTATAGTCTATTCGCTACAGTGACAGTGAAATGTCAAAAAAAAAAAAGGAGAACTTGCACTGGTTTTGAATGTAGATTATTCTACTCTAACTTACGTTAGAATCATATCAAAGGCAGTAAGCGAAGTCAGTACAGTTTTCTGCAACTTTAGCGCCTTGTACTTAAAAGTTTGGCCCACGGCACATACTAGCGTGGATGCATACGTTCATTGTACACACTAACACTACAACTTGATATACATTTCATCAGCAAGAACATAAGGGTAGTCTGGCGGGCCTGGGATCTCAGTCCACCGGGGACATTAAGAAAGCCGTTGTACCTGTACGACGTACGTTTATTATTTCATTACGTTTTACACGAGCAGATTATGAATATTTTAAAACTGCTTGACATCAATTTCCCCTACTATACAACAATAAAGACTCGAGCTTCCTACATTGTCTTCATGTACTTACGACCTGTGCTAATTCTTACTAAACAGTTCCGGAGATTATCCGCCTACATACACACACACATTCTACTGTACGTAGTAGAGTGGGAGTAGAATGTGGACTGGCTACTGAGTACTGACTGGGGTAAGTATATTAGAATTAAAAAGCCTCCGTGGCCCAGTGGTTTTAGAGCTTGGCCCTCGACTCGGAGCTCGTGGGTCCGATTCGCGCGTTTCATCTTGGAAACAACAAAAAATGTTGTTTCCAAGATTGGTTTGGACAATGCAGGCTGATCAAGTCTCTTCTCAGACAATCAGGTGGATTGTCTGACAAGAGAGGTGATCCATGCGTCGGAACTCGGAGGGGTATGCAAAAAGTCGGTCCTGCGCCTGATCTCTCGCCAGTCGTGTCGGTCATCTCTTATGTACTGCGCACACACCTGCGTACTATAAAATAACTCCTGCGTAGTTGGCCTGGTTTCAATGAAACCGGCCACCGTCACCGAAACTGGTGTAGGGAGCTATGCCATATATTAAAATTGTTAGTTTAACGAGAAATAAATTGACAGTGTTTTTAACATCCGCGATCTTGTTACAGGGGCGACACTCTATAAATGACAGCGCGAATGCCGGTCATGTTGACGTAAGCCTAAGGTTGACACCGAAATAATTTTAAACGTCGCGCCAGACAAATCTATTATAAATATTATTAAATTATATTGTCAATTATGTGAAAGCACGAAATGCGGCCATTCCCGTGAACGAAAGTCCTGGCTGAAAAAAACGCCCCGCTCGCCGCGCGCAGCCCCGAATACGTCTAGTGACGCACACATAGCTGCGAGCTGTCAATCGTGTAAGTGTAATGACGGTTCTTTACGTAAGTAATATTACTTACGTAAAGAACCGTCATTACTCATTACACTTACAACGAATATACACATACATAAGAGCGAGTCGGACTTGCCCATCGAGGGTTACGCACCGTAGGAACATCATAAATATGTAGTTCAGAAAAAAGTCAAGCCCCTGTCAAGTGTCAATATTAAACTTGTTAAAGTAAATCTGTACTACGTCTGCTAGAGCAAACAGACCTTGTTAGATTATGTCAATAAAAACAACCGGTCATAGATTATGTTGCGTACAGAGTACAGACGCGACATTCTGTTTATTAAAAGGAAGTTTTATTTTTTAAATTATTTTAGGTTAGGTTAGTTTACTTATGTTTTTTAAGGCTAATTTTGTACCCGCTTGAATTAATAAAAAATAAAAAAATTAATTGAAATTTAATGTTAATAATGAGTTTTACATGACATTCATTATATTAATAACCCTTTAATAAAGGTACATTTATGTAACTTTTTCATAATTTAAGGCTACTTTTGTACTCCTAAATATGTACTGCAGGATAATGAAAGAAAAGATAAAAAAATAAAACAGGTAAGCACTTAGGCTGGGACTATATTGTCCGGAATCCGTAAGGCCGGGAAAAAAACAGAGGACTCATTATTTTTAAACAAAAAATTAAAACCGACTTCCAAAGTGAAAATGCAAAACAAAAAAGTAGGAAATAAAACTTATTTTCTAAATAATTCCCCTTTTAAATTCGGATAAACTTTTAACTATTTATCTACTTAATCTTCTTAATTTTGAAGTTGGTACTAGACTAAACAATATCCTATAATATTTTATAGAAGTCACGTTCAAATTTGCTGGTATCGACTTCAAAATTAGGAAGATTGAGTAGAGTTGTTATCTATGTTATTATAAACACATTGATATCGGTGCACAAAACTCTTGATGAGTAGTGACTCTATGTCATCATAATAATATTATGTTGGTGTTTCTTGTGAAGATGATGGTGATGATGATGATTACTGTAAGTGGTATGATGGCATGTGCTTGCAGTTTTTTAAACAACGCCGTAATATCTAAACATATTGTATCTATAAAGACGTACTTTTAGATCCAGGATCCACCTTGGTACACTTTTTGGTAGCATATGCTTGGAATACTTCTGAACAGTCGAAATAGATTCCCATACGGCAAAGTAATGACTAATGTTCAAAGATATCCGTGTCGTTGTGAAATACTATGAGAAATATATTATTTTATATAGTATAATATTTTGTCATATTGTGATGATGGTGGTAATGATGATGATTAGCGTAAATAGCCGATATCCCGAAAAAACATGTATCTATAAGGAGTCAGGAGTTCTGTTCAGTGCTTTTGGATCCAGGGTATATCTTGATGCAAAATCCTACTTTTTAGTAGCATATAGTAGTCGAGTCGTAGTAGAGATAGTAGTCCAAGCGATTACTTCAGAAAAATCGAAATCACCATAATGTCTCCTTATAAATTTCGAGGAGTTCGATCGATTCCTCATGGATCCCATCATCAGGTTACCACTTTGGTGAAAACAGGACCAACTTGGGTATAAACCCTTTACATCAAAAAAAAAACAAATTTGAAAATCGGTCCTCAGACGGAGGAATTATCGTTGAACATACAAAAAAATATATACAGCATAACTGACTTCTTTTTTGTTTGAAGTCGGTTAAAAGTAGAACTCTGCGCTAATACAATAAATCTGAAAATCGAGCACACAAGTGTCTAGTCAAATGTCAATGTGGATACTTAAAACTCTAGCGCAGAGCTCTGTTTTCAGTACTCTGAATTTTCCCCTACCTTACAGATTCCGGACAATATAGTCCCAGCCTTCGCATACGTTCGGCTACGTTGTGTTTTCTAGTGGTCGCGAAGAAGTCGCGAACAACGTATTTACAATTCAGTTTTATTCTATCAAGGTACGAGGCCTTAGTGTACGGTAAAGTATATAACAAATCCGCGGGTAAAAGCCAGCTATTAAGCTTAGCAAAACAAATTTTGCACTTCATAACGTATTAAAACCCATCCGCAATGCAGCGAAGGCTCCTGTCATCGGTCGTAGTTCTATTAGGGTCATGCAAATAAGTTGTAATCGCGTTGCATTGAGGACGGTGGTTGGAGGTTGGGAGAATTATATACTAAGTAATCCTACTACTATTATAAATGTGAAAGTTTGTGAGGATGCATGGATGGTTGGATGATTGTTACTCTTTCACGCAAAAACTACTGAACCGACTTTGATGAAATTTGGTATGGTAGTAGTTTAGGCTCTAGATTAAAACATAGGCTACTTTTTATCCTGAAAAAATTAAGTGTTCTTATGGGACACTGTATTGCCGCGGTCAAAACGCTGGCTTACTACGATATAAACTAGTAGCTGTTGCCCGCGTAAATACAGTAACCCAAAGGAACACTGTACTTTTTCGGGATAAAAGATCCAGAGCCTAAACAACTACCACACCAAATTTCATCGAAATCCCTTCAGTAGTTTTTGCTTGAAAGAGTAACAAACATACATCCATCTATACTCACAAATTTTCACCTTTATAATATTAGTAGGATGATGGAGAGTAGAGTATTTTGCGTCCATTCAATTATTGTTTCATACATAATACATTTAGCTCGGTAGAGAATATGAAAATTATGACAGACTTGTCAATTGTTCCTGCTTGGATCCCTAACTATGCATGGTTGTTACACCTGGCTTGCTTCCTTATTTACCAGTAGGAATAATTATATTGTATGTATTATATACTAGCTGTTGCCCGCGGCTCTGCCCGCGTAAATACAGGATCCCACGGGAACACTGTTCTTTTTCGGGATGAAATGTAGGTTATGTTTTAATCCAGAGCCTAAACTACTACCATATCAAATTTCATCGAAATCCGTTTAGTAGTTTTTGCGCGCATCCTCACAAATTTATAATAGTAGTAGGATTTACTTGCTAATATCACAAACAAGAATTTGCTGTTCCTGATTATCATGAAATATAGTCTCATAAATGGCGAAGTAAATCACTTCTCTGAATCATCTCGTTCACTCGTCAACATAGCTTCCGTGATCCGTCGCTGACTCATAACCCAATTAATACGTGACCGATTTTAATCGTGGTCTCCGAACGTGATTCTCGTGACTTAAGAACTTTTCCGATTCAGAGAAATGCTCTTTACAGGCTGTTATTTGTGTAAAGAAACAGTTGGGTTCATCTTTTCCTATCACAATAAAAGAAAGCTATACATATATTTTTTTTGTATACCAACGTTATAACTTATTTCAACTTTTTAATTAATTATATTTTTAACTAGCTGGTGCCTAACTTCGTTTGCGTAGAACTAACGGAAACGGAAACTTTTTAACGGAACCCGAAGATAAAAGTAGCCTAAGTTACACCTTATTATATCCTGAGCCAGTGAAAGTCCCGCACAAAATCAGTCCAGTCGTTTCAGAGATTAGCCGGAACAAACAAGACAGACAGACAGATGGGCAGCCAAAAAAAAATTTTAAAATATTTTTATTGGAGGTACCGTATATACTTTCATATTATGCGTTTAGTGAAAAGTTGTTTATTTAAAATTACAAACGGACACTTCCGACTGAACTAAACATTCTATGTAATAATAGCTAAACCAACTTCCTGTCTCTCTGAGACAGCAGACTCGTAAGCATTTAACCTCACTATCTACTCTCTACACATTAACTAAACAGTGACAGTGGTACATAAACAAATCTCGCCGTCTCTTTCTAATCGTAAACAAATCGTTCCGTCCCGCTCGCTTCCGCTGCGTGATTACAATTTCCTCCGCAGTGGACAGAGGATCTCGCGCGCGCGCACTCGTATAGATGATTGATCTATAGATCTTGTAGATCCATTGTGTTCAGTGGTAGTGATAAGGTGTAGCGTTGTGTTTGTATCGTGTTATTGTTTATAGGATGTTATAATTATTATGAATTGCGTTAGGAAAATTTGTGGTATTCGACAACGATCGATTGTGGTATAAACTATAATACGTATTGTTAATGAAAACTTTAAATACTTGTTTCTGCACCACCAGAGGGATTTTAACAAATGCGGAATGACATATCACGGCCTCACAAAAAACCGACGTAAAATAACGCGCACCGCGCACCGTGGACACCCCGCAATAACTGAGTTGCCGGTACGCAACTCAGTTATTGCGGGGTGTCCACGTGTGGTGGGGATCGCCTACCATCAGGCGATCCGTCCGCTCGTTTTCCGGTCTTGTTTCATACAATTACATCGGCGTTCACTCATGATAATTTAATATATGTATTATTATAACGGTTCGCCATGGGAAGGAAATACATCAGTCGATACGATTGCCCGTTTGTTCTAGCACAGGATTGTAATTTCTCTGGTATTGCCTAGACAATAGACAACGGTGTATATGGGCGGCGATCGCCTAGCATCAAGTGATCAATCCGCTCGTTTTCCGGTCCTGTTTCACACAGCTCTAGTTACTGTTATCCGAGTACAATTACATCGGCGTTTCGCTCAGTCAGGATATAACGGTTCGCCATGGGAAAGTGGCTGAGATGCATAAAAATCGGTTCAATTATTTATAATATCTATGTGTACTCTGTTTAGAATTCATTTACATCTGAACAAAATTCGACAAAATTTTTACCCTACGCAGGAGTTATTTTATAGTGCCTAAGTGTGTGCACAATATACAAGAGCACTCTCTCTTCCTTTACGCTCGTAAGTCGTACGGGACGGATGACCGACACGACTGCCAAGAGATCAGGCGCAGGACCGACTTTTGTACATACCCATGAATGAAATGAAATGAATCCATCCGACGCATGGATCGTCTTTATTGCCAGACAATCAGGTGATCAGCCAATCCATACCTATGAAACAATCCTAACCAGACTTGCACATTACACACCAGATTACACCATTTTTTGTTGCACCAACGTGGGGATCGAACCACGACCTCCGGAGTCGAGAGCCAAGCAAGGACCATGGAGGCGTTAAATTAATGCGCCATTGGCCATTCTATTTCATTATGGACTGATATCCCAGACCCGCCAGACTATCTTTATATTTTTACTGATAAAATGTATATCATATTGTAGTACTAGCTTTTACCCGCGGCTCCGCCTGCGCAAGTTTATGAGGATGAATGGATTGATGTTTGTTACTCTTTCACGCAAAAACTACTGAACGGTTTTTGATTAAATTTGGTATGGTGGTATTTTATAGTAGTTTAGGCTTTGTATTAAAACATAGGCTACTTTTTGTCCCGAAGAAGTACATTATTACCGTGGGATACCCGATACTTATATTATACCCGATATTTACGCGCGCGGAAGCGCGGGGTAAAAGCTAGCAATATTATATATCAAAATATTAGTGTCCCAATTGTACGATTTGTTTAGCTTATCACTATATGTATGTAACATGTATGTCGCGTTATCATATTTACTTGCCTACTTCACTGCCCACAGTAACCAAATTATCAAAGCTCTATAATTGTAATAGCACAGAGTTCTATTTTCAGTGCTCTGAATATGCCCCCGGCCTTACGGATTCCGGATCATATAGTCCCAGCCTTAGCGTCAGTTCACATACCGAAACGAGACGATACGCGGCGCGGCGTTGCAATTTTATATATATATATATTCAAAATTGAACTTTATTCAATACACAAGAAGAATACACGTTTAATTGCAAGAGTTCTTATGTCAAACTGCACCGCTCTGCATAGCGCGGCGCGTGCGCCGCTCCTGCAATGAAACGTGTATCTCCTTGTGTACTGATAAAAAAATTCATCCCCACTTCAAATGTATGGAAAAATTCGCCCCTAAAATATTACAATTGTTAGTATTTGATGATGCCGAAAACGAAATCTATACATAATCTATAACTATATCAAATTTCATGAATTCAAATTCGTTATTACAGAAGCTAGAAAGGCGGACAGACGGGCAGTCAGACAGACGGACGGAGAGAGTGAAACTATTATTTATAATCTTGGGTCGACGTCAGTTTTCTCGTAATCAGTTAATTGGAACTGTCGTTAAAGCGTAATTAACTGGATTTTAGTACTAAGGGGGCGTCCATAAATTACGTGAGGTTAGCCTTAGACAACATGTTAATAAATAATCTAAAACCCATTTTCGTATATCTTAAAAATAACGAACATATAAACAATTTAAATTTACAATAACAAAGGGAGCGATAAATCGGCCTGTGACGTCACGAGTTTCTTCACGTCATACATTTGTTATTAAAAATCCTCAAAAACGTTTCGCGCAATTTACGGACGCCCTTTTACCATGTAGACTTAGGCACTAACTACGAGTTAGGTGATGATACTCTGAGTTAAATGCGTATAATCTGTGTTCATTTACATTCCGCATACGTTTATTTTCTAGGTAATAACACCGGTCCGGAATCCGGCGGGTGCGGTAAAATTCCGAGCACTGTAAATAGAACAATGAGGTAATACAATAGAGTTTAAAATCGTAGTGTCGAGCTGTCACATATGACATTGACATATGAATCGACAATTGTGTGTTCGATTTTTCAGCTCTATTGTATTAGCGCAAAGTTCTATTTACAGTGCTCAGTATTATTTTCAGTGCTCTGAATTTTCCCGGGCCCGTTGGATTCCGGATCATGTAGTCCCAGCCTCACCATCAGGCTACTCGTTTCGCGACCGTAATCGCTCACCATCAGGCGATCAGCCGACTCGTTTGTCGGTCTCGTAAAAAGTCACTCAGTCAAAATTGGACAACCTTCTTCATGTTTGTAAACTCGTATCATTGACATGCATACATATATGCCATTGGACATATATGTTGTAAATATTAGTATGTTGACCGCGTCATACAATTACATAGCGCTATTATAGGCCGGGGGTTGGTGACGAGAATGTGCGATTGGTTTGTTTTTTATTAATAAATCATCCTTCTACTATTATAAAGTTTTTGAGGATGGATGGATGGATACTCTTACACGCAAAGCTACTGAACGGATTTTGATGAAATTTGGTATGGTATGGTAGTAGTTTAAGCTCTGGATTAATATTTAACACATAGGCTACATTTTATACCGAAAAAGTACAGCGATCCCGTGGGATACTGTTTTTACGCGGGCGGAGCCGCGGGCAAAAGCTAGTAATACAAAATAATACGTGTAGCGAAAACTTCGTACTCCATTTTACAAAAAAATATGCTAAAGGAGGAGAAGGAAATTTGTCAAATTTGGCACAGTTTAAGTGTATATGGAATAGGAGAGAGGTGAATTAATATTTTTTTTATAATAATGCTTTAATAAATATATTAAAATCATAAAAATAACGTTATCCTACATCAATTTCATTATTCACACTACCATGCGTTTGATACAATTTTGTCACACGTTGACGTTTGTCAATATGCCTTTTACATTCAATAGACAACATTTGTTTTTTTTATTTCGTATCTAAGAGGCAAGAGATCAATAAAACCTTATAAAGTTGCAACTTAAAAATTAAATGAATTATGGTCGAATTTCGTTAACTAACGACCACGCACTGGTTACATCATATACTTTAAACGAGATAATCTTGTATATAATATATAATCGTTATCTCGAAACTGGCTGCGAGTATTTACACGAAATTTAGTATGCAGATAGTTTCGGGGGAGAAAAATCGATCTAACTAGGTTTTATCGTTGTAAAATTGCGCATTGTTACGTAATATATGTTTTCAGTTTGGTTAATTTTTGTGTTGTTTGGAAATTCGGAATATGGTGGATTCGAACCCCGGTAAAATATTTTGGTGATTCTTTTTTTTTATCTAATAGAGCTCCGAGCAAAGCTCGGTTACCCAGGTACTAATATTTATTGTGTAACACCCTCCGTGCTACCTACAATTGCAACAAATAAATTGAATATAACAAGGCGTGACTTATCGGCGAATTTTTTTTACAAATTTAATAATTTCAATCATTTATTATTGCATCAATCTAGTGCCAATATAACAATAATTATAATTACGAGTAATTTTAGTCAGGTTAAAGTTTCCTTTTTTAGACGTGCCTAATCTACCACTAACAAAACTACAAAAACGTAACCCTCACACATTTACCGCTTTCATTTTGATTTAATTTACGCACACAAACAAATAGCAATGACAACGAAACACTCACGCTACGTCAGTGTGCGCTTGCATTGCGATCGGTCGCGCCGCGCCGTTTTTTAGCCCCACCCACCGCGGTTACTTTTTCGTGGAACCATTTTTTTGGCTCAGTTACCTTCTGTAGTATTGTTTGTTACTCTTTCACGCAAAAACGACTAAAACTGATTTTGCTGAAATTTGGTATGGTTGTAGTTTAATCTGTGCTACCCCCCGGACTATGGAGTCAATTTGTGTCAATCGGTGATACGCACTCGGAATAATTAATTGCAATAACATTTGACTAGCGTCTGATTGATGATGATGTAATGTGATCACCCAGTCACCCGTCATCATCAGTGACGCACTTGCAACTCCTCTGGAGTTGCGGGTGTCCAGGACCATCAGGCTATCCGGTCGCTTGTATACCGGCGCTATAAAAAGATGATATTGATCGCGAAAAATTCAGTGCATTCAAAATAAAACTCTGCACTAATACGATAAGAGTTTAGAATCGATCACACTAGTGTCGAGTTGTCAGATTTGACATTGACATTTGACTTGACACTCGTGTGTTCGATTTTCAGCTCTATTGTATTAGGGCAGAGTTCTAATTTTACTGCTCTGAATTTTCCCCGGGTGGCCTTATGAATTCCGGACTATATGTCCAACCATAGGCTATATTTTCCTGTCAGGCTATATCAATCCTACTACTATTATAAATGTGAAAGTTAGTGAGGATGGAAGTATGAATGGATGTATATTTGTTACTCTTTCACGCAAAAACTACGGAACGAATTTCAATTAAATTTGGTATGGTAGTATTTTAGACTCTGGATTAAAACAAACGCTACTTTTTATCCCGAAATACCTGCAGTATTCCCGTGGGATAATGTATTTACGCGGGCGGAGCCGCGGGCATCAGTTAGTATTTTCATAGTTATGATTGTGCTATAGCTAGCTTCTTCCCGCGGGCTCTACCCGCGTAAATATAGTATCGCCTATTCCACGGGAATACTGCAAGTATTTCGCGACGAAAAGTAGCCTATGTTTTAATTCAGAGCCAAAACTACTACCATAACAAATTTCATCGAAACCCGTTCAGTAGTTTTTGCGTGAAAGAGTAACAAACATCCATATATCCATCGATCCATCCTCACAAACTTTCACATTTATAATACTACCAGCAGGATTTATATATATCTTGTTACACAAATACAAGCTACAAAAGGAACATTGATTGAATGCAGTAAACATAGATGATATCGCATAAGATACCCAATAGGCGTGTTACCAAAAAAAAATTTTTTTTCGTCTATTCGGATTTAGACAACATGTTAATAAACAATCTGGAACCCATTTTCGTATATCTCAAAAAATGACGAAGATACGAACAATTTAAATTTGCAATATGAAAGAGAGCTATATATCGGTCTGTGATGTCACTAGTTGCACCCGCCATACATCTGTCATTACAAAATGTATGACGGTTGCAACTTGTGACGTAACAAATCGTTTTGCGAGAAGGAGATGGGCAATATTTTTTATTTGCTTATTAGTTTTAATCGCGTCAATCTAAATACCTTTTTGTTTTAGATTTATGTATCTTTATTATTCAACAGTTTTAAAATTTAATTTATAAAAATCTGATATTCCACACACTGGGCAACATCCCTATAACGTATTCGAGTGCAGCTGTACGGTTGCGGTCAACCGTGCCCTTGCCGTCTGCGGTCGACTCGTATAACGGTAAGGCGAAGGTTGTCGTTTAGGGATTGCAATCTCGCAGCATTTTATTTCCCGCGGGATCGATCAGCGGGATTGTTAAATCCCGCGTATGGAGATGTGGGATCCGGCAGAAATGAAATTGACGCGGGATCACGCTGGACTGCTGATTTCCTTTTTGCGGGATTGCAAACCCTAGTTGTCATGTTCACACTCGTACTGGGAGACGTAATATGTGGATGACCCCTGTTCAAAAATATTAACGGTACAGTGTACCAAAATGTTGACAAAATTTTACAATTTTCGGGCGTAACTTGTTCACCTAGTTACAGGAAAGTGTTATTAAATTAAAATATATCATCGTTGAGTTCAAATAGCTGTCAAATTTCCATTAAAGATGACGCTAAAAGACATTCTACCGCTCCCACGCGCCTCAAAGTTGGCCAAATAAAAATTCAGATATGGCAATCGCCAAAAATATTATATCCCGAGTAGGTAAAACAAGTAATGTTAATAAACATTTACAACATAATTATACCTATATTATGTACATACGTTTGTTGTTTAATCGGCGCCATTAAACAACAAACGTATCTTTCGCTAAATTGTAGACTTTGACGCTGAAATACTTTATTACGTTCTGCTCATCTTTATGTAGTTTGTGCACTAACTTCAAAAAGTGCTGAATCTATTTGGCTGAAAAACAGATAGTATCATATAATATCGCTTTCACACCACGCCAAGTGGTAAGTTCTCGAATAACTTGTGTTACGGGGACCATACAACGGATATAATATATTTAATACTTTTATACTACTATCTAATACACATCCACGACCCAGGTACACAGAAATTTGTTCCTCGGCGGGATTCGAACTCGCCACCACCGGCTTTAGCGCCAACGCGCTAACCACTGAGCCACAGAGGTCGTCAAATATATATCTTGATCTAATATTGGGTTTGAATACTATTTACTATACAAATAAAGACTTTTTTCTGTGCTTAGGATGGTAGGCACCGTCTAGATGACATAAAACCTTTTTTCCCCAGTTCGAAGGACCGTCCGCCATCTTGTCGCGATTGGTCACGGCGCGCGGAATGTCACGTGCGTCCAGACTCCGGCGTGACGGATAGGGCAGACTTTTTACCGACATTCTTGTCTATGGGTTTAGGCTTAGATCGAGATTTTTCCATAGACGTATATTATTATAGACGAGGCGTGTCGAGGCAAAAACTGCCCGCACTTTAATGGCCCCGCTTTTGGGGTTTTGGGGCCATTTTGACATTTAGGTATGGTGAAATCAAGATGGCGTAACTTTTGCTTGAATGAAGATTTGTTCTGTAAAATGTAAATGTACGTCATACTTCATAACTCATTGGCATAGCCCATCCTTAGTATTGAAATCATTGGAGTGTGTGTAGTGTACAGATTTGTTATTTGAAGCATAGGGTCAGCTCACACGGAGACGCGCGGCTGCACGCACGTTTCAATAGAGCTACTAACAAAATGTAACTTTACTAGCTTTTGTCCGCCCGCGTAAATACACCAGCCCAGGGGAACTCTATACTTTTTCGGGATAAAAAGTATAGCCTATGGCTATGTGTTAATACATAATTGACACGCAACCACAAAAAAAAAACGCCCGTGGGAACGTAGCCCAAGGGGTCCTGTGTAAAAAGTATCTTTGGCCTGACTGTAGTGTACATTACAAGAAATAAGTATAGTATTATGTATGTCAGTCTGTCTGTAAAGTATTTATAATATGGGCGTATGCGGCCTGAAATAATAATAATAATATATATGCATGCTTTAAACTTATAAACGGTATTTAGGTAAACTAATTTGATTTTTACGCCTCGTCCGCGTAAGCTTAGGTTAGGACCATATGCACCGGAATCCGGAAGGCCGTAGAAAATCCTGAGCATTGAAAATAGAACTTTGCGATAATACAGTAGAGTTGAATATCAAAGTGTTAGGTGTCGAGCTGTCATATATATGACATTGAAATTCGACTCGACACTCGTGTGTTCGATTTTCAACCTTAGTGTATTAGCACAGAGTTCCATTTTCAGTGCTCTGAATTTTCACCGGCGTTCCGGATTCCGGAGCATATAGTCCCAGCCTTATCGCGCCTTGTGACATTTCCTGCTGACTGTATTGCCCCTGATGATTATATACATTGTGGGTCAGATGACTGATTTTTTTTACTCCTAAATATGAGTAACTTCTCAGAAGAAACAGTATATCAAAGGGAATATTTTGAAAGGTAATAGCGATTTGTTTACAAAATTTCGTAGGTCTCGTGAAAACGCTCCATACTAAAGTCGTACCTAGCTGTGACGTCACGCCTAGGTTAAAGTGTATGAAGTGTAAGGCCGCAGGAACATGTTTGTTAATATCTCCGATATTTGTGCGTTTCAGTTCATACTTACCGTAATGAATGTTTTTGTATATTTGAATGATTTAAGTAAACTAATGATGTATGTAGGTTTTGTTTGCTAATTTAGCAAAAAAAAATTAACCTTTTTATCTACTTTTTACATGTCTCTAATTACTAAGGTACCCTTATAATATATATATTTTTTTTTACATTTATCAAGCTGTAATTACCTCAATATTTCTGAATACATCAATTCAACTGAATATTTTACATGTAGTCATCGTCCCCATTGTCGATACAATGAAAACCGATTATAACGACACTGAAGGGAGACCAATAAATGGAAGTCGCAATAGTATGTAGATAGTCGTTGAAACCGATGTTAAAATGTTAATACTTTATCACTAAATGTTGGCTGCCACTTCGTGAGCGCAAAAGGAAATCTCGAAGGAACCGTACATTTTGCCGCAGTAAAAAGTAGCCTGTGTCCTTCGCCGTGGTCTATTCCATATCTGTGCCGAATTTCATCCAAATCGGTCCAGTAGTTACTAGTTACTACGTACATAACAAACCTTTCCTCTTTATTTGTATACATACAAAATGACGGACCTTTGTCACTTCGTCGTAATGTCCAGTTGCTCCATATAAGTGATATTACAGTTGGAAAAAGTTTTTGTTGTGTGCTACTAGTTAAGGATTGTCAACGGGATATGGAGTGGAACATAGAATTTACCTCTAAACATAATATTATTATGATACTAGGTTGAAAGCCTGTAATACCTTTCACTGAAAGGTAAAAGGAATGGCGAAAAATCGCACATATCTCTTGAAAAATGACCAAGACATCAAACTTCAAAGGCCAAACGTTTTTATTCTACGCGGTCGCGGGTCGCGATCTCGCGTCAAATAGATCGGAAGTCTACCCTAAGCAGTTACGAAATATTTTCAAATTTCAAATAATTTATCGCAAGAATGTGGTGTACTTGAGAGCTTACAAAATTACAATATTTAAAAGATCCTACATTCTGCCATGCAGAATGGCGTGGTGCAATGCAGGTGTGTAAACTCATAATCAATCGCTCTAAGCCAAAAATATTAAATTAAATCAAATAGACATACAGTTATTTTCGGGAATCTCAATAACTCGTAACAAATGAAATAATACGTAATTCAAATTAAATTAAAAAATAATTAGAAAAAAAAAAAAACAGCAATATGCAATTCAATAAAAAACAAAGAATAAAACTTGACAAGTGTCAACTGGGGAGTTCAATGGGTGACGTTGTGGATTTTGTATGGCTTCATAAATTTGTGTTATTTCAGTTCTTAATGTGTAATATTGATAGAATATTAACCATTAAATATTCGTTAACGTGCAAAAGTGTGGGCAAGTGGTACAACTTCTAAAAACGTGCTATTTTGAGTTTCCCTCCAAAACTCCCTAGGAACTTTCAGTAAAACTTCTACCACTTTACTGAATCGACTGACTTGACTCATGGACTGCACTGACTATCTATTTGGACTTTGACTAGACTTTAGACTTGACGATATAGGCATACGGTGTTGAAAATTGAAACGAAAGCTCTATTTCCCGCCTTTTTAACTTGACACTGGCAAATGTTGGTTATAAGCCGATGCCATATATAAATTTAAAAAAAAAGTATCAACTGTCATTTATATATTATGTATTTGCGCGGGCGGAGCCGCGGGCAGCGGCTAGTTATAAATACTTTAAATATTTCTTTCTGATGACTATGTCGTATTGTATGCAGGAGGAAGTACACACTGCACAATATGAGTCAATATGTTTTTGTCGCCGTTCGCTAGCCGCTAGATTAACCGGACTTCCAATAAATAATATTCGCTGAAACGGTGTGACTTTGTTGCTCGAGCTAGCGGGAGCGGAAGCGATTGTGGTATTGCGTTATTTTTATATAAAAAATTTTTAGTGACGTGGCGAAGTAGCGCGATAACCGATGTACGAAATGATTCGATATTTTTAGGTACTCCGGTACGCAAAGGGTATAACCTAACCTAACCAAGAGCATGTCAGGACATGTCTAAGGAGGGTTCCGTAACTATATTTTTCTAAAGAGTTTTTATCATGATCTATCAGAATGGAACCTTACAAGTTTCTATCGCCAATAGTTTAGAAATGCCGTTGTGTTTTTTTTTTTATACTCCAATAACAGGGGAGTGACCAACTTACAAACCAATTTGGAGGCCGATTACTCGAAAATGGTCGACTTTGTAAATAAGTCATGTATAAAACCTTGCCTTTATTTTAAAATACCTATTCAGCGATACCCCACACGATGGGGTAGAATTAAAAAATATTTTTCATCCCCACTTCACATGTATGGAGAGCCACCCCTAAAATATAAAATTATTATAATTTTATGATGCCAAAACCGAGATCTATACACAATCTATAACTATACCATTTTTTTTTTTTTTCAATTTTTATACCATTTCATTACCAATTTCATCAATTTATATTCATAATTACAGAAGCTAGAAGCGCGGACAGACAGACGGACGGACAGAGCGAAACGGGTTCCTTATGTATTACGGAACCCTAAAAACGGGACCCTATTTCATGAATCGTGATAGCTAGACCAACCAAGATCGGGATGGTTGGCGCTCATTGAGGGACGGCCTACGTCCAGCAGTGGACGGCGATACGCTGATGATGATGACAAGGAATCACGCCGGTCGCCCTTGTGAAACAATCCGCTACCAGAAATCTTCATCAGGTAGTTTACTAGGAACGTCCTACTTTTAAACAAAGTAACTATTCATAATTTCAAACAATGAAAGCCCAACTTTAAACTTAAACAATACAGAAAATACTTGTGATTTATGAAGAACTATTGTTTATATTTATATAATATATGAAGATTATATTTACACTTCTTTGAACAACGCTTACGGCATTAAAAATATGAAAGTATACAGTTAGTTATACTTAAAAACAGGCCAAGTGCGAGTCGGACTCCGTTTTTAACCCCATAAAACAGAGAAGTCTAAAATTTTAATCGTTAAAATAGTAGAATGTATTTTTTAATGCTACACCATATAATAATAAAAAAAAAATGACGAATAAATTAAAAAAATATCTAGGAGTTGGTCACCCGTATCATTTAGGGGTTAACAAAATAGATTACGACCGATTCTCATACCTACCGAATATGCAAAAAAATTTCATAATAATCTGTCAACCCGTTTGGGAGGAGTGTGTCCCCGAACAGTGTGTTACGAGACTTTTGTATATTACACTTTTTTAATATATTTTTTTCATACAAACCTTCTCCTGACAATAACGAACGCACAAAAGAAAGATTTACCCAATTTGGTGCAGTCGTTTGGAAGTTATGCGCGTACAAACATTTCGGTAATTAATTTTTTTTTTATATAAGTATATATAGATAATATTATGACATTTTCCTGGCAATATGCGATAGGCTTTAGTCACATACAATGTTTTTTCACTAACCCGATGCGGTGTGCTGGATGTACCTCTATAGTCTCTAATGTGTGTCGTGCGAAGATGAGGGAATATCAGGTGGTGACTGGCGTGGAATTCCTATAACTCCATTCCTATTTCCTTCAATTACTAATTACCATTTGAAGACCCTCATCCAAATATAGGCTGAGGCTTCCCTACGATGGAGAACCAGCCCTCGCCGCTGGTGCTGAGTACGGGTTTTTGTCACTGCTTGCCGTGAAGAAGCTACAACGCCCCTAGTGACGAACAATCGTAACTAATTCGATGAGATATAAATTTTAGTTAACTTCTTCAACGAGCACCTAGTGACAAAACCCGCATTCAGCCATAGACGTATATATTATTATAGACGAGGCATGTTGAGGCAAAAGGTGTCTCCAGTTAAATGGCCCCACTTTTGATGTTTTTGGGGCCATTTCGACATTTGATGTATGGTGAAAACCAAGACGGCGTAACTTCTTATTGTTTGAAGTTTTGTTCTGTCAAATGTACGTCATAGCCTATCTTGAGTTTTGAAATTTTTGCATTCAGCACGCCATGGAGAATAGAGGTAAGGAGTACCATCTCTCTAAGGCAGAGAAGCTAAAAAGTGTCCGAAAAAAGTAATTAAATAATAGTTCCAAAACTGGCCATAATGGCGCTAGAGTGGCAAGGGTGTGTGCTATGAAGTTAGCAATAAGAGATGAAGTGAGTTGACTTTAGTTATTTAAAATTTTTGACGACTTTAGTAGATTAAATAAATAAATGAAAGTAGTTAATTCAGTATATCATGAAAATTCTAATTACTCGTATAGTCGAATTATTTTTATATATATAAAACCGAAGAAGATGCTAAGATTTAATTATACGTTTAAATTTTGCCGCCTTACTCCCGTCTGCGTCTGTAGCGCCCCCTATTTAACGCTATTTTACGGACACTTTTCATGTATGGAGATGTTACTCCTTAATTATATTCTCCATGCAGCACGCTGCACGCGCTGACTAATGAATTTCTAAAGTAACCGCATGGCCGCATAACGCCTCCAAATTTGTTTATGAAACTGCCACTTCTGTATGATACAAAAAGTAGCGCAAATCTACAAATTCGTCTCAAATGTCATACAGGTTGGACATACCTCGTAACGGTTACGAATATAGAAATCCTACCGCCGATTTTGGTAAGAGAAAGTATGATGATAGGTCACGTCAGGACCAGATTAACCCTATCGAGGCCCATAGGCAATTCTCGGGGCCCCTTTCCTGTACTTTGTAAAATACATTTTTCTAATACTAAGGTAGAGTCGAACGAAGTTGAACAAAAAAAACATCTCGTCGTTATTATTTACAAGATCCATCAACAGCTATTGTTTGTTCTATGTATAAAGTATTTCATTAGCGGACGACATGCGTCGAAAAGAAGGAATAATAATAAGGTAGTATTATACATATTCGCGTAAACATAAGAAATCAATAAGTATAGATATCCTCAAAAAAAAAAGTTAGATCAACTGTTTTTTTTGGCGCGTAGCCCTCATCGACTAGGGGCCCACGGGGGCAGGCAGTTTGCCTAAACCGCCTTATGGATAATCCGTACCCTGGTTCGTCTAGACAAGAATAAAATTGTATACAATTATTGTATATGAATGAAATAAATACAATAATTGTTAAATGTTTATTCATAATAATAGTTTGCAATGGGTTTGAGTTACAAAAATCGGAAACGGATGGATCGTTGTTGTGGATGTCGCTCGCGTGACGCCATGGTAGATGCGAAACATCGAAATTATTTAATTGACATAATGTTGTAGGGACTGTGCACATTTAGCGACGCATTATCGCCCGATTACATAACGACCGAATTTTCAAGCGCTACTAAGGCTGGTACCATATCCTGAATCCGGCGGTCCCGAGAAAATTCAGAGCGCTGCAAATAGATTGTTGCGTTATTGCAATAGAGTTGAAAATCGAAACTTGTCGAGTGTGTCGAGCTGTCATATATGATACTGACATTTGCCGCGACACTTGTGTGTTCGATTTTCAGTTCTATTGTATTAGCGCAGACTCAATTTTTAGTGCGCTGAATTTTCCCCCGCTTAACGGATTCCGGAAAATATAGTCACAACTCCCAGCCCAAAGGCCCCCACAGACGAGAGGCCGATCGTCTCAATTAGAACTGACGTCAGTTCGGCCTGAACAGATTCGAGCACATACACGGAGAAAATCCCATCCGACCGAACCGACGTCAGTTCGGCCCTTAGATTTACAACGCCTAGATAGTCTTCAAACAAACGCATCGTACAAAGTGAAGCAAGCTACAGATAGATGTAGGCGTAAGCATTACATATCGACACGCACACAAACAAAACTTTAAAGTTGTGGAGTGTGTACTCTTAAAATTGGAATTATTGTATTTGTTTTTCTTAACATCGTGAGATATAAAAATATAACTTATATTTCATTTTAAACCATCGAAACACAATTTGTGAACTTTATTTATATTAAACTGGCATTAAGGAGTATATTAAGGATTATCTTAATACTGGCAATACTTTAAATTGATAGTTAAAAAAATCAGAAAATATTATAAAACTTTGTCTTAGTTGCCATGAAAATTTTGAAATAAATTTATTTTTACTAGTAACACTTTCACAATTCACAATAGGGCAGCAAGATGGCGACATAATATGATTTTATTTTAAAATGTTTTAAATATTTGACTTAATACAAGTCAAATTGTTCGGACATAACATTTCATATTTACATATGAAATGTTATGTCCGAAGCTTTTTTAATTCTTTTCCGATGCATTGTGACACTCAATAATGACACAAACCGTCATAATGTTTTTAATAGTCGGAGATGTATGCACTAGCGCTTGACCTTGCCAACTGACGGGTCGTTCGAACAAACTGAGCCGATATGGCTCAGTATGATTTACTTCACTTTTCATGCGCGTACCCGGTTTCTAGGCGTTTTAATCTAAGGTTCGGCCTGAACGGATTCGCGCACATACACGGAAAATTGCCGCGAGCTTCGGTCGTGTTTTTAGGGTTCCGTAATACTTAAGGAACCCTTATAATTTGACTCGGCCCGTCCGTCTGTCTGTCCGCCGCTATCCTAGCTTCTGTAATAACTTTATGACAATAACTTTTGTAATAGTTCAAAGAAAACCTATTGCGCGTTGATAGTTACGGAAACCTCTTTAGACATGTCGTGACATGCTCTTAGTCAGCTTAGGCTATTATTTTATTTATTAATTGTATGTTGCTGCAATTGTAATCACGCTATCGACGAAACCGAATTATTGTGTCATACATTTTTCCAGTAATATGTTATAGAAATCATTTCTCTTTGTTTTATAGTAATAGTCTTTAGATTTTATCAACCATAGTGGCTCTAAAGTTTAAAAATACTTCAATGAACTTTAATAAATTTCGTCTTTAGATTTTATCAACCATAGTGGCTCTAAAGTTTAAAAATACTTCAATGAACTTTAATAAATTTCTTTAGACCACGTGCCATTTTTAGGGTTCCGTACCCAAAGGGTAAAAACGGGACCCTAGTACTGAGACTTTGCTGTTCGTCCGTCTGTCGCCAGGCTGTATCTTAGCCTTCTTATACCATGATAGCTCGACAGTTTAAATTTTCACAAATGTATGATGTAGAACTATACATCTATGTATCTATACTGTCACAAAATCATTTAAAATATGGACTTCTTTGTCTGAAAATAAATTATTTTTATTTTTTTATTTTTATTTTTATTTATATCTATTGCCGTTATAACAACAAATACTAAAAACAGAAAAAAATTTGAGGCTCACATACAACAAACGTGATTTTTCCGTTTTGTACGGAACCCATCTTGCCGACTCGCACTTGACCGGTTTTATTTTACACTCGAATTTTATTATCGTTCAGTCCATCCGTACAGGTCAGATTTAATGTTGCCAACTGAGTTGTTTTACAAAGTTTTACTATTAAATTTAGTATTTTATTCCATCTTTAGTAGGAATTTATTTGTTAGTAGTGGTTTTGTAGAAAATAGCTAGACAGTAATCATAATATGCAAAGTGGCCTGCTTCTATGTGCTATTATGACACCTTATCATAATAGCACATAGTAGCACGCGTCCGTAAGTCGCTTAAAACTACCGATTTAATTTCTATATACGTAATATTCCCTACTGTATTTTTTTAATTTAACGGTAAAATGTAATATTTTCAATTTAATATTAAACCTGAAAATGCAGTGGTTTTTTTGTAAACTCAAAATCCCAATAAAACTTTTAGGTATTCCTAAGTTTAGTAGCTTTTTTATAGTTACCGGTACTCTTTTAGTAGTTTTTATTAGAAAACGACGCGAGTTTAGTAGTTTGGCAAAAACAGAGTAGGCAACACTGGAACGAATAGCTTCAGTCCATACGGCCGACTGATGCGATCTCGAAATTGCACACAGACGATACGATTTTGCATCCGTTCAGGCCGAACTGAAGGAAAACCGGACCGTGTATGGGACCCTTTAAAGATAATCTTAATGATTAGAAGTTTGTCTTTGCAGAATGATAACATGTCACTTGAGAGTTTCTTAATTTAAGTTGCTCTTAGGCTTTACGCCGTATAATTAATACTACGCTTACTTACCAATTGTTTTCCCCTTGTTTTAGCGATTTTAAAATTTCTCATATTATTAGTATTGTAGAATTTAAGATGAAGTTTAAGAGTTGATAAGACTTATTGATATTGAAAACATATGATAATGTTTTAACTTCAAGTATTATACCACAATCGATCAAAAACTATTTTTATCTTCACCACAAACCCAGTGACATGTTGATAAACGATACACTTGCGGCCATGAAAAGTGACGCACGATTAAGAAATAAAACATATTATTTTGACTTATACAAATTTGCCTTGATTACGCAAAGGCGGGTAGAAAATCCTTCCGAGTATTACGCCTGCGTTTACAATATTTTGTAAGCAACTTAATAATTTTATTTTAACAAGTATGAATCAAACGAGTGTTAAATAATTGTTTATTTCATAGGGTTTATATTGAAAACGTTGGGACTATATAATTCGGAATCCGGAACGCCGGTGAAAATTCATAGCACTTAAAATAGATGCGCTAATACAATAGAGTTGAAAATGGAAGTTTCGAGTGTCTAGCTGTTATATATGACAATGACATAGGACTCAACACTCATCTGTTCAATTTTCAACTCTATTGTATTAGCGCGTGAGCTCCGTGGCCTAGTGGGTAGACCGTTTGATTCGCACTCGAGAGAGTGCAGGTTCGATTCCCAGGTTGTGGCGTGTACCAATGAGACTTATTCAGGTCTCAAGTACATTATACGGACGCTCCAACGGCGATGGAAAATCGCGAGGAAACCCGCACAAGGTTGGCCCCAGACGTATTGATCAGTCTCCTCCTCTGGACTAGGCTGACTGTATTGTGAGAATGCCGTGTGTTCTTGGGCAACCGTACGACATTTAAAAAAAAAACCGACTGTCCCAGGCACTACAGTATTTCAAGAGTACCTCGCTCGGAGAATACCGTATAAATAATCCAATAACGGATGAAAAAGGCCTAAGTTTGTATTAGCGCATCCATTTTCAGCGCTTAGAATTGTCACCGGCAATCCGGATTCCGAGGCATATAGTCCCAGCCTAAATACTTCAAAAACATTACGGTCCAATAGCTATTAGTCAGTTACATACTCAACTTTTAGTTATCTGTTATAATTAACTAATTACAGTACTCGTTTCCATAGTTAAAAAAGCTCATTGTGGGACATAATGATATACAAGTACGCGTTTAACTATATAATTAAGAATTACATAAAAGCTTTGTAATTATTAGTTTGTGGAAAGTTTACAATTATGCATTACTTACTGTACCTACTTAATCTCACAACGAGCTTAGGGGTTTAAAATAAGTAATTTTTTAAATTTTTGAGGGGGATAAGTTGAGTAATATTTAAAGGGATTAAATAATTTATTATTGATTATTAAACAGAAGGAACAAAATGAGGATGTCTTTTGACATGATTTAAGTTTTAACACCAGTTTTCCTTATTTATAAAGCGAAAATGTTTCCTGCTACACTTTAGCGTAATCAATACCTAGTATTGACTGATTAAATTTCAAACAATAGAAAATACAACAATCTAGTTATTTTAAACTAGCTGTTGCCCGCGGCATATAGTATCCCACGGGAATACTTTACTCCATCGGGATAAAAAGTATCCTATGTTTTAATCCAGAGCGTAAACTCCGTTCGGTAGTTTTTGCGTGAAAGAGTAACAAAAATACGTCCATCCATCCATATAGCCTATTCCACTCACAAATAACGTAGCCTTCTATTGGTAAAAGAATTTTTAAAATCGGTTCAGTAGATCCAGAGATTACCCCCTACAACCTCACAAGCTTTACCTTTTTATAATATTAGTATAGATGTAGATTTTTAATATTTTTTTTTAAAAACCTACTAATATATTGTACAGTATACTTATTAATTACGTTTAATAGCATTAATATAGGTTATTATTTAATTGCTGCAGTTTACATGCCCGCAAGTGTAATATCGAGGTTACTTTAGTAGTTACTACGGATAGTGTCGTGTCAGTCGTTGTACCGCGCGCGTAGAGCGCTCACGTGCTGTGGCCTGTGACTAAAACGATGTGAATTTTGTGTTCTGTTGTGAAAGTGAATAACATTAAACAAACTTTATGTATTTTATGAGCTGTGGGGAAGTTTTAGCAACGCTCTTGTGACCACGGCGTTGCGGATATATTATTTGCTCGTTTGTCATCATTTAAATAAAAAGTTTTATACAGTACGTATAAGGGCACCCAAAATTCTTACCTCCAAAATGCGTAGATCCAAACTGAATATCAACCCGGACTTGGGTGATTTAGAAGAGATGCTAGCCCACGTCCAGACACAGATAGAACACGAGATCGACCTGGAGAAGGAGTCGAAAATGCCTTCCATCATCAACGTGAAAGAATCCCCAAGGATGCCCAAGAGACTGCAGAAAAGTGAGAGTTTTGAGTACAGAGGCGATATAGAGTATAGAAGGAGCGGACAGAGTAGTGACAGTCTGGATAGAAGGAATGGATTGAGAGGCTCTCAGAATGGACAGGATGTCAGTGATAGTCTGGATAGGAGGAGTGGGATGAGAAACTCCCAGAACGGCCAGCCAGATAATGAATACAGAAGTTATAATGCCTCTCAGAATGGAAGACAAGATCGCGGGCAGGATAGTGCCTCTCAGAATGGAAGGCAGGCAGATTATGGGCAAAGAGGCCATGAGACTCTGGAATATAGAAGACAAGGGTCCCAAACGAGCCTGAAATCCGACGACCGTTGTTCCACCATCTCCTTCCAGTCCTTCCGTTCGGAGCCAGCGAGAAATTCCATGGTACACGGAAGGGATGCCCACGGAAGAGATACCGCGCCAGTCAATGGTAGGGGCAAAACGGCGACGCTGCCGCGCGGCTACGGGTCGACAAAAGACAAGAATTTGGAAGAATATTGGGCGCAGTAAGTTTCTTTGTTTATTATTATATTAATACGTGAAGCTAAGGGGCCCCCATATACGGTCCGGTTTTCCTTCAGTTCGGATTCCTGAACGGATGCAAAATCGTATCGTCTGTGTGCAATTTCGAGATCGCATCAGTCGGCCGTATGGACTGAAGCGATTCATTCCAGTATTGCCAGTTCCGTTTTTGCGAAACTACTAAACTCGCGTCGATTTCTACTAAAAGAATACTGAAAACTATCAAAAAAGCTACTCAAATTAGGAATACCTAAAGCCCCCAAAAACCACTCCATTTTAGGTTTTGTTTTATTATTAATTATTAAATTATATCATTTTGTCGTAAAATAAAATATACTATAAAATATAACGTATATAATTAAACGGGCAGTTTGAAGCAAATTACGGCCGAATGCTACGATGTATTATTATGATAAGGTGTCAATTAATATTTTTTGTGTCTATCCTAGGCCATTTTACTGCCTGGCTCTTACCTACTAAAACACTACTAACAACTAAATTCCTACATTTTACATTCGTAAATAGAGTGTCTCACGGGAACACTGTACTTTTTTTGGGATGAAAAGTAGCCTATGTGACAATGTAGAGCCTAAGCTACTACCACACCAAATTTTAATAAAATCTATTCAGTAGTTTTTGCGTAAAAGGGTAATACACATCCATCCATACATCCATCTATCCATCCATTCTCACAAACTTTCACATTTATAACAGTACTAGTAGTATAGGTGTTTGATTTTTTAATTATTCAATTCATTATTCAAATTATAACACTTGACGACCTCTGTGGCTCAGTGGACAATCAGGTGATCAGCCTGCATTGGCCTAACCAGACTTGAAAACATAATTTTTTGTTGTCCCAACGCGGAGATCGAACACACGACCTCTTTAGTCGAGAGCCAAGGTCTAACCACTAGACCACGGAGGCTGTTATATATCATAACTCCCCCACACCGGTTTCGGTGGCCGGTCTCATTGAAACCAGGCCAGTTACGCAGGAGTAATTTTATAGTGTGTGCGCAGTACACAAGATCACTCTCCTGTCCTTTACTCTCATAACCCAGTGGGACGGATAACCAACACGACTGGCGAGAGATCAGGCGCAGGTCCGACTTTTTACATGCCCATCGGGCGCATGGATCATCTTTCTTGTCATACAATCAGTGATCAGCCTGCATTGTCCTAACCAAACTTGGAAAAATCTTTTTGTGTTGTTCCAATGCGGGAATCCAACCCACGACCTCCGAGTCGAGAGCCAAGCTCTAACCACTAGATTAGAAAGATTAGAATTATAAAGTTTCGGCTTTGTTGAGTGTTCTCTTTTACGATACGTGCATATGCCGAGATAAAATATGTCACATTAGCTGGTGTTTTAGTGAAATTGTGTATATTTTCATTGTTTTAAAATTCCGTTCTGTTCAAATCATATCCAATTGAATCGATTTGTCAGTTTTTGTTACAATTAAATTAGTAGCATTATAGTGTTTTTGTTCATAAAAAGCTTAAATTGGATCTGAACAGAGTATAAAGAAACAAGTTTAAATAACAGTTTATTTATTCTTGACCAAAAAGAAGTTGCAGTTGACAAACCTTCCTTTGAACGTGGGCCGCATAATGTCGCATCGTGTTAGTAACACTCGCAAACGTGAGCCAAGAGAACTCTTCTGAGTTCATCATCATTACTAAGCATTTTATAAGTTAGAAAGAGATAGATGTTATAAAAGTCATTAAGTTCCACAAGGATCTACATTAGGTCCACTTTTCTTTTTACTATTCACAAATGACTTAAGATAAAGATGACATCATAGAAAAATATCTCTCGGTCCATATAACTTTCAAATAAACCTACGTGTTAACCTTTAGGTCTATAATATAATGTCCCGCCCACTTTTTTCTTCTTATGATAGTCTACCCACTGCTTCCTACGTTCCGAGATATGGCAAAGTAACAAGTTTTTAGGTTAATAAATTTATTGCTAATAGATTCTGATAAAATTGCGATTTTAAAATCACATGATAATATAAAAAAAAGCGAAATTTACCAAATGGGTGCACCGTATTCGTAAATTGGTTTGTTTAGACTCTAGATCTATTATAGGAGCTCAAACCACAGACCTTGAGATTTGTTTTAACTTTTAAGTAGGTAATTACTTACATTAACTATTATTATTATTTTTACCCGACTACGACAAAGCCAAAAGTAAGAACGGTGATTTTGGCAGTCTATATTGTATTTATGTTCCTATCTATGTATGTTTGTTCCACCGAAGCGCTTATTTTACTGATCTGATTTCAATGAATGAGGTGTCATTCGATTCGTAAAAAATAGGCTATCAAATGATCACGTTTATGAGAGGTGCAATGGAAAAACTATTATTTGACTCGTCCGTTTTAGCCTGTGGTCCATCATTCTATTTTCAAAACTATACCAGCCTATATCCTTTTTACGCCAAGTACTAACATCCACATTTGTCTACAGCGAGCAGTCGATAAGCAGCGCGCGCGCATCCGTCATGGTGTACGACGACGGCCTCAAGAGATGGGTGCCCTCCGGCACCAGTTCGGGGCTGTCCAAGGTCCACATCTACCACCACACCCAGCACAACACCTTCCGGGTGGTGGGGAGGAAGCTCAACGACCATGAGGTAAGGATCATATGGCAGAAGCATTTTAAGGTATAGAGAATTTGATGAAAAGCCACGAGTAAGGGCTAGAAATGGATCTAACCTATACCAAGCACCTATACATCAGGTGACTAATGACGATAATAGCAGTTACAACAGCGTTCTGGAGAACAAGAAATGGCGAGATAAATCTACGGAAGGAGATAGCTGTAGACTCATAACTTCTTTTATCATCATCAATTTTGAAATAACCATTTTTTTATGGAATGTACTAGGAAACAAGCAGACTGATCGCCCGAGGGTAAGCGATTACCGCCGTCCATGGACACTCACAATACCAGAGGAGTTATTGTTGTAACTCCTCTGGTGTTGTGCACTTGCGTTCCTGGTCCTTAAAATCCGCCCCTGGGCCTCAGTTAACCTCACTCACTCGGCGAAAACAACGCAAGCGTTATTTCACGCCGGATTCCTATTAGGCCGTGGTATTTATTCGGTCGTGCCAAAGCATGGCTCTCCCACGTTTAAAATTTACATAATATGTCGCACATGTTGCCAAACTGTGGATCAGATTGTTGGCGATATTGGCACTTTCTGTTGTCAGATTACTAACATATTGTTTGTTCATTATAACAAGACATTAACCTTCATCCATAACTCTTCAGGTGGTGATCAACTGTGGCATAGTCCGCGGCCTCAAGTACAACCAGGCGACCGCGACCTTCCACCAGTGGAGGGACGCGAGACATGTCTACGGCCTGAACTTCTCATGTCGAGAAGACGCTGATAGCTTCGCGAGAGCCATGATGCATACACTAGAGGTGAGAAATACAAGATTTATAAAATAGCTATAGATAAACCATTAAACCCGGCGAACTGCGAACTGCGGCGAACCGACTCGCGCACGTAGGGTTCCAAAACTGCGAAAAATACACGTTTCTTGAATACACTACTTAAATATTTATTTAGTTCAGTTCTTATAGCAGCAACGTAACTAAAAATTAACAACTGTCTAGCTATCACGGTTCATAAGATACAAACTAGTTACAGACAGATAGACGGACCGACAGTCTTAGGGTCAATTCACACTGAAACGAAACGATACGCGAATTGGCGCAGAATTTTCACGTTTCATTGTAAGAGTTCGAATGTCAGGTGCACAGCGCATGTGCAGTGCGTGACTGGTGTCATATGAAACGTGTATAATTTTATGTAGTGAATAAAATTAATTTTGAATAGCTTAAAAATCCACCATCGAGTAACGTCTCGGTGTGAACTGACCCTTAGTAATAGGGTCCCGTTTTTACTCTTAGGGTAAGAAACCCTAAACATTAAGATGAGCATAATTGTAGAATGGTTGGGAGCATAATATTAGATTGGTTTATTTCTACTGGTGAAAATATAAAAATGAAAATCGGTGGTAAATATAGGCGGTCTCTTAGAAGATAACTTCAAAGTGGCCATGTAACAGAATCCAGATATACTGGTAGCTGGATTTAAAATAGAGAAGGACAGAGCGAGAGAGAGGAAGAGCTTCCGTAAAGATACATATTATGACAATTTGATGCGTACTACTTCATTAGCGATGTGTGATGTAAAACCTCACGTTTCAGATACTAGCGAACAAGACTGTGAACAACACGGCGCCGCCGCCCCCGCAGCCGCCGAACCCGCCCGTGCCCTACAACGGCCATAACAACACACATTACGACGAGGATATGGGTTATAGGTGAGTTTATAAGTACGACATTCTTGCAATAAATTACTGTGATTATGATTATACCACGATATAAATAATATAGCGGAACTCAGCCGTATCCTTGAAATTGTTACCTACGATTGAGCGTGGCCGAGCGAAGCGCTAGGGCCGGTACGTCTACAAAGATGGCGTTGACAGTGCGCAAGCGTCGCGGCACAACTAATGAAAACTCGTTGTTCAATGCAGCGACAAGTCTTGGCGGCGTGGCGTGTGGCGTGACACTACATAGTTCTGCTATTTGGCCAATACTGCGCGGTGATCGCGTGACCCTTCAAAGCCGGCGCGTTGTACGACAGTGCAAGAGTGGCCATGCATATATTCTATACTGTTATTAATAACGTAATATTGTGGCCTAATGTTGTGTAAAATATTTCATTCGGTTAGAAATACACCCTGTTTCAATAACTGCTTTACCCAGCCATCTGCTAACTTTCAGAACAATGACCCGCGAGGACGCAGCTATGCTCCAGCAACCTCAGTACCACGCGCCCCACCAGTACCAGCAGCAGCACCTGCCGGTACACCAGCCGGCTCACCAGCCGGCTCACCAGCCGGCTCACCAGCCGGCGCATCAGCCGGCGCACCAGCCGGCTCATCAGCCTGCGCATCAGCCTGCACACCAGCCGGCACAGTACCACGCGCCCCACCATCACCACCAGGTACTATAGTATATATATATATCACTATTAAAAGAGCAAATTTTCCTTGAAGGCAGAGTAGGTGAGCACATAGGAGGTTACATCAAATAATAAATTTAAAACCTTTAAACAATACAAACAAAATGTATGATAACCATAATTAAAAAAATAAGTAACCCCACAAATTGTCAAGTAGTGAGCAAGCTGATGATGATAAATCATATCTAAGAACACTCTCGATCATGTCTGCTTTTAAACAAATAAAAAACTAGATCAAAATCGGTTCATCCGTTTGGGAGCTACGATGCCACGGACAGACACACAGACAGGCACGTCCAACTTTTAACACCCCTTTGTTTTCGTCGGGGGTTCAATAAGAGTGGATAATATAAGGTTTTGCAAAATGAATTAAACAATTTTAGCGATCCTTCTTAAGCCTTTGATTACGTCAAGACTTTGATTACATACTGAAGGTGACATAAAAATAATAGAATAGATGGGGGCAGAAAGTTTCTTAAGATTCAATATGAATTTTGAGCGACCTCTCTCAAGCCTTTGAATCCGCCTAAGGTCCACATTACAAAGATATTTACACTGCTCAGTAAACTGCACCATTACTATGTAAAAACACACAAACTTTTGAAACCTTATCAATATTACTATGGGTTCCAACGTAAGCCTCGAAAACATAAGATGGAGTTGGGTGTACCCCAGTATACATTTTGGGACCACTAATTTTCTTAATTTATACACAAATGTTAATAGATTTTTTTGTACTACAACCCAGCGAGCAGGGTGTATCCCAAGGATACGTTTTGTTGCCACTTCTTTTCTCTACACATATAAATGCTAACGATTTTCTCGCTCTGTTCACAGCCTGCCCCCGCACCCGCCCCCGCCGCGCCGCCCGCGCCGCCCCCACACGGCGTGCACACGCTGCCACACGCGCCGCACGCGCCCGCATCGCACCCCGGACATCACCGCACCAGCAGGTGAGTTACAATGTAAAAAAAAAAAACTTTAAGAGTCTGAACCCCAATTATGGTAATTAACATACACATTTATTAATATACTTTAATTGAATTATAAATTAATTGTCTTAATATCATAAATTATTTTTGGAGTTTGGACCAATCAAAACGGATTTGACGTTGGTTTGACGTTTATGAGAATACCATTTTGCAGTTTTAACATATCGGGACTGGATCGTAACTGAAGAATATGTAACTAACGTAAAGAATCATCAGGTTCTTTACGTTAGTTACATATTCTTCGGTTATGTAAGTTCTTCTGCTTCTGTCATTCGTGTAAGTCTATTGAATTATTTATTCTATTCAATCAATAGACTCAAACGAACTCGCGGTATATATGCGTAGGCTAGCCGCTAGCTATAATCATATAGGCTAGCCGTATGCGGGGTGTGCGCGCATCGCGCGGGACGTGAGTTTTTTCAAGCAAGGACTTTCGTTCACGGGGCTGGCTGCTGGTCTTTCGTTCTTTGACAAAATTGACAATATAATTTGATAATACTTATGGTAGATTTGTCTAACGCGACGTTTGAAATTATTTCGCTGTCAACCTTAGGCCTACGTCAACATGGCTGACATTCGCCGGTGCTCGAGCTGTCATTTGTAGAGAGTGTCGCCCCTGGGTCGTAACTGTATTATTGCAGGATTTAATTAGCAGAATCGAAAACCTTCTGTTGTTATTATTAAAGCCTATTCTACCTTGTTGTTATTATTCTATGATGTGTGTGTGATGTGTGTGTGTGTCTGTGATGTGTGTGTGTGATGTGTAATATCTACATGATGTGTGTCCAGCGCGCCGATGCCGCCGAACCTGTCGCTGTCGGCTCCGCCCGCGCCGCCGCCCGTGCCGCCGCATCAGAACCTGCCCGCGCCTAATGTGAGTACACCGCGGCTCGTCCACGACCGGCGTGGAATACGAGTACACCAGTTGACACGTTTCACTAGAGCACCGCTAATCCAGACCCCCGGTACTCCGGTGCACACACCGGACGCCGGGGAAGGGGCGGGGGCGGGTCACAATGTGTCAATATTCAATCATTTCTGCACTCTCCATTAAAAAAAAAAAACAAAACAAATTACGTATTAATATCAAGTTATAAATATATTTTATAAACTATAATCCGGACGTCTCGATTATTCGGAAAGGGTTTTTTTTTGTTTTTTTTTTCCTATCCGGATTAGCGAGGCTCTACTTTTTATTATGACGTGTTCATGAGAATAAGCAGTAACATTTCACCTTCGATATTAGTATAAGTGTAAGTACACACCGCCAACTTACCACCGCTACACAAAGCAAAACTTAGTACAAGAATGTTTTATTGTAAAAAAGGATGTGGAAAACGGAATTCACGACGGGATGGGGGAGAAATTTCGCTACAAGTTTTGTTTTGTATATTATGTAAGTATGTAAAATATTCTGCAACACTATATATTATATTATATTATATTGAAACTTTTCCTCTTTATGATATTAGTTATAAAGTTAGATAATCCCTATTGAATTGCTTACGTCAGTAAGTTCCTCGCGTAGCTGATACAATGTTATTTTCGTGTTTCAGGGTCCCATGGCTCCGCCTACCCCACCTGCTGCGCCGCAGCCGCCGCCAATGGTAAGACTGATGACCCGTTTCGCATGCTACTGACAATTTGTGTCAGATAGCTTATTCGCATGTTTTGTCTCTATCGCTCGATATAGAGTAAGCAGCGGCAAAAGCCGGGTAAGCTTTTACACTCACACTCACACTCGCGACATAAGATGAGTTACAAGTGTAAATGTAACTTGTGTTCCTGCTCCATAAAATCCCGAAGTGAACGTGTTCCTATCTTCGTGTATCTTTTATAATCAAATCAAATTTTATTTCCTCCCATCATCATTCTTAGGTTTCTTTCCTTCCAATGAAATTAAAATAATATAAGCTATTATTCTCATCGCAGCAGACGGCGCCGCCCGTCGCGCCGGCGCCCGCGCCCGCGCCTCCGCCTCCTCCACCGCCCCCCGGCGCGACGGCCCCCGCGCCCCCGGCCGCCGCCGCGCCCCCAGCGGCCGCCGCCGCGCCGCCCCCGCCGCCGCCGCCCCCGCAGCCCGCGGCCGACTCGGGCTTCGCCGCGCAGCTGCAGCAGGCGAGACTGAAGAGGCAGCAGCGGGTGAGTGCTCAGTTCTAGCTAAGTGTTCGCGCCAACACTAGCGCGACGTTTAGAATAAACACAAAGGACATCACTACGTGATGTATGGCCGACCGAAAGGGGCGCTGTCAGAGAGTGACGAACACTTGCAATTAGATCCCCTTCCGCGCCGGATGCATTTTCAGCTCATCCCGAAACCTAGTGAACGCGAACGCGTGTGCGCATATTTATTTGTGCTCGTTAATATAATACCAAATTCGCCGGCGAACCGCGATAAATCTATCGATAATCCGCTCAACAGCTGTGTAGTGTAGTGAGAAGAAACCTCCGCTCAGATCCAGAACCACCAGCTCAACAATAAGGTCAGTCCCAGATTTCTCCAGCCCTCACATTAACCTATATACCTACTTCCCTCAGCTCATAGTCGCATGTGTAAGTTCCTAGCTTACACATTTCTTGGTCCATCGAGCCTTCGTGAAGCCCTTCTCCCTATTACCGGCGTGGGCCTCATTAGAACCAGCACCTACAGTTCCACTCCGCCCAATTCTGCACATAAAATCAGCTCGATTATTTATATTTTGTCCAATTAATTCTGCCCAGGGGGCCGCTCCGCCATTTTAAACCAAGTTACAGTCCATTCCCATTATCAATTCGGCACATTTAACATTAAACCCCTATTATGTACATTGATATTAACCTATATGTTAATTAATTAAATTATTTTGTGCATATTTCGGTCCATAAATTCATAGGAAAAACCCAAAAAAAAAAAATAGTGGGTAGGTTGTCGGCTTATAGTCGAACAAAGAACTCGAACATTCCAGAACTTCCCTAGGTACCTAATACATAATTTGTGCCAATAATATCTCATATAATTTTCTCAGCTCTTAGTTACTTACAAAATATTTTAATTTTGATTTGCATATAAAATAAGTAATAACTAGTGAGTGTTGTGAATTACGTTCGGCTCATAACAGAATTGTAAATCGTCGTTGCATTACTAAGTTTGAATTATTTTATCTATATATAACGTTTATATCTTCATATTCTCAAATTTTAAAACACAATATTAATTAACTTAGCATTATTTTAATATACGGGTTGCATAACATCTCAAGTGCCCATACTAACATCGTCGGCTCGCTTCGATACAGAAAACTTGATTTGTGTGCATCTGTAGGTAATAGGTACCTACACGGCGCCCGTGCGAACAACAGCTGTTACATTCATTCTCAATTAGGTATTCTTCATAGAATAAATAGTGACCTTCACATTGAATTCATATCTTATCTACGTTCTGTCTATACAAAAATATTATTAGGTGTTACGTTACAGCTGTTTTAAATAAGAATTCTTATCGACGTTCTGTGTTTATACAAATATATTATAGGTGTTACGTTACAGCTGTTTTGAATAAGTCGGCACACTATTGAGATTGAATCTGCTCATACCACTTACATTGTTTTCATTACGTTATTTTGTTTCTAACGCGCCCGCTAAGATTTGTTTATATTCAAACTTCAGGACATTAATATAATATTACAGACGACTTCTAACGCATTAATCTCCGCTCATCAAACATACACTAATACTATATTAGCATCAGGCGATCGGTCAGCTCATTTGTTAATTAACTCGTACACATTTTATGATAAAATTTTATACATTGTCGGCACATTATTAAAATCTATTTTCTGCGTTTTAATTAATTGCGCGCGTATTTTCCGCTCATTACTTTTAAATATTTAACATAGTTACACGCATATATTTTTAAACATGCCTACAAAATCGCAAGCGGCCATATTTAGGCAAACTATAAATCTATTAGTCGGCTCAGAGAGATCGCATTGGCATTACACAAAGGTGACTCAAAGTCTAACAAAACGGAGTTTAATGCGCGTTTTAAAGACCTACAAAATTTGAAACAAAAATTAGAAAATTTATACTGCGAAATTTTAGACGACGGCAGTGTTACAGAAGAAATTGAAAAGTTTTATACAGCCGGTTACGAGAACGCGCTATCCGAATATTATGATATTTTAACTGCAGCGGAAAATATAAGTTCCACTTCAGAGTCAAGTCAGCTCACTTCTGCCGTTCTGCCCAAATTTGAACTGCCAAAATTCAGCTCACGCGTTGAGGACTGGCCATCGTTTATTACGATTTTTAGGAGTCTTACAGACGACATGACGTCACTTACAGATGCAGTTAAGCTGCACTATATTTTGTCTTGCCTATCGTGGGGAGGCGCTCAGCATGATTGCGCATTTAAAAATCACAATGATAATTACAGCGTCGCGCTCGATATACTCACACGTAGGTATGAAAACCGCCGTGTTCTGATAGATGGTTTGTTGATATAATACTCGGCCTACCTAATATTCATATTCGATCAAGCATACGCGCGACGTTTTAACTCCGCTCATTTCGCACAAAGCGCATTAAATAATCTGCGTTTACCTATGGATAGTAATTACGTATTTGTGTCTATTGTAGTTAGAAAATTACGAGGCGAGCTCCGCACCCTGTTCGAAAGAAGATACGGCATCTCGGACACTCTGCCCACCTTAGGTGATTTGATTTCTTTTTTAGAGGAGCACGCGCGCTGTATCGAAACCGAATATTCTAATGCAACGCGCGGTGTTACCTACTCACCACAAACTGGGCCTCTCGTCAACACACACCCCCCGCAAACTCTCCGCGCAGTCCACGCTTTAGACCAATTAGTCCCGCGTATCTCGTAATACTCAGCGCTCGCCATCGGCTCACACTTTAAGTAGCTATCACGTCAGCCCAGTTCCTCATTACCCTCAACGCTACTGGCCCCCCTCCCCCCGAACAGAGCGGCGCGAGTACTCAGCCCGGAATACAGATAAACGCAAGCGATTCTACTGCCCCTATTGTAGGAATACAGAACACAAACTTATCGCGTGTCCGAAATATAATCATCAGCCCACTCAAGATCGTTGGGATTTCATAGAAGCCAACGACAGATGTCGTAAATGTCTAGGTCCGCATTTTGAAAATGAATGTCGTTCGACAAACTCATGCAAAGAGTGTGGAAGTGCAAATCACCACACCTCGCTTCATCGTCACGGAACTCCAAATTCTCCGGTGTCGTCAGCGCATTTGCTTCCTCCTCATTTACGTGCACAGCCCGCCGGCGTGCTCAAGACAAGCCACATACCTACACGGCCTACACACAACATACGCGTGCACATCAATCATCATCATCAGACCCCAACCAATCGTCTGATCATGCACCGTCTACAACTCATCAATCTCAAAACAAAAAACAATGACTACCTACAATCACGGAGCACATAGAATTAGAAGATCAACCCAATAATTTAAAATGTCATTCAGCTCATAGTACACCTGCATCACATTCAGCTCATAAATATCTAAATCTAGTTCAGCCCAATATTCTGTAGAATCAGCCCAAGTAAATTCAACTCAGCACATAGAAAACCCATTAAAAACTCAGTGTTACTTCCCCACAGTCGTTTTAAATATATCTGATAAATACGGAGAATATCACAAAGCTCGGCTTTATTGGACTGTGGTAGCATGATAACGCTCATAACTCAGCGCATGACTAGAAATCTAAATTTGCAACCAAAACAATGTTCATTAAAAATTACAGGTGTAGGTGATCAGCACATACAAAATTCTAAAGGTTGGGTCACAACAACATTTAGGCCCACACACCGTGACACGCCATCTATTACTACTACCGCTCATATTCTCAAAGACGTTACAGGTTATTTACCTTTGCAAAAAATACCAGATGTTGTACAAGACTCAGCTCATCAGCTCATTCCATTGGCGGATCAAGCTTATCATACTCCTGCGCCCATTGATCTCATTTTAGGCTCAGACGTTTTGGGTCACGTTTGGATGGTACTAAGATTGCTTTGGGCCCGGGGAAGCCCATAGCCTTCGCACGATTTTTGATTTTGCACTCATAGGACTCGTTGAGCACTCATGCGATTCACCTGTAGCTCAAGTTGGCTCTGCTCATGTTACTCATACTCATTATACTCAGTCGGCTCACTCTACACATTCTGCTCATTTCTACTCATTCTGCTCATTCTACTCATGATATTTGCAAAAGCCTGGAAAGATTCTGGGAGTCGGAAGAACCCCAGCCTCGTTCTGCTCATTCAAACCCGCTACACGAGCAATGTGAACACATATTCAGCTCAACCACCATTCGTGACGATTCAGGCCGTTACATGGTGACTCTTCCCTTCTTATCAGATGCACCCGTATTAGGTAGTACTCATGCTATTGCTCTACGTAGATTTCTCAATTTAGAAAAACGGTTGCAATCCGATCACACACTGCGACAAAAATATATAGAATTCATGAACGAATACATAAACTTAGGACACATGACACCGTGTCATCCGTCTACATTTACTCATAAACCTCATTATTATATTCCTCATCATGGCGTGTTCAAATCAGGTACTGACAAACTCCGCACAGTATTTGATGGCAGTTGTAGTCATCCAATGGAGTCAGTTTAAACGATTGCCTGCACACAGGTCCAGCACTTCAACGAGACATTGTAGATATTATTATATCATCCGCGCACATCGTATAGTATTCAGCACTGACATAAAAATGATGTTTAGAAATATTCTCTTAAGACCAGACCAAGACACTATCAGCTCATACTCTGGCGATCGTCTCCAGATCGACCTCTGCTCACATATGCACTCAACACTGTTCATACGGATTGCGCTCAGTCCATATCATGCTATCCGCACATTATTACAATTAGCTGAAGATGAAGGTCATCGCTATCCTCAGGCTGCCGAAATTTTGCGTAAATTTTGTTTTCGTGGATGATGTACTTTGCGGCCATGACACCATAGAAGAAGCATCAGCACTCCAAACTCAGCTCATTGATTTGTTATCACTCGGTGGATTTAAACTTAGTAAATGGACATCAAACACACCTCAGCTCTTGCAAAGATTTCCAGACGATCAATGCGAAATGCCTAAAGACTTTGACATCAGCGCAGAGTCTCCATCAATTAAGGTTTTGGGTATTAGATGGATTCCCCGGTCTGATGAATTTACATATCACATCTCATTACACCAGTTACCCACATTACAAAACGTTCAATTCTTAGCACAGTAGCTTCTCTCTATGACCCAAACGGTTGGGTTACACCCGTCATATTCCGCGCAAAAATACTTCTTCAAAGGTTATGGTTAACTAAATTGGACTGGGACGATCCCACTCCAAATAATATTACAGATGATTGGCAGCGCATCTATCATGATCTTCCGCACATCTCAGATATACATTTTCCCAGACATATCGCTCCACACAAATTCAAATCAACATACTCACTTCACGGATTCGCAGATGCTTCGGAAATTGGTTTTGCTGCAGTGATATATTTACAAGAATCAGCTCACAACGGATCTGTTAACGTTCACCTCATGATTGCTAAATCTAAAGTCGCACCGATTAGAAATAAACTCACAATCCCCAAATTAGAGTTGTCTGCTGCAACTCTATTATCTCAGCTCATGTTGCGTGTCTCCCAACAATTGTCTGCTCATCTCACAATTACACATCACGTTTGTTGGTCAGATAGTACCATAGTGCTTGCATGGATAAAAACTCAGCCCCATCGTTTACAAACATTTGAATCAAATAGAGTAACAAAAATTAACTCAAATTCACTCACACTTAAGTGGCGTCATGTACCTTCCCAATTAAATCCTGCTGACTGTGCAAGCAGAGGATTATCAGCTCAAGCTCTCTCCGCTCATGATTTATGGTGGTCTCCTCCTTGCTCAAATTGCCAGAGGATACCTGGCCCAAGATGCCTTCAGCTCATACTCGACAAGACTTGCCAGGGCTCAAACCAAAATACGTACCATGCAATTTCTCGATACCCGGTGTCGATAGTGATCTGCTCACTCGCTTCAGCTCTTTAGAAAACTAACTGGTGTCACTGCCTACATGAGGCGATTCATTCGTAACTGTAAACTAAATTCAAACTCGCGACAACTAGGCCCTCTAACTGTAAGTGAACGTAGAGAAGCATTACTTTTCTGGATCCGCTCTGTACAGCAGAATGCATTCGCAGAAGATATTCACCGCCTGCAAACCGACAGAATCTGCACAGTACGACTACAACGTCTGTCGCCTTTTACGCAGGACAGTCACCTCAGAGTAGGAGGTAGACTCACTCGTTCGGAACTCACATACGATGCTCAACACCCATACATTTTGCCTAGTTCTAGTCCGCTCGTAGACCTCATAATAGATGACTATCATCGCATACACTGCCACCCTGGCACGGACACGCTACATGCTATTTTACGTCAGAAATTTTGGATATTATCTGCCCGCCGCATTATAAGGCACAGAACGTTTAAATGCATAAGATGTTTCCGTTGCCGCGCTCAGCCCGAAGTACCTATCATGGCTGACCTGCCAGCTGATAGAGTCATACCTCAGCCCGTATTTAGTCACGTATCAACAGATTTCGCCGGACCGTTTCTGCTCAAATCAAGTCAATTACGTAATGCTAAGTTAATTAAGGGATATTTTTGCATATTTGTTTGCCTCACTACAAAGGCGGTTCACTTAGAACCAGTCTCATCGCTCACTGCCGAAGCGTTTATTGCAACATTACAAAGGTTCTGCTCACGTCGTGGACTTCCGGTATTGATACGTTCGGATTGTGGCACAAATTATGTAGGAGCTAGGAATCATCTACTAGAGGTACAACAATTTCTCAATGACAATAACGACGCCATTTCTCATAAACTCTCAACTCAAAATATAACTTGGTTACTCAATCCGCCTAAAGCCCCATGGATGGGAGGTATCCATGAGATTAATGTTAAATCCACAAAGCAACTTCTATACCGTGTTATCGGTGAGCAACACCTCACTTTCGAGGAATTCTTAACTCTGCTCACTAGAATCGAAGCTGTGTTAAACTCTCGGCCCATCAGTCCACTTTCGTCCGATCCCACGGACTATCAGCCCCTTACTGCTGGCCACTTTCTCATTGGCCGTCCGCTCACAGCTCTCCCCGAGCTGACTCTAGATGAAAGAGTAATATCTCCGCTCAAACGCTTTCAGCTCATTCAATCACTCTCTCAGCGCTTTTGGAACCTTTGGACCAAGTCCTACCTCCATACCCTTCAAATCCGCTCCAAATGGCTTTCCTCTTCCTCTCCACCCAAAATTGGAGAACTGGTTCTGCTCAAGGAGGACAATTTGCCTCCTCTACAATGGAAGATGGGAAGAATCTCACGTCTGCTACCTGGGAAGGATGGAGTCATCAGAGTTGTGGACTTGGACACGACTCAAGGCCAGCTGCGGAGGCCTGTCGGCAAGATTGCCCGGCTCCCACTGGATTCTGCTCAGGATGGGGCTCAGCTCGCCGCCTGTGCGGGCCCCCCAGGATGTTCGCGCCAACACTAGCGCGACGTTTAGAATAAACACAAAGGACATCACTACGTGATGTATGGCCGACCGAAAGGGGCGCTGTCAGAGAGTGACGAACACTTGCAATTAGATCCCCTTCCGCGCCGGATGCATTTTCAGCTCATCCCGAAACCTAGTGAACGCGAACGCGTGTGCGCATATTTATTTGTGCTCGTTAATATAATACCAAATTCGCCGGCGAACCGCGATAAATCTATCGATAATCCGCTCAACAGCTGTGTAGTGTAGTGAGAAGAAACCTCCGCTCAGATCCAGAACCACCAGCTCAACAATAAGGTCAGTCCCAGATTTCTCCAGCCCTCACATTAACCTATATACCTACTTCCCTCAGCTCATAGTCGCATGTGTAAGTTCCTAGCTTACACACTAAGTGGTAGCCGCCCTCCGGCGCGACGGCCCCGCAGCCTCGGGCTTTGCCGCGCAGCTGCAGCTGGTGTTACGCCTTATAGTAGTATCAAATCAAATCAAAAAAGTTTTATTTCATATTTAAGTTACAAAGAAACGCTTATGGAATTGCCCGTACGTGCCTACCACCGGTTCGGGAACTAACCCGGCGAGAAGAACCGGCGTATAAACTCGCGATTCTCCAATCAAAATATATATATTTTTAAAAGAACAATTTTCCATCTTTTTGCTAAAAGATGGAAAATTGTTTATATATTTTTTAAATATGAAAACTTAGTCTATATAATATTGTCAAAAGTCATGTAGTATAAGCAGCCGTGCAGGTGGCCATCCTATTCCAATGGTGTGCGATCGTCAATAAAATCGTTGACCCTATAATAAGCTTTAGCACACAAACGTTCTTTAACAACTTTTTTAAATATTGATTTCTTATATTTACGCGAATATTGTTCATTGCTTTAAACACTTACGGATTGTGTCGCGGTGCACTTTTCTTTTTCCCGACGTTACGGTCCTGCCACCACCGCTGGCCACGGCCGCTGGGAAGTAACCGAAACAAGGGAAAAAGAAAAGTGCACCGCGACACAATCCGTAAGTATTTAAAACAATACTTTTTAAATTTATTAATGGAAAGATTTTGAACGTTTTCTGGGATTCTATTGTATATGCGTATACATTGACCTTTAAAGGATTTGCTTACTTTACTTAGTCTGATCACCGGTATATCTAGCTTGCGCTCTCGTATCGTTGTCTTTCTCATGAGATGAGAGCTTACAGAGAAGGCAAGAACAAAGAAGCGACAAGTGAGTGGGACCCAACATCCTCTAGTGGTAGTGCTACTTCTCCCCCCATATAAAGTTCAGCCGTCTGTTGTATCCTATTATAAATACACTACATTTATTTTAATACACGCTTTTGCCCGTGGCTCCGCCGCCCGCGCAAATACAGTATCCCATGGGAACACTGTACTTATTCTGGCCTAAAAAATGGCGTGCAAAAACAAATGAAAATTTAGTAATTCTTCAATATTTTTTTTATTTTGTTCTGAGGTTACAGGTCTATCATCACGATTACAAAATTAACGGTACACAGATACAAAATAACAAAGCATAAAGTAAATAAAGATCACCTTAGACGGTCAAATGGACGCCCAATTAGAACTCTTCGCTTATGCACACCTGGTGTGCACGCGACACTTCCCGGTACCTTCATCCATTCCATCCACTATCACATACTTTCACATTTATAATAGTAGGAGGATAAGGATTATAATATATATTGTAAATTAATAATATAATTAAAACATGTAATATTTATTTCCTAGATATTTACAAAAGTGACATAATAATGACACCATGGCAATGGCCATCGGTGTCACAGACAACAGTATGTATCAATATATATTTTCTTTTTGTACTGCGATGTCATGTTGGTATTGTGGCAGTGTAAAATATACATTTAAATGTTTATTATATACCTAACTAAATACCTTTATCAATAAACCTTCTTTCATTCCAGGCGGGCGTCTCCCCCGCGAGCGGCACGGCCAGCGAGGCCGCGTCCCCCCCCGGCGGGGAGCACTCCGGCGGCTCGTCGTCCTCGGGCGGCAGCGGCGGCGCGCGAGGCACGCTGCACTGCATGATGCACGAGATGCAGCGGACGCTGGCCCGCCGCAGAGCGCATCTGGATCGCGCCGAGGTGAGATATTCGCTCATTCTAACCTTTGTATGATTGCTGGCCGGGACCATATGATCCGGAATCCGTAAGGCCGGGGAAAATTCAGAGCACTGAAATTAAAACTCTGTGATAATACAATAGAACTGAAAATCGAACACCTGAGAATCAAGGCAAATGTCAATGTCATATATGACAGCTCGACACTAGACACTTCGATAATCTGCTCTTTTGTATCATCGCAGAGTTCCCGTGTGATACTGTATTTACGCGGGCGGAGCCCCGGGTGAAAGCCAGTTTCTGAAATAATTATGTATTTTCCAGGAGTCATCAGTGGACAACTCAGTCAACAACACACCTATGAAGACCTGGGAGCGGTCAGCCACGCTGCCGCACCGCCTCGCAGCATCATGTAATGGCGCCGCCTCATGTAATGCTCTGTTGCTTTTTATTTCAACTTGCGGCAATACACGGGGGTAATTCGAAACAAGCGGGGTAATTCAAAATAGGTGCGGTAATACACGGGGTATTGCATACAGGGGTACAACACCTGTATGGTACAATACAAATGTATTGAAATTGAATAGATGATGTTTCATAATAAGATTTACTGAATGTGGCCATTTTAGAACTGCTGGGAGCGGTCAGCCTGTGCCCCTGGGTTATGGATGTGTATTAAATATATTATGTATTATATAATAAAAATCTTAAATATAAGTATTGTATAAAAAGGTATTAAATGTATTTCCGTTGTCTGGTACCCTGGTACGATGCCATACAAATTGTTTGACATCTTCACGGCGACCAGTGACAAACGGCTGGCCTACAATACTATACTTTCCGTAAAGAGTAACGTTAGAATTTTGTAGAATAAACACCAAAAAATGATAACATACTTTTCATGTAAGAAATCTTAATTATTTTTTACACTATCCGTCCCTTTGTGCGACCCGAGCGTCCCACACATGTAGGACATTTTTTTTAATATAAATATTATGGCGGTACGGCTTAAAACCGTCACCAGTGTCGAGTTAAAAAGGCGGGAAAATAGAATTTTCGTTTAAGTTTTCAACGCCGTTTTTTCTATTTCGTCAAGTTCAAAGTCCAAGTAAATCGTCAGTGCAGGCAAAGTCAGTCGATTTAGTAAAGTGGTGAAGGCTTTACTGAAACTTATTTCCAAATAGGGAGTTTTGGAGAGAACCTAAAATATCACGCTTTTTGCAGTTGTACCACTTGCCCACACTTGTGCACGTTAACGAATATTTAATGGTTTATATTAATCAACCAATATTACACATTAAGAACCGAAATAGCACAAATTTATGGAAGAAATACAAAAACAACAATGTCACAAATTCACATCCCGCCAAAACTCTCTAGGTAATGAATGATAATTTTTGTTTTGTTTTTCAGCCAATTCGGAGTCGCCGTCGCAACAGCAGCCCCAGTCTCCGCGGTCGGTCCGCAAGCGGTTCGGTTCGGCTAGCGAGGAGACCATCCTCAAGGTGAGTGTGGGCGGAGGAAGGTGCTTTACGCATGCTTAAGCGTGCACTCACACGTTTGCTTACAGGTTGTGGATATTGCTAGATTCAATATTAATTAAATTGTATGTAATGGATTTCCGCAAAGTAACGCTTGATTCTGTTAACTCTTTATCTTAATTATTAAATCGCTATTTCAGCAAGTGAATGGCGCAGTAGCGGCGGCGGAGGGCTGCGTGTCGGCCGGCGAGTGGGACGCGTTCAAACAGGACGTACTGAGAGAGTTAAGGACGCAGGTCGCCCAGATGAAGCGCGAGATACTGGACGGTGAGTGTGTTTGAACCTTATTGCCATAGCTATAAGGTCGAAAGTGGGATGCGTTCAAACAGGACTCGGTACGCAAGTCGCTACGAAGCGCGAGATACTAGACGGTGAGTGTAGACGGGGCTAACGTGCGTAGGTGACCCTTGACAATCGTGAGTGATATTAGTGGTCGTACAAGCCGATTCCCATCGGCTTCCCTTAAAAATATTACTTATCTACTATACCTTTTATGAGTGATGGCGAGGGTAGATGAATGTTGTCAGTCGTAGCTAAAACATAATAAACACGCCGGCATATTTAGCGGAACACAAAAAAAAGGTCCATAATTAAAAAAATATGGTTTTATTTTAAAATCTACTTACTACACTTCTTTTGTTATTTAAAGTTTCATTTGTTTTACTTAAAATGAGATCACATTAAGAACAGATTTTGCGAGTAAAGGCTATTTGTGAAAAATGGTACATTTTTGAACTTTTCATGTAACCGGGAAAAGTGAAAATTAATATTAAAATAAAAATTAATTAAATTAGAAAAATGGTGATTAATATCGCGTATTTCCTCCACGTGCTCTTATTAAAGTTTCTACCCGTCTAGGCATACTGAGAATGATGTTATCGATGGTCTCCTGGGACAGTCTCCGCCATTCCTCAACTACGTCGATTCGCAGTTCACCCACGTTGACAGGAGCTGGAATTCTGGACTTAACTTTTCTTTTCAGCAAGTCCCTAACGTGCTCTATTGGGTTCATATCCGGTGATCTCGCCGGCCACTTCATAACAGTGATATTCATATCATTAAGATAAGCTTGAGTTACCCGAGCGGTATGCGGCCGAGCATTATCCTGCATAAAAACAAAATCGTCACCGATATATGGGGCAAACGGTACGACATTTTCTTCTAAAACTTCTCTGATATAGCGGTCTGCAGTCAGACTCCCTCTGTCAATCACTACCAAGTCTGTGCGAGCTCCCAAACAAATGCCCGCCCAAACCATTATTGATCCACCACCGTATGCAACTGTAGTTTCAAAATTTGTCTGAATGTATCGTTCTCCTTTGCGTCTGTATATTCTTTGCCTGCCGTCAATTTGATTTAAGAGAATTCTGCACTCATCACTAAACAATACCTTACTCCATTGGTCCGCGTTCCAAAGTCGATGTTCCTGAGCAAAAGTTAACCTGTTTCTACGATGATTTACCTCGAGCCTTGGAGCCTTGGCGGGCACAAATGAACCCAAACCAGCTTCTTCGAACCTTCTTCGTACCGTACGCTGCTCACTTACGGTTACACCCCGCACTGCTTCTAACTCATGTCGGGCTTGGACGGCCGTAAACGGGGGTTCCTACGTACACGAAGCCGAATGAAACGATCATCCCTACTCGAAGTGCGTCTTTTTCTGCCTTGTCCTGCTCTTCTCACATAAGTACCGGTCTCCCTGAACCGTTGGATACTGCAATGGATCGTTGAAACTGGTCGACGAAGATCTCTGAATATCACTATGTAGGTTTGACCATTTCTTCGCATTTCGAGTGCACTGGCAATCTCCGTTGGGGCTAAGTCAGGCATAATTCAGTCCTCAACTCCAAAAAGATACGCGATTAAAAAAAAAAACTAACAAAAATCAGTATTTCAATGAAATTTTAAATCAAACTCAGAAGCAAGAAATACTCGAAGTTCGCTCCAGATACACCTTATCTATAATAAGGTGTATTTGAATAAAATTAAAACAATAAAATTGCATAAAATGTGTGTTTTCTTAATTTGAAAATATTTCTTTTTAAATTAAATGACGTATAAACCAACCAGCAACCTTATATGATACTGATATCAAACCTTTATTTTATGTTCCGCTAAATATGCCGGTGTGTGTAGTTAAGGGTACGTGTCCACGAGCGTTTTTTTCTAGTCGCAACAGAAAAAAACTGCACTGTAAATAGAACTGTGCGCTAATTCTCAAATCTGACACTTGACACTTCACACTTCGATTTTCAGCTCGACCACAGAGAAACTCTCGCGGGTGCACATTCTAAAGTTACTTCAGATCACCGAAATCACTATAATCCTTTGCATTTCGAAGGTTTTCTCAATTCCTTATTGATCCTATCGTCGTATTAACACTTTAGTGACAATGGGATCAAATTTTAAATAGATACTTTTAAAACTTAAAAAAAAAAACTAAATCGGTCCACAAACGATGGAGTAATCGTTGAACATACAGAAAAACTTTTACTGACTGCGATTATTTATAAACTAGAGTATTGCGATGTTCATGACAAAAGTTTTCTCAATCTATCAATATAAATTGCTAAATGACATATATTTTCTAGCCTTTGCCCTCGGCTCCGCTGGGAAAAAGTATCCCACGGGAACACTGTCTTTTCGCGATTTTCGTAGCCTGTTTTAATCCAGAGCCTAAACTACTACCATACCAAATTTCATTTCCGTTCAGTAGTTTTTACGTCAAACAGTTCCAAACATCTATCCATCCATCCATCCATCCATCCATCCATCCTCACAAACTTTCACATTTATATTAGTAGTAGGAAATAAAAATTGCTAAGCATCTATTTCACAATTGCCTTTATAAGAAACAAATGGCTTATCCGGAAGTTTTGTCTCTGTCGCTCAGTATAAAGTAAGCAGCGACAAAACTACCGGATAAGCTATTCGTCACATTTTAGGCGATTGTGAAATAGGCGTCGTTATCGTGCCGCCCGTGTCGAGGCAGGAGCGCTGAACGCGTCTCTGCGCCGACTGACTGTGTGCGGTGACAATGCGCGCCGTGAGTTAAACAGCTTGAAGCGATAATAACAATGTAATTAGTATCGTATCTATACTATTCTATGTATATATGCGTTGTGTTTTATATATTTTTTTCTGTACCTTTATAATTATGATTGTGTGCCGTCGTGAGATCGCAAACTTACAAGGAAGATGAGACGCCACGGCTTGCCGCGGTCGAAGCCTGAGTGGCATCCCTTTAAACACATGGTGTGGGCATTGCATAGCCTTAATCAGCTGTGTTTTTAAAACTGTCTCTTTTCGTATTCTTTGAATGTTATAGTGCTTTAGTGTATAATTTACTTGTTTTTTGTTAAAATTTGGCTGTGTCATGTCCCTTACGTGTTTAATAAAGATATTTTATTATTATTATTATTATTATTAAATATATATTTATCTCCACTACTTATATTGTATTGTAACATATTAAAATATAACTTTTTTCCACAGCCATAAAGACGGAGTTCGCCCGCAGGTAAGATCACGGTATGAGTGCTACTAGTCCACGCGAGAACCATTCGAGTATACCTGACCGAGGGAAACTTATGTATTGCTAGTACTATTATTTATTGGAGGGCAGTGTTGCCAGACGCTAGATGTTATACAAGAATGCATAAAGTTGTTTCTTTTTTAATTTTATACTTAAATATATATTTATTCGAGTATATGTGTAGGATAAGCGTCTCTGGTGGTTATTGAATAGAGACAGACTATACACTGGTCTCTTTTGCACTCTATCTGTCAAACGTGACACTGGCCGAAAATAATGATTGCGTGCGCATACTGGCTGAATTAAAAGTTTGCGTCTATTGTTTGTGGCGTTCCGAATTCAATTTTTTGAATCTGCCAGTAAAGAGATGATCGCTATTCGAAAATCACCAGCCAGAAGTCAAATATTTGTAATAATCGACTAGCGTTAAAATGTATCTAGTATAACTGTATTTATTTATCGTGACACAGATTATATAAGTCAATTTGACACTTTATTACGTCATTTTGACATTTATACTTTTTTTCGCCGTGCCTTCGGGCACCTGACATTGCTTTATTCATAGACAATATTGGCGGATGCCTCGTATTCGAAAAAAAAAAACTTGTAATCTGTGTGATACCAATAGAAACTAAGTACCTTATTGTCATATACACAAGGTTTCTTGTCGGGTGCCATTTGAATTCCCTATCCTTTATGGTCTTCCATAATAATAAGTTCAACACGCTACGCGCTTTAGCACAGCATTTAAAAGCATTTAACATAGTACAATTTTTTAACCTGTTGGTAGTCAGGTTTTGGCCATTTTTAATCCCATTATTGGGTAAACATATATTTGTAAAAGACGACAAAAATCAACCATGTTTGCAGAATTTAAAATGTTTTTTAAAGTGAAACTATATGATTCGGGACTATATGAATCCGTAACGCCGGGGAGAATTTAGAGCACTGAAAATAGAACTCTGCGCTAATACAATAGAGCTGAAAATCGAACATACAAGTGTCGAGTCAAATGTCAATGTGTCATAACTCATATATGACAGATCGACACTCGCCACTTCGATTTTCAACTCTATTTTACTAGCGCAGAATTTTATTTTATGTGCTCTGAATTTTCCCGGGACCACCGGATTCTGGATCATGTAGTCCCAGCCTTAAACCAAAAATAATATAAATATAAAAATGTAACTTTCAAAATTATGCAAATTTTTTAACCAAATTTACTTTATGCAAATAGGCCAAACTAGATTTAAGCATTAAATATCACCCGGCAAGAAGACAATATACAAATATCATAACATTACTATGTTATATTGTATATTACGGACAGAGTGCCAAGTGTGAGTTTTTCTTTTCGCATTCGCTACGTAGTTGTCGCGTTCACAACTAGGTGGCGCTGTACAAATCGCATACAAACTCCTAGTAAACGCCAAACGCGCTCACGATCGAATGCGAAAAGAAAAACTCACACTTAGCACTCTGTATACACGTTTTAGTTGTTAAGTATACAAAGGTTGGAAATGTGAGTGTGACCAAGTTAAATAATGGTGCCATACAATTGTTTGTTTTTTTTTTCGTTAATATACAAGTCATAATATTTTGTACAAGTTCAAAATTGCCGCTATACATTTTTACTGTTTCCGCATGAATTTTGTGAGGGTAGGGGCAGATTTTTTTTGTACAAATCTACTCTACTGAAGAAAAAATACCATAACTAACGTTGCAGGACGTATGACCATAGACGTATATATTATACACGAGGCTTGTCGATGCAAAAACTGTCACCACTTAAATGGTTTGTAATCACAACATATATCACTTATCACTTAAATGGTGACATGTTTTGGGTTTGTTTGGGGCTATTTTGACATTTGAGTTGTGGTGAAATCGAGACGTAACTTTTTCTTGTGTGAAGATTTGTTCTGTCAAATGTACGTCACAGCCCATCCTTAGTTTTGAAATCATTGCAACAATATGTCATATATTCTTTACATTTGCATGAAATTTTTTTTTCAGCCAATGTCCAAACTTTCAGGGGTGAATATACTCTTGAATATAAGTAACTTACTATGGGATCAACTTTCCTACTTGAAAAAAAAAATCTGTTGTTGCCTACAAAATGCTATCTATGCCGGAGCCCTTTTGTTGGAAACAGCTGATTTTTTTTTCCAAGTAGGAAAGTTGGTCCCATAGTAAGAGTTGCTTATATTCCAAGAGTATATTCACTCCGGAAAGTTTGGACACTGACTGAAAAAACACCGTGTATATATATTATTGCCCGGTCACGCTCATGTACAGCCGCCGCACTCGCAATACGGACTGACGCATCATTCCAATACGGGCCCGGCCTATATCGTTGGATAACATTTTTTTGAAAAAGTGTTTACATTTTTTACAACCACCCGCTATTTGGGTGTTCGCACATGTCAACGTTTTTGTACTGGTGCTTTTTGTTATATCGGGAGTTTTTAATATGCATTTACATGCCCGTGATAATATGGTCGCTAGATATAAAAAGAATATCGGTCGGAGAATAGTTTAAAAAAAAAAAACATCGAGAGTTTTTGTTACAAGGGTTAGAAGAGAAAGTTTTATTTCTTCTATTGTCAACATTCATTTACTTTAGCGACCGTACTATAGCATGATATAGAAGCGTCGAGCGCTTCGCGAAAACTAGCAAGCTGCTAGCATTACCTCAAGTGTGTTAGTACTAGCATTGCCTTATGTTAGTAGCGTAAAGAAATGCTAGCAACTAGCATAAGTGTCACGAGCAATTGTGGTGTACAAATTGTATTTGGACTTACTTTTTTAACTACCAGTTCACGTACTAAAATATATTATATAAAATACCTAATGCTTTATACTATATTATAAATGACAAAAAACGGTACGGTTATATATATGGCTGAGTTTTCTGAAAAGGTAAGTTCAAATAGTTAAACCGTTGAATAAAGACTGGGATTGTGAGGAATGAAGGCTTACGATATGTAAACTAATCACACGCAGACGTCATTTGTCTCAGTCCCGCTCTTTATTTGAACGAGTCATATGTTCATCGCCATATAATCCAGTATATTTGTGTGATATTTTATTTTTAATTCATATGTTTAGGGGATCGGTTTATAAGTTCTTCGTACTTTTATACGAATAGTAATTCCAGACACTGACATTGGAATATCACCGAGTAATACGTTTGACAAAAAGACGAAGAAGAACAGTTTAATCTGTCAACATTGAACCTTTTTTATTGATGTAAAACGATGCAAAGATGTTTAAAATAAAGTGCGGTCGCGGATCACGTCGAATTTGGCTCATTGCTACTTGACTCTTACACTCGCGCACGAATATATTGCTATCGCGTTTACACGGGCACGCGAGAGGAGCGCGATAGCAATATATGAGGTCGCGAGTGAAAGAGACGTATGTAATGTACGAAATTCTACGTGCTCCACGACCGCACTTTAACGATCGGTCGTAGTGAATATATTAAAATTGGGTGCTTACATATTACAGAAGTTATAAACCGATCTCTAAACGCATTAGTGATACAATAATGTAAGATAGTATTATCTATAATTAAATCTAACCAAATTTAAGTTGATTTTTTATATTTGGTCTCACACATGTCAAAGAATACCTAAATTACGGTTCTAGGCGACCTAGGTTTTATGTATGCTTCATGGCTCTAAGCGTTGATTTTTATAGAATTTTTTCTTGGCTACCTGCACTGCCATGCGCAATTCTAGATGTACTGCCTAAATTTAGTCCAGACTTAAGTACTTAGAGTTCAAGGTGACCTAAACTAAAGACTCGTATACAATTTAGTGGATTGAATTTTTTTATTGGACTAATCTTTGTAACATTGATTTGTAAAACAAAATGTCGATCAAAAGCTAAATTCTCAAGTTAAAACACCCATTAGTAGTATTAAATAAACTCGAAAACTCAACTATCGCTATGGAAACATATTATTTAAAAAATTATTGAAATCTAATATTGGGTTTTTATATTTTTCTTATACTTTGCACATTCCTTTTCGAATGCTCTTTTGCACTATATTCTGATTAGACCAAAAACTTTCATTATTATATTTATAATATGTATCTATTAATTGCTATACACATTGAACTCTTATAATCAGCTTTTTGTAAAATATTTTCCCCCTAAAATAGTGAGACAAACATTTTTGACATCTGTCAAAAGTGACGTTATGACTTTTTAATTTTATAACTTTTATATGGCGCACGCCATAAATATTGTTTACTATATTCGCCGAACAGTTGTGAATTATAAGTGCAGTTGATAATTAAGTTCCTAAATATTTTGCGCAAACGATATTTTCTGTATTTTTAATGAGTTGACATTTTTTTTCTGTGACATTGTTTTAATTTGCCTATTTTTGTCGTTGCTACGACTAGAACTTTTTTTTTCTAAGCAGCGTTTAACAACGACCTTTTAGGGTTACCATGTGGTATATTTCGAAAATTTTTGTAGTCCAATGTAAATAGTATTGAATTATATTTTTTTTGTGATTGCAAAACTCTTTTTATTTTCCATTTCTTTTAACTGTGCTTTTTTTATTATGTCTTTAAATCATATACCTGATCTTATCATAATTATTTATTTTTTATAAACTACTGCATATGTTATTCTGACTATTGTATAAATATTTAAGAAAATAGACTCACATATTATACCAAATATACTTATTACTTGTTCTGTATTACAACTATGTACAAATATTATCGAAAGAGTATGAACGCTGTAGTTTCGATTATTTATCTCACTGCCATGTTTCTCGCGGGCTCAAGGTGATAGCCTTTTATTAGATAGACAAACAATAACGCGATACTAGAGTTTAGCGCCATCTATCCGCACCATATCGTACTAATCTTATATAACAAAGACCCATATTTTTAAAGTCGCGTCAAGTTTCACTTCTGTCGTTAGTGAACTGTGGGCATAGCAGGAACATTTGACAGCGGCGTTAACGTAACGATATTGAATGACAATTGTATGAAAATCTGTCGAAATCATGACAGCGCGCATACAATTCTCATTCGATAACGTTACGTTTACGCCGCTGTCAAATATTTCTGCTAGGTCTAGTGGGCTAGTGGGCTCTAGTATATATAGTTCAATTAAGTAGTGCGCTCGGCGCTATGTGCGGGTGACGCGTGATAAGTTACTCAAGCAGCGCCGCGCGCACAGACGAATTGAACTATCTGTATTATCATGGACCGCGATCACAGAGTAGAAAATATATATACTTACGTACAGAGAAACAGCCTTCATAGGACGAGCCATTCGATCCATATTTCAAAATTTTGACACAAACGTGGACACACCGAGTGCTTGTAGTAGTGAAAACAAATCGATAACCAACTATGTAGCTGTTCATCTGTTCGTCTTTCTTTAATATGTGGCTATAGTGAGCGTGTCAGCGAACGCGTTTCAAAAAAGTTACTGAGTACCACACTATACTTATGATCTCCCGGTATTTACTTTGCCTCGATTAGTTGTACATATAGCTTGACAATTTTAAAACAAAAAAAAATTATACCTAATACTTACTACGGAATGCAGATGCAGATTGTCAGAAAAAATAAAAAAACCTTGCCGTGATGCGAAAAATTGCGGACATGAAAGTGCATATATGTAATTAATGTCAAATCTTCTAGATTTAACCAATCGCACACGTCGCAGCTTTTCTCGGTGTTGCTGCAATAAAAAATTGACCGCTCTCTATGTAGGTTTTTTTAATTCTCCCGAATAAAATACCCATATTTTGTTTATTGCTCACAAATACGTAAGATACTGTGTTCGTTATTACGTTCAACATTTTGAGCCCGCGATTTTAAAATGTGTCGCCTGTAGTACACGATAGCTTTTCGCGTTATCAGAGTGCTTTTCGTTGTATATGTAAATATATTATATACTGGAGTCAATAAATGAGCAGTGAGTGATATTAAGCGATGTTTTATTATTCAACCCGTACATAGTTGGCAATGAGTACACCGCTACATGGTAACGACGACTTCTGTGGCCCAGTGGTTGAGCGTGTTGGTGCTCAAGCCGGGAGCCGCGGGTTCGAATCCCGCCGAAGGAACAAACAGTTTTTCCGTGTTCCTGGGTCGTGGATGTTTATTAAATATGTGTATAATATAAATAAGTATCTTCCCGTAGTAGTCCCCGACTCCTGCACTAGCGTCGACTGTATTGCAGAGGCCAGAGTCCTCGCCCACGCTTGATATAAATATTATGCCAATATTTACTTTAAACAATTAAAAAAAAATACAATTATAAAAGAAAAAATAAACAATAATGAAACATGACTATCAGCAGTTAACAAAGGTAAATCTATGATTAACAGCATTGTGTGTGTGTGTGCGCGTGCGCAGGTGTGTGTATGCGTGCGTGCGCACGTGTTTGAGTGCGTGTGTATGTGTGCCTAACAAATATCGGGTAGCAACAATTTTTACTATTTCATCGTATGTCTTTTCTTTAAGCCATTTGATTTTCTTTTCAAGGTATAATTTGCATAATCCTAGTTTTACTTTTAAAACTTTGTTATTTGTTACTTTTTTGGTGCCAAGACATTATATTGTTGACGCGCGAATGGAACTGGAGACCGATCGAGTCTCTTTATTGAAGGTGGTAAGTATGGTGCGCTTTTTGTATGGTATCTCTTTAGCATTTTGAGAACGAATATTTTTCTCACCGAAAAGACATCCGCTTTGGCATGTGCGTCAATAGTTGAATGTCTGTGGGGCAATTGTAGAAGAAACATTTGCTCGCTGGGCTCTTTCAACTTTTATTAAAAGGGTTTTGCATACTCCTCCCCATGCGCATATGCGGTATCTAATAAGACACTCGCATAATGCTTGAGACATTTGTTTCAGAGGCTTTTCATTTGCAACTTGTCTCAAATTCTTAAAGTTATATACCATTTTTCTTATTCTAGCGATCTACAGTATGAGAATGGCACGCCAATACAGTTCTCGTCTATGTTAATTCCCAAATATTTAATGGATTCGTTCCTAGTCATAGTCTAATACGGCACAAGAACAATTCGGATCATATATAGCAATGTTACATGTGTGAGTTATTAATTTAATACTGTCATCTGGCCTGGTTTTATAGGATTTGTGTTAGGAGTGAGAAGATTGGATTCGAGCCAATATGTAATCCTAGCCATATTAGATTCGACTACATGTAACTCCTTAGTCCAAGAGTTTTTATGAACAAGCAGGACTGTATCATCAGCAAACATTTGGAGTTCCACATTGCCATGTACAGCGTTGAACATGTCATTAATATACCTATACTCAAAACAGTGTAGGTCCTAAAGAGCTGCTCTGTGGAACTCCAAATGCGCAAAGAAGCTTTCTGTATCACCCACTCTTACACTCTGAATTCGATTGGACAAGTAATCCATAAACCAGTTTAGAACAGTACCCCTTATGCCAAGATTCTCCAGTCTAGTCAAAAGGATATTGGGTGAGACTGTATCAAATGCTCTATGCTATTGGGTGAAACTGTATCAATTAAAAAAAATATTAAATATGTGTATAGTATAAAAGTATTAAATATATTTCCTTTGTCTGGTTCACAAGTGAACACAAGATCTTCGAGAACTTCATAAAGTCTGCTATCTTATTTCTAAGCTCGTAAGCCGTTTCAATATTTTTCTTTTGCTTAGCCATCTGACTTCACAATAATATGTTACGTCGTTATATTCAGCTGATATTTCATCCAAAAACGCCTTGAACTGACGATGATTAAGCCCTCGGGATCGAATAAAGTTGATGGTTTTTACTACCACATTCATAACATTCTGGAGTCGAATGGACTTAGAACACAAGTTCTGTTGGTGGATAATGCAATGAAGGACTATCAAATCATCTTTTTGAACATTTAATTATGTTGCTTTTTCATTCAAAATTCCGATGAGACCTTTACGTAAGCCGACCATAGAAGGTGCACCATCAGTGCATACTCCAATTAATTTTGACCATGGCAAGCCAAAACTTGTGAATACCTTTTGAACTTCAATAAAAATATCCTCTCCTGTAGTGGTTCCTTTTAGCGGCTGTAAAGCAAGCAATTCCTCATTAAGAGTGAACTCCTTATCAACACCTCGAATAAATATAGCCAGTTGAGCTGTGTCAGACAAATCGGTGCTCTCGTCTAATGCTATGGAAAATGATTCAAAACCAGCCATACGGTCAGTCAATGTTGTTATTATATCATTAGCCATCATTTCTATACGTCGAACAACAGTTCGTCTTGATAAACAAATTTTTTCAAATTCATTTTTCTTTTCAGGACACAAAATAGCGTAAGCTTCTACTTCTTCATACACTCCTTGATAAATTCTCCTTCGGCAAATGGTTTTAATGCCTTTGCTAATTTTGAGCTAACTATAAAACTAGCTTTCACAACATTATCAAGTTGTGTTGTTTGTTTATGAAACATTTGTTGCTGTTTTTCCAAATTTGCGGTAAGCTTCTGGATTTTGTCTGTTCTTAATTGTCCTGTCAGTGAGTGCAGCGTAGCATGCTTAGTTGAGTAATGCCTCTTTATATTGAACTTTTTCATTACTGAAATGGATTCATTACACAGCAAACAAATAGGCTTACCATTGTGCAAGATAAAAAATAATTCTTCAGTCCATTTTCCTTGAAACTGGCGACCCTCTGTATCTACTTTTCGTTTCTTTCCACCAGACATCATTTTTGTTTACTTTTCGTTCAATAAACTTAATAACAAACTATAGTTAGTAACCACTCAAGAAGCACACAAAGTCACAAAGCAAGTTGGCGGCTCGAGCAGTTCGCTAGGATATCGCTTGTCCAAGTTATCACCTCGGTAGCTCAAATAGAACTGAACTAACCTTCGGGCGATCCACCCGCTTATATAGGCAAAATGAAGGAATAATCTGGAATAACTAGTTTAGAATAATTGAGAAGCAATAAATCATTTGATGTGTCGCCCGTGAGGCGGCAAACCTCAAAGAATTTGATCGAGCAAGCCGAGCGGCGGCGATTATCACAGAATGAGGCGGCAAACATCAAAGGAATCTTTTGATGTTTGTATGTAATATTGATGTACCTAATGTAATATTTTTTTGATTGGGTTTTTTCAAAATGTCTCGCGGGCCGGATCATATCTTACAGCGGGCCGGATCCGGCCCGCGGGCTGGTTGTTGCCCATATATGTTCTAAACAGTAAAATGAGGTGTGCAATGCAAAGCGACCGACGCATCTTCGGCCGACATCGTGTGACGCCGTACCGTGTGACCGTCAGAGATCGTGAATTTGATATTACTCCCATTAGATTTTCATACCCCGGGCTTATATATGAAAATCGTTTCTTAAATAGTAAACTCCCAAAAATTGAGAATGAATAAAAGACAGAAATAAAAAGACATTTTAATATAATTAAATAAAATTACAGAAAAAAACAATTCCAACATTTATATAAAATAATATATTCTGTGTACATAGTGCGACCATTCATTTTAAGCTGAAAATTAATATTTGTATTGTTTTACGAATTAGTAACCTATTTCAAAAGATATTTGATGATGATTTTTTTTAAACCGTAAAAGGTGGTTAAAGATATACCTAGCCGTTTGGTTTATTTTATTGTTTTTTTTTTTTAAATAAATATTAAAACATCCATCCTCTCATAACAGGTTTCATACACAAAACGCATTCGTTTTCAGGATGAGACAAATAAATACTCCTTAGTTTCATAGAAGCTCAAAGCGTGTTTTATTTCAATTTATTGCACAATACAACATCAATTTGTGCTTCGGCACTTAAAACTTAAATCTAACGTAAAAATTACTTAAAAAGTTATTTTAATTGGTATCTCCGTTTGGCGCGAATAAAAAATAAAATAAAAAAAAATTTTTTATTCATTTGAAATTCTTATTTTGACGTTTGGCGCCAAATTTTGTCATGTTATATCATAAGTCTATGTATATTCAAGTCCACAGTATATACGTACATATTTCGAGGAAACAGAGAGACAATATCATAAATATATTTAAATACCAATAAAACTTAACAAGAATCGATTTTATAAATAAAATATAAATAAAATTTGCTTAAAAAAAATAAAAAGAGTATACATTTTTATTGATACTAAATGTACAGTTTTAAACTTATGGACAATCATTGTTAAAATATGTAATAAATTAGATTATCTTTTTTAAATAACATTATTTTGTGATGTTTGTGTGTAAGTACTTCTTTGTTTCTTTTTTTTTTTAATTATTTCCTTTTGCACAGTAGCAAATAAGTTTTTCCAACCAGTCCATAAGTTTAAATTTAATTTCATTATAAGTCAAAGATTAAATTAAACATGGTAACTAAAGTATTGTCTAAGGGTCAGCTCACACCGAGACGCGACGAGGCGCTTCATTTTTAAGTTTCAACTTTATTTACTACACAAGACACGTCATGTTACTAATATAATCAAGAGCGGCGTAATTAGAACTCTTGCAATTAATATCTTATAGTGTAGTGAATAAAGTTTAATTTTGATACTTGATCTTAAAAATGCAGCGCTGCGTCGCGTCCCGTTTTGGTGTGAACTGACGCTAACATAGAGGTAGCGTCATTGTAAAATTTTAAGAAAATGGTAACGTAACGCTTACTAAGGTGGGTTCTAGCGAAACCTAAAAACTAACGCCAATCTTCGAAGTGGTGGAACATCGAGAAAATATCCCAAAAAATCCGAAACACAGCAGATTTATATATTATATTGTATACACGGAAGAGAAGACATGTGGAAGTGCGAAGTAGGCGTGGTACGAGAGCCACGACTAAGCGTTCTTATGCGTGATTGTGATTGTATAGTTCGTTTAAATTATGTTTCTTTTAATCAACATAAACGACAACTTTAGACACTTAAAAAAATCTAAATTCACTAACGACGTAATAATCTTGGAACAGACAAAAAATATAAAATATATATTTTTTGGGCGCAATATAATTATAACCACCTCCTTTTTGTCAGTCGGTTGGAAATCTAAGGACAATAGGCGTGTTGCCTCAAATATTTCTTTTCGTCTATTGACGATTCGATGTTAGACAACTTCTTAATACATAATCTAGAACCTATTTTCGTATATTTTTAAAAATAACGACGATAGAAACAATTTAAATTTACAATATGAGAGAGAGCGATATATCGTCCTGTGACGTCACGAGTTGCACCCGCCATGCATTTGTCATTACAAAATGTTTGGCGGGTGCAACTTGTGAAGTAACAAATCGTTTTGCGATAAAGAGATGGGCAATATTTTATATTTGCTTATAATTTTTTATCGCGTCAATCTAAATACCTATTTCTTTTAGATTTATGTATCTTCAATCAACAATTTTAAAATTCATTCGATAAAAATGTGATATTCCACACCAGGCAACATCCCTATTTGATAGAATTTTTTCTTATACAAAATGAATTATACTTTATAGGATATTTTCTCGATGCGATAGAATTAGAGAGCGCCAGTAGCTATAAAATAGAGAAAATTAAGTATACTTGTGTAACGCTAGTGGCACCCTCTCTTACTTAGTTTAGTTTCTAGACGAAACTTAAAAGTCTATGGTCTCTGTCTTTTTCGCCTCTGGCCACATTTGTTGGGCACACTATTCTATATTTTATGGTCATAATTTTAATTTTCTTCTCGTTGCCAGCTAAACAAGCATAAACAACACTTTTTTTTTTTAAATAATAGGCGATATTGTCGAAAAAGACTGAGACCGTCTTTGTAAAAAAAATCTAATAAGTACAAATTGTACTCGATATTTGTAAGTAAATATTTTGTGCAAAGCTTATCACAACATTCTTATGTTCTTATCCGTGTAGGGTGATGAAATGTAAGCCCTGGAATAAGAAAAAAATATTAATGTCTATGAATTTAAAAAAATTGGTAAAAGCAAGCGGAGACGTTGGCAACACAATGCAACACAAACGCTTTTTTGAAACAAGGAAAACTTGCTAAAGCAATTCTGGATCTTCTAAATTGTTTATTTCTATTTCGTATTAAAGTATATTTGTATTACTACAAACACATCTAAATATGTATGAAATCTTTATTTTTTGACTTATTGGTTTTTGTACAGCTTTTTAAAGCTTCATATAATATACTTGGTACTTTGGATTTAAAACAAAAAAACCTAGCGCACACATGCCACAGCACAGTGCATACAGCACACAAACAACAAGCCACTAATTAAGGCAAAGTACAGCATGGCAAAAAAAAGTGTGACGCGGTGACACCGGGGACTAAAAACATTTTCGATTCATTTCTATCAGATTGGAATGAGATATATTATATATAAGTATTATATTTTAATATATTTAAATTAAATATGCATTTCGATCTAATAAGGATAAACGATGATACATTCGAAAATGTTTTAAGTTCCTGCTGCGCGTACATACGTCTTTTTTGCTAAGCTAAAGAGGGTATGAGATTAAAGGAAAATTGAAGTATTCAAAACTTTACTATGTAGTATACACAGAAAACATACACGCAGCATAATACGTTAGGAAAAATCTAAATGAAACTAAATTTTGTAAATATAAGCAGAATCTTTTATAACGAGGGTAGGTTTAAAATGTAAGTGACATTAAAGTCTACCTAACTCCTCCTTCTACTTTTAATGTCAAAAAATCCAATGACATTTAAAATAACTTGTGGCAAGCGACAAACGACAAACCATGCAAAGCCCAACATTAAAAATGGCGACTATAGACTTTATTATTTTTAAAGGACCTGAGTAGCTTGTATTTTTTTTTGTATTTTTATTTTTTTCTTGCAGTCTTCTCGCTTAGCTCGTTTATTCATTTAAAACAGGGAGCATGGATCTAAAAATCACATTTTTGTATTAGCATACAGAATATGAGAAACGACATAAAAGATATTCTGAATTTTGAAAGCGCATGATTGTAGAAAGCAAACAGTAATTTCTTTAGTAAGTACCTAATAATGTAAACTTTTGATATTTCGCACTAGAAATCATAAAAAGCCGTTATTTGTTAGCTCAATAAAACAACAATGAGCTAAAAATAAGGTAAAATAAAACGACATGGGAAATGCCAATGTAATGAAAGGTAAATGTCAAATGACATTTACCTTTAAACTTTTTGACAATTTAAGAAAACGTCTTTTTTAAATTAAATATCGAAGTGAAATAAAAATAACAATAGTCTGAAGTTTTGTGTAAAACTTCAGATATTTTGTATGAAATCTATTCTTTAGAAAACAAAAGTGGAAACTGGAAGGAATCAAGTGTTGAATATAAATTTAAGCGTTGTGATAGTTATTTTATTTCTTAATGAAATGTTAAATAATAATAACTACATGTACCTTCCATTTCCAAAGCTATGGGAATGGGACCTTGGCAGCGTTGAAAAATATATAAATATAAGCATTACAGCGAAAAATTAACAGTTTGGCTTTACGAGACTTAAGTTTTTAAAATAAAATATTGGCCTTGATGACTTTTTGGGCCGGCAATACCAAAGTATTGTAACTTATTACTAATAAAAAGTAAGTTGCTAAACAAAAAGGTAGATATTTTAATTTGAGTCTCGTAACATAAGCATGATAACTACATAATGAGTTTTATAACAAAATTAAGTTATTAAAGGGCCATAGAAGACTCAAAGTTTTTATTAGATACAAAACTGCTTTAAATAAGAAAAATGCTGTTTGACAAATTGCACATTTTCTTATAACTAAGCTCTTAACTTTGAGCCTTATATACCAAACATGTTTAAATAATACTTACCAATTAATATGAGTATCTGGATAAGATTATAGAAAAGCTAAATTCTAACTCTAAATGCTGAATGAGGATGTCTATTTCTAACGCTACAGGTTACCATTTCAAATCTTGTGAAGCAGGTAATCTTATGGAGGCAGTTAAAGAAAATATATCACTTAATGGCTGTAGATAAAATACTTGTTTTTATTACCTGCCTATATTTAAATATTGTTTTTTCAGTGCCAAAATAAGGAATTGTATGTACAGCCAATAAAGGGGTTTAAAAAGTGTAGTAAAAATAGTAATAATAATAATCCTTCTACATTACTAAATTGACTAATTTATGTAAATTTTACTAAAATTTTAATTAACTTGTTAGTTGTACAGGGTATTTATTAGTAAACTTTGTCAGGTAAGAAATAATAATAATAAATTGTACGATCTAACAGGCAGAAATGAAACGAGGAAGTTAATTATGAAATGAGATGTGGATTTCAAACAATTTCACAAGGTTACGAAAAATTGAATTGTAAGAGGTAAGAAACACGATATTGACGTTAAAAAATGCAAAAATGAGAATAATTTGTTCTACATACAAATCGTTAAACACAAAGAGGTAAAGAAATAAACTGGTAGAAATAAAAAAACAGAGTTAAATATTAAATGACAAGTAATAGGTAAATGACAAGTAACAATGATATAGAGGTAATTTCGAAATGACATGACAGGTAACAAGTAAGAACGTTTTCACGTTACGCGATAACGATATCCGATATCGCACCAATATGTCATGTAATGACAAAGACATATATTTTTTTATAAGAAACACATTATATTCTATCTTTATCCTTACATGACATATCAGCGCGATATCAGATATCGTTATCGCGTAATTTGAAAACGATCACATGCTACACTGATACTGGCTATTCCTTAAGGGAGGCCATTTTAACTAAGAAGAACAATTAGTGTGAACAAGAATGCCAAGTAAGGCTGGGATTATACGATCCGGAATCTGGCGTCCCGGAAAATTAGTAGCACTAAAAATAGAACTCTGCCATGATACAACAGAGTTGAAAACGGATGTGTCGAGTGTCGAGCTATCATTTATGTTACATATTTATAAAAAACTGACATTCGACTCGACACTTGTACGTTCGATTTTCTGCTCTATTGTATCAGCGCAGAGTTCTATTTTCAATGCTCTGTATTTTCCCCGGGCTTCCGGATCGTATAGTCCCAGCCCGAGTACAAGTAATATGTGAACGGAACGACACTCACAGCTCCATGTTGTGCACGGTGGAGTGCGGGCAGGTGGCCGTCACTTTGACGTGGCAGTGCTTGTGACACTTGAGCTGACAGTCGCGGCACTCGTAGCCTTGCTTACCGAGCCGCCGCGCTATCGTCTTGTTGCACACCTCGCACACGGTGCCACTGGAATAATTGTTTAAGTAACGCTGGGACCATATGCTTCGGAATCCGTAAGGCCGGGGAAATTTCAGCGCATAGAAAATAGAACTCTGCGCTAATACAATAGAGCTGAGAATCGAGCACACAAGTGTCGAGTCAAATATCAATGTCATGTATATCAGCTCGACACTTGACATTTCGATTTTTAACTCTGTTGTATTAGCGCAGAGTTTTATTTTCAGTGCTATGAATTTTCCCGAGTCCGCCGGATTCCGGATGTATATGACATGTTACGGCTCCAACTCTTACCTAATGGCCAATTCAGGCAATGAGGACATAAAGATTTATAAATCGATTTTAATTTCTGATCTAATATTTAAATTAAAATGTTTATTAAAATATTAATTTTGTTTTGCCTATACGAATAACATAAAGAGAAAAGATGTGCACGTTTGCATTGAAGAGACTCCGAAACTACTGGACTGATTTTGATAGAATTCTGCACACATATAAAGTAGACCACGGGGATGGACATGGTATACTTTTTATTACAGCAAAATGTACGGTTCCGACGAGATATTCATTTGACGCGCACGAAGTCTCGGCTACATGTAGTTTCTAAATAGAGTAACTTACCCGCTAAGATGCTTAGCGATGAATGTGTGCTCGCTGTATATGTGCAGCTTCACGCCTTTTCTGCGCCACCTCGACCTCTGCGCCACTGTCAACGGCACTAGGTAATGTTTCTTGATCCCAGCCTCGATCGTCTCTAAGACTAGAGTTGACGCTTCGTGTATAAACGTTCGGGCGGACGCCGCACTAAACCCAGACACTTCGCTAAGAGAAGATCTATTATTTACAATTGAGTATATAAATCAATTAAGTATACGGTGGAGATATAAAAAAAATATTAATTAAAAATTCAAATAATGTTATTATTAAGAAATGGATTGAAATAATAATTTAATAAGTTTAAAAATTATTATAAGTTAAAAGTAAATATTATGGTTTTTGATATTATGTGAAAAAAAAAAACAAAAAAAAAATTATAAAATATGTACAACAACAGTTCACAGGACACAATAATGTAAAAGAAAAAGCCAAAATTAAAAAGGATTCAAGCGTATGTACAGCATGACAGATATATTTAGTATGAAAAACCAATGTTACCAGATTGCAGAGTGCGTTTATCCCCAGCGTGAGTGTTGCCAGATTGAAAGAGAGAAAAAAATACATTTAGTGCCAACTATAAAGTATAAATAGCAAGACGGCATTATTTGGCGTTATTAAGCTGCATTTAGTGTATTTCGTTAATATATCAAATGTTTTAGGTTATAATGTTGTCTTGCCGTGCTAAAAATAAGATTTTTTTAAGCATAGACGCCGTCACAAAACATTTTGTTAATGATTTGATTTGAAAATATGATTTACCTAGGACCTTTCTAAGGGACAGGTAATTTTTTAAGTTGTAATATATCATTTATATAAAAACATCACATTGAATACAAAATCCAAAAAAATTATAAAAGTATAAAAAAAATTGAACTAATCTTAGAAATTATTATATTAAAGACTTAGAGTGTTATGGCACACTCAGAATATTCGTCTTATATATTTGAATCAATCAAATAATAGTGAAAACGTCAAGATGTCGATGATTTTTTAAAACCACGTCAAGTAATTTCTATTTGTCTAAACGTGAACATTGCATCCACAGTTGGACAGGACAGAATTAAACGATGATGTTTGTTACTAAACAAAGAAAGGGAGTGAGACAGATGAACTCTTCACACGATACGTCTACTGATCATAATATATTGTTTGTCTCAGTCCCTCTTTTTATTTTAACGACTTCAACTTAGTAGATGATGTTTGCTATAGCCCGTTTACATAAAGAAAGGGATTGGGACAAAAGCCAACTCGACTTATGTGCAGGCTTCATTTGTCACAGTCCCTTTCTTTATTCAAGCTAATTGTAATGACTCGTACCTTCTAGATGTCCTCGACTCGTCTCCCGACTGCGCGGGCGACGCGCCGGCGGAGTATACGTTTCGGTTTGGCAGTGAGAGGGCTTTGTCTGTAAAATGGTTTTCATTTCTCATACTCGGAAAGTAGTGTTGTTTTGATCTGATTATTGGGTGCTTTCCTTTCATAGGGAGGGAAAAACTCATACAAATTCATTCCGGCCCGAAGGCCGGAAAAACTTCAACTTCAAAAATAGAACTGCTATCAGCTGTGAAGAGTTTTATGTAAAAAAAAAACTATTAAACAATGACATGACTTTCTAAACAGCCAGTGTGAATTTAGCGCAAACTTCTTTGAGCGGAACAAGCCGCGAGTGCCGCGACAATTACGCGGCGAGCGGCAAGTTCCATATTTAAAATTTAAAAAGTCAACACAAATTGGCGGGATACTAAAATATGTTATGTATGTATCTGTGACGGACTTTTGTGCTAAGATTTGAATTTAATATTAAAAATGAGTTCAAGCGAAATATTGACACCAGATTCCATTACAGACGAGGCAAATTGTGTCATAGAAAATCTTTTGCCAAAAATATCAAAAGAAAGATATATAAACACATACAATGATTTTATGAAGTGGCGAGAAGACAAGAATATAAAATCGTTTTCCGAAAGTGTATTTCTTACATATTTTAATGGACTGTGTAGCAAATTACAGCCTTCAACAGTATGGAGCCGATATTCAATGCTCAAGAGTACACTTAATGTAAAACACAATGTAGATTTGAAAAAAATTCATAATTTAACAGCATTTTTGAAAAGACAGTCGCAGGGGTTCAAGAGTATGAAATCTAAAGTTTTCACATCTCATGAGGTGGATTTTTTTTTAAATGATGCTCCTGACGAGATATATTTGGCAGTGAAGGTAAGTTTACCTAAGTATTTATGGATTTATTCTAAATATGAACGTATTTATTACACAAATACTAAAATAATTACATGTTTTTCACAGGTCGTATTGATACTCGGTATAAGCGGCGCTTGCAGAAGCAGTGAACTCGCAAATTTGACAATTAACGACATTGAAAGTCAAGGCGATTTATTATTAGTAAAACTGACTAAAACAAAGACTGAAGAAGAAGATATTGAGCGCTCGTTTATAGTAAAAGAAGAGTTTACACAAATAGTAAAGAAATATCAAAAAATGAGACCTAGACCTAGAGTGATGTAAAAACGGACCGCTTTTTTCTCAACTATCAGAAGGGAAAATGCTATAAACAAGTGATCGGTAAAAATAAAATCTCAGGTATGCCGAAGCAGATAGCAACATATTTGAATTTACCAAACTGTGAGCAGAATACCGGACACTGTTTTCGACGAACTTCAGCGACACTTTTAGCCGATTCTGGGTCAAACATAACTACGTTAAAAAGACATGGAGGCTGGAAATCCAGTACAGTCGCCGAAGGTTGCATAGAGGATTCAGTCCAAAATAAAACTAGAATAACCAAATTAACCGAAACTATAAAAATACGCCCCAATTCGCCTCTGCCGACAACTTCCAGGGAGTGTCCGCGATGGAATCCATCGTCTGATAAAATACCAGAGTCTCCTACTTTTACAGAGATCCAGAACAGCCAAATTTCTCAAAATATATCAAACAACATAAATATTCCAAACAAAAATGTAACTTTTAATTTCACGAATTGTCCTAATTTGACTATTAATTTTAAATAGGCACTTCTAATATATTATTATCAATAAATAGTTTAGATAAACAACTAGTTTTATTTTCCTCATATTCTAAATGAAAAGTAGAGTGTTTGCCACGGGTAAAAGAATCAATTCCTACTCGGACTCCTCTAATAACCTCTAACTAACTACCTCGGGAATTGATTCTTTTCAACCCTAGGCTAATAATATACTATTGTGGGCACTTACACATTGCAATAAAATTCCAGATTTAGTTATAATTTGCACAGTTCTTATTTCGATGACTTTCTGATGTTTTAGACACAGATGGTGTTAATTTTCCAATGTGTGTTTAGTGTTTAGTGTTTAGTGTATAGTGTATACACTAAACACTAACACTAACAAGGGACTAATCTTTACAACCACAGTTACATGTAGCATATTTCCATTTAAACGTAGCCAATTCGTGATGTATCTAATGGTTTTTTTTTTTACTTTAATCGAAGTCTAATTTTGCTGTGATACTCACCATGGCTGTTTCTCTCAGCGCTGACGCTGCGCATGTGCTGGTCTACCTCCTGGTCCGAGGACAGCTCCAGAGATTGTCCGCGAGTGCGGGACCGACCGAGCCTGGAGTTAAAGTTAAATAATGATATACCATATCTGCGTACCAGTGGCGAGCACGTATTACACATTTCACAAGTAGAATAACTATAGTTAGTTTCTGTTGCGTCACAGCGCCATCTACTGTAGCGTTATAGGACTACAAAGGAACAAACCTATGGGAGTTTTGGCGGGAATGTGAAAGTGTGACGTTGTTGTTTTTGTATATTTTCCTTAAAGTTTTAACATTTCGGGCCTTAATATGTAGAGTAGGTAGATAAAATAGGATAACCTCTGACCAAACGCACTTAATTTCCATTAGGCAAAAACAAAAAAAAAATACTTAAAATACGATACTAGGCTGAAAAATAAAAGAAATGGCGAAAAAATTGCCAGTATCTGTTGAAAAATGAAAAATATATTTGCGGTCAACATTTTTATCTATCTCTTTCTAGCAAAACGAAATTTAGTTTGAACTTTATATGCAAGTCGTGTAATATGACGTCACGACATATTACACGTCATCGCACTACATTTAAACGTTCATATCTATGATATTTTCAATGATATCCATAAAACTGATTGTACCACACGGTTTATCAAACAAGAAAGATCTATTATATTTAAATTTAAAAAATACATTACTTGAGAATAGAGAATACAAATATCATCCTACTAATATTATAAATGTGAAAGTTTGTGAGGATGGATAGATGTTTGTTACTCTTTCACGCAGAAACTACTGAACTGATTTTGATGAAATTTAGTGTGGTAGTAGCTTAGGTTCTGGATTAAAACATAGGCTACTTTTTATCCCGAAAAAATGTACAGTATTCCCGCGGGATACCCGATAGTATATTTAGGTGGAGCCGCGGGAAACAGCTAGTATAAAATAATTGTACATATTACTAAATTCTAAATACCGTCTTTTGATAGTTCCGAAGAAGTCTCTTCGTTTCTTCTGTCGCGGCGCCGGCTCCGGTGGCGTCGGCTCCTGGTTGTTGACGTAGTCTCCTTGCTGTCATATATAGCGGCTTACTCACGGTCCAGCCCGCAGCTCCAGCACCGGGACTAATCGTTACAATCTATGCCTACGAGTCCGCGGCCTTGGATTTGCAGGCTGGACGGTGAGTAAGGCGCTTTATATACTTTGCGTCCATATTGTTTTTGATTTATTTTATGAGTTCAGTCACAAGGGTATTACATCCACGTCGTTATACATAACGACATGCACGTGTTTTTATTATTTTTGCGAAATATTTTACGAGCATTACGCATAAGTCAACCTTTTTGTTACTTTTGTAATATTGGTGTACCCGCATTTAAAAAGATGTTTAAAGAAATTAGAAGAAAATTTGAGTGACTTAATTTTAGTGTAACATATTAAAAAGTGTTTGAAAATTAATTACAATGCTGTTAAGGGTGAGCACACACCGAGACGCGGCGCTCTCTCTATCTTAAAAAGCAAGGGCGCGCCGCGTCTCGGTGTGAACTGACGCTAATTGCGTAGATTTCCAAAAAAATCTATATACAGAATGTACACAAAAACCATGCAACTACCTTCTCACTGTCCCCGTTAACTTTAGCTCCATTTTCTTTTATCCTCACGCTTTTGGCGGGAGACTGATTTGGCGTCTTTGGCGTTTGGGTCTTTTCGGTCTTTTGGACCTCTTCATGAGCACCTCGTTCCACTTCGATGAACTTGCCCGAGTCTGTTAGTTCCACCTTTGGAAGGTTTTTGTTAGTGGGGACACACACGTTTGAAAGATGCTATATTTTTAGTGAATTTTTTTTTCGTCACTTTACTTTTGTTATGCACTAAAATAGTAATATTGGGACTTTGACGTTATGTTCTTCTTAATTTTAAATTATTTTTATTGTCCTATCAAAACATAATGTTAGAAAATTGAAAAAAAAATCGATACGAATTTTTAAAAATACAGCACACTTCCAAAATATAATTAAACACAAAAAAAACAATATCAAAACTAGATCATGCTGTATACACATGACTCGAGGGCGATTTTCGGTTGTATGCATGAGACTAACATTGAGGACAAGTTATTGAATTATTCAAATAAGTTTAAACCAAACTTACCTTTATCGATTTTGTTGGCTCCTACGTTTTCACACGCATGCAAAAAAAAGAAAACACACTCCTGTTAATGTATGTAAGTGTTTCATTGTGTGTAGAATTTTGTGAAAAGTATAATAAGAAGTAAAGATGTAATAAGAATAAAATATAATTCAAATAAAACGTAATCGTAATATATTATATTACGATTCACAATAATAATAATGGATAATTAGGGCACTACCTCTTATGTAAAGACATTTAAGGAGAAAAATAATTATGAAGTTGAGAAATGAAAAATACAACATGCAAGAAAACTAGTATGAATCATCCGTGCAAAGTTTTGAAATCAGCTGTGTGAGGTTAATGGCCTCTCTCGGTGTCGTAGAAAGTACGTATTGCTATTTTTTTTTAACACAGCTGTGCTTGTCTTGCGCGGACGATTCCTGAGTAGATTCGTTTTCTTGCAATGTAACTTTTATTTCGTATAATATTTTTTTCTAGTTTTATAATTATTTTTCAACCAAAACTTTCTTTAAATAAGCAGTAAATTATATGCCCGAAGTTTCCGTTATTACTTTTGTGAATAAATAACGTCACGTATTAAATGAGTACCGAGTAAGTCCCTAGTCCCTACTATGCAGACATCTGCAATACCCGGCGGCACTCACCCGCTGCACGGAGTGTATGATCAGTGTGGACTTGTTGGCCGCGCTGGTGGGGCTCAGCTCCAGCTCGCGGAGCGCCGACTCCGTCAGCCGAGTGTCTTGGCCCGCTACACCTGGTGACAAACATCATCATCATCGTCAAAATACATCATCATATCATCAACATGCTAAAACATCTACAACCCACTGGCGACGGCCGATTTTTCTAAAATATAACTGTTTTGCAGTCCAACCAAATAGATAAAATGGGGGCCTAGCAGGAACATTTGCCAGCGGCGTAAACGTAACATTGTCGAATGAAATTTGTATGGGCACTGTCATGATTTTGACAGATTTTCATACAATTGTCATTCGATGACGATACGTTTACGCCGCTGTGAAATTTTCCTGCTAGGCCCACTGATTCCACCAAATATTTGATGACTCCAGTGTCAATGACTGTCACGTGACACTGGACTCATCAAGTATTGGAACAGTTTGTATGGGAAAGTTTAACTTTCGTTTTTAGTGTTCCGTAATACATAAGGAACCCTTATAGTTTCGCTCTGTCCGTCCGTCTGTCTGTCCACGCCTCTAGCTTCTGTAATTATGAATATAAATGGATGAAATTTGGTATAATTATGTATTATTTTTCATTCTACCGCATCTTGAAGTATCGTTAAATAGGTCTTTTAAAATAAAGGCAAGATTTCATACATGACTCTTTTACAAAGTCGAATATTTTCGAGTAATCGGCCTCCAGAGTGGTTTATAAGTTGCCCCCCCCCCCCCCCCTTGCGTTTCTAAACTATTCTTTATATATAGATAGAAACTTATAAGTTTCCATGCGATATATCGTGCTAAAAACTCTTTAGGAAAATTATTTTGAGTGGACTATAACTTTTGAAGTACTTCAAAGAAAACATTAAAAACCTATTGCGCATTGATAGTCATGACATGTCGTGATATGCTCATGATTAGGCTATTACTATTATCCTCGCCATTTTTCCAATATTTCTTATCGTTTAAACCTTCCCTGAACTTCCACAATTATTTCTAGATAAAAATTAGCTAAATTGATCCAGCCCTTCTCGAGTTTTAGCGAGACAAAGGATCTGCAATCCATTTTAACATATATATAAGAAGAAGATTAGCCGATGAACAAACTGAAATGACTCTGAAAAAACTGAAAAAACTCGCAGGCAGGGCCGTCTTTAACCTATTAGAGGCCCTGTGCACATTACAATAATAGGTCCCTATTTTTTTCTCTTTTACCTGTTTAAGCTTTAAACCCTGAAAGACTGTAAAATTATATCAATAGCCTAAAACTGAACGTCAGTACTAAATATTATAATATGTTTTTTAAGCCAAACACGAGTGAGCGGAGCGAGCGCGCAAATTTTTTTTCCATTTTACAGGTTAAAATCTGTTCAAACTACAAACTAAAACACTGAAAAAATGTGAATTTCGGAAAAATACAATAAAATCAACCGGCTAAAACAGAACATCGGTACTAAATAATATAATATATACTGTTTCGGCGCTTTTTCATTCTAGTATGTTACGGTGTTTCAATTTGTAGAATGTTCTCGAAGCTTCTAGTATGAAAAGTACTAGAACGTTTTCGAACCTGCACTGTCCCATTCTCAATCCGACTCGAAAGTTCTAGATTGTTCGATGTGGAACGATCTAGAAAGTTCTACAACGCGAACTTTCTAGTACCCGTTTCGTCGGTATATAAAGCGGCCGCCGCCGACCGCCGTCAGTTCAGTTAACTACCAGTGTTCTTCGAGTTAATTTCGAGCGATTAGTGATTAGTGCAATTACTCTCTGCGACACCGGCTACGAATTACGACCACGAAGGCTTACGATTTGGACATTTCAGCGTGTTGGAAGACCAGATCTGTGTTGGTATGGAAATTCGTAGCGAATAAATTCCCTCAGAGGAAACTGGCGTTTTACTCTGAATATCGGACAATAATCCCGTAACAATACATTATATTAAAAGCGAGCGAGCGAAGCGAGCGAGCGAAGCTAGTGAGCAAAATTTTTTATTTAATAGGTTAAATCTGTTCAAACGTTAAATCCTAAAATACTGAAAATAGGATCATTTTGTAATTGAAATTAAACTAAAATTAGTGCAATTTCTGATGTTGTAAAATAGATGACAAATCACATATTATGTTAGGTTTATCATATTATAATACCTATTTTACTTTTTCGTTGTACATGAGAGAAATTGTTGGTTCTCAGGATTCCCCCCTGACCACGGGCCCCGTGTGCCCTTATGTTAAAGACGGTAATGCTCGCAAGATACATATATTTAAAAGACTGGCAAAATGTTTTCTGTTATTGGGGATGGCAATGGGCGGCGTTCTTGCGTACCATCAGGCGATCAGTTTACTCAGTTTTAAGGTCTTACGGCCGAATACTGAAACACAAATCAATTAATCATAATTATGAGCCCTCCTATTCTCAGGTTGTCTCTGTCTCTGCCAGCCGAAATGACAAGGACAGCATGTGACTTGAGCGTCACTTAATTTAACTATCGTTCCAGTATTCGTCCTTTATTCTGTTAAAGCGTGAATCTCCAAAAAACTTGACTTCCATTGAGGATAATGACGACAGGTTTTTTTAAGCTCTACACGGAATTTACACCCGGCGTATTTCAGGGTTGCCCCGTTGGTGTCATCGAATATGATTGAAAGTGAACCCATTGGGTTTGCCAATGGGTTCACTTTCAATCATATTCGATTTCATTGTCGACGCTGGGTTTTTTCAGTATGAATTTTGGACCGTGCCCTTTCGCGTAGTGCTCAAAAACTCTGCCGTCATCATCCACAACTGAAGTGAGCTTCTTTGGAGATTCACCGTAAAATGTGCCTACCATTCTGCTGGAAGGTGGTCTTGACGGTGGTGGTGTACCCCTGGGGGGTGGCGGTGCGCAGACTCTCCTTGATCTTGAACGGCTTGGAGCCGATGTCCGGGATGTCAGCTCCCTCGATGAACAGGAACTGGAAAGATGAAGACAAATTTGAGATATATTACAGTAAATATGAGTTAAATATAAAAGGCGTACCTGTATTAATCTTCTAGAACACTCTGTATACCCGCCTTCTTCCATCTTTTTAACTACATCACATACTTTGATGCAGTTTTTTACAAACAGATAGAGTGATCCAAGAGAAAGGTTTAAGTGTATAAATAATCACTGTATATGTTCTAGAACATTCTATATCCTCGCCTTTTTCTTTACGTTTATTATCTTTCTAACTATACAACATATATTGATGCGGTTTCCACTAATAGGCAGGTAGATTCGAGAGGAATCGTATCGTCTAGACCATTCTGTACCTCGACGGTGAGGCTGCCGCTGACGTCGTGGTCCTCCATGGGCCTGGTCTGCAGGCCGATCTGCTGCCGCTGCGACGGCGCCGCGAGTAGCTCGTCTATGCCAACTAGGCCGAGACCTAGGAACCTGGAATCATGGATCATGTTACGGCCGAATACTGGAAATACAGTTAAATTAAGTGACGCTCAAGTCACATGCTGTCCTTGTCATTGCGGCTGGCAGAGACAGAGACAGCCTGCGAATAAGAGGGCTTTTAATTTTGATTAGCGTTTCAGATTACCTTAACTAAAGTATTGTCATACAGTCATATCCTGCCCTCAAAACTATAATTAGGTACTATAATTATAACTATAATTACTATAATTATATTATAGTAAAATATATTTGTTTTATAATAGGCTAGATGACTGAATTTTATATATTGCATAAATGAATGAAAAGTAATCTTTAATATGATAACTTCTCAGAAGAAACAGTTTATAAAAATGAATATTTTCATAAGTACAGCGATTTGTTTACAAAATTTCACAAGTCTCGTGAAAACGCTTCATACAAAAGAACTGTGACGTCACTATTAGATAAAAGTGTATGAAATACTAGCTGTAGCTCGCGGTTCCGCCCGCGTAAATACAGTATCTCAAAGGAATACTGTACTTTTTCGGAATAAAAAGTAGCCTGTTTCGATCCAGTGCCGAAACTACTACTCGTACATTCCATAGTTTTTGCGTGAAACAGTAATAAACATCCACCCATCCTCACAAACTTTCACATTTATAATATTAGTAGGATAGGCCGCAGGAACATATTTGTAAATATCTCCGAAAGGAGACCGGCAAGTCGCCATACATTTTCTGCCCGGTAATTAAAATACGAGGCTACAAAAAGTAAAGTAAGTAAGTAAAAGTAAAGTTATAATTTATGAACATAGGAACAAAAAAGCAATAATATTATACCTACATCAAACTCGGGGGATAAAAGATTATTATTGATTAAATATAACCTAACCTATTGTTCAATATATTGCTCTAGTGGCGGGTTGCGGAAAAGCGACATCTATTATTTGCGGTGTCAATTACGTGATGAAATTAATAACTACTTTGTTTGGAAACGCAATAACTTAACAAATAAATGATATATGTCGCTTTCACGTTATGAAAACCAAAAACATAATAATCATTTGCTTAGTATATAAATATAAATAGAATAGAGGGATCTATTTCACACTCCAAGCAATATCTGTCCGCTGGACCACTAGATGGAGCTTTTACGCCTCAAATTGACAATTTACAGCATGATAACCATAGACTATACAGATATGATGACAACGATTACCACAAATAAGTACGAATTTTGTACATCAATTCTCTTATATTCGGAGATTCATAACTTTTTATTCCCAAGTCCTAAAATTTTATTATATTTTTTTATATAATAACTTTACGAGTACTATAAAACCATATATGTAAGAAACTTGGCCGCACTTGATGGAAAATCAGGCAGGATTCGCCAGTGTTCTTTGTGAGTTTAAGTTCATATATACATATAAAATGATTTAAAAAAACTGTCATTTTGTCTGTGTTTCCGTAGAAAGACACTATTTATAGTTTATACGGTGGTTTTGCTAAGGCTGGGACTATATTGTCCGGAATCCGGTAGGCCGGGGAAAATTAACAGCACTGAAAATAGAACTCTGCGTTAATACAATAGAGCTGAGAATCGGACACACGAGTGTCGAGTCAAATGCCAACAACATACATGACAGCTCGACACTTGACACATCCATTTTCAACTCTATTATATTAGCGCAGAGATCTATTTTCAGTGCTCTGAATAATCCCGGGCCCGCCGGATTCCGGATCATATAGTCTCAGCCTGAGCGTGCTTAACGCTTTAAATCCTTTAAATACCTACCCCCTTATAACAATATTTACACAATGGATAAGCTATGTTTTGTCCTTGTCTGTCTTTTCCAAGTCCGTCAAACGACTTTTCCAAGGTATCAGACAGGGAGAAAACATTTCAAAGCTTATCCATTGTATAAATATTTTTAATTAGTAAGGGGGTTATTATCCATTATATTATTTTTCCTCGGTAACAGCATTTATTTACCTGTGCTGTGAAGTGGCGCCGCCGGGGGACGGCGGGCCGGTGCGGTCGTACACCTCGAACAGGAGCTCCGCCGTCTGCGGGGACAGGTCGCTGGAAAACAAATCAGCCCCTAAAATGGCAGCACCAACGCCCGTATTCCACCTCACAAAATTCTGACGTCCTAATAATTTTCCTAAAAACTTTCACCCGACTACCGTAAATTATATAGGCTATGTTATCCGGGCTATTATTACGAATACATTGACACCGCGTTCGTTAAGATCGGATCAGTAGCTTAGAGCAGTACTGTGGAACAAACATGCATACATACATAGACTGCCAAAATCACAACCCTACCCGACTATGGCGCAGCCAAAAGGAAGTATGTATGTTCGTTCCAACGTAGCGCCTAAACTAGTGGTCCGATTTCAATAAATGAGGTGACAATAGATTAGTAATAATAGCCCGGGTAACCAGGCCAGACGGATTATAGATTTTTATAAAAAATGTAGGTACTGAAAACTCACAACAAGAAGTGCTCCTCCCACAGGGGGCTGGTGGTGTCCCGCTTGAACGCGGTCTGGTTCCGCTGCGGGGGCTCGTCCATCTCCACCACGCAGTACGGCGCCACGCAGCCCGATTTACCTGCAACACACCGTGGTCAGTGGGAAACGTGGCGTGGAATTGTGTTTACACAGTGTGTGAGTTTGGCTGTCTTTCGCGCTGAAACGGCTGAACGGATTTCGAAAGAAAATACAATGAGTTTTTTACCCGCTGTTTTAAAAAGTCGCGACCACAAATATAGATACATAAATACTATTAGATTGTATAATTTTCATTAACATTTCATTTCCCGTAATGGTTTTAATTCAGATGCATGGAGAAGTGGAGTTAATCAATATATTGTTAATCATATTTTATATGAATATTCGTTGGAATGAGGTAAAATATCACAGTATTGACCCCACCTCCTGCAGATATGCGACCTATGTCGATGTAATCCAGATGCAATCACGCTTACATCTTACATCATTTTATCTTTGGTTTTCCATAGTAAAATCCTAATTTCCTTTTATGTTTATCTAAAAATCACGACACATGTTCTTCTTTTTCAGTATTTTCCTCGAAATTTTTCCAACATTTCTCACCGTTTAAACCTTCCATGAACTTCTACAATTATTTCAAGACCAAAATTAGCCAAATCGGTCCAGGTTTTCTCCAGATTTAGGCTGGGACTGTGTTGTTCAGAATCCGCTAGGCCGGGGAAAATTCATAACACTGAAAATATAATGCCTGGGGGCAGCCACAATCTTGACAAGCAGCCGTTTGTCGCTGAGCAGCCGGGTGCCAGTCACGGTGGAGTTCGGTGTCGACGTGTAGAGGCGGCAAGCGCTTACCATCAGGCGCCCTGCACGTTTACCCACCTCCCAAATCCTTGGCAGCCACAATCTTGACCAGCAGCCGTTTGTCGCTGAGCAGCTGGGTGCCAGTCACGGTGGAGTTCGGTGTCGACGTGTAGAGGCGGCAAGCGCTTACCATCAGGCGCCCTGCACGTTTACCCACCTCCCAAATCCTTGGCAGCCACAATCTTGACCAGCAGCCGTTTGTCGCTGAGCAGCTGGGTGCCAGTCACGGTGGAGTTCGGTGTCGACGTGTAGAGGCGGTCTGGAGTCACCTGTAACGTCAAATTTTAATTAAATTAATTATTTAAACATGCTAGTTACTATAAAGCACCTGGGTAACCGTGCTTTGCTCGGAGTTCTGATTAATTAAAAAAAAAAAGAATCACAAAAACTATTTATCCGACCGGGATGCGAACCCACCACATTTTGAATTATTGAACAAATCTAATATTCTACTTATACATTATACCAATCTGCAAATCAGATTGACATAATAGAGTCGAAATTATTAATATATTGTTGCACGACCTAGCTAGATCGATTTTTCTCCCCCAAAACTCCCTACATACTAAATTTCGTGGTAATACTTGTAGCCCTTTTCGAGAAACCGATTAATATATATACAAGATTTTCTCGTTTAAAGTATAAGATGTAAAAACCACGAGCGAGAATAAATTATGTGAACAATAATCATCTACCAACACGGAAATAATCAAACCGAAGCAAGCATACTTGTCATTTGACAGTAATAAGAATGTAATAAGCAATTTAACAAACTCGGTTAGATTATACATATACATACAATGTAGCTTATGACACAAGAATTGAAAATTGTCCGAAGTTATATCTACCGAAATTTTTTATTACACCCAAAGGTCGCGACCTGCGACGTCCTCAATGTTTGTTTACATTTTTATTTAGTTTCATATCCCGGACTGTAGAGATTAGATAAACAAATGAAAACTAATTATTTGCACACACACACACACAACAAAAAATTTACTACTAGCATTGTCCTAGCACGCTACTAGCATTCTATCATATTTTGGCAAGTTGCTAGCAATATGCTACTACCATTTTACTAGAATGGTATCATGTTACTAGCATGATATAATAGTAGCATTCTACTAGCAACATTCTAGCATATTTTAGCACGTTACTAGCATGATATCATGCTACTATCATTCTACTAGCATACTCACCATGGAGTCATAATGCAGCGGCAGCCGGCGCTCCGGCTGGGGCTCGTACCGCCGCAGTCGTGGACAAGTCGGGTAGACTGCCAAGTTGAAGGCCAGCTTGGTGTTGCGGAGAGCGCCGACTACTATGTCGCTGGAAATAAGAATTTAATTGTCATGCAGTGAGCGAGCTGATGATGGTGAACTATAGCTGAGAACACTCTCGATCACGCCAGCTTTCAAACAAAAAAAAACCGCCTCTCAAATGGACCTTTTTTGTTCCACCATAGCGCCTAAACTACTGACCCCATTTTCATGAATGAGGTGGCAATACATTCGTAATAATGGCCCGGGTAACATATTATACAATTTACATAGTCGGTTTATAGATTTTATTCTTTATTTACTTCAGGAGTATATCATACCTGACAGACTGTTGTAAGTCGGACTCAGCACTGTTCGGCCTGAGCGGCCCCACTGGGGCCAGGGCCACCTTCACCTCGGGCCAGCCGTCACACTTCAGCTCACCGGTCAGCTTCTCCGTTATACATAGCACGTGGAGGCGGGCTCGGAATCTGAAATATTATCAGGAATATTATAATTTTTGCACTTCCTTTGTGAACGTTTTGAAGATCAATTATTGAGTATGCATCTATTTTTATTATGGGATTTCTTGGTAACTTACAGTTGGGAGCCCATGATGCCAAATGTGTGAGACCTAGTAGATTTTGTAGATTTTGTCTAATACGTTGGAAAGGTCGCAGATTGGAAAAGTCAAAGACAAGGACGTAACATTGTATAGCTTATCCATTGTGCAAATATTTTTATTAGTAAGGGGGTAAGTGATAGGAAGAAACTTATTGAAATTAGAAAAAAGAAAATGTCATAAAAAGTAGCTTTTGTAGGTAGTTACTACTTTAGACAAGACGGACTAGACTAGACCGTAAGGCTGAGTCCTATATAAAATATCTGAGAAGCTCAATGAGGGTTTTTAAATTCGTGACATCTGTCAGATTTTTGACACGACAAGGACTGTCGGGCTACCAAGCGCCGCCCGGTGACAGAAAGAGAATCTAAAGTTCTTATTGACCGTTTTTGATACCACTTGCGCCACTAGGTGACGCTTTGTGTGCGTTGGGTCTGCCCCCTAGCGGCAGAAAAAATATCAAACACCCTCATTATTGAAGTTCAATGGTGTATGCACATGTAGTGTATATTATTAATGACAGACGGACAGGCCCACACCATTTTTTAAGCGACTTCCAAAAAAGGAGGCGGTTATACGTTCGGCTGTAGTTTTTAATTTTTTTGTATGTTCAACGATAACTCCGCTGTCTGTTGACCGATTTACAAAATATTTTTTTGATGTAAAGGGTTATACTTTGAAGTTGGTCGCTTTTTCACTAAAAGTGGTGACCTGATGATACATGACCTGATCCATGAGGAATCGAGGAAACTTCTCAAAGTTTATATGGACACATATAGTGATTTTTACTTTCTCAGAAGTAACCCAAGCATATGCTACCAAAAAGTAAATAGATAAGATTCTTCACCAAAGTATACCCTGGATCCAAAAGCACGGAACAGAACTAGTTCCCCAGTCTTTAAAGATACGCGGCGTTTGGAAATTTCGACATTGTTTAAAGAACTGCAAGCATATGCCATTATGTAACTTACAGTAATCATCATCATTATCTTATATACAATACCTAATGTAAGCTTGGCGCGTATTCAATTATACATTCGATCGTTTATTTTAAACGTTCTTAAAATGTGTTAATAATAATTTAACAAATATCACTAAAAAGGGAAAATTATTATTATTTTTAAACAAAAACTAAACCGACTTCCAACCTAAAAATTCACAAAAAAGTATGAAATAAAACTTATTTTCTAAATAATTCCCCTTTTAAATTTGCCTCAAATTTTAACTATTTCTCTACTCAATCTTCAAAATTTTTATATGTATGTCGATGTATTATGTATGTACGAGGACAGACGACACTACTGCGAGAGCCAGTCGTCTGCCTACCACCACTTAACCAGGTGTCTCAATAAAGTATGAAGCCGTAATAAGTATTTCATTAGAAGACCCAGTCAATGCAAAGTATAAATACTAATATTTTTTTAATTACAAATAGGTCCCTACAAGCTTACTATTCTATTATAATATAAATTAAATTAAATTATAAATATTATCTTAATAAATTAAAATATAATAAGGCTAAAAGTTTTAGTTGCATCTGTCAACGCCACCAACTCTTTTTTGCTAAGCTGTACGTCAGAGTGAGACGCCTATATTTCACTCACCTGTTAACATTGACTCTGTAGTGTGAAACTTCCACTTTCTCCCCCCTTTGGCTGAAGGTTTTCAATTGGAATGCTGGAGTAGCCTCGCAGTCGCATGTTATGGTCTGAAAATATCAGCATAGGCCATCATCAGATGTAATAAACAGAATGGTTATCAGTAATTTATAATCAGTATTCGATTCCCGTTCCAAAAATATATACATATAACATGTGGCCTATATTCTATAACATTTGACGATCTCTGTGGCTCAGTGGTTAGCGCGTTGGCGCTCAAGCCGGAAGTCACGGGTTCGAATCCCGCCAGGGAACAAAAATCTTTCTGTGTTCCTAGGTCATGGATGTGTATTATATAATAAAAATCTTATTATAATAAGTAGTATAAAAAGTATTAAATATAATATTTCCGTTGTATAGTACCCGTAACACAAGTTCTTCGAGAACTTACCACGGGACCAGTTTGACGTGGAGTCAAAGCGTCCATAGATATAATAAAATACTTAAATTCTGTTCATAACCGCGCGCCTATCCAGCTGCAGCGCGCCGGCCGTTTGACCTTCAACGCCGGTGCGTAGCGTTGTACGGGAGTACTAGTGTCCATACGTTGTGCGAGTCGCCAGGAAATGTTAATCATGTTATTTTTCCGCAAATTACAAATTTTCTAGTTATGTATACTGTCATGTCATTAGTATGCATAACTATTAGTGTAGCCTGATCATAATCATAATCTTAATCTTTGTTTGCTAGAATATTGTAACAAAATAATGTTGGGTTATATATTTCATTCGTATAAAAATACCAGGTATAATATTAATGTCTATGGACGCTTGCACACCAATCAAATATTCAGCATTCCAGTATCCATACGCCATACTCTCTATCGTTCAGTCGGCAGTTCGTCCATCGACACATGTCAATCCACGCCCATACACGGTCGATTCCAACTGATAGGCAGTATGTCGAAAGGCCAGTGGCCACGATCACTCACCACGTCATCCTTGCTGTCACACTCGCAGAAGACATTGGAGATGGACGGCGGATGACTGTCCAACGCCCGAACTAACTCCACGCCTATACCTTGCTGGAAACAGAATGGATTTTTATTAGTAGTCAGTGTGCTGAGTGCGAGTTTTTTCTCGACTACTTATGGCGAAGCGAAAAGGAGGAGTAATCATTTTGGCAGTCTATGTATGTATGTTTGTTCTACTGTAGCACCTAAACTACAGATCCGATTTTAATGAATGCGGTTGTCCGCCAGACTCAGTTCAGCAGCATTTGCAGTAAGTAAGATAAGACAATTTGCAGATGAAAACACAGCAAGGCTTGTATATTTTAGTTACTTCCACAGTATAATGTCCTATGGCATTCTACTGTGGGGAAATGCTGCCGATATAAATACTATATTTGTGCTGCAGAAGCGAGCTGTTCGGGCAATCTATAAGCTGGCTCCTAACACGTCATTAAGAGAGAAGTTTAAAGAAGCTGGAATCTTAACTGTAGCTTCTCAGTATGTTCTATATATGTTAAAAAAAATTAAACCTATTCAAAAAGAAAAGTGACAACCACAATAGAAATACCCGAAATAAGCATAAGCTTGATGTACCAGTGACTAGACTTAGTAAAGTAAAGAATTCGTTTAAGGGCCAGTGTATACGCCTATACAATAAGATCCCAGAAAGCGTTCAAAATTTTTCAATCAATAAATTTAAAAAAGTAGGTAAAGCACGTATGTGTGCTTAAAGCCTATTATAAAGTTCATGGTTTTATGAATGATAGCACACCTTGGGAATGAGGTGGCCCCCTGCAAGGCTACTTCTAAATTACATATATTATTATACTCCTGTTATGTAGTTTTAGTCATAACATTGGATTTGAATGAAACATTGGAAATAAAATGAAAAATTTGAAGGATTTGAACAGTAATTTTATTTTTTCAATCATAGCAGTTCTTTTAGTACTATTTAGTGCTGTAACTTTTTAATTTCGAAACTGATTAATGTACTTTTGCCACTAGAGGCGTTGTTTCGATTTCATACAAATATTAGTTCCCCCATCTGGATATACTATAGAATAATACATAATATTACATAGATAGAAATAGATATCGTATGATTATTATTAATTATATTGATTAAGTGCGATCGCGAAGCACGTAGAATTCCGTACAATGACTCATCGCCACTTGTCTCTTTCACTCGCGCACGAATATACTATTACTATCGCGCTCCTATCGCGTACCTGTGTAAACGCGATATCAAAATTGTATTCGTGCGCGAGTGAAAAAGACAAGTAGCGATGAGCCAATGTACGGAATTGTACGTGCTCCGCGACCGCACCTTAGAAATGCATAATGAAGATTGAAGATTATTAGAATTGTGTAAATCCTATCGTATATTGTATGCATTACGGTGTAGACCTCGACTCGTGTAATTTATCAAGGACATTTCCGATAACCGACACAATTTAATATTATGTTAAAAGAAATTGATTTTCTTCGGCATGTAGTAACTAGTCAAGGCATATTGTAATTTGTAATATTAGTAATTCCCTTAACAATTTGTAATGTTACATGTTACTATACTAGTTGTAACAAAATCGTTTAGGTTATTTTACTAAACAAAATGATACAATGCCCTTTGGGAAGCCAGCAATATGCGACCACTAAAAATAATATAAAATAAGATCAGTTTTTATATTTTGGACCAGCTGGTGCGTGTAACTTTTAATGGAAGAGGACCCCTATTTTAATGTTGATTTTGTTTAGTGCAAATCTGTTTAGAGCAAAATTAAAAACTACAAACAGACACTACAATTTTATTTATTTGTACATAATATAGATATTTCGAGTTTAAGGTTTTTTTAAATTATTTTATGTTTAATGTAATTTTTTTTATTAAAATTTAATATACTTAGCTGTACTTCGAGTTACTTTAGAGTTTAGATCTGATTACTCTGGCATCTGGATTTGCTACATTGGCTACTTTTTATCGCAGCAAAATGTGCGGTTACCGCTGGATTGCTGTTTGCGCTTCGTTCGCGGACAACATCTCGTGGTGTGCATATACAAACTGACTGTATATTATTTCTGGCACACGCACCGTTCTGGCAATTTGCCACAAATGTGCGATCAATACACGTAAACATTAGGAACAACACGTTGAAGGTGGCGTGGATTCCTAGTCACAACAGGTTGCAGTACAACTATGTTCTCAATGTCTTTCGGAAAAATTATCTTCGCGTTCCTTACATCGTCCGTCAGCGTCACAGATCACTGCCATAATATTTTAAAAAATATTAGTAACCCCCGAATTGTCAAGCAGTGAGCGAGCTGATGAATTATAGCTAAGAACACTCTCGATCATGTCAGCTTATACAAAAAAAAATTATCCGTTTGGGAGCTACGAGGCCACGGACACAGACACACACTCACAAATAGACAACACAAAGAGTAAAAAAAATTAAAGAAGGAAGAAGAGAAAATATAGCACTAAATATTGCCCTCGTTTGGGTACAGATATTATATATTATAGCGAACCGTACATTTTGCCGGGGTACAGTACCAAAGATCTTAATTCAGGATTAATTAAATCAGCTGAGAGGTGAATCAGCTGACTGTGTGAGGTCAATGGCCTCAGCGGCGAACATTAGTTTCATTATTTACTAGATATATTATTTTTTGCAACTTAAAAAAAATATCTGCCTAAACGTCTTTACATAACCACTCCTAGTAAATCACTCCAAAATTTCTAGGTTAATAGCTCCCCACACCGATTTCGGTTACGGTGGCCGGTTTCATTGAAACCAGGCCAGCTACGCAGAAGTTAAGTATATTATAGTGTGGGGACCCCAAGTGTGTGCGCAGAACACAAGAGCACTCTCTCTTCCTTTACTCTCATAACCCAGTGGGACGGATGACCGACACGACTGGCGGAGATCAGGCGCAGGCACGACTTTTTACATGCCCATCCGGCATGGATCATCTTGTGAGACAATCAGGTGATCAGATCATAAGCCTACATTGTGCTAACCAAAGTTGGAAACAACATTTTTTGTTGTTCCAACGTGCGAATCGAACCCACGACCTCCGAATCGAGAGCTAAGCTCTGAACCACAGGACCACGGAGGCTGTGGTTGTATATAGGTTATTGATTATTATCTGTCTATACATACATACATACATACAAATAAATAAAATTGAAGTGTCCGTTTGTAATTTTAAATTAACAGGTGTTTCACTAAATGAACATGAAAGTATACAATAATATACAGTACCTACTTACAATCAAATATATATATATTTAAATTTTTGTCTGTCCGTCTGTCTGTGTTTCTGTCTGTCTGTTTGTTCCGGCTAATTTCTGAAATAGCAGGACCGGTTTTTACGGGACTTTCACTGGTAAATAGCTGATATTATAAGAAGTAACTTAGGCTACTTTTATCTTAGGGTTTAGTTCTACGCAAACGACGTCGCGGACCTCAGCTAGTACATAATATAACATTGATAATATACTAGCTTTTACATATCCCACGGGAACACTGTACTTTTTCAGGATAAAAGGTAGCCATGTTTTAATACAGGTGATAAACTACTACCATAGCAAATGTCATCAAAATCCGTGCAGTAGTTTTTGCGTTAATACAGTAACAAACATCCAAACATGTACTTGAAACATTTAACTCTTTATTTGTGTCCAGACAGTATTACAAAAGTGCATATATATATAATGTTGCATCTGGGTTGCATGTTGCAATAGTCTGTGTCTGGCCCCGGGGTGAAAGGTAATCTGCAATTACCGACTGCCCGCAGTTGCGATACTTGCGGAAACGCTGTGAGGTGTGAATTAAATATTTTATAGTATGACAAGGTGAGTAAACGCAGATATACCCAGTATGGTAGGGTTCCGCACCCAAAGGGTGAAAACGGGACCCCCAGAAAACCCTGCATAACTCATGGAAATAATTGCAGGTGTTCACGAGATACGTAGATGTTTTCCTACGCATCTGCAGAGTAGCTCCCATATATTATTTTTCAATAGAGCTGAAAACAATCTCGAGTTGTCAAATCTGACATCTGACACTTGGATTTTCAGCTCTATTGCATTAGCGCAGAGTTCTGTTTACAGTGCAATTTTTTCTGTCGCGACCACAAAATAACTCTCGTAGGCTTGAAGGATCAACATCGCGGTTTTGTATGAAAATAACCCGCGCGACCCCCGCATACCTCGATCAAACGTCAATGCGTCATCTTAAAATTACACAGAGACACTTCTGTCCGCGGCTCCGCCCGCATAAATACAGCATCCCACGGGAACACTGTACGTTATCGGGATGAAAAGTAGCCTGTGTGTTAGTTAATCCAGAGCTTAAGCTTCTACCGTGCCTTTCATCAAAATCCGTTCAGTAGTTTTTGCGTGAAAGAGTAACAAAACCATCCATTCTTCCTCACAAATTTTCACATTTATAATAGTAGTAGGATTATACAAGCCCTAGAGTCTGTCAAACGAAACTTGAGCCTGGGTTATTTGCAAACTTTTATCTTGGCAACTGTATACGACCTTCCAAGTCAATTTCACAAACCAAAATTTGTCAAAATTCAGTGGTTTTGCTTGAAAGAGTAAAAAACTTTTATTTCTCATTTTATTTATCATGTTAGTAGGTTTATCAATTAATTTATTGATTGTCATTAATTAATTATCAAGTAACTCATCAGGTTTTTTATTGTTTTCATAGTGATTAGAATGTTGCCAACTTGCCACTCTTAAGGCTCCCACAGACGAGAGGCCGATCGTTTCGGTTATAACTGACGTCAGTTCGGCCTGAACGGATTCGAGCACATACACGTAAAAATCGCATGAGTTCGTTCTGGTTTGCCGCGAGCTACGGTCATGTTTATTAATTGTAAGCTCACTACGCTTGTACACGATACACGTCCGCGGCTCTGGCGAGAACTGAACCTATTTGTCACACATGGTCCGTACAGTCCAGAATTAATGTTGCCAACTAAGTTATTTTACAAAGTGTTACTACTAAATTAAGTATTTTATTCCCTCCTTAGTAGGAATTTGGTTATTAGTAGTGTTTTAGTAGGAAACACTCAGACAGTAATCATATGCAAAATGGCCTACGCAATGGCACAAAAACAAAAAAAAATAAAACTGACACCTTATTATAATAATACATCGTAGCATTTGTCCGTAATTTTCTTAAAACTACCCGTTTAATTACTATATATACGTAATATTTCCTAGTATATTATGATTTAACGATAAAATTTATAATATTATTCAATAAATAATAAAATTTTAATATAACAAAACATAAAATGCAGTGGCTTTTTGGGGGCTATAGAGGTTCCTAAGTTGAGTAGCTTTTTTGATAGTTTTCAGTATTCTTTTAGTAGAAATCTACGCGAGTTTAGTAGTTTCGTAAGAACAGAACGGGCAACACTGAAACGAATCGCTACAGTCCATCCAGCCGACTGATGCGATCTCGAAATTGCACACAGACGATACGATTTTGCATCCGTTCAGGCCGAACTGAAGGAAAACCCGACCGTGTATGGGGCCCCTTAGATTGTTTAAATTTGCCACCATATCTCAGGTTCAACTTTCGTTTGCCAGACTCTTATCATTCAACACTAAGCTTTGTCAAAGTATTTTGACAACCATTTAACCTACTTTCTGGGAGACAAATACTTTCAGAAGTTTCTCACGCTTGTTTACTTTTGTCAAGCTCTTATCAACGATAACAATTCTTATCACATTCATCCAAACTTTGTGTTGAACGTTAAAATTTAGCACAAATTTTACAAACAGGCTTAGCATACGCACCCTAGAAACACCGAAGAATCGACAAAATGACATATTGAAGAAACATTAATACCATTCGGAGCAAAATAGGTCTTATTGTAAGGCAGCAAGGTCGATGCATCGTCGTTATGAGAAACAACATTTATTTTCTTCTCGAGCATGAGCTCACAAAATGGCCTCTTTTGACAGCTAAATTAGAAACTTTTTTTTTTTTATCAATGTCAAATAGTCTTACAATAATGTCAAGTACTCCACAATCCACATCATGGCGCTCCTAGACAAATAGTTTATTTACGTTTAGTCATTTACTTGAATATTTGTTCGTTTTTGAGAGAAGATTTCCCAGCAGTCATTTAAAAAATATGGCCGTTTAGAAATGTTGACTTCTATTGACGACCTTGTTACCACGGATTAAGAACTATTTGTATAGAATATTTCTTCAATAAAATTTATTTCTTCGGATCGCCATGCTAAGCCCGCTGGTCCATATTACGTGACGTGCGTAGATTAAGTCATTTGTCAATGACATATCACGTAATATGGACCGTCTCTGTTTTTAAACCGGTAAAATGCACCAATCTCGTGTGATAGACACGCTACCTATTCTATCTACGAGAACTAACACCCCCCTCTTCAGTGAATTTGAAAAGGGGACATAATATACACCCCCGCGGAACTCCTAACTAGACATCTCATAAAACCCTGTGACATAATCTTACTCGTATATAATAGGTCTTTACCTATGAAATTGCCGTTCTGCAGTACTGGCCATTTCAAATCAATATAATTTTAGTTTGGCTAAGAATTCTAATTTCAAATTAATTTTATTTTAAAAACATGGAATTCTTTTTCTAAAAGTAGTCATTTGTTTATTGATTAGTGTTACATTTTCATCGCATTTCAATCTATTTCGTCATCGTGGATACGTTAAAAATTCGAGTAATTATGGAATATGAGTACCGTCGTGGCAGCAACGCGGCACAAGCGGCACGCAACATCAACGACGTTTACGGAGCTAACACTACAAACCAACGCACCACCTGTCATTTGTTTGCTCGCTTCCGTTCTGGAAATTTCGACCTGAAAAATGAATCTCACGGTCGTCCGAAGACTTTGGTCGACAATGACGAATTAAAGGCGATTGTGGAAGCTGATGATACACAATCTACGGCTGAATTAGCAGTAGCTTTCGACGTTAGCGTCAAAACAATATCGGTCCATTTGCGTCAAATTGGCAAGGTAAAAAAGCTTGATAAATGGGTGCCCCACGAACTCAATGATCGCCAGCGTGAAGTACGCGTCGAGACGTGCCTTGCACTGCTCAACAGACACACAAATGAAGGAATTTTGAACTGTATTGTTACCTGCGATGAAAAATGGATTCTGTTTGATAACCGCAAGCGCTCAGCAAGTTGGTTGGATCCTGGTTCAGCACCTAAACAATGCCCTAAACGAAAACTTACCCCTATAAAAGTGATGGTCACTGTTTGGTGGTCTAGCGCCGGTGTGATTCATCACAGCTTCTTACCAAACGGGGTGAGCACTACTGCAGATGTGTACTATGAAGAACTGAACACAATGATGGAGGAGCTGGCACATCTCCAACCAGCATTGATCAATCGCTCGTCTCCGCTGCTCCTGCACGACAACGCGCGACCTCATACTGCACAGCAGACGGTCTCCAAGTTGCAAGAACTGGGGTTGGATGCTCTCCGTCATCCGCCCTACTCCCCAGACCTTGCGCCTACAGACTACTACTTTTTCCAGAATTTGGATAACTTCTTGGCGGGAAAAAATTCAATACCCGAATTTGTTGCCTCCCGTCCAGCTGATTTCTTTAAGAAGGGCATCAATAAACTGCCACTGCGTTGGCAAAGATGCATTGATTGCATGGGTGATTACTTCGATTAATACAAATAAAAAATACATGAAAAAAATTCGTTTAAATTTTTTCATACAAAACGGCAATTTCATAGGTAAAGACCTAATATACTTAATCGTATTATGTAAAAGTTTGTGAGGATGGATGGATAGATGGATGGATGTATGTTTGTGTATCTTTCAGGCAAAAATTACTGAACAAATTCATTAAATTTGGTATGGTAGTAGTTTAGGCTCTGAATTTAAAACATTAGCTGCATTATATCCCGAAAAAGTACAGTGTTCCATGGGATACTGTATTTGCGCGTGCAGAGCTGCGGTCAAAAGCTAGTAAGTAATATTATTTATGCCCGGAACTTCGTTTGCGTAGAACTAACGTAAACGGAACCCGAAATATAAATATAGTGGTAAAAGTGGCCTAAGATACTCTTTAAAACATCGGCTATCTGCCAGTGGAAGTTCCGTAAAAATCGGTTTCAGAGATTAGCCGGAAAAAACAGACAGACAGACAGACGGACGGAAAAACAAAATTTAAAAAAAATATACATTTATTATAATTGTAAGTACCGTATATACCTACTTTCGTGTGCATGTAAAGAAAAGCAGTTAATTGAAAATTACAAACAGACAATTCATTTTATTTATTTGTATGTAACATATTAAAGATAGTACCTAGGTAACCGAGCTTTGATCGGAGCTCTATTAGATTAAAAAAAAAAAATAGAATCACAAAAATATTTTACCGGGGTTATAGACTTAGAACCCACCACATTCCGATCATTATTAGAGTCGACATTATTGATTGATATATTGTTACACGACGAAAGAAAAAACATAATATAAAACTTAAAAATGCGCAGTTTCCCAGAGATAAAACCTAGCTAGACCGATTTTTCTCCCCCAAAACTCCCTGCATACTAAATTTCATGTAAACACTTGCAGCTGTTGCCGAGATTACGATAAAATATAAGATTGTCTCGCTAAAAGTATAAGATTGATTATTATTGTTTGCTACGCTACATACACTTTCACAAATCGTACTAAAATATCATGACATAATATGTTCAAATACAATGTTACACATACACTCAAAAGATAACCTTGCCTTGAAGTGCAGTTCAAAAGTGATGTCATGGCGAGTGTATGACGTCACCGTGACGTCATCATGTCGAAAATAAACAGGGAGCGAACTAAAGTTACCAATTAAAACTATTCACTAGTTCATTCATATCTTACTTAGGCCTTTTTCATCCGTTATTGGATGATCTATATTCTATACAGTATTCTCCGAGCGAAATGACCACTCTTGATATACTGTAGTGCCTGGGACAGTTGGTTTTTAAATGTCGTATGGTTGCCCAAGCACACACGGCATTCTCACAACACAGTCAGCCTAGTCCAGAGGAATGACTGGGGTCAATACGTCCGGGGCCAACCATGTGCGGGTTTCCTCACGATGTTTTCCATCGCAGTTAGAGCGCCCGTATAATGTACATGAGATCTGAAAAAGTCTCATTGGTACACGCCCCAACCTGGGAATCAAACCTGCACTCTCTCGAGTGCGAATCAAACGGTCTACCCACTAGGCCACGGAGCTCTCAGTTCATATCTAGAGTATTTATAATACACCCTCATAAATAAGAGTTTACAAGGGAATAATAACTATAAATTATTTTATTTAAAAACTATAACCCGACTACGTAAATTATATAGTTTATGTTACCCGGGATATTATTACGAATCTATTGACATCTCGCTTATTAAAATCGGATCAGTATTTAAGCGCTACGGCGGAACAAACATACATATTTGACAGTCTATGTAATATGCAAATGGATGTATGTAGTGCATAGACTGCCAAAATCCTTACCCTTCCTTTTGGCTTAGCCGTAGTCGGGTAAAATCATGTAGTGATACTTGGCCAGTACTCAGTACACATCGAGGCCGAGGGTAAGAAGCAATCCTGCCGCAACTCCCAAAATGCAAAATGTTCATCGGAGCCAGAAACTTCTGAGGTGCTCCGGAATCCGGAACGCTGACGAAAATTCAGTGCACTGAAAATAGAACTCTGCGCTTAAACAATAGAGTTGAAAAGTGTTAGTTTCGTGTGTCGAGCTGTCATATAAAATGACCAATTGACATTTGACTCGACATTCATGTGTACGATTTTCAACTATTGTATTAATTAGCGAAGGTTTCTATTTTCAATGCTCAGAATTCTCTACGGCCTTCCGGATTCCGGATCATATAGTCCCCGCCTAACTTCTTAACTATCGTACATACAATCTATCGTACCGTACCGTACCTATAAATTACATTCTTAGAACTGAAATGCATTTTGAAGTTGAAGCGGCGTTGGGAGTGAAATTTCAAGGTTACGTCACGACACAATTTTGGATATAACGCCATATGTCCGAAGCTATATATACTTTTTATATCAGTTAATACACAGACGGTGCTAGGTATAGGGTTTAAACAATGAATGAAGTTTTACTTCTGATACGCGTACTCTGTAAACGTCATGGTTTTTTTTAAATTATATTTATATCATGTCGAATACCAAAAAATTACAAGAGGTTTTATTTTTTGTTACGCAGAAATGCTGTAAAAGATGCAGACGAACTAAAATACTTGGCTTGTGCTCCAATCCTGCTTTGATTTTAGTGGTTTTGCTATACCCGTACGTTATATTTTAAATAAACTCATAAAATACTAGATTTTTGCCGCGGCACCGCCCGCGTAAATATAGTATCGGGTATCCCACGGGAAAACTGTACTTTTTCGGTAAAAGTAGCCTATGTCCTAATCCAGAGCCTAAACTGCTACCATACCAAATTTCATCGAAATCTATTCAGTAGTTTTGGCGTAAAAGAGTAACAAACATCCATCCATCAGGATTTATACGTCCATCCATCGATCCTCACAAACTTTCACATTTATAATAGTAGTAGACTATAGGATATAAATAGCGCTGTTACTTGTTAAATACAAGGAACTCACCGTTCAACAAAAGTGAGAATAAATTTTGGGAAGAATAAATATTTGTATAACTAGCGGCCCTGTTTCCAGCGGCTCCGCCCGCGTAAATGTACTATCGAGTATCCCGCGGGAGCACTGTACTTTTCCGGGATAAAAAGTAGCCTATGTTTTAATCCAGAGCTCAAGCTACTACCATACCAAATTTCATCAAAATCCGTTCAGTAGTTTTCGCGTGAAAGCGTAACAAACAAACTTACATTCACATTTATAATATTAGTAGGGAAGTAGGGATAATAATAATTAATTACCCGTAGACAAATAAAGCATACTATTTTCGTAACTCGTAAAGACTAGAGTACTATAGACACTCTAGTATCTACAATAGGTCTTACTAATTTAGTTACGTACTTACATAGAATATGTATTATATTAAAATGAGGGTTACGTAGGTACATTTCTTTCTAGCTGTTACCAAAATGTCATCTATTACTTTAGCATACATAACTTTGAAAGTTCATGACATTATTTTGGCAAAATGCCAGTATTCCGAACATTAGAACTGAAGGAATGCTTCGGGCCAGTAAAAACAACCATTGAAGAGGAGAATATTGCCCTTATAAACATTAAAATAGGGACGACGAATTAGTTAAATAATTTATGGGTATGGTTGAAAACTCCCAAAATATATGCGACCCTGAGATGCGACCCTGGTTTACGCTGTTTAGCATTCAGGATCCATATGAATCTAAGCGTAATCGAAGTAGTCCAGGGTACGGGGAACATTTTTGGAGTTAACTCCTTGACGAACCTAGTTATAAGACAATGACAAGCACTGTCACTTATACAAGAAATGGTGTGACGAGCTGTAGAGCTATGTATTTGAGGTGAATTATACAGATGTTTACAGGTCCACTTGGCGTTTTCTTCACTACTCCTATTTTCATATACAAAGCCCCCGGTATGAAAATCTAATGGGAGTATTATATCAAATTCACGATGTCTGACGGTCACACGGCACGGTGTCACACGATGTTAGCCGAAGATGAGTCGGTCGCTTTGCATTGCACACCAAATTTTACTTTTTAGAATAGACTCCAGTCGTGCGTCGGAGCTGACACACACACACACACTTTTTTTAATTGATTACTATCAACCTAACAACAACTTTGGATGGTGCAGGTGGTAGCTAACAGGGGTTAAAATAGGTCGATTTTACCACTCTCAAAAATTCATGACCTGAAACTGGTTGTTTTTTACCCGACTACGGCGAATCCAAAAGGAAGGGTAATATGATTTTGGCAGTATATGTATTTGTTAAATCTTAAGATAACTATGTAAACTATTACAAAATATATTACTCCTACAAAATGTATGGTTTAATCAAAGTGTTTAATTAAAGAGAATAAGGGCTTATTCTAAAGCTTACTCTAAAGCTACCAATTTATTTATTTTTTTTATTTCTTTTATTATTAGAGTTAACAAACAGTAACCATAGTACATTTTACCAAATATTTTAAACACTTAATACTTAATACTACGGTACCAACATCGTTAACTACAGATTACTTAGATAATTTTTTATAGTACATTCAGTTTAGGAACAGATGTGGACTATATGTATAATTATTATTACATCATATATTAAAGTAGGTAAATGTAGGAAGCTAGGTAGGTTATGTAAAGATAATATGTATTTAGGTTCGTAGGTAGAAGGAATTGTGTAGGTCGGTAGGTGAATAGATTGGTATGCTAAGCATAAATGTATAAAACTATTTCAATACAGATGAGCGTTGCAAATTCAGCTAAAACCATAGCAAACTAGTCGTCCTGTAATACTTTTAGAATTTGTTTTTTTATATTTTACTACCTTATTCTTAAATATATCAACGGAGATAAATTAAAAGATTAAAGGTCACTTATATTTTAACGTGCTTTAAAGAAATACATCATTGTATTTAGTCGAATTTAATATGTTTGTTTACGTCAAATTGTACGGTTACCGCGATATACTGACTGATGCTGATGAATTTACAAGCAGACGATGCAGTAGTAATCACACAAAAATGTTCCTTCGCAACAGATCTAACATTGAACATGACTCAAATCACAACCCTGACGAATTCAAATCCTAACACAATACCGTCCAAAGTTGATTTTCATGTAACAATCAATGATTTCGATCGCGCAGACGAAATTAAAATGTATATAACAACAATCGAAAGTTTATTTTTGCGTGGCTGAATAATTGAGTACGGTTGCCAAAACAGATTGGGTTATTTTAATTGATCAATTATTTATTGTTTATTTACTGCCTATCGATACAATATTGCACCGAATGTAGCTAGAAAAGCGAAAGTTAAAATAAATGTTACAAAATCTGACAGTAAACATACATTTTATTGTAAGTTATTACTAAAATAGGACATTAGAACTTAATACATGTAAATGCATATTATAAAAACATCAGTTTGTTTTATGGGTGTGCCGCAAGGGTCAAAGTTAGAACCGCATCTATTCCTATAGTTGGCAAAAAGAGTGGTTTTTATTATTTTATTATTATTTGTGTAAAATATGTATAATATACAAACTGTACCATGTATTATGTAAATGAACTTAGATCTTGCAAAATTTAGTTTTAAACTAATACAAAAAATGTACAATAAAAATATAACCGATTTTATGTATGATATTTATTATTTAGTTCTCTGATTAAGTAATATAAATGTACAATATACAAGTAATATAAATGTTATAGCGTCGGCCATGTGCTTTTCGTCGTAATCAATGGTCTTGACCTAATTCTTTTGTATTTAACCCCTATATCATTTTAAACTTTATTCCCCTCAGATAGATATCAAATTCGATCACCTATAGTGTTCCAGAATTACAAAATTAACCCCTCACCCATTTTAAACTTTATTCCCGTCAAATAGAAATCAAAATCGATCATAGGGTTTCCGAATTAAAAAATATTCGCGCGAAACTTTGAGGCCACGGCATGGCCACTTATTCAGCCAAGTTGACGTCAAGATTGACAGTTGATAGCTCGTTCTTAATTTAAATCACTTTAATGAACACAACGCTGGCAAATTAAGCGAGCTAAGGTCGAAAAAAAAGGAGAGTTTATTAAACCGCCAATTTTGGCACTGGCAAAAGAAAGAGGTTCTTAATTTTAATCATTTGAACATAACGCTGGCAAAAAAGGAAATATTTGAGATTGAAAGAAGGAGATATTCTATCCTGACGTTGGCAAAAGTATTGGGAGAAATAGCAAAAAAGAAGATGAAGAACTCACCTCCTCCACAGACTTCTTCGAAAAGTCGTTCATAGACACAATCCATTGCTGCACTAACTCATTCACAATCACAAGGTCATTATATAACCACACCAGAAGATCGTTCACCCATTGCACGCTAGCTCCGTCCGGCCCTGTGCACGTCGGTATTATGATACTCTGATGCTTCTTCAGGGTCAACTGTTCTGGGCCTGGAGACATCCGTCCCATGCGCTTCTTGTTCGGCGGAGTCGGTGGTACAAAACCAGAGGGCTTTGACGGTTTAAACGCTGCAGTCTTCTTGACTGTCTCCGTTACTTCATTCACAACTTTCTTCTCTGGAACAACCTCTTTCGTCTTTTCCGGTTCTACCTTCGCGTATCTATTGTAGAGCCATTTCGCGATCCCAATTATCACTATGGAGAATAAAATCCAAATAAATATGAGCATCACTAGGTTATCCATCGCTGTGTCCATATAATCGAAGCTGCATATGAGATCGTCAACCGCTTCTGCAAGATCAGCCATGGTTTTCCATGGTGTACGCCACCATACGGCGCCGGCCGCGTCGTTACTGGCTGGTGAGGGCATTTTTTTTTCTATTTCCGAACGTTCTATTTTTAAACGGAGCTCTCTATAGCGATCGTGTTCTATATTTGCATTTCGAATTTCGCGCGCTTTTAGTTACTATTTCCGTCTCTCTCGTTCTATATTTGCATACCTCTCGATCTATATTTGCATTTCGAATTTCGCGCGCTTCTAGAACAGCTGTGGTTGTTCGTTTCGGATGTCCTCATGAATCAGCATTATTTGAACACTGAAAAAAAAGTTATACGTTAATTATACAAACAAATAAATAGGTATATGTTTTGATTATTAAGACTAAAATGCTTTGATCTTATGCAACAAGAATTTGGAACATTGGAAAGAATTTTAGAAATTATTCTAAAATCTAAAACATTTAATTTCATTTCAGAAATCCCGTCTTATTTAACCATACCTATAAATTATAATGAATAGGGTTTATGTTTAAGTAAACGTTGCAAATAATATTATCATCATCATTAAAATTAGCACTACTATAGATTCTGGTTTTTTCCAGGCTAAGGCTTGAACTACATGCGTCTAGAATCTCTCCGAGATCCGGCCGGTGAAAAACAGCGCTGAAAGTAGAACTCTGCGCTAATACAGTAGAGCTGTAAAACGAACGTACGAGTGTCCAGTTTTTAAATGGAGAATGTTACTAGGTATGTAAAATCGCTTGAAACTTTGTTACACTTTTATTATGTATATATACACAGATACACTAGTTTTGTTGAAAATTATCAGGTAGTTATGATTTCAGACGCGGTCAAAGTTCCGAAAAATTTCGAATCCCGCTAACAGAACGTGACGCAAGACGTCACGCTACACCTCGGCCATACAGTCCGGAGTTACCATCTGGGCCACTTAAAAAGTTAAATATCTTGACGTATCGAAATAATTCACGAGTATATGTTAATTTTCCATGGAGAATACCGAAATGTTCCATTTAGAATTAATGAACATTCCCCAATACTGTCGTGTGAACTCGTGTGTTTGATTCCGTATTAGGGATGCCAGACGTCCCGTATTTCCCGGGACATCCCGTACTTTAAGTATTATTTAAAACGTCCCGCCGGGACAAGCGCTATCCCGTAAATCGTGCGATCCGCTGTAATAATGACTCACTGCAAACTTAACGCGAATATTAGTACATTTTTACAATTACAATTAGCACATTTTTACAATTAGCACGCGACGCTATGACCCAATCACACTGGTCCCACGAGGTCACAATGAGTCAGTTGCCTGACTGTGGCACTGACAGAACAAATAATAATTATTATTAGGAATTCTGTGGTGGCACTGAGCAAATATGTTATGGATAAGATATTTCTGATATGGATACGGATATAGGAATAAAATTATATCGGTTTCGGTTCCGGTATCCGTCACTTTCGGATAATTCCGGTTACGGATGCTAGGTTTATGACGAATGTAAGTGAAATGCAAATACTTATTTCCAATATGTTTCCTATTTACAAGTTTAGGTAATCTTTTGGCCTAAAAAGGAGGCGAGTCGGCTCGGCCGTAAGTTTTATTTAAGCCTCGCCTATATCCGAAATTATCCGAAGCTTTTATATCAGATTTGGTCACGGTTACGGATAGATATTTATTACGGAAAGTTCGGTTTCGGTTACGGAGCTCCATAACAATACCCTGGTACGGAGTTGTGAGTTGTGACGGTCACAAACCAGTACGTGTATCTTGTGTAATTAATAAAGTTCAATTTCGAACAGCTATCTTAAAAATGCAGCGCCATGTCGCGTATCGTTTTGTTTCGGTGTGAATTGACGCTATTTTGACATTTGCATTTATTTGGCCGTATTAATTATGTCTGGTTGAATAGTGTGCTTTTCAAGGGAGGCCATTTTTAAAGAAGAAGAAGAAGAATAGTGTGCTGTGTTCGTATTTCTGTCACTAGACGCCATGAAGAAGTCAACTACAATTAGTACGGCATCGAATTAGTTACCATTGTTTGCCACTAGGGGCGTTGTTTCGATGCCATACAAATGATGATTTTTAAATTCGTGACATCTGACAGCATTTTGACACGACAAGGACCGTCGGGCTACCAAGCGCTGCCCGGTGACAGAAAAAGAATCGAAAATTCTTATTGATCGCTTTTGATACCACTTACGCCACCAGATGACGCTTTGTGTGCGTTGGGTGATATTAAACACCCCCATTGGAGTTGACTTCTTCACGGCGATTACTGACCAAATCTCGCACTTAATACACATTCCTTTAGTATTTCAGACATTTAATTCAAATCAGAATCAGAAAAGTTTATTTCTGGAAATTGGTACACATAGGTGTTACATTGTATATAATCAGATCACAATTTCAGCCCCTAGGGCGTGGAAATAATAATATCGATAGGAATAAACAAGAATCTCAACGTTAAGAACATGGAAAATTACCAAACAAAAATCGTGACGTCACCGAATCCCATTACCGCAATGAACTTGTAATTAAATATCATCCCAAACACTCATTCATTATTTTAATTTTTTTAATTTCAATCATTATTATTTTAAAAAGTCAGGGTGTAGCGGGCAAAATTATATTACAGTCATTATTGAAAAAAAAAGTAGTGCACAATTAATGTTCTATACGTCTTATGCTATCAATGAGTGGCATGTAACTGTCGTAATTTCTATACAGATTGGGAATTCCTTTTATACATTATATATACATAACAACAAGAATAACAAAAAAAAAATGGCAACAATTTGAACAGCAATAAATGAATAACACAATGTCTAATATATTTTAGTTATGTCAGGAATATTGATTGATTAAATTACAATGTCAGCATTACAATATTATTATCTATTCAATTTCAAACTGCTAAACATTAATATTCCCCGACTGTACATACTTGACACTGATGTATAGTATGGGGAAAACGAGTGTTTAGCAGTTTGATTTTACGTATCCTTGATTTATATACGCTATCTATTTATACAAGCTCTCGATCCGACCTTGCCTGCGTTACATTACCAGGGCATTCGGCAAATGAATGGTAAACACTGATTATTTTGTTAATAAAGTGTTTGTATATTTTTTTATTGACGACCTCTGTAGCTCAGTGGTAAACGCGTTGGCACTCAAGCCGGAGGTCGCGGGTTCGAATCCCGCCAGTGGAACGAAAAGTGTTTTCGTGTTCCTGGGTCATGGATCTGTATTAAATATGTGTGTATCATAACATAATATCATATCAAAATCTTAAATATATGTATAGTTTAAAAATTCCGGATATTTATACACTGGCGGACACATAAACTGCATCATAGTGCAAGATAACTTTCGATGAAATATAATTAATAAAAGTGCAAACTATTTTGATTTATTTCAATGATAATGCTAAGACTTCTTGGTTCTTAAATCTGATAAAAAAATCAATTCATGGTATATAGTATAGTGTATAGGTCAACTTTTCTCACTAAAAGAATCAAATTACTCCTTTTGCAGCGTTTTGGAATGAAACAGTGAATAGAACAAAAACGGCTTTATTATGAAAATTTTACAATACTAAGAAAAGAAAAAGTTTGTTTTTTAATAAGGTGTATTACCTCCTCTTGCCGGTTTCAAGTCGGTTTCGAATCGACCTGATCAGTGTTTTTAAAAGATCTTGCGGAGTATTGTCCCATTCTTGTGACAATGCAACTCTAAGCTCCACAACCGTTGTTGGGATCGGATTTCTTGTAAATACAGCTCTTTTTAGGTTGTCCCACACGTGTTCTATCGGATTGAGGTCCGGGCTACGTGTTGGCCAATCCAGGGATCGAATCTCAACCTGAGTAAAGTATTGTTCAATTTGTCTTGCTGCGTGCGGACGAGCATTATCCTGCATCAGAATGAAGTTTCGCCTATAAATCCGCTAAAAGGTACCACATGAGGGTCCAGTATATAGCGATGTGATGTTAAACCACGGTTACCACGGCCATGTGTGTCTACGTCAATAAACACAAGTTTAGTTCGAGCATCCATCGATATGCCGCCCCAAACCATACAAGACCCGCCTCCAAATGTAACCCTCTCCTCAATGCAATTTTGAGCATATCGCTCTCCTCGTCTACGGTAGACTAGTCTGCGACCATCAGCACCGTACAAACAAGTCCTACACTCATCAGTGAATAATACGGAAGCCCATTGCTCTTCAGTCCAATTTAAGTGTTCACGAGCAAATTTAGTCGAGCTTGCCTGTGAGCTGCAGACAATTTTGGTCCATTTGCGGGTTTGAAAGGTGTGATATCACGCTCTTTTAGCCTTCTTCTTATGTTTCGTGCACTAACTGCTATGTCACGTACCTGGTGGAGCTCATTTTTAATGCTTATAGACGTTAAAAATCAATTTCGCAAGGAAGTTGTCACAATAAACCTGTCGTCACGAGACGTTGTCACCCAAGTTCTGCCGGTTCCACGTCTTCTTTTGAATGAATCTGTCTCCATTAACCTTCTGTAAGCTCGGGAAACCGTAGAATGGTTTACATTTAAATCTGCAGCAATTTTTCGTTGGTCTAGGCCTCGCTGCACTAGAGCAACAATTTATGCGGCCTTTTCGGACGATACGTTCATATTCGTGAGAGAAAAACGTGTTTAAAATGAAAACAGACTAGCAATTAAACAATTAGTAACGATAATTCAACATGTAACAAAACAAAAAAAAAATAACCATCAATCACAACATTAACGTAACAATGAGTTAATCTTTAGTAAATTGACAAGATCTCTTCTATAGAATATTTTCTTTCTTTTGTGACAGTACCATATTTAAATTTGATTTTGATTTTGTGTCTATAAACTAGCCTTTTTTTTCCAATACCAATAAATGTAAAAAGTTTGCATATTTCGTAATAAAATTTGGTTGAATGTGTTCTTGCACTATGATGCAGTTTATGTGTTCGCCAGTGTAGTTCCAGTCTAAGAAGAGGTCACGAAAAATATTAAGTTTGATTATTTTTTTTCTATCTTTTTTCGAATTAATATACTAATTATGTGAAATATATTGTTGTTCCTTAGATTATGTGACTAATTTTATTATACAATACTTATAATATTATTATAATGAGACGATAAACTTTAAACTCGCGGGAAGGTTGAATGACTAACAATATGATTTTATGTTTGTCCATGACCTTGGCGCGCCTTTCTTTCGAAGCGTGAAATATTATCAACACTGGTTGAACGAAAAGCAGCATACCTAAACCATCAGCATCATCACCGGTGATGTAAACAACTAGTATAACAAGATTTAGTATGCATCTGAGCAAATATCAAAATTGACCAAAAAAAGCTTAAGGCGTGTTCATTTAAAGTAAGCCATTTTGACAATTGCACGGATGAATCACTGCAAACTTTACGCGAATAATAAACATCTTTATAGGCCGGCAACGCCAAGTACGTTTCCTTTAGTGTGTCAATGTGTGACGGTAATCGCTTTCCATCGGACAATGTTCTGCTCGTTTGCCTATACCATAAATAGTTTGGATATTTTATATTAATTATGTAGTATATTTTTTTTACTATTATATTTTTTTATATTTAAAAATGTTATTGTATGAAGTATTTTTTATTTGTCTTTTTAAGTCAAGTGAATACTAATTATTACTTAAGTTAAATATAAACGCGAATTTAGTCGTAAGCACGAATAATGAAAATATCATAAAAAACGAATCAAAAACCAAACTTTTGTTTAAATTATGAAAACATTCTTATTTCATATTTATTTTTCGCCGGCGAACACTATGCTTATTGCTTTCGCAACGAGCTAAAAAACTCATTTATAAACATGACCAATTACCATAGTAAATTTTATAATTTCACACGCTTTGAGCACATTGACTATTCAAACAAACTACAAATTTTATAACAAACTTTTTAATGCCTGGTTTTAAATTTATCAAAACTCACTTGTTTTTTTACAACGCGTACGTTCACTACACCGGTCACAAGAAGACTGACCATAGAGACTAGAGTACAGGACTTCAGTCTACAGACACATCTGTCAAGTATTCTACTTAAAATTCAAGTTCGTATGTAAATAAAGTGTTTCGGACTCGGAGCATCTAAAATCTAAATGATCCCTCTATCCGCTCTTTTACTAGCAAAAATCTGATTCCGTCATCACCAAAAATTTTATTATTAAAAAAAATGGAACATGATTTTGCGACAGTAGAGCTACTTTGCCTACCTTTGCCACAGATTACTGAATAGTTACTATGTAATCTTTGCTCTGTTGTCGATTTTTTCTCGAACAGAGGATGCGATAAAGGGAATCAGGGGCCTTAGTCATGGTGAATCTGTTAACAGGCTAGGTGACTATTTTTTATTATTGCATAAATGAATAGTACTCTTAAATATGAGTAACTTCTCAGAAGAAACAGTACATCAAAAGTCAATATTTTCAAAGGTACAGACAGCGATTTGTATACAAAATTTGGCAAGTCTCGTGAAAACGCTCCATACTAAAGTCGTACCTAGCTGTGACGTCACGCCTAGGTTAAAGTGTATGAAGTGTAAGGCTGCAGGAACATGTTTGTAAATATCTCCGATATTTGTGCGTTTAAGTTCATACTTACCGTAATGAATATTTTTGTATATGATGTAAGTAAACTAATGATGTAGGTTTTGTTTACTAATTTAGCAAAAAAAGTGAACTTTTTTGTACTTATTAGATATTGTATCTAATTACTAAACTACAACATCAAAAAAAGAATTTGGAAAATCGGTCAACAGACGGCGGAGTTCTCGTTGAACATACAAAAAAAAATGATATATATATATATATATATATATATATATATATATATATATATATATATATATATATATATATATATATATATACGTATATCCACCTTTTTTTTTGGAAGTCGGTTAAAACACAGTTAAATCTTTACCACCTAACCAGTTTGAGGAAAACATAGCTTCCTGTTTGTAACATCATCATTATAAATAACAAACATGCTGACAATGTACGAGTTTTTGTAATTAAAATATCATTAAATATTTGATGATCTAACGAATAGACCAGGACTTAAAACGGGCCAGGTGCGAGTCAGACTCGCGCATGAACGGTTCCGTACATTTATACAACTATAGTAACGTTGTAACTATTTAGTAATCTTATATAATAAAAATAAACTATAAAAAGAAACAATATTACAATTGAAGATATATCTCGCCAAACAAGTATGTCGTACTAGTATTAATATTGAAAGCAAAAAAACAGAGAAAAATGCAAGTTTTTTAAATTTATTTTATTTAAATTTTATTACCTACTTATTTCAAAAGAGAATATTCAACTCAATATTCAGTGAATATTTACAGGGTCTACCTGTTGCCACTATTAATATAGAGCAAAAAACAGCAAAAAAAAACACGTTTGTTGTATGTGATTTATTTATTATTTATTTTATTGTTTTTAGTATTTTTTGTTATAGCGGCAACAGAAAATCATCTGTGAAAATTTCAACTGTCTAGCTACCACGGTTCACGAGATACAGACTGGTGACAGACAGAAAGACAGCGAAGTCTCAGTAATGGGGTCCCGTTTTTACCCTTAATGGGAACGAAACCCTAATGCTACGATCCCACGAGCGTTTTTTTGTGGTCGCGACAGAAAAAACTGCACTGTAAATAGAACTCTGGGCTAATACAATAGAGCTGAAGATCTAAGTGTCAATGTCAGATTTCACAGCTGTTCACGATTTTCAGCTCTATTGTATTAGCCCAGAGTTCTATTTACAGTGAGTTTTTTCTGTCGCTACCACAAAAAAAAAAACTAGTTAATAGACCTGCGAACAAAGTTCGTTACTGACTAACGAACTTAGTTCGCAAGTCCACTTCCTGAGGATGCTCCGGATTCGGGGCGAAACGCGCGTCGAGTTTTGCAACCTGCATGGTGATGTGGGGCTTTGCACGATCTTGCTGAAATTGTTGGTGTGTGTGGTGCGGGTGTTTGCACGATCTTGTTTCTGAGTGTACGTATAAGCAGTGTGGGAGGAGAGAGGTGCTTTACGCACACGGATATTTTGCGCACAAAAACTCTCGTGAGTAGAGGCCCTAACAACGGCATGGCCCAGCATGCGATCGTTTAACAAAAATAATTGACATTTACGTGAATTACACAACCCTGAACCCAAGACCACCTGTCTGTCTGTGTGAAAGCATTTCAAGGATCCAAACGACAGTTACGTCATTCTGTGTGAACTAACTGTTACTAAGTTATCTATAACTGTATAATATATATACTCTGTTCTATCAAAGGAGATCGGCAAGTCGCCATACATTTACTGCCTGGTAATTAAAATACGTGTCCACAAAAAGTGTTTATTGCATGTTATATTTTATGAACATAGGAACAAAAAAAAGCAATAATATTATATAATATTATACATCTCGGGGGATAAAAGATAATTGATTAAATATAACCTAACCTATTGTTCAATAAATTGCCCTAGTAGAGATTTGCGGAAAACCGACATCTATTAGTTGAGATCTCAATTACGTAATGAAATTAGTAATTAGTTTGTCTGGAAATGCAATATGCTATTATTTTTTTCATAAAACTACACACACCGGCATATTAAGCGGAACATAAAATAAAGGTTTCATATCAGTATCATATAAGGTTGCTGGCTGGTTTATACGTCATTTAATTTAAAAAGAAATATTTTCAAATTAAGAAAACAACTGAACGTCACATTTTATGCAATTGTTTTAATTTTATTCAAATACACCTTATCTGGAGCGTTCTTCGAGTATTTCTTCCTTCTGAGTTTGATTTAAAATTTCATTAAAATACTGTTTTTGTTAGTTTTTTTAATCGCGTAACTTTTTGAAGTTGAGGACTGAATTATGCCTGACTTAGCCCCAACGGAGATTGCCAGGGCACTCGAAAAGCGAAGAAATGGTCAAACCTACAGAGTGATATCCAGAGATCTTCGTCGACCAGTTTCAACGATCCATCGCAGTATCCAACGGTTCAGGGAGACCGGTACTTATGTGAGAAGAGCAGGACAAGGCAGTAAAAGACGCACTTCGAGTAGGGATGATCGTTTCATTCGGCTTCGTGTACGTAGGAACCCCCGTTTGACGGCCGTCCAAGCCCGACATGAGTAAGTAGCAGTGCGGGGTGTAACCGTAAGTAAGCATACGGTACGAAGAAGGTTCGAAGAAGCTGGTTTGGGTTCATTTGTGCCCGCCAAGGCTCCAAGGCTCGAGGTAAATCATCGTAGAAACAGGTTAACTTTTGCTCAGGAACATCCGACTTTGGAACGCGGACCAATGGAGTAAGGTATTGTTTAGTGATGAGTGCAGAATTCTCTTAAATCAAATTGACGGCAGGTAAAGAATATACAGACGCAAAGGAGAACGATACATGCAGACAAATTTTGAAACTACAGTTGCATACTGTGGTGGATCAATAATGGTTTGGGCGGGCATTTGTTTGGGAGCTCGCACAGACTTGGTAGTGATTGACAGAGGGAGTCTGACTGCAGACCGCTATATCAGAGAAGTTTTAGAAGAAAATGTCGTACCGTTTGCCCCATATATCGGTGACGATTTTGTTTTTATGCAGGATAATGCTCGGCCGCATACCGCTCGGGTAACTCAAGCTTATCTTAATGATATGAATATCACTGTTATGGAGTGGCCGGCGAGATCACCGGATATGAACCCAATAGAGCACGTTTGGGACTTGCTGAAAAGAAAAGTTAAGTCCAGAATTCCAGCTCCTGCCAACGTGGGTGAACTGCGAATCGCCGTAGTTGAGGAATGGCGGAGACTATTCCAGGAGAACATCGATAACATCATTCTCAGTATGCCTAGACGGGTAGAAACTTTAATAAGAGCACGTGGAGGAAATACGCGATATTAATCACCATTTTTCTAATTTAATTATTTTTTATTTTAATATTAATTTTCACTTTTCCCGGTTACATGAAATGTTCAAAAATGTCCCATTTTTCACAAATAGCCTTTACTCGCAAAATCTGTTCTTAATGTGATCTCATTTTAAGTAAATGAAACTTTAAATAACAAAAGAAGTGTAGTAAGTAGATATTAAAATAAAACCATATTTTTTTAATTATGGACCTTTTTTTGTGTTCTGCTAAATATGCCGGTGTGTTCTAACTAAACTGCTAAACTATAGAAAAAGAAAATAACTTTATACTCCAATTTAAAAAAATCTACTGGCTCACTAGATGGAGCTTTAACGCCTCAAATTGACAATTTACACTTTACAGCACGATAACCATAGACCACACAGACAACAGGAAAAAGGTGACAACGATTACTACAGATAAGTACAGTACGTATTTTGCACTTGGATTCTCTGTTATTCGGAGATTCATAACTTTTTACTCCCAAGTCCGAAAAATATTATATTTTTTTAATATATATTAACTTTTTATGGGCTATACAACCACATATGTTCGAAACTTGGCCGTTCTTGATGGAAAATCAGGCAGGATTCGCCAATGTCCCCTAATCTGTGAGCCTTGCAAGAACACTTTACAGCGGCGTAAACGTAACGTTATCGAATGAGAATTGTATGAAAATCTGTCAAAATCATGACAGCGCCCATACAAATTTCATTCGATAACGTTACGTTTACGCTGCTGTCAACAGTCAAATGTTCCCTCCCGCTAGGCCCCTTGATCGTTTTCATGAACTATTTTGTCTTTTTGCCTACAAAAAATCAAAAGTATACTGTACCCATATCAATTTTACTTGTGATTAGTAAATATCATAATTCAAAATGGATTAAGGCTGGGCTATAGGATCCGGAATCCGGCGGGCCCGGGAAAATTCAAGCACTGAAAATAGAACTGCGCTAATATAATAGAGTTGAGAAAATCATCGGTTTGAAAATCGAAGTGTCGAGCTGTCATGTGTGACATTGACATATGACTCGACACTTCGATTTTCAAATCTATGAACTTTCCCGCGCCCGCCGGATTACGAACAATATAGTCCCAGCCTTAGGCAAAATTAGAACTCCGTTCGGATAGAATTTAATTAAAATGTAAACAATAAAAACCAGAATAAAATAAATAGCCCTTAAATATAATACTCCTTACTAATAAAAAGATTTACACGACGGATAACTTAAGCATAGTCGCTGTCTTTGTCTGATGTGTTGGAAAAGTCACTTGACAGACAATATTTATTTTATAGTTATAATATGGACAGCAAACGTGTTTTTTCCGTTTTGTACGGAACCCTTCGTGCGCGAGTCCAACTCGCACTGGGCTAGTTTTTTTTAACTAGAGAACTAATAGTTCTCTAGTACAGTTCTAGTTCTCAGCCTAGTTCTCTCTAGGCATTTTTTGAAATTGAAAACCATTGAACTCGGGACACTGATTTTACCGGACAACGGCCGCGCGCCGCATGCTTGCCTGTGCGCTATTGTGCTCACTTCGCACACTGTCGGAGTGCCACTGTTACGGATTACATTCGCCTATTGACACCTGCAACACCAGTGGATCACAAGTGCGTTTCCGATTTTCGGACCGACGCTTCCACATCACGTCAATCTGGGCCCGTGGTAAGTCCTCGAAAAACTTGTGTTATGGATACCAAACACCGGTAATATATTTAATGCTTATATATGACCCCGGAACATAGAAAACTTTTTTTCTCCTCTGGCGGAAATTCGAACCCGATACCTCGGGGCTTGAGCACTGACGCGCTCAACCACTGAGCCACAGAGGTCGTCAAAAGTAAATAGTCTTAAGTTAATGACGTCATTTATGATATAAATTATATATTATGTAGGTATCAAATTTTAGGTTTAAAGTACAATATATTTAGTCAGATTCAGAATACAGCGAAACCAAGATTACTCACATTCTAAAAATAGAAAAAAATGTTTGCTCATCACTTAGAAGTGTAATTAAGTAAACACGATGCACTTCATCTGAGGCCAATTTATGGGACGCTTAAGTAATAAAAAACCCGACTCTACAAGAACCTAACCAAACCAAAAGCATGTCAGGACATGTCTAAGGATGGTGCCGTAACTGTCAATGCGCAATAGGTTTTCTTTGAATGACTTCAAAAGCTATTTTCCGATTTCGCTCAAAATAATTTTCCTAAAGAGTTTTTAGCATGATGTATCAGCATGGAAGCAAGTTTCTATCTTCTATAATTTAGAAATGCCAGGTGGGGACCAACATATAAACCACTTTGGAGGCCGATTACTCGATGGTTGACTTTGTAAAAAAGTCATGTATGAAACCTTACCTTTATTTTAAAAGACCCATTCAACGATACCCTACACGATGGGGTAGAATGAAAAAATATTTTTCATCCCCACTTCACATGTATGGAGAGCCACCCCTAAAATTTTTTTTTTTGATGCCAATAACGAGATCTATGCAGTCTTTAACTATACAAAACTTCATCAATTTACATTCATAAGTATCGAAGCTAGAAGCGCGGACAGACAGACAGTTAGACGGACGGACAGAGCGAAACTATAAAGGTTCCTTGAGTATTACGGAACCCTAAAAAGGACTGATACCTAGGCAATGCAAAGCACTAAAAAGACCGAATTTAACAAGATTGAGATTAAACTTATTACACCCCTCTTTTTGAGTCGGGGGTTAAAAACATCAGACTACATTATGAGCTTAAAGCCTAAGTAAAATAATGGACGTTATGTATGGTAGCAGGCGGGACCCACTTGCAAATTATAAATCGTACAAAAATAAATAGGTCCCGAGTCCCGACTCCCGACTCTCGCCTAACACATAGAAGTAAAACCTTCAAATGGCCCAACAATGGAGCGATAGTTATATTGACGCTCAAGTCACATGCTGTCCTTATCATTACGGCTGGCAGAGACAGCGACGGCCTGTGAACAGGAGGGCTCTTAATTTTTCGGCCGTAAGCATTTTAAGCTGGGACTATATGCTCCGGAATCCGGAAGGCCCCAGAAAATTCTGAGCATTGAAAATGAGAACTCTGCGCTGATACAAAAAAAACTTAGGCATTTTCATCCGTTATTGGATGATTTATACAGTATTCTCCGAGCGAAGTAACCACTCTTGAAATACTGTAATGCCCGGGACAGTCGGTATGGTTGCCCAAGCACATACGGCATTCTCACAACACAGTCAGCCTAGTCCAGGGGAATAACTGGTCAATACGTCTGAGGCCAACCATGTGCGGGTTTCCTCACGATGTTTTGCTTCACCGTTAGAGCGTCCGTATAATGTACTCGAGATCTGAAAAAGTCTCATTGGTACTCGCCCCAACCTGGGAATAGAACCTGCACTCTCTCGAGTGGGAATCAAAAGGCCACTAGGCCACGGAGCTCTTACGCGCTAATACAATAAAGTTGAAAATTGAAGTTTCGAGTGTAGAGTTGTCATATATGACATTAACATTTGACTCGACACTCATGTGTTCGATTTTCAACTCTATTCTATTAGGACAGAGTTATATTTTCAATGCTTAAAATTTTCAACGGCCTTCCGGATTCCGGAACGTGTAGTCCGAGCCTTATCCTAACACCTGAAGTAGCAAAACGGCCAGTTGAGAGGGGTGCAGGGTCACAGATTAATTGCAATAGAAGTAAGAGTCCTTTAAGCAATGGAGATGGAAAAGGCAACGCACCTGCAGCTCTTCTGATGTTGCGAGTGTTCATGGGCGACGGTAGTTGCTTACCATCAGGTGACCCGTTTGCTCGTTTGCCCCCTTATTTAATAAAAAAAAAAATGCTGGGCTACATAAACAGAGCAATGAGCATACACTATATCGAACTGAATTTTGCTTATAGTCTGAGAGACGACCATGCAATTGGGTGTCAATTTAAGGACAGTTTTTTTTTGCTAATCCATTACCAAATCATACCAGGCATAATATAAATATTAAAGATATGGATTACTAGCTTTTGCCAACGCAAATACAGTATCCTACGGGAACACTGTACTTTTCGGGATAAAAAGTAGCCTATGTGTTAATCCAGAGCTCAAACTACTACCATACCAAAAATCAAAATATGTTCAGTAGTTTTTGAGTGAAACAGTAACAAACATCCATCCATCCATCCTCACAAACTGTCACATTTACAATAGTTGTAGGATTTTTGATGAAAAAAGGCAGCGAGCGATGCCTACTTCTTGATGATGATGATGCTAGTAAAAGTTAGTGTGTTTTCATTCAACACAACCAGTTCGTATAATAAAACCTTGAAGTAATAACAAGTGCTCTAGATATAACACAATTCCAGCCTCGTATTTTTAGGGTTCCGTACCAAAAGGGTTTAAAAATATAACTAACTTCGGTGTCCGTCCGTCTCTTATCAGTATTTGCTGTCATAGCGGCAATAGCGACAGCCTGGTGACAGACAGTGAAGTCTCAGTAATATGGTCCCGTTTTTTACCCTTTCGGTAGGGAACCCTAACAAACTAAAACTAACCTCAAAACAAAAAGTCTACAAAATTAACATTAATTATAGTCTTGTACACATATCTCTCTGTTTATATTATGATAACCTTGCAATTAACATGGTCGTCTCATAGACCATAATAGACCACAAAATAGATCATAAAATCCATTCATAGAATGAAGGTCTATACTTTTAGATTGCATGAGTCAAGCCAATCAATAGGATTTTTTATTCCTACTAATTTAATGTTGGCCTGTTTAGTTTATTCAGTGAAAGATGGGGACTAACACAAAATAACAAAATATGACACCTTAAAAACAAATATTTTAACTGACTTCCAAAAAAGGAGGCGGTTATACGTTCGACTGTAATCGACGTCAAGCCGTAAACCCGTGATAGGCCAAGTTACAATAGTTAACAGAAAAATTAAAAAAAATAATCCAATGTGTCTCAAAAAATACAAGGCTTTTAAAAAAAAAACGAAAAATCGACATCTTGTGGTGGTCTTTTAGTTCCCGGCACTACAAATTTCTACTTTTTTTGTAATTTTTTTTTTGTATGTAATCCTGAATAATGCTGAAGTAAACTGGTGCCTAAGATTTAAATCAAACTACTTGAAAGGAAATGAGACTTTTTGCCCAAAACAATGATTTGAATTTAATAGTTTGCTCGACTTTAACTGACTGTACTGGAAAAAAAAGTACTACGCTTGTTTGGCAGGTAATTTTAAAAGTTGGCGCAGTTAATAAGGATTCCAAAATGGTATGACACTTGCTAGATTGTTTCTTAAATTTTGGACAATATTGATTTTTGTAAAGGAAGCAGTTTTCGAAATTTTTTTCTTACTTATTTAAAATGATTCAAGTGTACCCAGGACTTTCTTCTAAGTGATATACTGATTTGGATGAGACGGAGAGAAACATTCAATGAGTGTAAGAGAGACAGATATTGACGCCACAAGTATGCGAGACGGGTAGACACAATGCTACTAGTGTGAGCGAGACAATGTCGCTATTGTCCATGTTCCCGACGTACAGCAAACAAAATACAATAGATCATTACGTTACTCTACTTCGTTTACTGCGCACACCGTATTCGTTCGTCTTGATTTCGTACATACCACTTTTTGCTTTGTTTATTGGACTCGATTGCTTGTGATTTGGATTTGGACTGTTTAATTTCTCTTTCAACGACCTTTGCTTTCTCCTGGGCTATCGTTGATCGTGTGATTGTCTAGTACCACCATGTCGGTGTACACCGCACAGGAATATGCCAACATGCATCTCATTTATGGTGAATGCCGATGCAATGCTAGTGCTGCAGCTAGGCTTTACCGCCAAAGATACCCAAACGCTGCTCGTCATCCCGATCATCGAGTTTTTGTGAATGTGCACCGTTCACTCTCAGAGAGACGATTCCCAAGCCAAGTACACAGTGAAGGAAGAATTCGCTTGCCTTACGATGACATCGCACTAAAAGCAGTCGCAGAAGATCCAAGTACTTCAGTACGACAAATCGAAGAAAGCACAGGAGTGCCCAAAAGTGTAGTCCATCCAATCATGAAAAGTCATGAGCTCCACCCATACCACGTCAGGCGAGTACAAACTTTACTACCCCGGGACTATCTCCCAAGAGTTACGTTTTGTGAAACGATGTTACAAAGACACCGGGAAGATCCAGGATTCATAGACAAAATTTTATGGTCCGATGAGTCCACTTTTAAAAAAGATGGGTACATGAATCTACACAACTTACACGAGTGGCATGTAGATAATCCACATTTGATGAGAGAGGATAGATCCCAGTATCGATTCAAAATAAACATGTGGACCGGGATTCTAAACGGGAGAATCATCGGACCTTTTGAACTGCCAGAAACCTTGAATGGCGAAATTTATTTGGACTTTTTAAGAAATCATTTACCAAATTTATTGGAAGACGTACCTCTGCACATTTACAGAGACATGTGGTTCCAGCAAGACGACTGCCCGGCGCACTATGCCCGTTAAGTGCGAGATTATTTAGATAATGAATATCCAGAAAGGTGGATAGGGCGGTATGGTACCATTTCGTGGTCAGCCCGTTCACCTGATTTAAATCCGCTAGATTTTTTTTACTGGGGAGCTGTGAAAGAAAAAGTGTATACAAAGCCGTGTATACAAAGTGTATGCAAATGTATTGAACTACGACTACAATTAACGCAAGCAGCTGAATTAGTTAATAACGGCAGCTTTGCCCGTCTGATAAGGCGGTCTTTTTTAAAAAGATGTAGAGCTTGCATTTATGCTGGTGGGAGGCAGTTTGAACATTTGGTATAATGTAATAAAATATTTTAAACTCCAAAAATTTGTTTCAATTAAAAGCTTCCTAAAAAACACCTTTCCTAAAGTTAAAAGTAATGAGACACTATGGCCACCGTGGCCCGTGATATTCTTTTACTTCTTGGATTTTGTCTCTCTTACACTCGTTGAATGTTTCTCTCCGTCTCATCCAAATCAGAATATCACTTAGAAGAAAGTCCTAGGTACACTTGAATCCTTTTAAGTAAGTAAGAAAAAATTGTCGAAAACTGACTTCCTTTACAATAACCAACATTGTCCAAAATTTAAGAAACAATCTAGCAAGTGTCATATCATTTTGGAATCCTTATTAACTGCGCCAACTTTTAAAATTACCTGCCAAACAAGCATAGTACATTTTTTTTCCAGTACAGTCAGTTAAAGTCGAGCAAACTATTAAATTCGAATCATTGTTTTGGGCAAAAAGCCTCATTTCCTTTCAAGTCGGAGTCGTTTGATTTAAATCTTAGGCACCAGTTTACTAAAGCATTATTCAGGACTACATACAAAAAAAATACAAAAATAGTAGAAATTTGTAGTGCCGGGAACTAAAAAACCACCACAAGATGTAGATTTTTCGATTTTTTTTAAAGCTTTGTATTTTTTTAAACACTAAACTTGGATTTTTTTTTAATTTTTCTGATAACTATTGTAACTTGGCCTATCACGGGTTTACGGCTTGACGTCGATTTACGGGACACCTGTATATTGTATTAGTATATTACACTTTTATAAAAACGTCTGACCGGATTTGAATAGACACGCAAATAGGATTTTAATGAATAAGGTATCAATAGATTACATGCTGTCATATATAACATTGACATTTGACTTTTTTTTTTTATATTTATATATGGCATCGGCTTATAACCATTTGCCAGTGTCAAGTTAAAAAGGCGGGAAATGGAACTTTCGTTTGAATTTTCAACACCGTATTTCTGTATCGTCAAGTCTAAAGTCTAGTCAAAGTCCAATTATAATATAGTCAGTACAGTCTATGAGTCATGTGAGTCGATTTAGTAAATTGGTAGAAGCTTTACTGAAAGTTCCTAGGGAGTTTTGGCGGGAAACACAAAATAGCACGTTTTTAGAAGTTTTACCACTTGCCCACACTTGTGCACGTTAACGAATATTTAATGGTTAATATTCTACCAATATTACACATTAAGAACCGAAATAACACAAAATTATTAAAGAAATACGTATTCCACAACGTCACCCATTGAACTCCCCGGCAAACTCCCGACATTTGACTTGACACTCGAGTGTTAGATTTTCCACTCTATTGTATTAGCGCAGAGTTCCATTTTCAATACTCAGAATTTTCTACGGCCTTTCGGATTCCGGATCATATAGTCCCACCCTTATGCATCGCTAATTACAGAAATTGTAGTTTTCTAATTTCTTCGCCGTAATTAGCGACGGCAACTTGGCTACAAGGTCTGGAAACGGATCGCCTGATAGTAAGCCATTACCGTAGCATAATATAGACATCTGCAACACCAGAAGAGTTACATCTGTCTGTCTGTCCGTTTGTATTGCGCATTGACAGTTACGGAACCCTCCTTCGACGTGTCCTGACTTTTGACATGCTCTTGATTAGGATATTATTATTAAAACTTCATTTACCTTCCTGAACCCAGCACTTGGCGAATTTAGCAAGCGTTATCTTCACGCCCGTCTTCTGAGGTCTGCCATCTTAGTAATAGATCAGGCACTTTAGTGCCTTTTCGAAGCATGGTTCTACCACGATGATGATATAAGATTGTTCACTAAATCGGTAAACAAAAACCGGCCAAGTGCGAGTCGGACTCGCGCACGAAGGATTCCGTACGTAACGACAAAAAAACACTTTTGTTGTATGGGAGCCCCACTTAAACGTAATGGCGACAACAGAAATATCTAGCTATCACGGTTAAGGACATAGCTGTACAGGCTACAGCCTGGTGACAGACGGACGGACAGACAGTGAAGTCTCAGTAATAGAGTCCGTTTTTTACCCTTTGGGTACGGAAACCTAAAAGTTATCTAGTATACTTGCAAATATTTTGTTAGTATGAGTAATACTAGCTAATTTTTTGTTAGTACGAGTAATACTAGCTAATTTTTGTTTACCGATATGCCGCTAATAAGTTTTAAGGGCACAAAATTTAGTGAATAGATCGAAGTGATGATTACTAATTATACTAATCAAAATGTTACTACTTAGAAAAGGTCATAATACGCATATAAAGAACATGAGTACTAAGCCCGGGACCTTTATGATCCGGAACCCGTTATGCAGGAGAAAATTCAGTGCTCTGAAAATATAACTCTGCGCTAATACAATACAGTTCTTCTTCTTGTAAAAAAATGGCCCCTTAGTGAATTGCCAATGTCGGAGTGCGTTCTTGGACGGATACTCTGCCATACGATAGGTTTTATGAAGGAACAAGGGAAAGGGAGGGCAACTGAAGGAAGTCTGTAGAAAAATCTAGAACCTAGAACAAGCACAAACATTTAGCGTTAGTTGCAATAGAGTTGACAATCGAAGTGTCAAGCTGTCATATATATGACATTAACATTTGACTCGACACTGGTGTGATCGATTTTCAGCTCTATTGTATTAACGCAGAGTTTAATTTTTAATTAGTAGTAAGTAGGTACACTTTTACGTAAAAAACCTCTGACCGGATTTGAATAGACACGCAAATAGTATTTTAATGAATAAGGTGTGAATAGATATAATGAATACGAATAGTCGTAATAGCCCGGGTAACATAGGCTATATAATTTACGTAGTCCGGTTATAGTTTTGTATAATAACGCCTGAATTGACTAGCAGTGATTGAGCTGATGATGATGAATTATAGCTGAGAACATGTCAGCTTTCAAAGAAAAAAAAACTAGATCAAAATTGGCTCATCCATTTTAGAGCTACGATGCCATGGATAGACACACAGACAGACCACTTTTTGGATCGGGGGTTAAATATTATAGTTATTACGTAAACACAAAACATACTATGTACTAATCACATACTATGTTGGCCTCTAAGTGCTCACAGCTCAACTATTGTTGAATACATAATATAATTAGGTACATAGCATGTTTAAATCAGTATTTTCTCACGTATGACCTCTACCTATTCATTTGGATTTTAAGGTAGCCTTCCGATCTATGCGACCGCGACGCGAGACTGCGACCCGCGACCGCGACCAGCAAACCAGCGAATCAGATTCTGTGGCCACGCTCGCCGGCCGCGCGTCGCGGTCGTGGGTTTGTTTAAAATGAAAAAACGAAAAGTTGTTCACCGGCACAAAAAAAAAAATGTCTCTACACCGGGCGCCACCTATCTACGGGCATGTTTTTCGACCCGCTGAATAAGAATTTCAAGTCAGTTTAGGCCGTCCAGCCTTCAATTTCGAGTAAATTGCAAAAAACCCCAAAAAATAGCGAAAATTCGATTTGGCAAGAAAAACAATTTGAGATCTAAGGCAAGCATAATTTTCATGTATTTTGATCTGTTAAATACTAATTTCGATCGTACTTTAATCATAAACCGTTTTAAATCTAAAAAAAAATGTAAAAAATCATCAATTGTTCAAATTCAAAAGAATTCCAATCAAATTGGGATTATCTTGGTATAAAAAATTGAAGGCTGGACGGCCTAAACTGACTTGAAATTCGCATTCAGCGGGTCGTAAAACATGCCCGTAGATAGGATACATGTGAAATGGGGATGAAAAATATTTTCTCATTCTACCCTATCGTGTGTGGTATCGTTGAATATTACAATTAAAAATATTATAATTTTAAAATAAAAGCAATGTTTCATACATGACATTTTTACAAAGTCGACCATTTTCGAGTAATCGGCCTCCAAAGTGGTTTGTAAGTTGGTCCCCTCCCTGGCGTTTCTAAACTATAGGCGATAGAAAAATGTCATTTTCCATGCTGATAGATCATGCTAAAAAGTTTGGGAAAATTATTTTGAACGAATTCGAACAGTAACTTTTAATGTTGTTTGAAAAAAACATATTACGCGTTGATAGTTACGGAACCCTCCTTCGACATGTCCCGACATGCTCTCGGCTAGGTTATTAATATTAGTTATAGTATAGATAAGCCAGCCACACCGGTTATCGACCTTCAGTCGATGACGTCACGATGACGTCACAACTCACAAGGTACGGCTACGGCATAATGACGGCCATTATAGTTAATAGGGTTCTTCGGTCTCTATCAAAATTCTTTCGTTACTACTTCAGTGTTGTGAAAAATCACGAATTGTCAAAAATTTTATTTACAACCTAACCCTAGTGCGAGTCGAGAGCCGTCAAAGCGCAAAAAAAATAGCTTGGAATGAGAATATAATCGTCTCCTCCTTTTTTGGATGTCGGTTAAAAACGGGACCCTAACACCTCAACGCGACGCGACGCGCGAGACCGCTTGATATATATTTTTAGCGCTTGAATACAAATTTTACGATATCTTCTAAATATAAAATATTAACTTAAATTAACTTAAACTGTATGGTTTATAGGGCTACTATAATGTGTATAAAATGCCTTAAGTGAGGTCCATGAAGTGAGTAGTATTACATTTATACTGTGTTTATTATTGTACTATGTACACGTATTTCATTTGATAAGGATCAAGCATTCTGTATAGGTACGCCACCGGCCCCCCAGCCGCGGCCTGTCCAAATGTCCCAGCATTTTAAATCTGTAATATCTTCGAAAATATTCATATAAATTACACGCTGTAAAGGGTCATTAAGTACATCGTGCATTTAATATAGACCATATTAAATGCACGATGTACTTAAGGTACTTAATTATTGGTTAATTAAGTACCTTGCGGGGCGAGGGGAGTGTCAGACTCCGCCTACTCCGGTTGTTATCGACCTTACAGCGCAGTTTTGCTATCTCAAACTAGATGGCAATAACAAAGCGTGACATTCTGCGGGGTTTTTATTCTCGACGATAGATGGCGTTCCATAAACGATGAAAAATTATAATATATTACTTTACGACTGAAAAATCTTTAGGAAATACTGTAAAAAAAACTTTAGTACGTATGATGATTAAAATAATATATTAATATTGAAATCTAGCTATCTAGAATATATCTTTAATCGCCGTGCTCAAAGTTTCAAAACGCCATCTATTGGCTAGTAGAATAATTTCTAATATAACCGATGCTAAGAGAGACTTCTCTAGAACAATTATAATAAATTTAGTTTTTAATAACTTACACATGAAATGTAATGCCCTCAATACGCATCAGAACGCCTGTGAGAGTATTTTTTATAGGATAAGACACAACGCTTCATCCTTTTCTTCTTGTGGTGACGTAGCGGGCCGACTAACAATCACAGTGCACAGTCGCTTATGCCCTCACCTCTCTGTTTTAGCTCTATGGGGCTATCCCTAAGAGATACGCCACCTATACCACCACGACATATACCACCGCGGACTTTTTTGTAGACCTTTTTAAGGTGTACAATACTGTAGTACATTATTTTTATCTATCTCGTAGGGTTCAGCCAGCGTTTGCAATTACATTGCAAAAAAAAATTGTGTTTATTTACGACATTAGAAACCTCTAAAATTATCAGCGTTTCTCTACTATATTATGCATGTTATGTACATTTGAACCTTCCTCTTGAATCACTCTATCTATTAAAAAACCCGCATCAAAATCCGTTGCGTAGCTTTAAAGATCTAAGCATACATAGGGACAGACAGAAAAAGCGAATTTGTTTTATACCTATCTCATTACAAAACTACATATAATATGAAATTGTATATTTTTTTAGGGTATTAAAAAGGTAATTTAACGGAACCCTATTACTAAGACTCACTGTCTGTCTGTACGTCCGTCTGCGCGTCTGTAACCAGGCTGTATCTTATGAACCGTGATAGCTAGAGTTGAAATTTTCACAGAAGGTGTATTTCGGTTGCCGCATTAACAACAAATACAAATAAAAACAAAAAAAGAAGAAAATAAATATTTAAGTGGGGCAATTAGCCTGTTTTTTACATTTTTCAAGTAATATTACCTCAATATTTCTTATTTTTTACTAAATATTTTACATGTAGTCGACATATAATTTGTACTAGGGTAACACGACGAATTGTTCAGTTCAACTATAGCAATATAAAATACTAGAAGAGCATAAACACAAAATATATTTCCGAAAAGCGCCTGACCTTTTACGATATTATGAAATTTAGTTTTTTTTTATGGGCAATGATTTCTGTTATAATGTATTATAAATTAGACTTAATATGAGCTTTATGGCTTAAATTACTCGTTGAATTTGGACTACAATATTTTTTTGGGCGTTACTTTTAGAATCATCTCGTTTTTAATGAGGGTTTTTAAATTCGTGACATTTGACACGTCAGACCCGACCTAAATACGACGCGCCGCCTGGTGATGGAAAATGAATCGAAAATTCTTATTGACAGTTTTCGATACCACATATGCCGCCAGATGACGCCTTGTGAGAGTCGGGTCTGTCCTCTAGCGGCTGAAAAAATATCAAAAACCCTCATTGCCGGAGTTTTGCCGGGGAGTTCAATAGGTGACGTTGTGTATTTTGTATTTCTTCATAAATTTGTGTTATTTCGGTTCTTAATGTGTAATATTGGTAGAATATTAAACATTAAAATATATTCGTTGACGTGCACAAGTGTAAGCAAGTGGTACAACTTCTAAAAACGTGCTATTTTGTGTTCCGCCAAAACTCCCTAGGAACTTTCAGTAAAGCTTCTACCACTTTACTGAATCGACTGACATGACTCATGGACTGCACTGACTATTTATTTGGACTTTGACTAGACGTAGACGTGACGACTTAGGAATACGGTGTTGAAAATTGAAACGAAAGTTCTATTTCCCGCCTTTTTAACCTGACACTGGCAAATGGTTATAAGCCGATGCCATATATAAATATAAAAAAAACCCTCATTACCTAGTGACAATTCTAGCTCCCTAAAATAAATACGACTTTAGTTAGTAATTATTAACATCAAGTATCACTGTCTACTAAAGTTGTCAATCCAATTACGATTCACGAATTTTATTTGGCATTCCAGAGGTCAGGATATTTAACTTCAATTCATTCTTCGTTTCACACTTAATACCCATACATGCTAGGTATTAGGCTGGGAGTTGGGTCTATATGATCCGGAATCCGGCGGGCCTGGGAAAATTCCGAGTACTGAAATTAGAGCTCTGCACAAATAAAAATAGAGTTGAAAATCGAAGTGTCGTGTTATCAGATTTGACATTCACATTTGACTTGGCGCTCGTGTGTTCGATTTTCACCTCTATTGTATTAGCACAGAGTTCTATTTTTAGTGTTCCGAGGATTTTCCGCCGGACCGCCGGATTCCGGATCATATAGTCCCATTCTAAGAGCTTATTTTTTTTTAAATCCTGTTCTAGAATATCGTATTACCGCCTTTATTACGTATCTAACTAGGTATATATTCCTAAATATTTTCGAATCTGTACATACATAATATTTTGTCGCAAATAGGGTGAGCAAAAAAGTTTTTTATTACATTTTAAATACACATTATTTTATTTTTTTTCTTTTCTATTTCCGTTAAACGCTTTTCTTATATATGTACTCTTGAATATTCTCACTTATCACAACACATTCTATTATATTACAAACATAAGGAAATCTCGTGGTCATACCACATCGCGTCTTCCACTCGACTGTTCCGCGCGATGCACACATTTACATACACATTACAACAACTATAAATAATGGACAAATTTAAATAGGAATTATTTAAATTTTACATGATTTGACATATACGCTTATATTATAGACGAGGCATGTCGAGGTAAAAACTGTCCCCACTTAAAAGGCCCCACTTTTGAGATAATTTGGGGTCATTTTGACATTTGAGGTATGATGAAATCAAAACGGCTGACATTTGAGGTATGGTCAGTTGGCACATATTACTAAATAGTTAATAATTTATGGTGAAATCAAGATGGCGCGGGCGTAACTCTTTCATATGAGGTATGATGAAATCAAAATGGCTGACATTTGAGGTATGGTCAGTTGGCACAGATTACTAAATAGTTAATGTATGGTGAAATCAAGATGGCGCGGGCGTAACTTTTTCATTTGAGGTAGATGAAATCAAAATGGCTGACATTCGAGGTATGGTCAGTTGGCACAGATTACTAAATAGTTAATGTATGGTGAAATCAAGATGGCGCGGGCGTAACTTTTTCTTGTATGAAGATTTGTTCTGTCAAATGTACGTCATAGCTTATCTTTAGTTTTAAAATCTTTGTGATTCGATACTTAAGTAGGTACGTATGTATACTAGAATTGCTTGATCGCATTATAACATGCAGAACGATTTAACACAATTTTTAACAACTTGATAAAAGTAAAAATAATTAAGATTTAATATATAAAAAAATATTCTTTTTTGTAACTTTGAAATGCTCAAAGTTAAGTTGGATTTTTTTTCTCTCAATATTAGTGTAAAAACCTGCATAATTAGTTTACTTATCTACATATAAAGATTTATTATGGTAAGTATGAACAATAAGCGCTCAAACTTCTTTTTTGTGCATAAATTATTATGACCGTACCTTTCATGGCAACTTCCTAGGGCTTAACTTAGGCGTGTGACGTCACCTGCCGATACGACTTTTGTTTTCGTTTTCGATCCTCACAAAAGTGCTTCAAACAATCCGCAATTCCTTTGAAAATATTGAATTTTAGTATACTATTTCTTATATAAACATTTTTATTTTTCAGAGCATTATTCGTTTATGCAATAGAAAATTACAGGCAAATATCTTAATCTTACTTAATCCCTACTAATATTATAAATGTGAATGTATGTTTGTTTGTTACGCTTTCACGCGAAAACTACTGAACGGATTTTGAGGAAATTTGGTATGGTAGTAGTTTAGACTCTGGATTAAAACAGGCTACTTTTTATCCCGGAAAAGTACAGTGTTCCCGCGGGATACTCGATAGTATATTTACGCGGGCGGAGCCGCGGGAAACAGATAGTAATATTTTAAATGTAAATGTGAGTTTGTTTGTTTGTTTGTTACGCTTTCACGTAAAAACTGCTTAATCGATCATCATGAAATTTGACACAGACATAAAGTAGACTACGGGGAAGGACATAGGTTACTATTTATTGCGGCAAAATGTACGGTTCCTGCGGAATTTCCTTTCTAGTATCGGATCTAGTATAGTCTAGGTATAAAGCGTTACATATAACGACTATTGTAGTAACATTGTAGCCCCGACTGTTGCCTGAATACAACATTAAAAAACAGCTGTATCAATAACTTTATACATCTGTGAGAAAATCGTTTATATTAGTATATCGTAAGCCGTAAGTACAAAATATGTTAAAGCATATTCAAAAAGCTCCCATTAAATCCATTTCCATAGATGGAAGGTGGCCAACTCCATCGGCGACAGACTGGCGTCCCCTCTGTAATTGGGTCACAATGTGTAGGGGAACGATAACACGCGACATACACTTTGCTTCTTGAAAATATAATTGTGATTTTAAGGCTGGGACTATATTATCTGAAATCCGGAAGGCCGGAGCAAATTTAGAGCATTGAAAATAGAACTCTGGACCAATGTAATAGAGCTGTAAATCGAACACACAAGAGAAGAGTCAATAAGTTATTTTTTAGTGCTCTGAATTTTTCCGGGCCCGCCGGATTCCGGATCATGATATAGTCATAGATGTAGTTCATGGGCGGCGGTAATCTTTTACCATCAGGAGATCTCTGCTTGTTTGCGGTCTCATTTCATTCAAAAAATATTCCCAACACTTTTGCTGACCGTACCTAAATTATAATTTAATGTTTGTAAGGGTTAGCTCACACCGAACAGCGACGCGTCGCACACTTTTTTAAATAGCGATTCAAAATTGAACTTTATTCACAACACAAAAAGATACACGTTTCATTGCAATAGTGGCGCGGCGTCGCGCTGCGCAACGCCTAACTAATAACCTAACTCTTGCAATGAAACGTGTATGTATGTTTTTGTTTAGCAAATACAAGGTCAATTTTGAATCGCAATCTTAAAAAGTGCGCGACGCGATGTTCAAGTAAGTGCTCCACAATTCATCCGCGAACAAGTCGGTTAAAAAAAAAAGAACGACCGCACATTTTTTTTGTAAATTGTAATGTTTCACTTAATTTTCGATTTTCGCGGACCTTTCGCACTGTCGCGCGATTCGCGGAGGATGTGTGGAGCGGACATAAGACATTCGTAGCTAAATAATAAGTTAGCTTTTAAAGCTTTATTAGTATGCAATACGAATACACACATGTGATTCCAAAGATAAGACTCATTTATTACCTACGTAATGCCAACGTAGGTAATAAATGAGTCTTATCTTTCGAATCACACTATCGTAAATTTTTTGTGGTTGTTTTTTTTATTTACTACTAGCTTTTTCCCGAGGCTCCGCCCGCGTAAATATAGTATCTGGTATCCCACGGGAATACTGTACTTTTTCGGGATAAAAAGTAGCCTATGTTTGAATCCAGAGCCTAAACTACTACCATATGAAATTTCATCGAAATCCGTTCAGTAGTTTTTGCGTGAAAGAGTAACAAACATCCATCCATCCTCACAAATTTTCACATTTATAATATTAAGTAGGAAGTAGGATACTCACGCGAACGACCCTTTTTATTGTATTTTTATTTTGCGATAATATTAAGGTTTTCCTGTATGTAATTTAGTTAAAAATAAATAAATGCGAAACATGCCCGATTAAAACATATTTTAACAAAACTTAAAAATGAGTACATAATCCAAGAGAAATATTTTTTTTATATTAGGTAAGTACTTATAGTTTTACTTTTAAGTATAATTTGATTTGAGAGAATGATGCAGATTACATACAGCCTAGCATTTTCTTTTATGATTCACAAAATAAATACCAAAAACATGCAACACTCAACATAATTTATGCTTAATGCTTACCGAAAATAAAACAGTCGCTACTTTATCATAAACGACACCACAAAGTCCAAGGTTGTTATGTATAATTATTAATTAATGTTTTCGATCGAAAACACAATAATAACACTGACAATGTTTTAAAATCGATAGAACGCGCGGAAAACGTCTTTACCCTGCCAATGTAAACGCCGCACTGACAAATGACAAATGACGTATTCTGTGATTTGAGTTTTGACAAGAAGAAGAAACCCAACTGGCAACCCATACAATTTAAGGGCTGCCCACCCATAACTTAATTTTTCTACTTATTTTCATGACATATTTAAGTATCCTCATAGATTTTAGATATTTTTTGCTACCCAAATTGCTATCCTGTTTCAACAACAATTTTCTAATAAGCGTCGGACTACGGATAGCTTAGACTTACAGGATAGCTTACTCGGAAGTTTTATCGCTGCTTACTATGTTAAATTGAGCGCTAGAGACAAAATATGCAAATAAGCTATCCGAGTTCCAACACTAATTAGCAGGTTGCAAAACAAGTCCTTTATCTATGCGTATTCTTCTATCAAGTTAACAAAATGATTACTCATTATTTTTTAAATTGCTACACACGATACAATAATACACTAAATAGTAAACTGGGTCCGTCGTAAATAATGGATAACCCGTAAACTGGAGTTGGTCCGGATGTGAAACTGTAAGAAAATCGTATTTTCTTGCCAGGGTTTCTAACCATATGAAAATGGCGTAGCATTTTATACTTTTTTATAAATTTCGCTACTTTTTTCGTTCATTCCGTTGCCAATTCATCAAATTTAGGTATTTCTGTGCGATTTTTTAGTATTATACTCCTGAAGACGTGTATTATTTAATTTTAATACAATTTTAGGTGTTTTTAACGTAAACAATTTTCAAAATCATCTTATTATGCTTTTTTTAAACTATTTTTTTCTTAATGTCAACTTTGATCATTTACTGTGAAAAAAAAAAGTATGGCGCTATAGCTGCCCATTATCTTAATAAATTGTCTAGTATGTGTAGTTTCTAAAAAGGTATTACAATGTGTACGTTACTAGCAATATTAAGTTACAGGAGCGAGATCAATATCAAGGTCAGAATTCAAAATTTTTAAGTATTGTTATAAAAGGTTATAAAACTTCGTCATAATGATCTTATTCTACCAAAATTCTTTACACAAACGTTATTGGGCCACTAATAAAGATTTTTAGAAGAAAAACAGGTTGTTTTTAGTAAAAAAAAATTTTTAATTTATCAATAACTTAAACTAAATGCTAGATATGCCCTCCGCCGACAGCAATACAAGCTTTACATCGCCTAATAAAAGATCTTTTAATCCGACGCGCATAGCCAGCTTCTGCGATTTACTTGCTGCTACTTGAATGCGCGTACGCAACTCTTCCACAGAACTTATTGCTTCCTTGTACACTACTTCCTTAATGCAGCCCCAGTAAAAAAAAGTCAAACGGGTTAAGGTCTGGCGAACGTGGAGGCCATAAAATTGGACCCAATCGCCCTATCCATCTATCTGGATATGTATTATTTAAATGTTCTCTTACACGAACAGCGTAATGTGCTGGACACCCATCATTTTGAAGCCACATCTCGTTTCTTATCTCCTGTGGAACGTCTTGCAGTAATCCAGGTAAAGTATTTATTAGAAAATCCAAATACATATCCGCATTTAATATTTCCGGCACCTCAAATGGACCAATGATTTGTCCGTTAATAATGCCAGTCCATAAATTTATTTTAAACTGATACTGCGATCTGTCTTCACGTATCAATCTTGGGTTTTCAAGTTGCCAGCTGTGTAAATTGTGGAGGTTCAAAAAACCATCTTTTCGACACGTTGACTCGTCACTCCATAAAATTTTATTAAAATAACTTGGGTCTTCTCTCATCTTTCGCAGCATTGTGCGACAAAATGTTACTCTCGCAGCAGCGTCCCTTGGCATTTGTGTTTGAACCCTTTGATGTTTTTAAACCCTTTTAATGAAAGGGATATAATTCATGCCTTTTTAAAATTCTGTGCACGGATTTTTGAGGTATCCCGGTACGCCGTGAAATAACACTTATGGACGTACCAGGGTCTTCAGCGACTATTTCCAGTACTTCGGCTGCATTGTGTCGTTGAGGTCGTCCTTCACTGGCCCCGCCTATGCCGGTCCCAGGAAATCGTCCTTCCATAAATGCATTATGCACTCTAATGAAGACATGGTAATCAGGATGTCGAGCATTTGGATATTTTTCACGGTAAACACTTGCTGCTCTGGTAGCGTTGCCATTACATAAACCATAAATAATGTAATGCATGTTTGTGTATTCAGCCGACGTGTATTGCTGAGGCATGATGCAAAAACTTCCAAACAACAAATCCAATCGATAGCACAAAACAATGTCCGTAAATGAGAGCTAAGTCGTCAGTATCACCAGGTTCACAAGTCCAAATCACAAAGCAAATCAAAGTCCGATATTAGAAAGCAGTAACAAATTGACGAAAGTAACGAAAACAAGAGCACATGCGATAGTCAAAATCACACTGAGATGTGTACACTCTACAATCAGGAGCGCGCCCTAAAGGCAAAAACATGCTAACCTTTTTACACACCGTGAGTTTGAAAGGGACAGTGTGCATCTGCCTATTAACAATGACCATCAATCGTCCTTTTCACGCAAAGAGGCCCATTGTATTGCTGTCTTTGTTAGTTTTTTACCTGATGATCCTTTTTTCGAATAAACTTGTCGCAACATGTTTATCGCATGAAACATTTAGAGCACAACAATTTTAAATTTGAACACTTTTATTACATTATTACCATGGAGTTATGATATTTTTTTTACTAAAAACAACCTTTTGTTCTTCTGTAAATCCTTATTAGTGGCCCAATAACGTTTGTGTAAAGAATTTTGGTAGAATAAGATCATTATGACGAAGTTTTATAACCTCTTATAACAATACTTAAAAAATTTGAATTCTGACCTTGATATTGATCTCGCTCCTGTAACTTAATATTGCTAGTAACGTACACATTGTAATACCTTTTTAGAAACTACACTTACTAGACAATTTATTAAGATAATGGGCAGCTATAGCGCCATACTTTTTTTTTCACAGTAAATGATCAAAGTTGACATTAAGAAAAAAAATAGTTAAAAAAAAACATAAAAAGATGATTTTGAAAATTGTTTACGTTAAAAACACCTAAAATTGTATTAAAATTAAATAATACAATCAGGAGTATAATACTAAAAAAATCACACAGAAATACCTAAATTTGATGAAATGGCAGCGGAATGAACGAAAAAAGTAGCGAAATTTATAAAAAAGTATAAAATGCTACGCCATTTTCATATGGTTAGAAACCCTGGCAAGAAAATACGATTTTCTTACAGTTTCACATCCGGACCAACTCCAGTTTACGGGTTATCCATTATTTACGACAGACCCGTATACAAAAGATACTAATTAGCAATATACAATGTACTAGCTTATAAAATACCATAAAATATTATTTTTTTCTAAAAATCGGTTCTAAATTTGGTTTAATGAAGGGAAGATATTTTAAAATCTTCAAATATGTTGGTCAGTAAAAAAGCTGCCAAGACAGACATACAGTTTTATATCAAACTTTTGTGCCCCTAGCGTTTTACAATAGTCTAATGTTTGTACCTACTTAATGACCTCCTTTTTTCACAGTGAACGCTCGATATATAACATTTTAATAAAAATGTATTGTTCGCTTAATAATTGAAAATGACTGATTGTATTAGCTAGCATTACTTACCACTTACTATTTCTTAAATTCACGTCTTCAGGCACGCTGAACTTGAAGCGTGAAAGAATTTGTGTTTTCACACCTCTCTAAGTAAGAAATTTACTTGCATTTTTCAAATGATGATAAGTTTATCTTATCATCGCATTTCCGCACACCTTTGACGGATAGTGTAGTTGCATTTGTTGCTTAAACGGTATACCACAGAGTACTTATTAGTATACATACTTATATTATATTTGAGAGATCTGAGGGAGAAATTACTCAAATTTTGTTTTATACTAGGTACTATAGTCTATTAACGTCAAGAGAAGTGAATTATGCGAACAAATGTCAAAATTGACCATAATCTGTGTTCGCTATATACCTACATAATGTGTAAGCATTACGTATGTACTAACTACCAACATAATATTACATTAAAAAAACTCTTAATTATGCAAAGTAAAAATTATCATAGTTACAAAAAATAATTTCCAAAGAATTTCAAAAACTACCAAAACTGTAGAAAATCTACCAAAAAAGGGCAGATAGGGAAGGCGCATTTTAAAAATGACGTCGCTCTGGAGTTTGCGCAATACAGACCTTTTACACTCAACACTTTATGTTGGTTTAATGCTCTAGCTTTACAAAGTTTGATTGAATAAAAAACTAAAGCTTCACTAATGTTGTACAGTCACGATCATAAAGGTCATCGACATTTAAAATTGGGGTCTGGCGTCATTTGCCTATTTTTTACATACTAATTAGTTTTGGTGTTTGGAACTCGAGTTCTTTGAAAGATCAGTTTTGAATCAATATGGCTTTATGAAAAGCGTCTGTCCAGAAAAGCTTGAAACTGCCGATTATTATGTTTCGCCATTAGAAATCACTTCACTTAATCATCCTATTTGCTAGTTGCTTGTGAACATATTAAGAAAAGCATCGTGAATTAAATTCAAATTTCATTGCTTTTAAGTCATAACTTAGGACATTTTCATGGTAAGTAAAGGCCAAATGAGCAGCGGAATACTTGATGGGAAACAGTTATCACCGGACATTGACATCGGCGTCGCTGAGTGCTGATTATAAAGCAGAGGAGCGTCAGAGCTTTCGTATATAAAAACTAAAAAGTACGCCCTTTAATGTTGTAATTTTGTTATGTAATTTTCTTAAAAGGTAATACCACAAGACACAGTTTCTCCTATTAAGTTTCGTTAAACTGGACTGGGCTACTAACTTTTTTCTGCTAAAAAGGTATGTTTGTTTAAAATTGGTTTATGATTGATCCTGCGTAAAGTAATAAGAATTGGGAGCTACGTGTTAGGTACATGTACCTTTTTATGTAAAGTTTTTGCTTTTATTATCTATTTAGTTGGAGAAAAAAAATTATTCAGGAAATGTCAGTGTCATCATGACAGCATTTTGACACGGTCATCTGTCAAAGTTTTAGAATCAGCTGTCAATAGCATGCAGCTCGGATTTGGCGGTTTTCGAAATTCGTATCTTTATTTCTATTATTTGAACTCATTGAACTCAACTATTACGATAAAATGGCCGAAAAACTAGAGGATTTGAATCTCCCGATGACAGTAGTCACGAGAATTGTGAAAGAAGCTTTACCCGATGGTGTCGCGATCTCAAAAGAAGCAAGAACGGGTCTAGCGAAGGCTGCATCTGTGTTTGTGTTGTATATCACATCCGCAGCCACAAATATCGTTAAAAACAACAAAAGAAAAGCATTAACCGGCCAAGACGTCATTGAAGCGTTAGCGGACATTGAATTCGAGAGGTTTGTGGAGCCTTTAAAAGAGTCTTTGGAACAGTACAAGCTAATGGCATCGGCTAAGAAATCCGCCGGTAAAAAGAAAGACGAAGCTGATGAGGTCATGGAGATTATTGATGATGAGTAAATGTCGTAAGTTAATCACGCTCTTAACCCTTTGGACAAGCATAACAAACAGGAGTTTACACAGCAATAAGTATAAAACGTTAATATAAATAAAGTGTTAAAAACAAGTAAAAATTAATTCTACATATGATCAGTTGACGAATCACGCGTAGAATTCATTTGTCTTAATCCCTAACTTTTAGTAATTGTGTTGTTCAATTTGTTTTACTGTAAAAATGTGTTGAGAATGTTGAAAAACAGTGATTAGATATTATGTGTCCAGACTTCAGACTACAGAACAACATGTGGATCAAGTTCAGTATGCTTGTATCGTTATATCATCAATTCCATTATTTATTTATACTAAGTGTTGAGTTGTAAATGTACCTGGAATTAATTTATAATGTAATTTAGCTGTGTTTGGTTGTTTGAAATAAAGTGTAGGTACAAGTTTTCTAATTGATTTTTATTAGGCATGTACCCTTTTACTTTTCTGTCTTATGATCTAATATGTTATGTTTAATTTTCCTAGGTTCAAAGAAATAAGAATGCTATGAGCTCAGACCAAATTAAAAATTGTGGATAGAGGTTTGTCAAACAGAACCTGAGGCTGGATTTTTATGTATGTGGTGCATTATCACTTTTTAAATACATACATAAATAAAAAATCACACTATGACAGCTCGCCTTACTAGGTAAGGCATAGTTTCGTTACATGTGTGTGTGTGAAACTGTAATAACATAGAGGCGTAGTTAGACTAGGCTACTACAGAGTATTCTTTTAGGCAGTAGGAAATAGTTGGTTATGATTTATGTATGAAGTAAACAATGTTTAATTTTCTAAGGGCCTGTTTCAGAATCGTCCATTATGTGTTGAATAGCGTATTCTGAAGTTTTGTTGCTGCTTACTTTGAGCGACAGAGACAAAACAAAAGCTATCTGATGCTTACCAGTAAATAGGCTACTTGACTCATATTTAATTTCATACACTGAAGGAGTATTTCCTTTAGTTCTTGGCTTAGGAAAAGGAATCCTAGGAATATCAAAAATTAAAAACTTAAGATTGATAAATAAAGTTGATTTAAAAATAGGTATTTTTGTTTTTTAATTTCTAATGAATTTCTAAACACCTCGATGTAACTTCCGGCAAAGAAAGAAAATGAGATGACACACAAAACACATATTATGTAGTAGTGAAATGGAATGTTTCTGTAAATAAATAGTTCATGAGATCTTAAAAACTTATTTAAGTCAAATGGAACGTCACACTGCCATTTTATAGCACAGATTACGAATAGTACAAGTATGACGTCACAGCACAGATAATCTATCAACCAACATGGCGAATAGTGTTTTCGCCGGTTTTTAAAAAGTGTATTTTTACAAAAAAAAAATTGTAGGTTTTTAGGTTTCAAAATAATGTAATATTCTGTAATTAAACAATTATGAAGCGTTTTGGGGCATAATTAAAAACGAGGTCAAGTAGTCTATTGTGTTAGTAAACGGACGCTAAATATACAGGGCGTTTTTCAGTCAGTCAGTATCAAAACTTTCAGGAGTGAATATACTCTTAAATTTAAGCAACTTTTATTATGGGATCAACTTTCCTACATAAAAATTGTGTTTATTGCTAAAAGGGATTTTTGGGGTAAATAAACGAGTTTCAATTTATATTTAATTTTATTCGGAATAAAATTTGTTAGAAAACAATGTACGATAACAGTAAACTCTCGACACTCACCTAATTATTTACAACCCAAAAGTTAAACTACCCTCGGAATGAAAAAAATATTTCTAATATTTATTTCGCAAAACTATAATCTATTTCTTTGATTACATTTATATATAAGAATAGAGAGAATCGGAAAGACTAATTACTAGAATTTCAAGGTTTTTTTTACTACTATATTATTAAATGCAAGAAGCTGATCACATGATCTTTTGTAGATTGAGCATTTTATGCTTTTTAACTTGACAGATTGTCTTTATTTTTTATCGCCTAACAATAATTGTACAATGGAGAAGTTTCCTCATGTTAAAAAAATAATCAATTACTGCATTTTGCCCGCACTTGTCAGTGTATATATCAAAGATTTAACAACAAGTATATGTTATAGATTGTAGAAAGCTAAAATTATTATTATGATTCCAAGCGCAACTTTATAGTGCCATATCTTTTTTATTTAGGTGATATTTTAGTGATTATTTTCCATTTGGTTTTTTTAATATAATTTATTTTTTTATAATTAACTAGCGAATAGCGATTCGCCATGCCATCACACGGCGCAATCCTATTTAAGCATTATCTATTGCTGAAAAGTCCATTAAAATCCATTGAGTAGTATAAAATATCTAAGCAAACAAACAGCAGACGCGACTTCATAGGGATGTTGCCTAATGTGGAATATCACATTTTCATAAATTAAATTTAAAAATTGTTGATTATAGATACATAAATCTAAAAGAAATAGGTATTTAGATTGACGCGATTAAAAATTATAAGCAAATATAAAATATTGCCCATCTCTTTCTCGCACAAGTTGCACCCGCCATACATTTTGTAATGACAAATGTATGGCGGGTGCAACTCGTGACGTCACAGGCCGATACATCGCTCTCTTTCATATTGTAAATTTAAATTGTTTCTATCTTCGTTATTTTTTAAGATACACGAAAATGGGTTCTAAATTGTTTGTTAACATGTTGTCTAACATCGAAAAGACGAAAAAATTGTTGTTAGGCAACATGCCTTAAAGAAGATATATAAAGGAAACTCATCCATTGTGCCTGTAAATCTAACATTCATACGAATAATAGCAACAAACATACACTTAACTATTTTGGTGTTTTTGAGTTTATCTTATTATAACTATATATTTTGAAAACTATGTCTAATTTGTAAACATTAATAAACTCATGCTCGACCTAATATTATAATTTTTAAAATAACGGGTACAGCCTCGGTCAGTCCGTTTGCCACACTCGATTTGGCAAATTTTTAAACAAGAGGAATAAAAAAATATAGCTACCAAGATGTGTGCTACTAAGTGATACATCAGAAAGGCTTTTAAAAGATTTCACTTCTGTTACGAGTTAGGAGATTGAAGTTAATATATTTTAACTCAAAACATAAAAACGAGCCAGCAGAAGGTTATAAAAATAAACAAAATAATAGAAAATAAAAGTTTATTAAAGAAATAAAATAACTTCAGTGTTAAAGTATAAATAAATAACTGGGGGGGGGGGGAATATTATTATATTTAAATATTTTTTCTTATTTACAGTCTTATGGCGGTTCTCGACTTGCCAAGATCTGATACATCATACAACCAAAATAAATATCATATTAAATATTTTACAAATCATTTTATCATGCTTAACTCTTCTTCTTCTTTTGGCATAGTCTCCCTTGTAATATGAGTTGCCAACGTCAGAGTGACTCAAAGAAATGACTTTTAAAAAAGTGCTGTCTTTTTTATCTAATCGATTTTTTTTGTAATTTGTCAAAAATACTTTACAAAATGGCGTCTTCTTAATATCAATCTATAGTTATTTTTGTCACAAGGCGTGAAAAAAAACCCAAAAATAACTCGATTTTTTTTAAATTAATTTCAATAATTACTGTTTTATTGTTACTAATTCGTAAAACTTCCATATTTTTACTTATATTTTCATAAAATCACAGATCTTGGCCACAAGCATTTCAGCCGGAATATTGCCGAAAAAACAAACCTAACTTAAAATAAGTGTTATTTATATTTTGTGCTGTTATAGATTTACATGGTAACATTACAAATTCCGTTAAAATGTGATTTATGTGTACGAATTTTAAAATAATCTCATGAAAACACTGGATACTGACACTTTATCTTCTTAATCAAGCTACCCGAGTTGGAGTATAAGCCTGACCAGGAAAATAAAAAAGGCAACACTACGAAAAGATGGAATGTGATTGGTTAAACCACATGACATTTAAATTTTCGGCTGGGACTATATAATCCGGAATCCGGAACGCCGATGTCAGAGCATTGCAAATATAACTCTGCGCTAATACAATATAGTGTAGAGCTGTTATACAGGCTGGCCAAAAAGTCGTGGATCAAACGAAACAGGGAGATAAAGGAGGTAATTTCCAACAAAAAATCTTTCTCCAGCATGGCTATAACTTCATTGCACGAAAAGATATGAAGTATTTTTGTTTTTTCAATGAAAGTACCGAGTTTTTTTACAATTTAATCAGTAAAAAGTTAAAATGATTAAAAATAATTAAAAAAAAGCTGTTGTAGACTCGATTTTGTATAAATACTACAAAAAATGTATTGCAGCTCTTGGTATCAAACTTAACGAGCAATTAATGTTTTTCCGTAAATTTTGATGCGTTTCAAAAAATTACTTCTCACTTTAAGAGCACCATTTGAAAAAAAAAACGTATTACGGAAAGGTGACCCTGTATTATAAAAACTTGCCGGTTTAATGCTGATTAAAATGAGGTACAACACTTTACTTTTTGATCTTTAGTTTTGGTTTTATGATCGTTTTTTCATACCAAGGTGCAAATTTCATTAAATGAGCCTTATTTTTAAATTTAACGATTTATCTTTTCTAGGAAACGAAAGGGTCTTACAATACAAACAACTCTGTAAAAACACTCGATACAAAGGAATTGTGCCTCTCTTTCACACTAACCATTTAATCCTCTGTCGAAAAAGGTCAGAATACCCGTCTTAGTTCAGGTAGTAGAATGCCGGGCGAAGCAGAGCGGGAGGGGTGGAAGCGCGTGAGTATCTTTCTTTGTTTAGTGTCTCACTCACTTTCTGGATGTGACTACGCGCACTTATTATTTTGCACGGTATTTTTTGTGATTAGTTGTGACCCGCGCTTCGTTTCTGGACTTGTGATTGATTGCCTACCTGTGACCTACGCTTTGTTTATGGACTTGTGATATTGCCTACCTGTGACCAGCGCTGTGTGAATCGGATTTTGTGATCACTTCGGATTGGCTAGATAAGCTAAAATGGCTGCTGCGAGGAGAGCATACACCCAACGGGAGTATGCAGAAATGCATTACCTCTATGGTTTTTGCGACGGTAATGCTCGCGCTGCTGCCAGAGAATATCGACAACGCTACCCTAACCGAGACCGTTTCCCGGACTACAGGGTCTTTATGCGCGTGCATAATGCGTACATGGAGGGAACCTTACCCGGGGAGCATGCTGCGAGAACAGGAAGACCAGTAGTACGATTTGATAATAAAGAGCAAATACTGAGACAGTTAAGATTGGACCCTGGTATTAGCCAACGCCAAATATCACGAAATCTCGGGATCCCACGATCGACGGTGCAGCTTATCATTAAAAGAAATAAATTTCACGCTTACCACGTGCAAAGGGTGCAAGCTTTACTGCCAGCTGACTATGAACCTAGAGTGAGGTTTTGTAGAGAGATGCTTAGAAGACACAGAGAGGATCCGCAGTTATTCAACAAAGTGTTATGGACTGATGAGTCAAATTTTAGAAGAATGGGAGTTTTTAACATCCACAATTTACATTATTACTCCAGAGTGAACCCACATATCATCAGAAATGATCGATTCCAGCATCTGTTTGGGATAAACATGTGGGGTGGAATAATTGACCAGCAGCTTGTGCTACATGAAATGCCACCAAGGCTGAATGGTGCTATGTATTTGAATTTTTTACAAAATAATTTGAACCAAATACTGAACGAAGCTGAGATTCCTGAACTGAGTTGTGGCTGCAACAAGACGGCGCCCCGCCTCATTACACTAGAGCAGTTCGAGAACATTTGAACGAGCGTTTCCCTAACCGGTGGATTGGTCGAGGTGGACCTATTGCATGGCCACCCCGGTCGCCCGACCTTAATCCCATGGACTTTTTTGTTTGGGGCTATTTTAAAGAAATAGTGTATCATGGAGAGAATAACACCGAACAAGAACTACGACGAAAGCTCGAGTTTGCTAAGTTACAAATTCAAAATAACAGAGGTGCATTCCGCCGATTACGAGCAAATTTTATTAGGCGGTGCAGATTGTGCGTTATGGTCAGAGGTAGGAACTTTGAACATTTAATGTAAAAATTTGTATTTAATAAAAGTACTAAGGCACAATCGTTGTTTTTATTTCATAATGGCTTCTGAAATTACTATGTAATATGTATGAGAAAAAATCTAATTTTTCCTTTGAATTTATTATTTTATGAAATTTGCACCTTGATATGAAAAAAGATTATAAAACCAAAACTAAAGATCAAAAAGTAAAGTGTTGTACCTCATTTTAATCAGCATTAAACCGGCAAATTTTTATAATACAGGGTCACCTTTCCGTAATACGTTTTTTTTTCAAATGGTGCTCTTAAAGTGAGAAGTAATTTTTTGAAACGCATCAAAATTTACGGAAAAACATTAATTGCTCGTTAAGTTTGATACCAAGAGCTGCAATACATTTTTTGTAGTATTGATACAAAATCGAGTCATAATACAACAGCTTTTTTTTAATTATTTTTAATCATTTTAACTTTTTACTGATTAAATTGTAAAAAAACTCGGTACTTTCATAGAAAAACAAAAATAGTTCATATCTTTTCGTGCAATGAAGTTATAGCCATGCTGGAGAAAGATTTTTTGTTGGAAATTACCTCCTTTATCTCCCTGTTTCGTTTGATCCACGACTTTTTGGCCACCCTGTATATGACATTGACATTTGGCTCGACACTCATGTGTTCGATTTTCAACTCTATTGTATTGCACAGAGTTCAACTTTCTTAGCTCTGAATTTTCACCGGCGTTCCGGATTGCGGATCATATAGTCCCAGCGTTTGTACCGTGATTTTCCGCACATGGCTAACTTTTTATTTTCTGGTCATGCCATAAATAAATAAACAGTCCTTCGAGATTGCTACAAAAAAATAAATTTAAAATTATCGCTATCGGTAATATACAATTAACTATAAACTATTTGGAATAAATTTTTATTTACATAAAATACATAAGCATTAATTCAAAAACCTATTCTATATATATAAGGGAAATGTCTTTTTACTAGATATTTTAATTCCCGTTTTACAACAAGTGTCTGATAGCTTATTCAGTATTATTTGTCCCATTTTTAATACACACATTAAGCGACAGAGACAAAACGTTTAAATAATAAGCTATCTGACGCTTATAAGATTGTAAAACGAGTACTATGCGTAAATTCCGTTTGCGAAATCAGACAAAAATTAAGTTGGGTTAGCTACAGTTAGAACTGGATATTTTAAAAGAAAGTGCTAACTAGAAAGATTGTCTTCATTCAAAAAACAGATCGCCAAAAACAGATCCTGCGAACAATTTCCTGTGCAATATTATTTTACAAGACTAATTTGACCATGGCGTCCACATAGCTTAAATAAAAAAATAAGTTTTGTACTCTCCATTATTTTTTTTAAGCTACTTTCTTAACATGGGCTATTTTTAATATATTATTATGACTTCTTTTATCATATTGTTGTGTATGTCGAGTTCAGGAGACAGAATAAAAAAAAAGTAAACCAACAAGAGTTTTCGCAACCTTAGGTTCAAATTGAAAAAAAAAAAAAACTTTTTTATTTTGTCATGTAGGTACATTTTATTAACATATCTGCCAAATTTGGCAAAAATGGCGCCGTATCGACGGTTGACAATTCATGTGTCAAACGAAAGACGGTGATCCGACCAAGTGAAGTTGCTTTATAAAGTACTAGCTGTTGCTCGCGGCTCCGCCCGCGTAAGTATAGTATCCCTCGGGAACACTACTTTTTCGGGATAAAAAGTAGCCTATGTTTTAATCCAGAGCCTAAACTACTACCATACCGAATTTCATCGAAATCCGTTCAGTAGTTTTTGCGTGAAAGCGTAACGAACATCCACACTTCACATTTATAATATTAAGGATTAACACACGCACGGATTTGGTCCATAGCAGACCACGGATTTGGTTGCCAACTTAGGGGTTTCTCCCTAAAATTAGGGAAAATCCTCTAGGCGGAGAATTTTTTAAGTTTACTTTCAGGGGTTTGTATTTTCTTGTTTTAAATTAAATTTAGCAATTGATTGATTAAACATCGACAAGCGAATTGAAACGTCAACCTGTACAAAATAAACTTTGGGAAGCATATTTTAACGTCTAAAGGACAGAATAATATTACAGAACATTATTTTTTTATTACTTGTTTATGAGTTTATTTAAGTTTGGAAAGAAGTATTATTGAGAGTTGGAACACTGCACATAAATCGGAATGCACTATAAATAGAAAAGCTGAAATTCAAACACACGAGTGTCGTGCTGTCATGTTCTGCTCCAAACCAAACCGGTACGTGTGTAAGCAACATTAGTTTCGATTGACATGTATGTTACTTTGGATTGTTTGAATTTAGAACTATTTTTATTTTGACAGATGATCATTGTTTACAAAAAATATTCTCTCTTCTGTTGTCTAAAAAGGCCACTTTAGGTGTTTCATATTATGTTTCATATATTTTTTTCCACAGACAAATCGGGAAATTGTAAAATGGCTACATGATTCATCTGATTTCATCATATTAGAAAACATCCATTTTGACAGTTTTCAATAGAAATGCGTAAAATGGCGCACATAATACGAGTTGTAAAAAATATATGAATCACAATTTGACACACTTAAAGTGGCCCTTTTAGACCCCCTGGTTTTTAGTATACTAGTATTACTTAATGAATACTTATTTTCTTCTAAGTTCGAAATATTATTTTTGGTTAAGTTTTACTTAAAATATTTGTTCGAAAGAAAACCTATGTACGATATTTTTGATGCGATAACGTCTCATGAATCGATGGACGCCGACTGCACGCACGAAATATTGTCGCGTTCCGCCTGAGCCGAGCGTGCGAGCGAGAGCGCGGAGCGAGCGATAGAGGGGCACGATCGGCCCAAGCGTTCGGCTTGTGATGACGTTATCAAGTGAAATTATCGTCCGTAAACCGACTCAACAGACATCCATTATTTTTCACTTTTGTTAGGTACATAATTTTATAAATGACATTTCATAAACACATTCAATATACGCAAAACCAAAACATTGTCCTATCTATATATCAAAGGATTTTGACAAAATTGAAGTAAACATTACATTTTTGCTGTTACTCTAGAGAAGTATTATCTAATAAAAAATAAAAAAACATTTGTCAAAATCAATTGGAAAATATTTTACTACACCGTATGGACCGAGATCCCAGGCTCGGCTGACACTTACAGCCTTACACATGAAATTGAATATTAAATTGTAGTATTGGTGTGCATACCCGCTAGTTTGTGCTGTTGGTAAATTTTAAGATACGAGACGTTTATTTACAGTTGTACACATTAATACTAGCTCTTGCCCGCGGCTCCGCCCGCGTAAGTACAGTGTCCCACGGGAACACTGTACTTTTGTGCTCCGAGGAATTGTTCGGACTTATACCGGCTGCGACTTTTCGCCACCGTTCCAAGCGACAAAATATTTATCATCCTCATCACTTTGATGAGTGGCAGTCCTCCGCCGTGCGCTTTACCCGAATTCTGCCGCGCACAATAAAACTCTCTGATGATCTGTCGCCAGCGGTGTTTCTGGACCATTACGACCTGCAAACCTTGAAAAAGGGAGCGTATCCCCTCCTAAAAGGCCGGCAACGCACTTGCAACTCCTCTGATGTTGCGGGTGTCCATGAGCGACGGTAATCACTTTCCATCAGGTGATCCGTTTGCTCGTATCCCCCTTAATTTTATATAAAAAAAAAAACTTTTTCGGCATAAAAAGTATTCTATGTGTTAATGCAGAGCTTAAACTACTAACATGTTAAATTTCATCAAAATCCGTTCAATAGTTTTTGCGTAAAAGAGTAACATTACAAACATCTATTCATCTTCACAAACTTTGACATTTATAATAGTAAGTAGGATATTTTGGGTATTTTGTGTGTAAAGCTGCAAGTGTTGACTACACTGCGGGCCTGGGATCTCAGTCCAGTACTTTTATTAAGTATGGCGCCGTATCCACGGTCCAGCCTGCAGATCTAGCGCCGGGACCTTGAATCGGAGTGGTAGGTAATAATTAAAAACTGGCCAAGTGCGAGTCGAACTCGAAAACTCGACGAAGGGTTCCGTACAAAACGGAAAAAAAAACACGTTTGTTGTATGAGAGCCTCCCTTTAACATTTATTTTTGAATTCGTTGTTAAAGCGGCAACAGGAACACCATCATTTGTGAAAATTTCAACTGTCTAACTGTCACGGTTCATGAGATACAGCCTGGTGACAGACGGACGGACAGCGGAGTCTTAGTAATATTTAATATATCCTGATTTACCCTTTGGGTACGGAACCCTAAAAAAGATTGCAACTGATGTCGGCCACAATTACCGTATTAGATCTGCAGGCTGGACGATGAAGTATGGACCTCATACTTCAGATTATGAGAAAAAAATTATTGCTTTACATTATACATCCATGGAATGGAAATGGCAGTAACATTATTGTTTTTTTTACACTAGCAACCTTGAACAGGGAGATATGGCAACACTCGCGTACGTTAGTATTGCCTGATTAAAAATATCACATAGTCATTCAGATGTCATACGGCACGAATGACCAATTTCTTTCTATTGACCACAGTTTTAGTACTTTTATTAAGGGGCCTATTTGACCCTCTTACTTAACTACAAATAAGATGCAAATAATTCTCGAATCAATCATACATACGTAATGTGTGTTAAAGTAGAGTATCAATAATTTTGTGGGTCAACTTTGACCCATTCCCTAAGATTACCAGTTACCATTTTAATTATAATACCACTTTTGATAATTTAAATTTACAATTCATCTCTGTTAAGATCACAACTCAAGAACTAAGTATAGTTATTTGAAATCAAAAATATCATTTTATATTTACTTACATTCCCACATCATATAGGAAATCTTCATGACACTCTTCTTCGAGGCAAATATTTTCTTTCATTCTATTTTCTATTGCTACTAGTTGCTACTAAAATCGGGCTACGTATCATCGGACTCTCTCAGTATGAGTATTTCAGCTTTCTGATTAAATCTTATTAATTGCCGCTTTATAATATTTTGAAAAAAAAAAGCGTCTATCACGACCCTTCGCTACCATTGTTTTTAAATTGCAAATCACTTTTAATGAATCAATTTAGGTAAATTAGGTAGGTAGGCCTTGGAAGCAAAATTATCATTTTCTCTATTCAGATTTTGAGTTTCAGTAGACTAGAGCATCGATGGGCGCGATTTTTTACCACTACACTACACCTTTAGGGTCAATTTAAACCCACTTGTATATTATCCTCTATGTGCTACGATAAACACCTCTGCTATTATCGAGTCATGGTGGATTTTCACTGATTTTAGGTCTTAGAATGTTGATTGTTGAGTAAGTAGCATTGGGTCTATTTTAACCCATTTACTTTATGACAAAAGTACCTCTGTATTTTTAGTTCGGGTACTTCATTTTGGGATCCTGGTAAGATTTCTCTACGTTTTTAAGTTACGGCCCTGATGGATTACTTTAGGTCTATTTGAACCCAATTTCACTACTTTCTTTTAATCTCGCCGGAGTCTCCGGTTTTAGGTCAAAAAACGAGTGATACCTCATCAACGGGTCCATTTTGACCCGCTGCTAATCTGCTCTATTCTGGGGCTTCAATAGGAGGCTTCGTGTCCAGCTAGTATGTATAGGTCGTTGCCCTCTTCGCCCGACATAGTGTTGTTGTGTAGTGTGTGCGATTCTAGCACTACCACCCTGTAATTTGAGATATTATTTATTTATATATTATTAAATCACAGGAGAATCAACAGCGAAAGTTAACCATAAATTACAAATCATAGCATTAGACAACCAATTACAGAATTTCACCTTTAGAAGACATTTAAAAGAGATAGTGAGTACAATCTTTTTCAATGCCTAATCGATTCTTTGGGATAATTAAAAAGAATTTTCACAAAAAGCTTTAGAAAATATGTTTGTATGTTTCAAGAGAGAGTCTGAGAGAGAGAGAGAGAGAAATATTGAGTTACGACGTAATAGTCATTACTATGGACTGCCATAAATCTTGCGGTGCACTGGCCTGTATACTCGCGATGTATCAAATTTTGCGTGATGTAGCAATATATAGTATGGTGTGTTATGTGATATTATTCAGGGTGCATAATTATACGGTACTATGTGGTATTATAGAGGGTATGTTATGTTCACTATACAGAATGTATGGTGTATTATATAAAGCGTACTAACATACAACAACATTCAGCTACGCGAAACTACTGTTGTGACAACACATATTGCAAAGAGCAACAGCAGGTTTAAAATGGCCACATGAAGTGAATCGTACTATGAAACGTCATCTATTGAAAAACAATATATGATGTTTCATATTAGAATTCACTTAATGTGGCCATTTTAGACCTACAGGTGTTAGACCCTAACCTAGACCTACTCACTTGTCGTGTCCGAGTAGTCTGTACACGCGAGACGTGTCGGTGATCTCCTGCGTAACGCCGGCGCTGCGCAGCGAGCGGCCCTGCATGCCGTGACGGTGGAACGCCAGCACCGAGTCCGCGAGACAAACTGAAATATAGGATGATTGTTTTTTTTTACTACAATTAATTTAAAATTTTACAAAAAAATACTGATAAATTGTATAGAGCGAGTAATATGAAACTACTCTATAATATATATTTTTTTATATTTATGGATGCTTCACGCTTCACACCACGTCAATCTGGTCCCGTTCTAAGATCTCGAAGAACTTGCGTTACTGGGGCAGGCATCGGAAGTATATTTAATACTTTTTCACGTATTTAAGACTTTTATTACATTACACATCCTCACTTAACCAACAAACGAACCTCCGGCTAATGTGCCACAGAGGTCGTCAGAATTCTCTAACTACTACTTGCAAATAAATATATTTTAATAAAAGGCTAACTTCAAACTGACTACTGATACACATAATAAGTGAATTCTGCATTTCACTTTTGACACTATATAGAAGCATAGGCTTATAGTAATAATAGTAATAGTAGGGTAGACGATTGTGGCGTACCAACCAAGCGCCACAATCCTGAATCGCGCTATCAAAGTTTTCTAAGATCGGCGGTATATATACAACACCTGAAATGACTACAAGTGGGCTTCGGCCTGACCGAGCATACCACCTCGCTCGGTCGAAGATCTCCCTTTGGGGCTTCCACTTATTCCCACACGATATTTATGTTATGTAACTTACCTTGTTTTTTTTATTTTTTAATCACCTATTTAAGCATTTTCTTGTCGCATTTGACACTTTCTCGACAAGGGGTAGGTGTATATACTCACTGACGCTGTCCACGTGGAAGTCGAACTGTATCCGCTCGGGGAGAGGGCGGCGCGCGGGCGGCCGGTCGCGCAGCACGCCGATTATGTCCACCACGTTCTCGTGGCATACTAGCACCTGATTAATAAAATAAATTTAAGGCCCTATTTCACAAACGCCTGGTAAGTGTCGGATAGCTTATTCGGCAGTCTTGTCGCTGCTTACTTTATATCGACCGACAGAGACAAAACAAATAAGATATCTGACACTTATCAGTAAATCACGTCCTATTAGACACATCCTATTACTATTATAAATGTGAAAGTTTGTGAGGATGGATGGATGGATGTTTGTTACTCTTTCACGCAAAAACTACTGAACGAATTAAGAATTTTGATGAAATTTGGTATGATAGTAGTTTAAGTACTGTATTAATACATAGGCAACTTTTTATTCCGAAAAAGTACAGTGTTCCCGTGGGATATATATATGCGGGCGGAGCCGCGATCACAAGCTATATATTTGTCATGTACACAATCCCTTGGACACAATGCTTTAGCTCAAATAAGTGTGACCGGAGTGTCGACCAGAGTCTCACACAAAAGCACGTATACTCACGGCGTCCTCGCTCAGTTGGTGTACGGCGCGCAGTGTGTGCAGGCGTTCCGGCCGCGGTATAACTGTATTAGACGCGCCGGCCACCAGCTCTAGCTCTTCAGATTGGAACCAACTCGCTCCTGTAACACGTTGGTATTTAAAAGACATTGGGCGTTGTAATCCAGGTGTAGTTACACTTACATCTAGCCTAATTTTGTCTTTGGCCTCCGTAGCAAATTGTTCCATAAAAAATTCCCAGTGTCCTTTATAAAACGTTACTGTGTTACAGCGGAATAAGAATAAGGAAATTAAACCATACAACCTATAAAAAACAGGTGTTAATAAACGCTTACAATTTAGAGTTAAGTGACAGCTGAATTTAAATTTGATCGCTAGAGACTCTTGTATCGTTAGTTACACAATATTTAGTATAGTCTAGTATAGTAGTATAGTCGAGTCTAGCGGTTAGACGTAGTAGGTTTAGTAGTTAGAACCTGGCTCTCGACTCGGAGGTCGTGGGTTAGATTCTCGCTATGGAAAAAAAAGAGTTGTTTCCAAGTTTGGTTAGGACAATGCAGGCTGATCACCTGATTGTCTGACAAGAAAGATGAGTCGAATGGGCATGTAACCTGCGCTTGATCTCTCGCCCGTCGTGTCGGTTATCCGTTCCACTAGGTTATGAGAGTAAAGGAAGAGAGAATGATCTTGTGTACTGCGCACACACTTGGGCACTCTAAAATTACTCCTGCGTAACTGGCATGGTTTCAATGAAACCGGCCACTGTCACTGAAATCGGTGCGGGGAGAGTTTTTTAAAATATTTTTTATAGAAAATCGACATCGAAATTTTCTTCTTTGCGTTGTGATGTAAACTTCTGTAGGTATTATCAAATGCTTTTTTTACTCTACAAAAAAAAAATCAAGATGTTAGCGGGTCATAACTGACCCATTTCCAACTTTTGTTAATTTCTCTACTCCACCGGTTTTAAGTATTAGGTATAGTGAGGCTAAAATAATTAGTAGTCTTAGGGCCTGTTTCACAATCTACTGATAAGCATCTGATAGTTTATTTGGATGTTTTGTATCTGTCGCTCAGTATAAAGTAAGCAGCGACATAATATTCGACTTAGGGTGAAGCCAAAAACACTTCGTTGCTACGACGCATCTCACAAACAACATCGTACAATTATTGTAAATTGTATTACAATGCGACGTCGTTTTGGTGATGCGTCATTGCAAGGCAGTGTTGTGGCCTCATCCTTAGGCGATTGTGAAATATGACCTTGAAATGATAAAAAAAACTTTAAAAATTAAATAATATAAGTATAAAAATCATGGGTCAAAACTGACCCTCACTCACCCGAATTAATATTTATCAGGTTCAACCGCAGCGGTTTCCTGCTTACCCCCACACACAGCAGCGGGTACTCTAGCTCCGGTGTGATGATCAGCTCGAACGCCAGCAGCGGGGAAGGCAGCACGCACTCTATGTTCTGCTGGGCATAGACAACAATAGATTATTATAGATATACATTATAGACTATCCAAATAACTAAAATAAGTGACTTTTAGTATATTCAAATAAACAGATTTTTACTAAATGCATACGTATACTATTATAGAAAAGTCAACTTTTATGGTTCCGTACCCAAAGAGAAAAAATGGGACCCTATTACTGAGACTTTAGTGTCCCTCCGTCTGTTTGTCTGTCACCAGACTGTGTTAATTAATCAATCCTTTATTGCAAGAATGTGGTATACATAAGGTCTTAAAAATATTGTAATAGCTAGGATCCAACATTCTGCCCTCACAATGGCGCGCAAAATATCCTTAACATGCAAGGTGTTAGGTGTGTGAAGTTACAATTATAAATTTAAGCAACAGATTGTAATTAAATTAAATATAGACATACAGTTAATAATTTAGGAGCATCAATAATTATTGATCATAACAAATTAAATAATAATTAAATAAATCACACAATTTTAGTGTAAGTCATAGAAATTAAATAAAGATATGTCACAGTCCATAGGCATTATTTAAAAAATAACTCGTGAACCGTCATAGTTCCGGCTGAAATTTTCACACTTTATGTATTTTGGATCATTTCTCTTGTCAGACAATCAGGTGATCAGCTTGCATTGTCCTAACGCGGGGATGGAACCCACGACCTCCGGAGTCGAGAGCTGAGCTCTAATCCACTGGACCACGGCCACGTCAAGGTTCAACTTATGCCCAACTGATACTTAGTTTTAGCTCAGCTGAGGCAAAAGGCTTACATATTTTTAATACTTACCGCTTACTTACGCAATTTACCAGAATTGAATGTCCAGCCTGCAAATCCAGCCACAGGTACTAAGGGCCATCATTAGTGTCGATCATTTATAATTTTTGCTCACAAGGCCGCTTCAAGGCCGCGGCATTGGACTTGCAGGCTGGACAGCGAGTATGGCACTTAACAGAGCCTTCCCAGCCCTGTCCAGCGTATGCGGACGTAATGAGACTCACCTTGAGCAGCATGAACTTCCTCAGCGGGTCGTACCACTGCATGAGGAAGAGGCCGGCGGGCGTCGCGCCGCACAGGTACTTGTAGCCGTTGTACGGGTTGCGGGCGACCGCGCAGCGCGTGCAACCTTGCGGAGTTACATCGAGATAAAAATAAAACCGTTCAAGTGCGAGTCGGACTCGCGCACGTAGGGTTCCGTACCATTTATTTTTGTACGAAGTCTTCCAAGTAAGCGCATTTTACATGTTAAGTCTCTATAACGCCTGAACTAATAAAGTTTTCCAAGCCGTTATAGTTTGCCTTCAAAGTTCATCACATGGACTACCATCATGAATTCTTTTAGTTTTTTCGAGCCAGCCGTTTAGCTTTTAGAGGGCGGTTGCGGATATTAAATTATTTCGCATTATCCGCTAGTTTCGGATAATTTCAGTTGCGGATTAATACCTATGTACGAACGAATATAAGTAAAATTCACCTGAATACTTATTTGCATTTTACAAGGTAATCATTTAGCTTAAGGCCGGGACTATATGATCCGGAATCTGTAAGGCCGGGGAAAATTCAGAGCACTAAAAATAGAACTCTGCGCTAATACAATAGAGCTGAAAATCGAACACACAAGTGTCCAGTCAAATGTAAATGTCATATGACTCGACACTTCGATTTTCTACTATATTTTTAAAAACGCTCTACTTTCACTGCTCTGAATTATCCTTAGCCCGCCGGATTCCGGATCATAATATAGTCCCAGCCTAATAAGCTAGTGAGTCGGCAGGACAGTCAAATATAAAAAAAACATGTCGTATAATACTCTGTCTATATAATCCGAAGCGAAATTATTATATCGGATTCGGTTACGGTTACGGAGCTCCACAACATCCCTGGCTAAGGCTACTACATAGTTATTAATGTACACACGCCACGTATCGGCCACGAGGCACATTAATTTAACCTCGTCTATAAACAAGCTTCTGACATTTGCAGCTAATACGTCAAAGACTCGCCTAGGTATGATTGTTCTTTTTTTTTGTCAATAATGACTATATAATTTTGCCCGCTACACCGGACTTAAATTAAAAATAACAATGATTGAAATAAAAAAAAATTAAAATAGCGAATGAGTGTTTGGGATGATATTTAATCACAAGATCATTATGGTGATGGTGATTCGATGACGTCACGATTTTTGTTTGGTAATTTTCCATGTTCTTAATGTTGAGATTCTTGTTTATTCCTATCGATATTATTATTTCCACGCCCTATGAGCTGAAATTGTGATCTGATTATATACAATGTAACACCTGTGTGTACCAATTTCCAGTAATAAACGTTTCTGATTCAGATTCAGGTGTACCCAACCTCTGTACTGGCTACCACAAGGTCAGGTGTCACGCACCTCTGGTGTCCGGCACCCGCGTGGTGGGCGCCAGGCGTCGCGGCAGCAGACGCGGCGGCAGCACGCGCAGCGACCGCCCCCCTCGGCCCCCGCGTCCGCTCCCCGACAGCACGAGCAGCTCGTGACGGTAGAGGCAGGGGGTTTTGCCTGGAGGTTATTTAAAAAGGTAAGTTTAACAGCCTAACCAAGAGCATGTCAGGGCATGTCTAAGGAGTAAGGAGGGTTCCGTTACTATCAACGAGTTAGTTTTTTTTTTTTTCAAACATACTGTCCTGTTTCGTTTAAAATATTCTTCCTAAAAAAAGTCATGTATGAAACCTTGCCTTTATTTTTAAAGACCTATCCTACGATACCCATGCGATTATTACTATGAAAACGTGGCTGTTAAAAATCCGTTTAACGCTTTTTAACTGCGTCCTAATTACTATACATGGACTAGCTTTTGCTCGCGCCTCCACCCGCGTAAATACAGTATCCTAAGGAAACACTGTACTTTTTCGGGATAAAAAATAGCCTATGTGTTAAATACAGAGCTTAAACTACTACCAAACCAAATTTTATCGAAATCCTTTCAGTAGTTTTTGGGTGAAAGAGTAACAAACATCCATCCATCTATAAAATCTGATGTCTTCAGTGTATATGTATGTGTATGTGTTTGTGTGCGAGAGAGAGAGGTAGAAACGTACCAGAGAGAGACATCAGCACGTCTTTAATAACGTGCATCCACACGGTGCGGCGAGGGCAAAGCTGGTCCATGGCGGTCTCATGTAGTTCATTGAGGTTGAGCGTGTAGATGCCCTCTTCCGCGCCTGCGGGAGAGAGATAGATGGGTAGGTAGGTACTAGGTAAGATAGAAAGAGACAAACGGTACAGGCACAATATAAATAATGTACAGTAGACCATCTTCATACTGGACCGCCCGAATCGGCGCTCGCACACACACGCGTCATTTACACGACCGCCAACCAAACCTCAAATAGCAGAAGTATGGAGTGTCACGCCGCGCGCCGCCAAGACTTGTCTCTGCACTGTTGTGCCGCGACGCTTGCGCACCGTCAACGCCTTCTTTGTAGACGTACCGGCCCTAGCGCTGCGCTCGGCCGCGCTCAATCGTAGGTAACAATTTCAAGGACACGGCTGAGTTATTTATATCGTGTGGTCGACATAACATGTGTTTTTTAAGAAAGAGACAGAGAGTTTCAAATTGACAGAATCGGGAAGACGAGATAAAAAAAAAAATATAGACACTTATTTGCTGACCAATAGAAAAACACTTTAAAAGGAGAAATGTAACCAATTTTTTATTTGCTGACTATGACTTACATTTTAAAAACACTTTGGTTAGTACATTTATCAATTGTGAAAACTTTTTTGTTTATTATATATATTTTTGCCAATTAATTTACAATGTATATGGTTTACCTATGAGTATGTGCTGGTCTCTGGTGTCGGGATGTATCCAGGAGGCCGTGCAGTTTATCCGCAGTGGGCAGCCGTTAAACACCTAAAATACGCATAAGATATCGAATAAAAGATGTATGATTTGGAAAAAAAATGTACAGCTGATTACGAAAGGTCTTTTTTTCGAAAAACTTACAATTTAAAATCAGCCTTGTGACAGTGTGAGGTCAACGACCTTCCAGTATTGTAGAAAACTTAAATCAGCAAATCATGTGCCCAAGGTCTTATATAAATTAAAAACACACACCTTAGAGAAGCACGCTCCCATGTGTACTTTGGGTGTGGGCGGCAGCCCGTTGGGGGCGGGGCGCGGCGGCGTGCGCGCGCGCCGCCCGCGCGAGCGTCGCGGAGGAACGGGGGGTGTGGTCAGAACTGAAAATGAGTAGCAAGTTGTTTAAATTAAGTGGTAGAGAAAAAGAATAGTCTTAACATTAATGTGTTTACCAATAGGGATATACGCACGTTTTACTTTAATAGATATACCCCCTTACTAATAAAAAGATTTACACAAAGGATAACTTAAACAACGTTGCTATCTTTTTTCTATCCTGTGACATTTCCAACGTATCAGACAAAGACAGCAGCAACGTTGTTTAAGTTATCCGTTGTGTCAATCTTTTTATTAGTAAGTATTGTTTGGCGAACCTTGTAGTGAAACCAGTATTTGAATATCATTAGAAATAAGAAAGATATGAACGTTTAAGGTAATTGTCAATTAGACAGCGAGATTCCACGTGTAATGTGACGTCATATTTCACAACATACATAGAAAGTTAATTATAAATATCATTTTGCTAGTAAAAGATAGATTGCAAACTTGGAACGCTCATAATTTATTCATTTTTCAACATATTATATTGTTGATATTTACGTAATGTCTCTTATTTATATAAAGACTAGTGTCATATTAAATTACTAAAAGTAAATTTTCTGCTCTATGCAAGTTCTCTATTTAACGAATTATTTTTTTACTCGACTACGGCGAAGACAAAAGGAAGGGTAATGATTTTGGCAGTCTATGTATGTATGTATGTGTGTTTGTTCCACCGTAGAGCCTAAACTACTGATCCAATTTTAATAAATTTGGTGTCAATAGATTCGTAATAATAGCCCGGGTAACATAGGCTATATAATTTGCGTAGTCTTGTAGTTTTTATCAAAAAAGTAATATTATTGCTATCTAACGAATTCATTCTATCTGCTAAAGATTGTGACTCACCATCACTGTCCACTTTCGCCTTATCCCTCTGACTGTCCGATAAACTCCTCTGCCTCTGACTAGTCTTAGCTTCATCCACGTCCAATTCCTTAGGCGTATCTTTATCCTCCACCATTTTAAATATTTCATCCACTGAGGATGTCTTTCTCTTCTCTAACTCACACTGACAGAACTGATTCAAATCTATACCCGTATTGTTCTCCTGCTTTCTCTTTCTCTCGCTTTTGTCTCTGTCCTCGTCCATATTCAAACTCATGTCTATTTTTCTACATATATCATCTTCTATATCTCCATTTTCTACTTTTTCGTCGTCTATACGTAGACGATTCGCTATTTGCAACGCTCTAAAGTTAGATACGGATATTTTTTGCTTCTTACATGTTTCACAATAAATTATACCGGTATCTGCATTCTGATTTGAACAGTGTCTATAGTAGCTTAGGATATCACCATTAGAGTTACACGCATCGCACGAACAAGAATTAGCTACCGATCTCTGTAGATCACTTAGAGTATTATTATCTTTTATTTCCGGTTTCGGGCATAGTCCACATTCACAATTTGTGTTTCGTTTGCCATCATCATGATCTACATATAGTAGGTCTCTCTCGTCAATTTTTCGACACAGCGGATCGTCTATGGACACTGTCGAATTTGACACAGCGGGTTGATAGTTAGATGTGATGCTATTGTATATATTTGTCGAAGAGGTGTTCAAAAAGTTCTGCTTCAGTTGTATACATTGACTTAGGTGTTGGTCGTGCATAGCGAGAGCCGAACTTTGGGATAATCCAGCATTTTCCGCCGTAAGTGGTAGTGTGGCTCTGGAAATGTATATTGTATGTATATTATAATATGATAAATATATGATGTTAAAAAGCGGTGTTAGTTACACAAGATTTTAGAGTAGGCATGGCATTTGCATCATGCTTCTTTTCTTGAATCAGCCAATCTTTATATAAAATCTGGCCAACGAAAGAAGGCAATTCTGACAGGCGGTTATTACATAAATGACGCCTCACGTCTATCTTTCTTTGTATTTCTTATGGAAACAAAGAGAGATATAATGAAAACTTGACAGAAATCGGAGTAGCAATCTTTCGTTGGATCTGTAGTTACAAAAAATTCATGTGAAAAGCCATTGAGCGTTTTTAACCAATTGTTAAAAAAGTCGCTACCACAAACCAAAATACTATTAGATTGTACAATTTTCATTCATATTTCATTTTTCGTAATTATTTTAATTCAGAAGAAGAAATTCCAAGTTAGGAGTGGAGGGAGTTAATCAATATATTGTTAATCATATTTTATATGAATATTGTGAGGTAAAATATCACAGTATTGACCCCACCTCCTGCAGATATGCGACCTATGCCGATGTAATCCAGATGCAATCACGCTTACATCTTACCTAATTTTATCTTTGGTCGCTGTAGGTAACTTTTCTGGTTATTTTAAGGTTCTGTAGTAAAAAAAAATGCGGTAAGTTATTTCCATACCTAATTTATAAAGAAGGATAAATATTACCTAAGCAGGGTATACTTATATACGAGGGCTGATTGATAAGTTTCCGAAACGACAAAGAAAAACTTCAAAAATCTATTTAAAATAAATTTATTTCTCAACGTAGTTTCCTTCTACCTCGATGCATTTAGTCCAGTGCTTCTCCAATGCCGTTACACCAGCTTGATAAAATGTTTTCTCCAACCACTCAAAATACTCGTCCACGGCAACAATGACTTCTTCATTTGATGAAAATCTCTGGCCACCTAACCATTTCTTCAGGTTTGGGAATAAGTGGAAGTCGCACGGGGCCAGATCCGGGGAATAGGGTGGATGCGGTAGCAATTCGAACCGCAATTCATGGAGTTTGGCGACTGCAACCATTGACGTGTGTGCAGGTGCGTTGTCATGGTGGAACAAAATTTTTTTCTTGGCCAAATGTGGTCGTTTCTTCTGGATTTCTTCACTTAATTTTTGCAGCAAGCTTGCGGAGTACTCTCCATTTATTGTTTTTCCTTTTTACAGATAATCCACTAAAATAATCCCTCGAGCATCCCAAAAAATAGTCGCCATCACTTTGCTGGCCGACAAAACAGTTTTTGCTTTCTTCGGCGCAGGTTTTCCGCTCTCAGTCCACTGCTTAGATTGTTCTTTTGTCTCGGGAGTATAATGATGTATCCAGGTTTCATCGACTGTTACATAACGCCGCAAAAACTCATTAGGATCTCAGTTAAACAGCGCCAAACACTCCGATGAATCGTCCACTCGACGTTGCTTTTGGTCTACAGTGAGCAAACGCGGCACCCATCGCGCGCAAAGCTTTTTCATTTCCAAATGTTGGTGCAAAATATTAAAAACGCGTTCAGATGAAATGCTCACCATCTCTGCTATCTCTCGCAACTTTAAGCGATCATTCAATACAATTTTGTGAATTTTTTTGATCATGTCCGGATTCGTGACTTCATTTGGACGGCCAGACCTGTGGGCGTCTTCGCAGCTCTGTCTTCCACGTTTAAAACCCAGGTGTGAATTGTACTCAATGCAGGAGCAGAATTACCTAAACACTGTCTAGCTTGGTTTTTATCTGGGTTGCTGTTTTCTCTTTTAAAACGTAAAACTTTATCACCGCACGAATTTCGTTTCTTTCCATTGTTAAGAAAATTTACGACAGAGAAAGTTCTACGTCCTCTCAAACAAATTCCATCAGTTCGATTAAATTCAAATTTGGCGTTCTATTTTCAAAAAGATGCCAGAATATAATGTAATATTCCTTTGTTGCGTATCATTTTTTTAAGTTCGTCGTTTCGTACAGTTATCAATCAGCCCAGGTATATTACTGAAACCTACAAATTAATTTTAATGAAACAGTCTCCGTGGTCTAGTGGTTAGAGCTTGGCTCTCGACTCGGAGGTAGTGGGTTCGATTCCCGCATCGGAACAACAAAAAATGTTGTTTCCAAGTTTGGTTGCAGTTCCAATGCAGGCTGATCATCTGATTGCCTGACAAGAGAGATGATCCATGCGTCGGATGGGCATGTAAAAAGTCGGACTGGCGCCTGATCTCTCGCCAGTAGTGTCGGTTAACCGTCCCACTGGGTTACGAGAGTAAAGGAGGAGAGAGTACTCTTGTGTACTTCGCACACACTTGGGCACTATAAAAAATTACTCCTGCTTAACTGGCCAGGTTTCAATGAAACCGGCCACCGTCACCGAAATCGGTGTGGGGGAGTTGTATTATAGATTACTTTTAAAATACTGTTTTAGCCACAGGATAGGACTTTTTATTTCCGGTCTTATAAAAATAATCCGTGCAAAGTGCTAATATATCGGACAAACCTATTTTATATTGAAGTAAATAATTTACTTCAATCTTCTATACATAATCTTATATACAATCTTCTTAGGAACTCAATAAGTTTTTAAAGTCAATTTTACAATCTAAATGATTTTGTTTAAACAATTGCTTTTTTTTTTGTTGACAACAAAGACAAGGTATTTGTGGAAGTGAAAGAAAAAATAAAGCACAGTGAGATATTGGTATAAAAAAAAATAAAATTTTAAAATCAAGTGTAACTAAAAGTCATATTTAATGACTACATAAACTTAATAGCAATTGGATTTTGAAAATAATTTAGGTAAGGGTAAACGCCTACATTTTAGCAAACAAATCCCAAAACGCCACTCCGGATTAATAATTACAGGAAAATTATAACTAAGAAACATGAAGACAAACATGCTGCAAAGTGAACGAAAGAAGTACAGAAAAAAACTAAAATCGGAAAAATAAATCGACTCCATTAGTTCCAAGTTCCAAGAAATAAATATGCTTTTTAACATTTTTTCATTCAAGAATAGCTGAATGAAAAGTGTAGCGGCTATTTAAGTAACTTTAACCGTAATACATTCTAAATGACAACCTGCAACAATATTAGTATTTTTAAGCTTTTGATAGACTGACTTTTCAGTGAAAACTATTTCAGTGATAAATATATTTAATGATTATTATATTGAATTACGATTGAAGCGACTTCTTTAAACCAATCAAACATTATTTAACTGTTTCATATTTTTCTAGAAAAAAAAAGTAATTTACACATTTTTTTTTGTATAGGAACAAGTTTTTGTTGGAGTCGATAACATTATTTATCCGATCATCTACAGATAAAAACACATACATGCAAGTGTCTGTGTTTACCTTAACATAAGCTCTTCGTCAATATATTGCAAGAGGCTCCTAAAACAAGAGACAAACCTCAAATAATACTGTACATACCAAGGTATATGCACCTTAATTATTGGCATATACACTTTGTTTCATGACATATGCACCTTTTTATAGCATACACACTATAACGCTAAGTGGCATTGGCATACACTTTGTTTAATTGTATATACACTTTAACGTCAAGTGGCATGTCATAGCATTTTTTTTTGTTTTATGGCATATACACTTTGCCTAGTGGCTTAAAATTTCTCATTTGGCATATACACATTTTGACCTATAACCTGCTTGTTTTTGATCCAATTTTATTTTTATATGGCGAATTTAAATAACTAATTAACCTATTCCTTTATTTACATTACATTGTATGTATTTGTTTTGTGTGTGTTTCGGAAAGCCAAACAAATACATTTAAATCCATGCACACACAACGATCAAAATAATTTTCGCTTTAATACATCGAACACTGCGAAACATCGAGTTGAAATAACTGCAAAATTATATGAAAATAATCGTAAATTTTAACAAAAGTATGCATACGAAGCCATATTTTTACTAAAAACAAGTAGGATGCCAAATATAATATTATCTGTGGAATTAAAAAGGCCAAGGGTCATAATATTAAGCCACTTTAATATAATTTAGGGTAAAATAAATATGTGTATAAAGTTTAATAGTAAAAGGTATCTATGTAATAAAGGTACTATACATACGTAAAATATTTTTTTCTCGCTCACACATACACACAATTGGCTTGTGCGAGAGAGATATTTATACATGCGAGAAAAAAGGACAGGCAATGGAAGGTAAAATGGAAGGTAAAAAAGAAATTATCATGCATTTCACGAAATAATGATATGTTAGTTTAGTATAAAAGCGTTATAAATACTAATATGATAAAAGATATACTACATACTATAGGACTAGGAGATAGAAGCAAACGATACAATAAAATATTAGTTTATTTCAATAAAAAAGAACGCGAAACGCGAAATAAAAATGTATTTTTAAAGAGTAATCAAAAAAAAAATCGAAAACTTTGGAAAAATTCCACGTACGTTTGACATTATTTACAGAAGTATAAAAGAAAAAAGCTTTGCAGTTATTTCGAATATTTCGAATTAGATTGGGCGAAAATACATTCGAGCACTTTTTATACAAATTACAACATTTTCTTACTGCGAATTTAAAAAAAAAACCTGTTAGGTTTGGTGCAAACTGGCTACCAGTAAACTACATAATTGTCTTACATTGGGCGTGTTCGTTGGCGTATTTGTGTGCGCATAAACTGTCAAATACCAATTATAAACATTTATTTTTGGTTACCTGTCAATTTATACACAAAGAACCATCCAAAAAACTGTATGGGCAGTGTCCCCACCCACCAACAGATTTCAAACCTATCTCAGTTGATAGCTCTTGCCACGCTGATTATTATTTAGTATGGCGATATTCACCTCAGGAGTGGGGTTTTAACAGTAATTGGAATTTAAATTTATATTGTTTTATATTAGCGACCATATACAGGTTCGCACGGGTGCGATGTATTTATACATATAAATCTTCCTCTTGAATCACTCAATCCATTGCTGAAAACTGCATTAAAATCCGTTGCTTAGTTTAAAAGATCTAATCGAACAGGAAACTGAGCGACTTAATTTTATACAGTGTAAAGATTTTCAGTGATATTTTGTTAAAGTAAGTTTAATAGTAATATTAGTAAAAAAAATGCTAAAAAAAAAGAAAAAGAAGACTAGTTAGACACAGTATAAAATATGTCGCTCAGTTTCCTGTTCGCTTAGATCTTTTAAACTAAGCAACGGATTTTAATGCAGTTTTCAGCAACGGATACAGTTTTCAATTTCAGTCAATTTAAGAGGAAGCTTTATATGTATACCATCGCACCCGCGCGAAGCTCATATAAAACAATAACATTTTTCATTCCAATTACTAAATAATAATCAGCGTGGCAAGAGCTTTAACTGAGATAGGTTTGAAATCTGCTGGTGGGTGGGGACGATTTTTTGCATGGTCCTTTAAAATTTGTTTACAACCTGACAGGTGACCTTTGATAATAATTATTTCCGTTGATGCCACAGCGCAAGCACCCAAAAGTACGCCGACGAGCACAGCCTAAGGGTCAGCACACACCGAAACAATACGCGCCGCGGCGCTGCATTTCTAAGAGAGATATTACAAATTGAACTTTATTCACTACACAAGAAGATACAGGTTTTTCGAAAATCCAACTCTTGTATTTAAACGTGTATGTTCTTGTGTAGTGAAGAAAGTTCAATTTTGAATCGCTATTTCCAAAATGCAGCGCCGCATCGCGTCTCGATGTAAACTGACGTTTGGTAGACAAGTCGTCGCCACCGATCACACGGTTGTGTCGTGTGTGTAGTCGATCGCGACAACTCACAATTGTGTAGCGATAGCGACCGGTAGCGGTCGTCGGTAGCCCGTTCACACCCTAGTGTTGCCACCATAGAAATATCCCGACGAACCTCCTCCTTTTGGATGTCGGTTAAAAAGTGCTCGATTTAACCCAAACTAAAACAAGCGCGCGCCAAACACACACTTATGCCGCACACCATACGGCCCACAATCGCCTGTACCTCAGACTCATACGCAATATGTCGTCGCCGGTTACCACCCGACACCACGCTCTACAACACACGAATTTTATCGATATCGGTAGGTTTGACAGTTGAGAGTATCGATATCGATGAATTTGACGGTTGAAAATATCAAAATTCGAACAAGACACTCGACAATTACACATCGAAATTCTATAATCATCGATATCGATGAATTTGACAGTTGAAAGTATGGATAACGAACATTATGACAGTTCAATATTGTTCGACAATATCACACCAATCACGATGAACTGAAGTCGCCTGTTAATTAATTCTCACTGTCCAGTATCCCAGCTCTAGTCTCTCGTTCATACGAGCGCTTTTTTAACGCGTAATAAAAAAGCGACAAATTGAACAGCGCTGTAAATAGAACTCTGCGTTCTTTTTGAGCTCTATTCTATGAACACACTATTCCCATAGGAATGCATAATATTTCGTTTCTAGTTTAACGCTATTTTGTCGCGCTGTTAAAAAGCGCTCGTACGAACGAGGGCTAACACTAGCGTCTCCAGTATCCTATTGTATTAGCCATGTGCTATACCGAAAACCACGAGAGAGAATAATTTATGTAAACAATGATCGTCTTTCAAAATGAATATAATTCTAAATTCAATGGACCCAAATATATAAGGGATTTGGTAAAATCAACTACGGATATTTTGGGTGTATTATCTACTGCTCATATAAAGATGTTTAGGCAAAAAAAAACTGTCATACTCAAAGTAAAAAAACCATCTCGTAATGGGTGAACTGTCAGTAATTTTACTTAAATTTTACAGATTTGTTATACAATTCAATTGATGAAATCACGAAACTGTTTTTTTCAATTTTATCCAATGCGAACGCCTGAATGTTTGTTTACATTTTATATTCTGTCTCATGAACTCGACTATAGCTGACGTGATCAATCCCAATTCTCAGTTATTGCCTTTGCTTTAGAGTCAGTCCCCACCAAGACGAGACGAGACGTGACGCGGCGCGCATTTTATAAACTAACGATTTAAAATTAAACTTTATTCACTACACAAGAAGATACACATTTAATTGCAAAAGTTCGAACTTCACAGCTCGCAATTCAAACATTTGTAAAGAAACGTGTATCTTCTTATGTAGTGTATAAAGTTCAATTTTGAATTGCTATCTTCAAATGCCGCGCCGCGTGGCGTGTTGATGTCAACTGACGCTTTGTGTCATTTATCACATGTACTTATACATCCATTATTTCCATCTCCTTTTCTCTTTATTATCACTTGGAATCAGTATGCCTATAGTCTATTCGCGTTAAGAAGGCAGTGAATCGTGCGTACGTATGGCAAAATGGCTTACTTTAATTGCCACATCCATATGGTCTAGTGGTCCAATGGAGCAAGCTCGACGGAGGTAGTGGGTTCGATTCCCGCGTTGGAACAACAAAAATGTTGTTGCCAAGTTTGGTTAAGAGAGCCAGACAGACAGTGCAGGCTGATCACCTGATTGTCTGACAATGATACATGCGTCGGATGGGCATGTAAAAAGTCGGTCCAGCGCCTGATCTCTCGCCGGTCGTGTCGGTCTGTCCGTCCCACTTGGTTACGAGAATAAAGGAAGAGGTGCTTTTATGTATTTCGTACACTATGAAATTACTTCTGTGTAGTAGGCCTGGTTTTAATAAAACCGGCCACCGTCACCGAAACCGGTGTGGGATATATATATATATATATATATATATATATATATATATATATATATATATATATAATGTGAACACGGCTAATGCGTCATTGGTCAATTCTGACATTTTTACGCGTGATTGACTGTCTAAACGCGCATAGGCTATAGTATCCCCCCTCTATGCGGGTCCCCGGTACACTCACTTCTCGCCGGTGTCTGTCAGGTCGTGCGGGTTGTGTTTGGGGCAGGTCATCAGAGACGCGACGCTCCAAGGCTCAGAAGTTTGCCGGGAGTACACTAGGAAATACAAATGAGCGATAAGACACACCTGATAATATGTGACAGTACAAACGGCACGCGTAGCATGACCACCGCGGTAGAAATGAGTTTTGTCGTCACAGGAATAGACATACTGACAGATCGTGTGGGCAAAATGACAGCTAACCTTTGTCAATCTGTCGTTTTGTCTATTCTTCCGTCATCACCTCTCTTAAGTACCACTCACCGTTCCGCTTCACCGACCTTCGACCTCGGCGAACGAGTTGACCTTCGACCCCGAGGACGGGTCCTCATCATCACCCTCCGTTTATACCACTCACCGTTCCGCTTTACCGTGTCCCCGCGACCTTCGACCTCGGCGAACGAGATGACCTTCGACCCCGAGGAGAGGTCGTCGTCGGCGTCCAGGTCGATGATCGGCGAGTCGTCGTACACGCCCGACCGCCGGCAGTCGCGCGGCTCCTCCGTCAGTCTGGAGGTCAAAGGACAAAGGTCATAAGATACAAGGCATACTGCTTATACTCGGCGCGGCGAACCTTGATCCCTATGACACTGACAGTTAATCTCACGACATAACATTGTAGTGGCGTCACCATTAAATTAGGATCATATTGGAGTCGTCTAAAAATGCCATTTATAAATTTTACGTAACTTTATGCCATTACAATGATATTCCGTTGGAATTTTTAACAATTCTTAACATTTACAAGAAATTACCTCAATCTGAATTTACGTTTACGTCCTACAAAACTTACATGTCACACGAAATGTCACACGACGTAAGTTTTGCAGGACGTAAATGTAAATTCAGATTGAGATAATTTCCTGTAAATGTTAAGAATTATTAAAAATTCCAACGGAATATCATTGTAATGGCATAAAACTACGTAAAATTTATAAATGGCATTTTTAGACGCCTCCAATATGATCCTAATTCAATGGTGACGCCACTACAATGTTATGTCGTGAGATTAACTGTCAGTGTCATAGGGATCAAGGTTCGCCGCGCCGAGTATAGGTCTTAGTATGAAATACCCACGTGGTATATAACATCCGACTTTACACTAACTTCATACTAAGCGGTCCCCGTGTCCGAAGCGTCAGCTCACACTGAGACGCGACGCGATGAGCATCGCACCGTAATACTTCGATTTGTTTTTGTACCTACAGGCTACAGCCAATAAGTAAGTAATTTTCGGCTACGGGATGTTACAAAAACGTATTGTATTACAATCGCGTCGTGTTAAGGACGCCACGCTTAGGGCGTTCATTTGTTTGGGACGATATTGAGTGGTATTATAGGTAAACCGCCGTAAGCTTGACCCTCCGGATGGTCTGCGGGACGCGGGACGCGGGGCGGGGGGCGGGAGCGCGCTCAACCAATGAACTAGTCTGCCGCTGTCCGCCGGCAGTGACTGACGTGAACGCTAGTCTGCGCGTGATATTTTTCCAGCGGCTGCTACACACGATAATATTCTTCTTGCGACATGGATCAGGATAACCTACCTACTCTGCGTAGTAAAAAATTAAATAGACAGGCATGAACATGTGATTAAAATAGAAGATGAATATATGCAAATAGGCAATCTAATAGACAAGACCTACGATGATATGTATAGACCATTTATTATCGAACTATCGCAAGATACATCATCGGAATCTTCAAACGAAGAAAGTTTATGTGATGAAGAAAGTTCGGATTAATGATAATAATATGTACTTATATATTTTTCTAATTCCTACTTTACTATATTAATAAATAAAAATAATAAAGACAATTGTTTATTAATATTAGTTCTAATAAATGTAAAAATAAACTTTAAAAAATACTTAAACTAAAAATAAATATATGGTTAAAAAATACCATAGGTGCCTTTAATCTTATGGTTGGTTAAATCTCAAGATACGAGTCATTACGTCGTATCGTGTGTAGCCGATCGCATCACCCCGCCCCGCGCCCCGCAGACCATCAGGAAGGTCAAGCTTACGGCGGTTTACCTACAACAGGGCCCCAAGTTACTGTGTTCTGCTCGGTGTATTTTATATTGGTGCATGATTTAATTAGCAGAATCGTAATTCTGGCTGCGTGCACGTCTCGCTCACCTGGCGTCGGCGTGCGTGTGCAGCGAGCGCGGGCGCGCGGCGGCGGCGGCGGCAGCGGGCCGGTCGCCGACCACGCGCCGCCCGCGCCCCGTGTGCCGGGATGCGATGCGCTGCGGCACGTCCGAAACACCCTGTGCAACGAATGTGACATTGTAGTCGGTGCGTTGTATGTTGATATGCGTGACAGATTTTTTTTCTTTTCACAACAATATCTATGGACGCTTCACGCCACGTCAATCTGGCGCCGTGCTAAGTATCCAAAGAACTTGTGTCACAGGTACCAGAAAACGGGAGGTATATTTAATACTTTAATACTATACATATATTATATAAGATTTTTATTATATTATACACATATTTAATACGCATCCATGACCCAGGAGCACAGAAAAACTATTTTTGTTCCATCGGCGGGATTCGAACCCGCGACGCGTTGAACCACTGAGCCACAGAGGTCGTCTAATTGACAATCCTAGTGTAGTTACCTAACGAAACTTAATCGATTGTTTAGAAGTATCGAATCAGTTGGCAAAGAGAATACAATCGGAATTACCGATTTTCACAAAGGAATTACGACTACAATATGGTTTTTCGTATTCATCGATTTGATGTCGATTCAGCGGTTTCAATCTCTATCGTCAGTAGTTCCATTCCATGCATTCCACATTTTTAACTTAACATATTTTTTATTTCATTTCCATTATATAATTTTAACATTTAATAATAAAAGAGTACAGCACTTTAAAATAATGTTATTAGTTCGATTTGTAATTTTCGAATGAACCTTTGTTTAGACAATTAGTAGTAAATTATATTTATTTCGATTACTTTTTTTGACGTGATAACGTCTTATAAATTGATGGAGCCGGCTGCACGCACGAAAAAACATGACTCATGCGGCGTTACCGGCGTTACCTCGCTAAACATGACTCATGCGGCGTTACCTCGCTCTGTTCCATTTCTTATGACGTTGTCACGTTCAACTATCGTCAGTAAAACGACTTTATTTTACTTGCAATAAGTTTGCGTCGTCTGGAATATGAGAACTGTCACGCATGTCATCATACAATGCATTAACTATAGTGACCTTTGACCTTAGATAAATTAATTTTACCCCTGAAAAGATCCACATTCGGTAGACGCTTCAAAAGTTTGTTCAAAATCAATAACGGATATTTTAGGGCACACGATTTACTGATGTTTAGGCTGAAAAAAAAAAATATTTTTTTAAATTGATACTAAACAAATTGACATTACGCTATTAAGGTCATAATCCTCACACAGCTGATTGTGCTGATGTTATTTAGGCAGTCTTTGCTTCCTCTTTAAATCGCCTGTTTCTGTGAGGTTAATGACCTGAGCGCCTTAGAGAGCGCAATGTAATTTCATTTAGTATAAATTGTTTTTAATTAAATTTTTTCAATATTTTTTGCTCAAACTATCCGGCGTTTATTTTGAACAACCTTATGTAGACAGACATTAACCACCTTTTTAATAAAATTATTTACACAATGGATAAGCTATACAATGTTTAGTCCTTGTCTGTCAAGCGACTTTTCCAACGTATCAGACAAGGACACAACATTGTGTAACTTATCCACTGTGAAAATATTTTATATTAGCACAGAGATAATAATATACTACGTACAACAGAGGGACAATCCCATTGGTCGATTTGACCCCACACTAAGTCGCGCGGCGCGAGCGCCCATGGCGCGAGCTTGGTACTACAACGAGGTCTATGATTGTCAGTATAATGTTGTTTACTAAGGAAACTTACTAGATGGCACTTTACGTGGAAATTATAAATGACACTATTTTCAGAGAACGAACAAAACAAAACTAAAATAGGTAGGTAGGTACCTACCGCTACCGACCTACGTAAATAACGTCATAAAGATTTATTCCAACCTATAAATTGTACGTAGTATATTATTATCTCTGTGCTATAAAGATAAATTGTTGAATTAGCGCCCATAGCGCCGCCTGCGTGTTGCGTCGTCGTTTTAACTAGGCCGCCATCTATCGTGAATTGACGATATTTAATTTGAAGGGTAACCTCCCGTAGTGCCGATGTAATTTGTCAATTCAATTTTTAAAAAAGAGGGCGTTTTATGAATTAAATATTGTTATAAATTCATATTTTATTCAGTAATCATTGAAAATTTTGAAGAATAGAACTAAATAAATCACTGACGTAAAACAAAACAAGTTACATGGCGGTTTAATTGTGCTTTTAATATGATTTACTTTTCCATGGTTCACAATGCTTACTCGTAGCGACATCTTTACGTACTGAGCATGTACTTCATTTTCCAATGTATGAAACTGACCAGACATGATATTAGTAAGCTGGTATGTATATTAAACAGAGTAGAGGAGGCATACTCCTAAATCCTTTCTTGAATTTGAAATAAATATCCATTATTCTTATTTATTTACATTTCTTCATATTTATTAACTTTCACGCTTATAATAGTAGTAGGAGATAACACGTACCGTGTCATCATCAGCATCAGCGGCGCAGTTTGTAGGCGGGTTGGAGTACTTGTGCAGCAGATCGACGGCGAGGCGCTTGTTCATGTCCTGCTGGAAGAACGCGTGCTGGAACACACACACAGATATTAGTCACACGGCAGAAGTGTAAGTGTATACACGTGGGAGGGAGAGAGGAGAAAGGAAGAAGATTCGGTACGAATGGGCCGGATCCACTGGGGAGATACTACGGCCTCGCAGAAAAACAGCGTTGCGTTGTGTTAGGTTGTGGATTTTATGGACCGGAATAACAATTTTATATTTTAGGGGTGGCTCTTCATATAATAGTGGGGGTGAAAAATATTTTTTCATTCCAATCCGTCATGTGGGGTATCGTTGAGTAGGTCTTTTAAAATAAAGTTAAGGTTTTATACATGACTTTTTTATAATGTAAACCAATTTCGAGTAATCGGCCTCCAAAGTGTTTTATATGTTGGTCCCCCGCCCCCCTGGCATTTTTTAACTATAGGAGATAGAAACTTGTAAGTTTCCATGCTGATAGATCATGTTAAAAACTTCAGGAAAATTATTTTGAGCGAAATCGGACAATAAATTTTGATGTAATTAAAAAACCTAATGCGCTTTAATAGTTACGGAACCCTCCACAGACATGTCCTGACATGCTCTTGGTTAGGTTATTTTTTGTGTAGTGCTCTCCAACGATCTCACTTTTGTTATGACTGTATTTCGTCAACGGTTGATCGTAGACATGCCATTGCAAAGACAATATTACCTGGCTTATTATGTACTTTTCGAAGAACCAAAAAAAAAACTATCCATGTTTTTACCCCATTACGTTACTTTTAATATACATACCTGTAACAGTCTATCGGCCGTTGGACGTTTCTTCGGATTCTTCGTGAGAGCCAACTTGATGAACGCATGGAGTAGGGGGGACCAGCGCTCTTTGTCGCGGAGAGAGGGGGGCTTGAACCCCGACTTCGTCATGAGGAAGAGCACCCTCATGGGGTGCAGCTCGAACATGGGAGGCTGGAGCTCCGCTAGCTCTGGGAATGAGAAGTAGGCTAGGTCAATAGTAGAAATCGTTTAAATAATGACACGGATTGAGACAAAAACGACTACATACGACAATAAGAGGAAGTCTTTTATTGATAATCTTATATTGGAAGTCTTATATTTAAAGTTGAACGAATGAATGAACGCGTATGGGTCAGTTCACACAGCGACGATACGATTTAAGATGGCGATTCAAAATTGAACTTCATTTACTACACAAGAAGATACAAGTTTCATTGCAAGAGATCGAATTTCCAGCTGCACCGGACGGCGTAGCTCGGCGCCGCCCTCGAAAGATGCAGCGACGCGTCCCGGTGTGCTGACCCTTATGTGGGGCCTACAGATATTTATCGCATGGTCATTTTACTGGTTCGTTGGCAATCGCGGCTTCATTAGAAGAACAAAATTATTTTTATTTCTCACCTATAGCGGTGATGCCGCAGGCCCATATATCACAAAGCTGGTTATACCCGCCTTTCCGCTCTACTGCTGCGACCTGAAATACAGACATAAAATACGTTATAATCTGATAAGGACTTACTTGTGTTATAAAAGGACTTAATTATACCAATTACCGCCGCCGCGATCCTGAATCGCGCTATCGAAGTTTTCACAGTTCGCCGCTAAATAGTTCTTAAAAATCAATTACGGATATTACTGCTAATGTAAAGACGCTTAGGCTGAAACATAATTAAAAATTATATATATATATATATATATATATATATATATATATATATATATATATATATATATATATATATATATATATATATATATATACTAAATAAAATTACATTGAGCTCTCTAAAGCGCTGAGGTCATTAGCCTCACAGAAACAGGTGATTTTAGGAGAAAACAAATACTTTGCCTAATTAACATCAATACCAGCAGCTGTGTGAGTTCAAAGACCTTAACAGTGTCGTAAAGAGCGTAACGTAATTTTATTACATTTACATACATTTTTACATTTTATATACATTTTTCTTCGAAACTTATTAGTCATTTTTACCCCGACGTCTGTCTGTCTGTCTGTATGGCATCGTAGCTCCCAAGCGTAAAAACCGATTTAGATCTAGTTTTTTTTAGTTTGAAAGCTGATCATTATCATCAGCTCGCTCACCGCTTGACAATTCGGGGTTACTTAAGTATTATTTTTTTTACCTCGGGCGCCATCCAGTACGGAGTCCCAATAAAAGACTTCCTCTTGTTGATGGTGGCCGTTATTTGAGCCGACACTCCAAAGTCAGCCAGCTTCACGTCACCGCACTCCGTGAGGAGTATGTTGGCGCCTTTGATGTCCCTGTAATAGCCAATTATGCTTTGATGAGAATATACATCAAACGATTGATATTTTATCACCAAACATTATTTAAAAGCAATTTAACCAAAATTTTTATAAAATATCAAAAATAACATAAATAATTTTTCACGTTTGGCCACGTGATTAAAAAGTAAAAACGCACAGTGGTCAAACGTGACGTCATCTTCTTGTATCTCTTCTTTTTTTAAATGGCCTCCCTAATCCCATAAGGATAAAAGAATAGCCAGTATCAGTACATATCCATCCATCCTCACAAACTTTCATATTTGTAATAGTTGTAGGACTTACCTGTGCATCTTCCCCATACTGTGCAGGTAGGACAACCCCATAAGCGTCTCTCGACACATGTACGCGATCTGCAGCTCGGTTAGCGGCCCCGTGACGTGGTAGATATCCTGCAACGTGTGAAGAAACCTTAAGTGGTTACTGGCACATGTGTTTACACTAAAACATCTTTACATCAATGACTTAAGACGTTTAGGCAGAAAAATACTTAATTATGAAACTAAAAAAAATATATTATACAGTAACATAAAAATATTAGTTGCTTGTGCGTTGTTCCAAAAAGTTGGAATATTTTTACACAACGGATTACCCCCTTACTAATAAAAATTGTAATTTACACAACGGATGATTACTTTTATTATCATAGATACTTGCCGTTTTTGTCTGCCAAGTGATTTATCCAACATTAGTTATCTGTTGTGTAAATATTTTGATTTTGTATATGATAATTTTGTTAACTTAACCTTTGAAAATATTTAGTTTCTTCTGAGAACTTACTCATATTTAAGAGTACATTCATATAAACAATAAAAATTACTGTCGCCTAGATTTTTTTCGGCTTTAACCATTTGCCAGTGTCAAGTTAAAAAGGAGGAAAATAGAACTCTCGTTTCAATCTTCAACACCATATTCCTATATCGTCAATGTCTAGTCAAAGCCCATATAAATAGTCAGTGCAGTCCATGAGTCATGTCAGTCGATTCAGTAAAGTGGTAGAAGCTTTCATACAATTGCAGGAACGCGTATCTTCAGACTTTTGTAGCGAGCGTTTTCACCAGACTTGCGAAATTATGTATTTAAAATCGATGTACCTATTAAAGTATTGATTTTTGATGTACTGTTTCTTCTGAGAAGTTAATCATATTAATTTAAGAGTACTATTCATTTATGCAATAAAAACTTGCCTATTATCTTTTTGTTTACATGAAGATTCAATTGAATATATCAAACAGAGCAGACCATGGGTGGTGGATTGCTTGCCATCAGTTCATCCCCCGGCCCGTTTCTCACCTGCAAGCTCCCTCCCCCGCAGTACTCCATAGAGATCCAAAGCTTGTCTCTCCTCAGATACGAGCCGTAGTATGCCACTATGTTGGGGTGCCTACAGTCCTTCATCATCAGGATCTCCTGCTGGATGATGGCGAAGTCATCGCCGGGTTCCAGCTTGACCACCTTGATGGCGGCAAGTTCGTTGTTGCCGTTGAGACGTTTGGCCTGAAAAAAAAAGAAATATTTTTAAAGTTTTTCATGGACCAACTGGGTCATAGAACTATATTGTCTATAGCAGTGATCCCAGACTCTTTTGTTTCATAGACCACGTTCAAAATTTTGCTGGATCCGGTGGACCCCCTGAAAGTGGCATAGGGCCGGATGGCTCAACTGGTAGAGCACTCGGCGCGATACCCTACTAGGTATCTAGGTACTAGGTATAGGCAGGTCTGGGTTCGACTCCCAATTCGGAACTATCCATTTTTTTCTCAATTTATTTATAAATTGTCTTATTGAGGTTTAATTTAGGTATCATATTATTTAAAATAACAAGCCAACATTTTAGTTCTTCACTATCGAAGCCAAATTAATTTTCATGCACCCCTGCTTACGATTGTAGACCCCCATTTTTTGTCACGTCCAACGTAGACCCTCGTCGAGTCTCCGTCCACTTTGGGAATTACTGGTCTATAGCATTGAAAATAGAACTCTGAATAATCTGGCAAATGGTTATAAGCCGATGCCATATACATATAAATAAAATAAAAAAACTGGATTATCGAACACGCAATATCACCATTGACAGGTTGACACTTGACACTCGACATTCCGATTTTCAACTTCATAGTATTCAGTTTTGTAAATAATCCTTTCATTGTAATTTTATGTACATATATAATATATTCATTCTAACAATTTAAAATTGTGAGTTTATTTTTACTGACACTTGTATGTTTGTTTTAGATGATTCAACAGCTTTGTAAATTAATTAATTATACCCCTGTCATTTCACAGAGCCCGCAATAGTTAGAGCAAAGTCTGCTCAAAGCCACTGTCATTGGCAACTCACTGAGGACGCCATAACTAGAAGAAGAAGAAGAACTCTATTCCGGATCTTAAAGTCCCAGCCTAGAAAAAGTGAACGGATTTTACTGAAACTTTTCATCCCGAAAAAGTGCAGTGTTTGACTGTGCACATTTCCATGCTGTGGCTTTGCAATATTCCATATAATCCCAGTCTAACAATGAATATTAACAATTATAGATGACTACATCTAAAATATTTGGTTTCATTAATATACTCAGAAATATTGAGGCATTACTTCTTGGTAAATGTAAAAAAAAATATATTATTCTAATGCTTAGTTTATTAATAAATATGTTTAAATAAATAAATGTTTATTTCCAAAAGAAAAATAGTTTTGTTATAATGTAGGACTCGTAGTCACCTAGTAAGCTTACACCTGTATGAGGTATTTACCAAGTAACAATGCCACAATATATCTGAGTATATTAATGAAACTTAATATTTTAGTTGTAGTCGTCATCCCTATTAACTTTATTATTGTATACGATTGTCTCCTTTAAAGTATAAGGTAAATGCCTACTGAAAACACAAGGTCACGATAGGTCAAAGCGGGTGCTATGACTCACTTCTGACTGACCACTGACCGGGCTGACTCACTTTACATTAGAAATTAGTAAAGTCTGTAAAAAGTGAAACTGGAACATCTTCAATCAGTGCCGGTTTTTAGCATTACCAGCGCCCTGGGCGATTTCTACACCCCCTATGGAAATAATAAGCTCCCATACACCATACTCAACTGCATGCAGTGCTCCAATCGAATGGATTGAACACTGCGTTTCAATATAGAGCTGCAAACATTTACATGGAAAAAATCCCCCAATTAAGAGAATATTTATAAGCATGTCTCACCTGCGGCGCCCCTTTTTATCTGGCGCCCCGCCCAACGTCCCACAAACGCCGCTACTGTCTACATTTTGTACAGAAATTGAAATTTGAGAAATAATTATTATTAATTAGAATGGCTCAACTATTAGTAGGATTCAGGCTGGGACTACATGATCCGGAATCCGGCGGTACCGGGAAAATTCTGAGCACTGAAAATAGAACTCTGCATTAATACAATAGAGTTGAAAATGGAAGTGTCGCGTGTCGAACTGTCTTAAATGACATTGACATATGACTCGACACTTGTGTGTTCAATTTTCAGCTCTATTGTATTAGCGCAGATTTATATTTTCAATGTCCTAAATTTTCCCCGGCCTTCCGGATTCCATCATATAGGCCCACTTACGCAGACCTGGGTTAAAGTTAACCCTATGTTAAATATCATTTTCTCTCTCGTTCTTCGTATTTATAAAAGGCATAATAATATTGTAACCCAGAGTTAACTTTAATACAGATCTGCGCAAGTGGGCCTTACTCTATTTATAAGTGAAACCGGACAGCTTTTTTAACTAATATGGCAGCAATGTTAGTAAAAAAAACACAAAAAGGTCCATACATGTGGCTTATGACGTCACGCGAAAGTACCGAGCATACGTCATATTATGTAAAAAATGTTAACACTATCCAAAATGTAAACTCGTTAAAACCAGAACTCAGTGTTTTGGTATAATCAAAACCGGCCAAGTGCAAGCAGCGGGTTCCGTACCAAACGACAAAAAAAACACGTTTGTAGTGTGGGAGCCCTACAAATGTGTTTGCATGTTTTTAATATACTGTGCTTATTATCTATACGTCTTTAGTTTTCCTACCAATAATTTATAATGTGGCTAAAATAAAGGCTACCTTTAACCTGCCAAATTCGGAACCTTTGCGAAAAGCTTTCGTTCTACTCGAAGTCGGAAATGAGAGCTAGGTGTAATTAGAATTTAACAATCTCCCACCCCCGTGAGATTTCGACCTCGACCGGGCATCAAACCGCCAATACGTAACCGGCTTGGCAATACCTACGCACTCAGCTCCTAGGTGTTAGCTTGTTGTAATATTTCTCGATGATTTTGGTGATTAATTTCAAAAAGAAAATACAAAAAAAAATAAAAAATATATAATTATCTAACCGCCTCCTTTTTTGGAAGTTGGTTTATGAGAGCAACAGTCAAGTCATTGATTTGAAAATCAAAGTACTATGGGGGCTTTCATGAATTAAGTGAGACGTTTTAGAGGATTTCACGCCGAGTTTCTGTGAATCCTTGGTCGTGGTATTTCCCAAATAAGCATTTTACAGATCTGATAATGATTACTGTATTATTATTATTTATAATTATTAGTCTAGACGCCATAAGTCGGGGGGCCATAGGGGGTCTCTGTGGCCCCCTTTGATCCCCTATGCCCCTACGAGTCCAGACGTCGCGGCAGGAAGATGAGTCATAAGTCATAACGTTAGCGGGGAAAATGTGAAGGGTCATTGTGTAATTAAAATGGGTTATGTTTTGTGTTTCATTAATTATTACATTTTATTTCAATTATTAATTATTATTGATTTGTAGGGATTGGTAATAGGCTAGACGCTAGATGACAGATTTTTTTTATTGCAGAAATATGATAAAAAAAGCTTTAAAAAATTTTTTGTACTTTTGATATACTGTTTATTCTGAGAAGTTACTCATATTTAGGAGTATATTTATTTATGCAATAATTTTGTTTTTGTCATCATGCCTATTGTGAACACGGATAAAGCGTCACTGATAAATTTGGACATTTCCACTGATGACTCACTGCAAACTTAACGCTAATAGCCTAATAATGATCAGGTGCTCCCAGCTCGTTTCATTAGATCACTTAACACATCGGGAGATCGCCGATGTCAACGAACGCTAAACTAAAACTATTATTTAATAAACGCAATTTCACATTGCATGCAACTGCGAGTCGTTGCTGGCCGCGACTTGGTTCGTATATTGCGTTGCTAGCTTTTGCTCGCGACTCCGCCCGCGTAAATACAGTATCCCACAGGAACACTGTACTTTTTCGATAAAATGCAGCCTGTGTTTCAAATCCAGAGCCTAAACTACTACCATTACGAATTTCATCGAAATCCGTTCGGTAGTTTTTGCTTGAAAGAGTTACAAACATCCATCCATCCATCCATCCTCACAATCTTTGACATTTATAATAGTAGTGGGATGTCCGCAAGATTGAGTAAAAAACTAAAAATTTTATAAAAAAACTATAACCTGACTACGTAAAACTATATAGCCCATGTTACCCGGGCTATTGTTACTAACCTATTGACACCTCATTAAATAAAATCGAACCAGTAGTTTAGGCGCTACGGTGGAACAAACATTCATACATCGACTCCTTTTGGCTTCACCGTCAGGTAAAAAGGACGTCCTCCTAAAAGGCCGGCTACGCACTTGCAACGTCCATGGGCGACGGTAGTAGCTTTTCATCAGGACGTGATCCGTCTGCTCGTTTGCCCCCTTAATTTTAATTTTAAAAGACACGTTGTGAAATTTAAATAAATTTTTAGTAATAAAACTACTAGATATTTTTGATATCATTCAATTTTGTTTTTTTTTTTTTAATAATCGCAGATCATAAGCAGTATAATCATATTGTGCCCAAATTCACTGTGAATTGGTCCTTTTGACATCAAAGTGGTGATATGATCCATGAGGAATCGAGGGAACTCCTCGAAATTTATAAGGAGTATGGACACATATATATAGTGATTTCGACTTTGTCTGAAGTAGTCCAAGCATATGCTACCAAAAAGTAAGCTTTCGAAACAAGGTATACCCTGGATCCAAAAGTACTGGACAGAACTCCCGAGCCCTTACAGATACATGTTTGGGGATCCCGGCGTTGTTTAAAGAACTGCAAGCATATGCCATCATACCACTTACAGTGATCATCATCATCATCACCACCATCTTCACAAGAAACACCAACATATTATTATGATGACATAGGTATTCACTACTCATCACTTTTGTGCTTCAATATCAATGTCTTTGAAATTTTGCTATTGCCATAATTATATTCGAGATCATCATCATCACTATAGTATAAGTAATTTGGCGACCTCTGTGGCTCAGTGGTTAGCGCGTTGGCGCTCAAGCCGGAGGTCGCGGGTTCGAATCCCGCCAGGGAACAAAAAGCTTTCTGTGTTTCCGGGTCATGGATGTGAATTTAATATGTGTATTATTAATTATATAATAATAAAAAATCTTAAATATATATGTCACATAGTATAAAAATATATTTCGCTATTAAATAATGAATATACCGCGGGCCACGGCCCTACTGAAAACTGGCGTGAAATAACGCTTTCAGGCACCAAGGCAATGACTAGTTGAGCCATGAGTGAGCGGTTGTGACGAATCTTACCATCAGGCGATCCGTCTGCTCGTCAATAAAATCTTATGCATGCATTATGCTGACAGGCAACGCAGGCAATCACATTTTATTTATCGTCTTTTCTCTCGGCAAAATCGAAAGTCGATTTACATAAATTATGATTAATGATTACATAAATTATATCGATTCCATCTTATTGTAGAAAACGAATGGTTCAGTCTGAGTTCTGACGTTAGCAGTTAGAAGCACTAACATGTAGACATTAGATACGCCTATATTTTCAAATAAATGTGTACGATAATAATAATAATATCTTTGGACGCTTTCACACCACGTCAATCTTAAATCTTTGGTAAATTCTTGAAGATCTTGTGTTACCAGACATCGGAAAAATATTTAATGCTTTTATACTATAAATATATTTAATATACATCCATGACCCAGGAACATAGAAAACTATTCGTTCCTTCAGCGGGATTCCAACCCGCGACCACCAGCTCGAACGCCGTCGCGCTAACCACTGAGCCACAGAGGTCGACAAATACGTTAGTAAAGTAAGCACGCTACTTTACTATAACCACATATTGAAGTTTATGGGTCCGCTTCATAATCATCCAATAGGTGTCGAATAACTTTAAATTTCTATTAAATAAAAAAATTCAAATTTAAATTCCGATACAAAATCTGACACTTATCAGAAGAACAGGCGGGGGCCCTTACTATTATTTATCAATGAAATGTAAAATGACCAGAGAAAAATTACGTTTAGCAGTTTGACCACCCACACACCGAATCGCGACGCGGCGCGCATTTTTTAAGATAGTAATTCTAATTTGAACTTTATTTACGTGGTACACTAAAAGATACACGTTTAATTTTTTTACACAATGTGCACAGATGATTCACTGGAAACATAACGGGAATAGTTTAATTTAATTTCATTTACATTACATAGGTACATATAATATTGCACCTATATATTTTTTCATTTAGTTTAGTTTTTCGCCAGCGGGACTCCTGTCCAATGCCTTGCCAAGAACAATCTCTCTCCACTTATATAATTTGGCATGGATTCGGGCAACTTTGCGACTGGGAGTCTGGACTAAGTTGAAAAAAGTGAGTTCTAGGGACTAGATTGTAAGTTTAGACTTTCATAATCGTTATTATATTCTATTCAGACTTCAGATCCAATATATAATATAGTCTAAGTTCTATATTACATATTGTCCGGAATCCGTAAGGCCGGGGAAAATTCAGAGCACTGTAAATAGAACTCTGCGCGAAAACAATAGAGCTGAAAATCAAACACACGAGTGTCATGTCAAATGTCACTTTCAAATCTGACAACACGACGACACTCATGTGTTCGATTTTCAACTCTGTTCAGAGTTCTATTTTCAATGCTCTGAATTCCGGGCTTCCGGATTCCGGATAATATAGTACAAGCCTAATCGTGTAGTTGCATTTCTTTATTGCACATTTCACACCGGTTTTCTGTGAGGCCGTAGCATTTATCCCACTGTGAAGTGGGTTCTAAAAATTTAAAATCAGGTGATCGGTGTGCTCGTCCGACACAGCAAACATTCAGGCACATAAAACAGTAGCCTATATTGGTATCACAAACATCTAATCTAAAAACAATACCAATTGTATAATTGTATGTAGATGTGTAAAACCAATTCAATTATCGAATAATTTTAAGAAGTAACAAATCAATTGTACGACCTCTGTTGCTCAGTGGTTAGTGGCATTTAAGCCGGAGCTCGCGGGTTCGAATCCGAACACCAAAGATATTTGACTGGTCTCGCTCGCGCCCAGCGAGACCAATGATTAGTCTATGCCGAACAAAATGTTTTCTGTGTTCCTGGGTCATGAGTTCACGACTCATGGATGTGTATTAAATATGTTACATAATATATTATCCGCCTTACTAATAAAAATATTTAAATATAATAATATTTAACATTACAGATAAGCAATACAATGTTTTGTCTTTATCTGTAACGTGGGAAAAGTAGCTTGACAGACAAGGACGCAACATCCATTGTGTAAATATTTTTATTAAAAAGGGGGTTAATGTATAATATAAAAGTATTATATACATATTATACTTCCGGTATACTAATCCCCGTAAGCGTAACACAAGTTCTTCGAGTACTTAGTAGATCCTACTAATATTATAAATGTGAAAGTTTGTATGGATGGATGGATGTTTGTTACTCTTTCACGCAAAAACTACTGAATGGACTTTGATGATATTTGGTATGCTAGTAGTTTAGGCTCTGGATTAAAACATAGGCTATTTTTTATCCCGTAAAAAGTACAGTACCCCCGCGAGATACCTGATATTATATTTACGCGGGCGGAGCTGTGGGAAACAGCTAGTTATTATTATAATTGTATCTACAGTGTCATTGGGTACGTTTTTTTTATAAAATTAGTCCCGTATATCGAGCAGAAAGATCGCCTGATGGCAAGAATGAGTAAGCACATGATTACTATAAAAGTAACATTGCAAGTTAAAGCCCGTTTAAACTCGCGTCGGAATGAGCTAGAATCCAGCAGGCCTAGCATGCGCACCCTAGGAACACCGGAGAATCGACAAAATGACAGATTGAAGAAACATTAATACTATTCGGAGCAAAATAGGTCTTATTGTAAGGCAGCAAGGTCGATCCATCGTCGTTATGAGAAACAACTTTTCTTTTCTTCCCGAGCATGAGCTCACAAAATGGCCTCTTTTGACAGCTAAAGTAGAAGCGTTTTCTTACTTCAATGTCAAATAGTCTTTTGACAGAAGATTTCCCAACAGCCATTTTACAAATATGGCTGTTTAGAAATGTTGACTTCTATTGACGACCTTGTTACCATTGATTACGAACAATTTTGCAACGAACTGTTTTGGATATAATATTTGGAGAAATATTATATCCAAAACAGTTCGTTTTGGTTCGTAAAATTATTTCTCCGGATCGCCATGCTAAGTTGAAGTAAGTCGGGTCGGTGAAGTAAATCAAAAGTAAAAGTGATCGTATACTCTATTAGATAATAGTCTAGACAATTACTCTAGACCAGGGTTTCTCAACCTTTTTTTCACAGGGCCTGGGATTTAGGGATGGGACTAGGATTATAAATAAGCTAGCTTTTTACCGCGTAAATATAGTATCGGGTATCCCACTGGAATACTGAACTTTTTCGGGATAAAAAGAAACCTATGTTTCAAACCAGAGCCTGAACTACTATCATACCATATTTCATCGAAATCCGTTCAGTAGTTTTTGCGTGAAAGAGTAACAAACATCCATCCATCCATCCTACAACACTACTATTATAAATGTGAAAGTTTGTGAGGATGGATGGATGTTGTTACTCTTTCATGCAAAAACTAGTGAACGGATTTTGATGAAATTTGGTACTTTAGCCCCCTTACTAATAAAAAGATTTACACAACGGATAACTTAAACAATGTTGCTGTCTTTGTCTGATGCGTTGGAAAAGTCACGACTTTATATTGTTGATATTATGTAAATCTTTTTATTAGTAAGGGGATAGTAGATTAAGGTCTGTATTAACAAATAGGCAACTTTTTATCCCGAAAAAATACAGTATTCTACGGGCCAGTTGAATATGAGCTTTGCCCCCCTTACCATCTCTCTACGCCCCCCTACTCCCTAGGGGTGCGCGCCCCACTGATTGGGAACTCCCGGTCTAGTGCACTGTGGCTAGACTTTAGTGAGACTAATACCCACGCAGTCTAGTGGGGAAAGATCCTTGACGTTGCGTCGTCGCTGGTTCGCTTCCCGATTGTCCAAATTAATTTTCACTGTAGGAGCCAAGCTTTAGAAACTGGAAGGAACAGGCAAGAATCACGATCGGAGAGATATGATGGTACTAGCTTTTGCCCGCGGCTACGCCCGCGTAAATACAGCAAGTATTCGATCAAAAATTCGGAATGGTAATAGCCTATATGTTAATTCAGAGCTTATACTACTACCATACCAAATCTATTTATCATTTTTTATCAAAATCTGTGGAGTATTTTTTTGCGTGAAATAATAACAAACATCCATCGATCCATCCATCACAACCCCCATGCAAATACTATTTCTAACCCCCGATGCAAAAAGTGGGGGTATTATAAGTTTGACGTGTCTGTGTTTCTGTGGGCTGTGGCATTGTAGCTCCGAAACGGATGAACCGATTTTGAACTAGTTTTTTTTTGTTTAAAAGCTAACATGATCAAGAGTTTTCTTCGTAATTCATATATATGATATCTATAATTCATCATCTCTCGCTCGCTCACTGCTTGATAATTCAGGGGTTTCTTATAAGGACACTGACGAATCCTGCCTGATTTTCCATCAAGAACGGCCAAGTTTCGAACATATGTGGTTTAATAGGACTTAAAAAGTAATTAAACAACAAAATATTATATTTTTAGGACTTGGAAATAAAAAGCCGAGTCTCCGAATATCAGAGAATTCATGTGCAAAATGTGTACTTATCTGTGGTAATCGTTGTCATTTTATCTGGTTTATAATCCATGGTTATCATGCTGTAAATTGTCAATTTGAGGCGTAAAAGCTCCATCTAGTGGCCGAAAAGATAGATTTATTTTTAATTGGAGTATAAAATTATTTGTTACTTGGGGTGTGAAATAGATCCCTCTATACTATATTTATATATAAAACTATGAAAAATAATTATTATGTTTTTGGTTTTCGTAACGTGAAAGCGACATCTATCATTTATCTGTTAGCATATTGTGTTTCCAAATAAACATATTAATTTCATTACGTAATTTACATTACCACTAATAGATGTCACTTTTCCGTAAACCGCCACTAGGGCAATTTATTGAACAATAGGTTAGTTTATATTTAATTATTATCTTTTATCCTCCGAATTTGATGTATAATATTATTGCTTTTCTTTTGTTCCTATGTTCATAAAGTACAATTTACAAAAATACTTTTTGTAGCCACGTATTTTAATTACCAGGCAGTATATTATGTATGGCGACTTGCCGATCTCCTTATTAATATTGTTTATCCTAACGCAAATAAATAGTCCATGTAAAGCTAAGAAACCATAACAATACAAGAAATGTCTTCCACGATAACAATACGTTTTAACAAGATTAAATTGGATGTGAATCAGTTTTTATCTGTAGATAAATTTTAAATAACAAATACAATAAGTCCTACATCTACATGTTACATAATAAGTTTTAGGTATGGCAATTTTTTTTTGTTGTTTGTACTTCAGTTTGTAATTGCTAAGCATGACATTATAGTTATGGACTGTTTTACAATGTTCTAAAGTGTCGTATAGCTTATTCGGAAGTTTTGTTACCTCTTACTTTAAATCGAACAAAAGGCCAAAACATGCAAATGTGCTATCTGACAATTATCAGAAGATTGTGATACAGGCATAGACGTATATATTATAGACGAGGCATGTTGAGTCAAAATAGTTTCTCCAGTTAAATGGCCCCACTTTTGAGATTTTTGGGGCCATTTTGACATTTGAAGATTGGTGAAAAAATATGGCTGACATTTGAAGTACAGTGCAAACCAAGATGGCGTAACTTTTTCTTGTATGAAGATTTGTTCGGTACGTCATAGCCTATCTTGAGTTTTGAAATCTCCAAAGATACAGGCCACTGTACACTATAATGCTCCCAATTTGAATGTCAGCTAATTTGCAGGGGGCAAAGAAGGAAAAAGATTGAATATGACCAAATGAATGTGTAATACATTCATTTGGTAAAATTCAATCGTTTTTTTACAAAAATACGTACAGTCGACTCTCGTTAATTCAAACCTGCGTTATTTCGGACCTCTCTGTAATTCAAAGTTATCATGAGCTTCCTAGAAAATCCTTGGTATGTCGAACGAAAAAAATCATCACTACGTAACAAAACATCGCATTAATTCGAACTCATTGGTTTCCAACACTCGACAGTTCAAATCGCAGAAAGAAAGATTACAGAACTTGCAGAGGTACATAAGTACATTTAGAGACAAGTCCAAACTCGTATAATTTTGCAGGAGCCTTTTCTGCACTCATTTGGTTGTTTAGTTAAGTTTCAGTTTCTGTTACTCATTAGTGTGTTGTATACAGATTAAAAGTTTGTGCTATCTTACGAGTCCTAAAAAGTATAAATGCTTGATGATTGCATGCAAGCATGAACACAAGTTTTATTTCATTTCTCTCAAAAATGTTGAACCTTTTGATATTTCAAATATTCAATAATTCGTAACATTTTAAGAGTCCCCCCGAGTTTTGAATTAACGAGTCGACTGTAGGTACATAATATGTTTTTAACTATTCATGTTTATTGTTTTCCTTGTAAATAAATTGTTCTACTTTCTATATGGCATTATTAATAGACATTGTAATAAAATAATTTATACCCAAACATACATTTAAATGATTTGTTTACTGACACACTGTAATATTTATTAATGTATGGTGTGGTCACTGGTGTGATGTATGATAAAAAACCCAGGAAACAATCATTTTGCCCGGTACTTACTGTTGTATTGTGATCAAAGATTTCAAAACTCAAGATAGGCTATGACTTACATTTGACCAAACAAATCTTCATACAAGAAAAAGTTACGCCATCTTGGTTTTCACCATATTTTTAAATGTCAGCCATCCTGTTTTCACCACACTTCAAGTGTCAAAATGGACCCAAAAATCTCAAAAGTGGGGCCATTTTTTTTGCTTCAACATGTCTAATAATTTTTTATCACATTTATTTTATCATTTATTAATTATTTTGCTTCAACATGCCTCGTCTATAGTATATATGTCTATGATTGTGAGGTGTAACAAAGTTCAACATTTAAGTGAGATTAAAATAAATAGAAACCAAAGAAAAGGTAAAGATAATTGTGATCTAGATCAAGAGAACTTCAAACTTTTACTAGCTTATCTAAGCAGGTAGAATAAAAAACACATTGACAGGACAATTTTTTATTTATTTATTTATTGACCATCAACAAATAAATAAATAAAAAAAATTAAAAAATTTAAAATAAATAAATAAAATTTAAAAAAAGTTACAAATTGGTACGAGTGGTAGAAGCTTTACTAAAAGTTCCTATGAAGTTTTGGAAGGAACACAAAATAGCATGCTTTTTGAAGTTGTACCACTTGCCCACACTTGTTCAAGTTAACAAATATTTAATGTTAAATGTTCTACCAATACATATTACACATTAAGTACTGAAATTACACAAATTTATGGAAGACGCCTTGTTGAGGCTCTTCCTATTTTTTTGAGGCAATGTGTCAAAAATTAATAATTTTTACCCATTGAATATCTGTCTGAAACTCATTATAAATAAAGAAATAAGTACATAATCTTTTTTTTTAATGATAAAATAATGGCAAAATGAAAATCACTACAAATATTAAGATATCTCCACAAAGGGGACTTTCAAACAATTAATATGCCCATGAGTGAATCAAATAATTATATTGATCAATTTATGAGCAGAAAACTTGATTTAATATAAATCAATAATTATTATGCAATAATATTAAAATCAAGTGAGTCAATCACTTGGATTTGTAATCTTCTTCTTCTAATAGGACAATATAAGTAATTAAAAGACCATTTGTTAATATAATTATTAAATAGACAATATTTTTAGCAAAATTTAAGTTATTAATTCAATTTACAACATGATAAGTTTTGTGTGATGACACAAATATTACTAGATGAAATTTACTCAAATGAATGAAAGTCTTAGAGAGTAGTGGTGTTATGGATAAACTTACACATAAGGAAAACATGAAAAGTAATATTATCAATAACAATAATTATTATTAAAAAATGCTAAGATCATAGTAAGTAATAGTAATTTATACCTATTTAAGTATATTTTCCTTGTAATCGCTTGTTAATATGAAATACTTTGTTATAAATATTCCATGTACACACAGATTTAGGTAGGTTTAAATATTATATTATTGTATTTAAAGATGATTTTTAAAATCATACTGAAAACAATGTTGATAAAATTTAAAACTGACCTAAGGTATTAGATAGTTGAATTTTTTGTTGAAGTTTATGATTATGAATTTTAAAATAAGAAAAGGACTTATTTTTTTACATAATACAACAATGATGACAAAGAAATTGCTTACTCCACCTGTTTAAATAATCATTAAGTGCCAAGGTCATGTTGTTAATTAAAAATACGTCTGTAAGGACCCAAAGAGAGTTATAAAACTCATCGTAGCGAGCCAAATTGTTCAGACCAAATCATACAGTACGCACGCGATGGCACAGAATACCGTTATGAGCCAATTTCGCGACATCGTCATCGGACCAGTTAATAAATTATGATGTATTAGACAGTATAAAAGATAAAAAAAGATTAGTTTTATGGCCCCCTACCTTGTACACATCCCCATAGGTGCCTGAGCCAATTCTTTGAATGAGCTCGTATTCATCTTGAGGGTTTCTACGCGATATATCCGAACTCAACACACCACCACTATGCGCCATAATAACTAGCGTGCACTAATATAATATTTATTTACACTTTCATCTTATTATTCACATAATTAGAACTCAGAAACGTCGACAATTTTAATTCATTTTTTCTACAACACAAACTAGACAATCGACATGTTCCTTGACATCTGACACCACAGAGTAAAATAAATCTTACGTCAGTGGACAGTCATCGCCTTATTGGTGTTGCTAATTTCGTGAATAATTGTAATTGGTAGGAACGACCTCTTTGCGCTTTTGCGTCTTTCTTACGTGTATTACGTAGTTTACATTATCTTTGATTCCGTAATTCTTTGCTCCCCTGCTCTTGTCACCTTTTGAGATTTTGCTAATGCGAAGTTAAGACAGAATGCAAAAAGTTACAAAACCTGTTATTTTTTTAATAAAATCTAATAATTACTTGTAAAAAACTTCACGACTCACGAGTCACGACCCTTTTCCATACTATAAAATATAGATATCGGATAGGCTATTCGCGTTAAGTTTGCAAGAGTCATATGGGCCTAAAGCTTGTTCACAATAACCCATTTAAAGTAACCAATTTGATCTAATGATTCACTTAAAAGGTAACGCGATAGACGTAACTATATGTATTTCGTGACGTACGATGTATGTTGTGTGATAAGTGCGATTGTGTGCAGTGTGTGTGAAATATATGGTGTGATAGTTATACTTTTAATCGACTTCCAAAAAAGGAGGCATCAAAAATATATATATATATATATATATATATATATATATATATATATTATTTTTAAACAAAAAAATTAACTTCCAAAGTAATACTGATTTCCAGACTAATAAAATAAGATTTATTTCATACTATTTTGTGTATTTTTATTATTCTAGACTTAAAACTATAGGTACTGTGACCAAACAAAAAGTGAGGCCGGTTTTTAACCGACTTCCAAAAAAAGGAGGCGGTTATTTGTTCGGCTGTATCCTGTATACAGCCGAACAAATAACCGCCTCCTTTGACCTGAAATTCGATACATTCCTTTGAAAGACAGAAAGTAGACCTTATTTACAGTAATATTTTTCATGGCATCCCCTATCCGAAAGTTGATATTTACAAAGTTATTGAAATTTCAAAAAATTTTTCTTTATTTTCGACTTTTTGACTTTGACATGACGTATTTTTAAAAATGTTTGTCTTTTTAGTGATTTTTTATGTATTTTAACCGTCAATGAGTCAAATATTATTTTTAAGGAATAAATAGGGACAAACTAAGCGAGAATTTTTCATTATGAGACATGAAACAGAATTTTCTTTTAAGAAAAATGCACATTTTTCTTAAAAACAGGTGATTTTCTTAAAAAAATGTATGATACAATGCGTACAAATATTCTAAATAACTTCCTTATCTCATTAGATTTCCAAAAAGGTGCAAATGTCTACATAAAAATATGACGTTGTAGTAAACATATTAGAAGTAAAATGAAATAATGTCTAAATCGATTTATTTGCGATAAGGTTAAAATAAAAGGAAAAACTTGAATTTAATTACGTTTATTGTGTTTAAAAAACATCAATGTTTAATTAAATTTAATAATAAATATTCTACTTTAGGTCTTGTTGAAAATGTGAACCTCTGTTTCTGATACAGGCCCGTAGTCTTCTCCGTACCTCTGTTTTGATTATTCTGGTAGTAAGACTAGTTTTGATTTCTTATGCGGCTTCTGAGCTCCTCTACAGTAGTTATGGGTGTAGTATACACCAAAGCCTTCATATGACCCCAAAGATAAAAATCACACGGGGTCAAATCGGGACACCGTGCTGGCCAAGGAATTGGCCCGCCTCGACCTATCCAGCGATGTGGGTAAGTTTGGTCTAACCACTGGCGTACGCCGAGGCGGAAGTGGGCCGGGCAACCATCATGCTGGAAAATCATATTACGACGAGTTGCTATTGGCACATCTTCCATTAAACTAGTAATCTCCTCTCTTAGGAAATGTTCGTACATTTCACCATTTAAATTTTGAGGCAAAAAATGAGGTCCAACTAAATTATTATTAATTATACCCATCCAGACATTTAGACTGAATCTGGTTTGATGGGCCCTTTCTTTTTTCATCCTGGGGTTTTCTCCTTTTGGTGCCCAGTAATGTGTGTTGTGGAAATTGTTTATCCCGTCACGGTCAAATTTCGATTCATCCGTCCACAATAATCTTGAGAAGAAATTGCGATCCTCCATGTCTGCATTTATCATAAAACGGCAGAATTCCATTCTTCTAACCGGGTCTCCCTCTTCCAACGCTTGGACAGGTGTGTAGTGAAATGGATGTAGACGCGCTGTGTGTACTGTAAACCACACCTTCCATTGACTCAATCCAAGTCTTCTAGCTGCCGCTCTTGTAGAAATAGAAGGATCATTTTGAAAAAGTGTTAAAATTTCTTCTTCTTCTTCTGGAGCATACAAACGAGGTCTGCCTGAATCGCCACGTCTTCTATCAACACGGCCGCTTTCCCGAATTCGTCGAAATGTTGTTGAAAACACTCTAACGTTTGGCACTCGTCGATTCGGAATACGTTCAACGTATGTTTTTCGTGCAGCAGCAGCATTACCATTACAAAGTCCGTAACAAAACAAGATGTCAGCGTATTCATCGTACTCAAAAGCAGCCATCGCGATACAAAAAAATCACAAGTAGAAGTAAGGTGTAGTTTAAAGCAACTTGACTAGCAAAACAAGTTGACTTAAAACTAATATTAGCTACTAAATTTGCTCTCTAAGCCAGTCGGTAACTCATTGACAAAGGGCCGCGACGACAGTAGCCGAAACATCCCGAAGTTTGAACAAAGGAAACAATTGAAAAAAAAAGGTCGCCTCAGGTAGAGTAATTCTTGAGATAACGTTACCTGATGATTGTTTTGTCTTTGTTTATTACATGTTCATATTTTTATGTACATATTTGTACCTTTTTTGGAAGCTTATGAGGTAAGAAAGTTATTTAAGGTATTTGTACGCATTGTATCATACATTTTTTTAAGAAAATCACCTGTTTTTAAGAAAAATGTGCATTTTTCTTAAAAGAAAATTCTGTTTCATGTCTCATAATGAAAAATTCTCGCTTAGTTTGTCCCTATTTATTCCTTAAAAATAATATTTGACTCATTGACGGTTAAAATACATAAAAAAATCACTAAAAAGACAAACATTTTTGAAAATACGTCATGTCAGTCAAAAAGTCGAAAATAAAGAAAAAATTTTTGAAGTTTCAATAACTTTGTAAAAATCAACTTTATGCTAATGCCATGAAAAATATTACTGTAAATGAGGTCTACTTTCTGTCTTTCAAAGGAATGTATCGAATTTCAGGTCACCCTGTATATATTTTTGTATGTTCAACAATAATAACTCCGCTGTCAGTTGACAGACTTTTTTTATATTTAAAGGGTATAATCCCAAGTTGGTCCCGTTGTCACCAATGTGGAGACCTGATGATGGGATCCATGAGGAATCGAGGGAACTCCTCGAAATTTATATGGACACATATTTTGACTTTTTCTGAAGTAACTAAAGCATTTGCTACCAAAAAGTAAGATTTTGCACCAAGGTATATCCTGAATCCAAAAGTAGGTACTGAACAGAACTCGTGACTATTATATTAACCGAAAAATACACAAAAAAGTATGAAATAAATCTTATTTTCTAAATATATATATTTTTTATTTTTTATTTTCCCTTTTAAATTCGGGTTAAATAATAACTATTTCTCTAGACTATGACCGATGAAAATTCATCGGTCATAGTCAAGTCGGTACCAGCCAACTTAAACGTGAACTCTATAAAATAACGATTTACCAGGATGTCGTTCGGGCTGGTACCGACTTCAAAATTATGAAGATTGTCTAGTGCGCGTGTGTTACGTAAAAAACCATGCGCCGCGACAGCTCGCTTCACAAGGTAAGGGCCAGCGCAGACAGAGAGGAGCGCAGCGGAGAGAATTTTATTAACGCACTCGATAATCAACTTTAAAATTATTGAAATAAAGTGCACACATGCTTGAACCTGACAAAAAATGCGCGCGCGTCCTCGGAAGATACGTCCGATATAAAATAGAAAATGCCCGAGACTGCGCGAGGATTATTTCTCTCTGTCTGCGCTGACCCTAAGGCGTAGTTTCGTTACATGTGTGTGCGTGACACTGTAATTACACGGCGTGTCGTAGTTTAGACCGGCCACACTCATCACTGTGTGGTTCACAGAACTCTTTTGTCTTCCCTTATTAATTGGTCTGAGCTATAAAGAGATTAATAGCCACTTGTCTTCTCCAGTGAAAGTTGAATATTATTTACTACCGGCAACAAACAGCGAAATAAAAGTCTAGTCTCGTATATCTTAAGATAAATTACTTTTCAAACGAGTTTCCCACAACTTAGCATATCTATGCCTGTTTGATTATATACGGTCTAGAAAAATCAATTACGGATATTTCGGGCACATGATTTACTGCTTATGTGAAAACGTTTAGGCAGAAAAATAATTGTTCCACTCGAAAAAAAATATTCTTTATATGAGTTTGCGTTCAGGGGAGAGTCACCCATACACGAGATGATTTTTTACTTTGAGTATGACAAATATTTTTTGCGGGTCTGTCGTGTCTTTACACAAGCAGAGAACATGTGCCCGAAGTATTCGTGAAACGTTATTGATTTTCGGAGACGTTATATAAATTATGGTGTAAATAAGTACTTCACATAAACGGGGACCGACGACGGGCAACGATTCAACATACGTAGGGGGAACTGGGGATCCTTTTCCACTGAAATTCACTCTAACATTCACAACGTTTTGCACATACTATTATTCCTTTCGAGATAAAAAGAATTCGCGCGTCTGTGCACGGCCAACATTTCTTTTCTCTCTCAGAAGAAGAATTAGAAAGAAAAAGAAGAAATAACGTCACGTTGCGCGTTGTAGATTTGTTATGTTAGCCTGATACAATGTGATACGGAATCCGGCGGGCCCGGCAAAATTCCGAGCTCTGAAAATAGAACTCTGCGCCAATACAATACAGCTGAAAATCGAACACACAAGTGTTGAGTCAAATGTCAATGACATATAATATGACAGCCCGACACTCGACACTTCGATTTTCAAACTCTATTGTATTAGCGCAGAGTTCTATTTTCAGTGCTCGGAATGCTCCCGAACCCGCCGGAAACCGGATCATATAGTCCAAGCCTAACTTCTAAAGCGTTTGAGAATTCCGCCGTTGATTTCAACAAGCATTTAAAGGGCAACAAAACAGTACGTAAAGTTAAAATGGTATATTTATTACAATCCAACATCCATCGATTCGCATTACAAAATCCATAACACCCCAACTTCTAACAGTTATTATAAAATTATATATATTTTCTTTTGGTACAATGTTTAAGTGCACTTTTTTCATACCACATAAGTGACGAAAGGCTATATTTTATAAGCTTGGAAATTTACAATTTCCTTACGCTACGGACACACTGCCGCAATAACGCGTCACAGAACGCGTTCCCTTGTAGGGGCGGAGACAAAATAAGATATCTATACTCGACATACATTCAGTTGACGCAACGTACGTACTCTGTAGACTTCATTTGTTTCAAACAATTTCTTCAGTGAACGCGTTATGCTCTGATTTATGATCATGGCCAGTAAAATGACAGCCGATATAACTCCGTCTCTACTATCTGACAAAGAAGGAAAGAGAAGTGAATAAAACGACCGAGATTATAAATCAGAGTAAAGTTGTTTGCCCTTGAGCCAATCAACAGCGATGCAAATATCAAAGAGTGCCATTCATAACGCCGTAAAGTTGTCGCGACAAGACAACGTGAATCTTCGATAATGTGGCCGTAGCACTGGCTTGTGACTCTGTTAGTCCATACCATAGACTCCATGTCCATAGACAAGAGATAAAATCTATGGTCCCTTCCAAATCCAAATGAAAACCATTTGACAAAATGAAGGTAGTTTATTAATTTTTAAAATTCATAGTACCGTCAAATTATCAAAAATGTTCACATTTTTGTGGAAAGGATGATACAATTTCTAATCAAACATATAATTTTCATAATTTTATCAAAGGCCAACGAGTTGAATAATAATAATATAAATATATATCTGAAAATTGAATTGTCAAATAAAAATATATACAATATCGTTATGAAATGTTCATACAATGTATTTTAGTTTTTACTAATTTTATAACTTTAATACATACATATTACCTACATATTTTAATTTATGGTAACAGAATTTTTTTATTAATATATTCAAGATTGAAAAAATATGGTACATAGTCAATATTACACAAAAAAAAAGTAACATATTAGACAATACACATAGTATGGTCGCTCTGTGGCAGAATATTGATGTTATTAATATTTTGATATGACGATACTGGTTGGTTCTAATTTTTTAAATATCTATGGACTCTTTCACGCCTCGTCATCTGGTGGTAACTCCTCGAAGAACTTGTGTTACGGGTACTAGACAACGGAAATATATAATAACGGATAATGAAGAATCCTTGTAGAGATGATATTCCCTACACGGCGACCATATTTCAACTCATTGACCAAAATCATCAATAAAAATAATTTTTAAGTCACATCTTTGCACTTACACAAACGATAATACCGCAGGTACAATTTTTGAAATTTGTAATTGAAGACATAACAAGTCGATTTATACATCTGTATCAATGAATAATTTATTGCTATTTAAGTTCAACAAAGCTGGCAACACCAAATACGAGAAAGTTTTTTAAAAAATAAATTACTTAAAAAAAGAATGTGTCAAACTGAAACGAAATCTAAAAAAATATATATGTGAAAGCGCGATTGGAAATATTGCCAAATTAAAAAATGAGAGCAAAATAATAAGAGATAGAAAATCAGTAATGGAATAAGAGTGAAAGGGACAGCAATATAGTACCCGATGTAGCAAAACGCCGCCAGATCGAACACAGCGAAATGATCAAACACCAATGATATGCCCGATTACAAATGGCGTTGAGATTTTTAATTTATATAATATTCAATCTGCCACCGATTTTTTGTACTAAACTAACTCTATTTACACACTTTATTTGGTAAAAGCGCTTAACAACGATGTAAGAACGAAACAATTTCAAAATATAGTTTTTCTTTTAAACTAAGGGATTTAATTTCTAAAGAATTCAACAGACATACTTTGGCACTCTTACCGAAACATCTTGTCCAGACGACATGGTTTAAGCGCGAATTTTGACATGTTTTTCTTCTTCTTTTATAAGGGCTCCTTATGGATTTGCCATTATCAGTGTTGCCATATGCGAATCAACTAACTTTTGACAAAGAAGTTTTTTTTATGAAATTGTCCAAAGTAATTCGCACGTATTTCAAGTATTCTAGACAAGAACCAAAAACGCATGGAAGGTTAATATACCGATTACAAGAGAAAAAAAAACATTTACAAATTTAGCCTATTACAAACTAAACCAAATATACACACGCGCGCGTACGGAGAGATCTGAGCGTTAAATTGTTACAATATTGTTCTAGCCCCTATTTGTTTTGGTACGAACAATTACTTCATAGTAATTATTTAATTCCGAGGCCAAAATAGCTTTTGGGTTTTATATATTATGAATGGTCTAACTAGCCTTCGAATGTTGCAATTTGATGTTCTTGTACATTTTAGAAGGATTTACTTTTATCTCTAATGCTAATAATTTATTTATAAACAAATGATTTTGTTTATTACTAAATTTTTCAGAAGTATTTTGGGCATTATATTATGTTTTTATATAACACTAGATATATTTTTTTTATGTATAAGTTACAGCACATATAAGTTGACCCAATCATACCTCCCTTATCGCTCGCTTGCAATTATGTAGGGAAGAGTAAAGGAGGACTATCTCTCTAAGGCAGAAAAGCTAAGTGTCCGACAAAAGTAGTTAAATAACAGTTCCAAAACTGGCCATAATGGCGCTAGAGTCAGAAGAGGGTGTGACATGAAGTTAGCAATAAGAGATGGAGTGAAGTTAGTTGAGTTTAGTTATTTAATTTTTTTATCGACTTTAGTATAATTTAGAAGTTCATTCAGAAAATCATGAAAATTCTAATTACTCGCGTAGTCGAAAATATTTTTATAAATATAACCAAAGAAGATGATAAGATTTTATTCTCTGTTTAAGTTTTGACGCTTTACCCCCTTGCGACCGGCCACCCCTATTTAACGTTTATTTACAGACATTTTTTCATGTATGGACATAGTCCTCCTTTCCTCTACCCTCGATACTCGCAATGTAATGCTCAGAGACCACCATTCTGGGATCAACTTGCATGCCAGTATGCCAACAACTAAACCGCTAGAGTCATCCATAGCGCCATTGAACGAAATATAGACAAAAACTCATAAAATTTCTCACCCACTCATTACGCTAAAATTAAATATCTAAATAACCAAATTATCACTAATGGTAAAGAAAATTAAAAACTCATCGAAGACAAAGAAAAAATTTTGGAACTCGGAACGCTATAGTGTATATAACATACTCTTTGAATAAATAATTTCTTTCACTACACTAGACGAAGCAAATCACTATTTGTCTTCACTTGCCGCTAGCAACACTGATTGTCTTTTCACTGCTAGCAGCACTTAGGAACGTATTCACCTCCTGTTTCGAGCTCGGGTCGTACGGACGGGGTTTTTCTTAGCTTTGGGTTTTGTCTTTTTCAATTTCTTATTTTTGGTTGACTTAGTACTCTCTACGGATTTGACTCGTCTGTCCGACTCAATAGACAGACTTGGTACGACATTCTTGATTTCAGACGGTGACAGAGATATCTCCATTCTTCTCCGTCTTGATCGAGTGATTCTTACATTCTGAGTTTCCTGTTCCGGTTTTGGTATATTACGTTTAGCTTTTACCACTTTACGTTTCTCTACTTCGCTACACTTTCTAGTCTGTCTACCGTTCTGTCCCTTTTCTCTTAGCACCGGAGTCGTAGTCTCTTCATGCTTTCGTTTCCTGGTCACTCGGGTGATAATTGTCTTATCATTCTCTATAGACTCATTAGTATTCCTCGTTTTCTCTTCTTCTGGCACCTTCTTTGGACGTCCTCTTCCCCGTTTCACCGGACTCTTGTCTGGAGTGCCATTCACCTTCTTTGAAGATCTAGTATCGATCTTCCTACGTTTACTAGGTACCGGTGACTTGGATTTAGTTTTCCTAGTAGTTTTGGGGAACGCTATCTCCGTATCTTCTAAGCCTTGACTGCTTTCTATGTATATATAGTCGTCTAACTTAGATCTGTTCTTACCGTATGTCTTTTCAACGGGTTTCACTGATGGTATATCATCGTCTTCCGCGTCTTCTGGTGACTTCATGGTAGCGTTGATCAGCTCTACGTCGTTGTCTATCGAGTTCTTATTGTTGAGCCGATTGGTTAGGTTACTGATGGTGTCCAATAGGGATACCTCCTTTTCATCGGTCTGCGAGGTCCCAGGTTCGGATCCAGTGGAAAAGCGTTGCTTGTTTTTACTACGCCGCTTGTACAATTCCGCCTTGGTCATATCCTGAAGAAGATAATTATATTATAAATACATAGCAAAGTACAATGCGACCACGTTTCTAATGGCATTTTCATTTTCGACAGTTTTCATTTTTCATATATTGTCTGTCAATTTCTATAAGAAAAACGAAGATTGCCAAAACCATTAGCAAATTGGCCTTTACTGTAGGTATATCATTGCGATACTCTCGTTTTGCGAAAGAGATGGACAATATATTATATTGTTTGCCTATAATCTTTTTTTTTTATCTTTATTTAAAGGCTCTTCATCATATGATTATGTCAGCTTATAATCTTTAATCGCGGGAATTTTAATAATTATTAACTTTTATTTTAGATATATGTTTGTCTATTCATCAACAATTAAATTTAAATTTACTAAAATATATTCGACACTTGTAACACAATATAAATAATGTACAGTAGAACATCTTCATACTAGAGACCGCCCGAATCGGCGCACGCACGCATACGCATGCATCGTTTACCCGCGCCGCGCCGCCAAGACTCGGTCGCCGCATTGAACGACTAACAAGTTTTAGTTGTGCCGCGACGCTTGCGCACCGTCAACGCCTTCTTTGTAAACGTACCGGCCCTAGCGCTGCGCTCGGCCGCAGCTCAATCGTGGCTAAACAATTCAAGGACACGGCCGAATTCCGCTACTGTGTAACTTCTTAATATATATTGTCACGGGAAATACCTCTTTCATTTAATTTTACCCGTAACAACTGTCTGTACATTATTTATATTGTGCTAGAGAACTATTGTCTTATGGCCCTATGTCTTGTTGTTGAAATATATAGTAGGAAGGTACCAATTAATTCTCGCAAGTCAATCCTAGCGCAATAATAACGCCTAACAAAGAGGGGGTCAAATATTTTGTGACTCACTGCTAATCTAAAGTTGTGCTCCTCTTCGCTGCTCAGCCCCAGAGCTGCTAGCAGTTCGCTAACAGTCAACCGCTGCGAGGGCTCCACTGCTAGCAGGCCGGTCACTAAGCGTTTCGAGTTGGACGATATGTTTTCCCAGCTTGGACCTAGGGGGGGGTAAAACAATCCTATGTTAAATCGAGCATTTTACATACAGAATGTTTTTTTTTTCGAATGAAATATTTAATCCAACATTAGGCTACAACATTTCATAAGTAATGGACAATATATATTTTTTCGAATTCTCAAAATCGGTATATCCAAAGATTAACACCTACTACAACCGACAATCCCACAAACTTCATCTCTTTAAAATGAGCGGAGCGGTAACATAAATTAGTATGACGTATTTTATAGTACACAACATTGAACATTATTTTGTTGTTAATAAAATAACCTAACCACGAGCATGTCGGGACATGTCTAAGGAGGGTTCCGTAGCTATCGACGCGCAATAGGTTTTCTTAGGAATTACTTCAAAAGTTATTGTCCTATTTCGCTCAAAATAATTTTCCTAAAGAGTTTTAAGTGTGATCTATAACCATGGAAACTTACAAGTTTCTATCTCCTATATTTTAGAAATGCCAGGGGGAGGGGAGGGGGGGGGGGCAACTTATTTTCACCTAAACGACCTCACTTTGGAGGTCGATTACTCGTAAAAGGTTGACTTTGTAAAAAAATAACTTATGAAACCTTGACTTTATTTTAAAATACCTATTCAACGACCTACACAAACCCCACACGATGGGGTAGAAAAAAAATAATTTTTTTATTATTATTTTATAATGCCGGAACCGCGATCTATACACAATCTTTAACTTTACCAAATTTCATCAATTTATATTCATAATTACAGAAGCTAGAAGCTCGGACAGACAGACAGACGGAACTATAAGGGTTCCTTGATTATTACGGAACCCTAAAAATATATTTAAAATCGCGTCGCCTGCTCATGTTTTTTCGAAACATTACACAGAAAACATGAAAGAAACACATTTGTTTTAATGCACAAGCTGTCTCCAGCCATAGAAAATGTTTTTGATTGAAACAAAACATTTTGTGTAGTTGTCATCATGAGGTCCGATGAGGAAGACGTAAGCACTCGCAGGTTTAGCGATTGCAGATGCAGAATCTAGGAGAAAACACAGGGGGTCTAAGAAGACCACTTTACGTGTTTCATATATTATTTTCAAGTCATATTATTCACGCATTTCTATTGGAAACTGTCAAAATTAATGTTTTCTAATATTATGAAATCAGATGAACCATTACACGATTTTTGTATGGAAAAAAATATAAGAAACATAATAATATGAAACATATAAAGTGGCCTATTAGACCCCCAAATTTCGAGTTAGGCCATATTTACTGACCTGTAATTTTAGTATTTATCAGGAGTTACGAATAGAAGACCGATTTGGGATTGATAAATAATTTCTTCCGTATTTCTATGTTTAATGGTCATGTGAGTGTAACAGTTGATAAGAAATGAAACATTCCTTCCCCTCTCTACCCGCGCGGGGAATGTTCTCCGTCCGTCTCGGAAGACAAAAACATTGTGTATTCCTACGCAAATGTGTATAGCCACGCCCTAATGTTTCGATGTTTTGTGTAATGTTTCGTAAAAAAAAACAGGCGCAGGAGACGCGCCTTATGTTACATAATGTGTTTAAAAATGTCTTTATAGTTGGGTATTTGACAACATGGAAAATTTAGGTTCTTTAAATACTTTCAAAAATAATGAGGCACCTATTACAACTTCAAAAATGTAAAATAAAATAAGATTTTATGTGTAGTTTTGAAATTACGTTCATTTCAATGTTACGAATAATTTCCGTAAAAAAAAACCAACATCGGTAGTTTACTTACATCAAATACAAAAGATTTACTATGACAAGTGTGAACATAAACGCGCAAACATCGGAGGTTACTTTTGTATATTTTTTTCTTTTTTTTTTCAGAGCACCGTTCTATATTTATGTAATAAAAAAACAGTCAAATACCCAATTCATAGGGAAGAAATGGACATCAAAATTACCCCTATATTATAAAAAACAAAACTTATACCTTCCACGCTGAAGCTGCCGGCCCTGATGCGGTCCATGAACGCTGTAACCGGCTCCCGCTTGCATGTCGGCTGGAACGGCGCGCGTCCGCACATCATCCAATACTGAAACAGTACAAAACATTGTCATTTTTGTTATCCTGTAATGTGATAGTTTGTTAGAATGGATGGATGGATGTTTGTTACTCTTTCACGCAAAAACTACTGAAGGGATTTCGATGAAATTTGATATGGCAGTAGTAAATAGTTTAGGCTCTGGATTAAAACATAGGATACTTTTTATCCCGAAATAGTACAGAATCCCACAGGAGCACTGTATTTTTTGGGGACAAAAAGTTGCTGTCTGTAGCTGTAGTGATAATCCAGTGCCTAAACTAGTATCCTACCAAATTTTATCAAAATCCGTTCAGTAGTTTCCGCGTGAAAGAGTAACAAACATCCATTTATCCATACATGCATCCATCTTATCACTTCGCAATTTTCACATTTATAATAATCTTCTTATTCTATCATTAAGGTCAATACTCTATGGCGTAGAGAGCAATTTTTTCCCCGGATTCTACAAAATGTTATTTTCCAACACCCTATATAGGGTAGCATAGAAATTAAAAAGTAACAAAACACTCACGAATATAACGCCCAAGCTCCACATGTCGCAGGCCGCGCCGTAGCCCGCGTTCGCGCCGCGCGCCCGAGATACCACTTCGGGGGCCGCGTACGGCAGGCTGTGGATACATAATGTTATCATTACTAATTATTTTCACTAAAGCACTTTGTAATAGGGATGTTGCCTGGTGTGGAATAATCATTGTTACAAATTAAATTTTAAAATTGTTGACTACAAGATACATAAATCTAAAAGAAATAGGAATTTAGGTTGACGCGATTGAAAATTTTATGCAAATAAATAATGTTGCCCGTCTCTTTCTCGCAAAACTATTTGTTACGTCACAAGCTGCTCCCGCCATACATTTTGTAATGACAAATGTATGGTGGGTGCAACTCGTGACGTCACATACCGACATATTGTAAATTGTAAATTTAAATTGTTTGTACCTTCGTTACTCTTTCATATTGTAAATTTAAATTGTTTGTATCTTCGTTACTTTTTTAAGATATACGAAAATGGATTTTAGTTTGAATATACGAAAAAAAATTATTCACCCAACATGCCCATTATTACAGCAGTATAAGGACGTGCAGCAGCAGTAAATAATGCAGTATTAAAGCCCGTTACACAATCTACTGAAAAGTGTCAGATCAGCTTATTTGCATGTTTGTCTCGGTCACTTAAGAAAACCTTTCGAATAAGCTATCCGATACGTTGTTTGAAGATGGATCATAGTAAATGTAGCACGATAGTACATCATTGGAATCATTTCTGTACGCATTTACTAATATACAGGGTATTGTATAAAATATTCGTAAAAGGACGACCAAATTATACGAATAAAAAAAACTACATATACAGGACGTTACAGTTTAGTTTTTTTTTTAAAGGTGTGGGGGCGAGAATGAGTCAAGGGGTGGCGCGGCGGCTTCAGCTGTATTATTGTAAGAGAATTGCTGTCAACTTCTGGTATTGGCACGTAAAATATCGAAAGAACATAACGGACGAACTTGGTGGGTGGGTGAGGGTAAAAGGTTTGAGAAGCCCCCGATGTAGACTTATGCAGGGTGATGACTGGCATGTGCCTTTAGCATATATATACAAGATGTTACAAGGACTGCGTTGTAAATATAAATCTTTGAACGACCTCTGTGGCACAGTGGTTAGAGCTTCGGCGCTCAAGTCGGAGGTCGTTGGTTCGAATCCCGCCGAAAGTTTTCATATACTATACAGATACTTAGCACGGGGCCAGATTGACATGGTATGAAGCGTCAATATAATATCTATGGACGCTTCACACTGATTCCACCTGGCCCCGTGCTAAGTATCCTAAGAAATTGTGTTACAGGTACCAGACAACGGGAAGGATATTTAATACTTTTATACTATACATATATGTAAGATTTTTATTATATTATACATAATATATTTAATATACATCCATAACTAAGGAACACAGAAAAACTTTTTTGTTCCTTCGGCGGGATTCGGACCCACGACCCCCGAATTGAGCATCAACGCGCTCAACCACTGAGCCACAGAGGTCGTCGTAATTGAGACCACACACAGCAGCCTGGGGATAGAACTATTGTCCAGCCGTCGGAGCCGCGAGCGGTGGGCTGTAATGCCGCGAGTGAATTCGCCGCAAGAGGCGCTGGTGTAGCGTGTCGTCTCCGAAATATCAAGTTACATTGTTCTAATGGGCGGGAGTTTGTTAACGAGTTACTGCTCAATGTCTGTGCCTTAAAAGCGGAGCTGAGAAAAAGACACAGTATTCTCATTCAGAAACTTATGTCCTCCTTTTTTTTCCGAACAAAACGCGACTGCGCAACACTGCGGTATGCTTGTTTATATTTTTACATTATGGTTTTAAGGTATTAAAAATTATCCCGTGCGTACTAAGTTAATAACAAACTTTGACAGCTATGCCTCACTCTATATTGGCGCCCTCTAGCGAGCACGAAAACAATGGCCCTGCTGGTAACGATGCCATCATCATCATCATCACGACATACCTGAAGCACGGCGTCATCATGCGCGCGCGGTCCTCGTCGGGCAGGCGGCGAGCGAACCCGAAGTCCACCACCTTGACACGCGCCTCCGTCACCCGCGAGCTGGTGAGCAGAATGTTCTGGAAGTAGAGGAGAGAGGTTGGAGCTTTCTAATGTAAAAACCGCGGGATTCTGTCAAATCGCTGTCAAACTAAATGATTCCAAAATTCAATGAAGATCAGTTATGTTTTTTGTGGGGTATGCAGATTTATGGCGACAAAAAACCCAGTAAATACTGTAAATAAATTATTTAAATCGGACCAAAAATGACGACAATGATACAGTAATTTTAGTGCATTAGTTCCAAAAACGCGCCCGAGAATGAAGCGAGTCGCTGTGACATCATCTGTCCTCGTCACCTCCCCTCTAAACACAACTAAAATATTTAACGTAAACAAAAACAATGCACACGAGGCACAAACGTCAAGAATCGGAGAATTAATACTTATGCAATCCTATGAAGTATGAGTACAATCAAGCTGTTGTCGCGCAAATCCCGACAAATGACGTCATCGTAACCAATTCAGCGGAAGCGCGCGTTTCAAACCACCATTATGAACGGATTTTAATAATTTAAAAATAAAATGTTCAGGAAGTGAATATACATACGATGTACTTAGTAAAAATCAGATTTGCTAGTGAGCGATTGATCCTCATTACCTTGTAGCAACATACATGTCATTTAAAAATAAGCAGAATTTTCACTTGGTGGTATTATCTCAATCTCACTAGTAGACCGTACTTATAAATCACTATAATCAAACATTGGGTGTACCATCCGGCCAGGCCAATTTTTAAGAAAATTTAACCGATTTGTTATTAAATTTAATGACGAAGTGACGAAACTGTCTGTTCGTTTGTTCCGGCTAATCTCTGAATCGTCTGAACTCTGAACGATAGCTGATGTTACAAGGAGTAACCTAGCTCTTAGGCTACTTTTATTTTAGGGTTCCGTTTCCGTAACTTGCTTGCAGCTTGTAACTAGTAAGTGACATTGACCGCAGACTACACCCACCTCGGGCTTGATGTCGCGGTGCACGACGCGGCGCGCATGCATGTGCCGCACGGCGAGCGCGAGCTGCGCCATCAGGCGCCGCGCCGCCCGTTCGCCTATGCCCGCGGGCGACGCGAGAAGAGCGCGAGATAATTCGCCGCCGGAGATCAGCTCGGTGACGATGTAGGTGAACGCCTGCGAAGAGAGAGAACAATTTATACAAGGTTCGGTAAAAGAAACAACAGATATTTTGTGTATATGATCAACTGCTTACGTAATATGTATAGACGTTTAGAAAAATAATTATTGTACACGAAAACAAAAATCTTACTTTTAATGGGCGATTTTGCGTTGAGCGGAGATTCACCCATTATGAGATGTTTTTTTTTTACTTTGGAGTATGACAATATTTTTTTTGCCGTAAAGTATATAAGCAGTAGATCACCCACCCAAAATGTCCGTTGTTGTTTTACCAAATCTTATAGAATTGTTATAATCCAGTGACCCAGTGGTCGAAAGTTCCATATAAATCGGTTCCTTTCGGCTTCCTTGATAATATTACAAATAAAATACTAAACAATCATTCGTGCTTTCAATGTGACGGGTCCGTAATTGACCCAGAGGCCAGAGTCGACAGCAATGTGACGGTTGTGAATGTCTTTGTCACTATATATACAATAATAACAATATCTATGGACGCTTCACGCCACGTCAATCTGGCCCCGTGCTAAGTATCCGAAGAACTTGTGTTACAGGTACCAGAAAATGGGAAATGTATCTAATACTTTTGTACTATACATATATTTAAGATTTATATTATATTAGACACATTTAATACACATCCATGACCCAGGAGACCACAGAAAAACTTTTTGTTCCTTCGGCGGGATTCGAACCCGCGACACCCCCAACCCGGCTTGAGCACCAATGCGCTGAACCGCTGAGCCACAGGGGTCGTCAACAATGGAAATAACAGACGTAAGACGATGTACGAAAAACACCGATTCCCGAAAGTATGTAATTCACTAGGTAGGGAAACGTGTACCTTATATTGTGAATAAAGTTCAATTTTCGATAGCTATCTTAGAAATGCAGCCCCGCGTCGCGTCGCATAACGACGCGGTGCGAATCGACCCTAAGCTAAAATGTACGGTTCCCACTCACCGTGTCGTGTATAACCTCGTGGAGCGTGACCACGAAGGGGCAGCCCTGGCACAGCCGCAAGGAGCTCCACCTCGAGCCTCACGTCTTTCTTCTGCGTGGATATTATCTGTAACGTACAAGATATTCAATGAGACAAGAAAGTTCTTTAGATTATAATTATTCAGAAGCTCAAATCCTTTGGTGTAATTGGCTCTTTACTCTATTGGTGTTCTCTGTGTTGTGTGTTCTCCTCTTACTTAAAGAATCGACCTTCCTTTGTAGAAATTGATGGCTATCAGTCGGGAGTCCTTTATTTCTTACTCAGGTGTCCCTCAGGGTTCAATTATAGACCCCCTTTTCTTTAATGTATTCCTAGACGACATAGTTGAAATACTAAAAAATACATCAATAGAACTATATGCAGACGACATCAAAATTACAAAAATAATTATTAAAACAAAGCATGATTCTATTAAACTCCAAGAAGATAAGACTCTCTATTCCGTTGGTGTAACAAAAACAAAATGTACTTAAACGTGTGTGTGTGGTGGTTTTTTTAAACATTCAGAAAAGATTAGGTATTATAACAACTTGATAAAAGTAAAAGGAATTAGGATTTTATAAGGTTTCATACAAAGTAAAAACACACACAAAGTACAATGTAAAAAAATTCTTTTTTTTTCAAATTCAAAATTTTTTGAGTAATCGGCGACCAAAGCGATTTATAACCCCCCCCCCCCTCCCCCCCCCCGCATTTCTAAACTATAGGAGACAGAAACTTGCTAGTTTACTTGCTGGTAGATCGTGCTAAAAACTCTTTAAGTAAAATTTGAACGAAATCCGACATTCATTTTTGAAGTAACTATTTTAAAGAAAACCTATTGCGCGTTGGTGGTTACGGAACCCTCCGACATATATTGACACGCTCTCGGTTAGGTTATGTTATCTTTGTGCCCTGTGTTAAGACAGATCCGGGACACTCCCCTTCATAGCGGCTGAGGGCAATCCGCAGGTGGTTTTAGCGGGTAACCGTATTGAGAGTACCACATACCCCCGAGATCAAGCCTTTCCCCTGCGAAAGCAAAAAAAAACATGTTTTTTTTTTTCTTTACCTTGACGGCGAACTCTCTGCCCGTGTCCCGCTCTATGCACTTGCGGCAGACGGCGTACGACCCGTCCCCTAGTGTGGGTGAGCTGAGATCGACCGCGTACTTTTGGAAGAACGGCGAATCCTGGGAAAAATATGATCAATTTTAACTTTTTTTATTTATTCGTATAAAACGCTTTGGCCAAATAAGAAAAAGTGAAGACAGCGCTTTGTCGGACAAAATCCGAGGCCGGGCGGGTTTCGTATGTATGATGCGACAGCTCGCCTTACAAGGCTTAGTTTCGTTGAAATGAAATTATTTTTTTAATTTCCAAATTAAACTATTAAGTTTTTTCGGAAAGTTGTACGTGTGTCTGTGTGTGCGTACCACTGTGGCGAGGCGTAGTTTAGACCGGCCACACTGTGTGGTTCGCAGAACTCTAGTCTTCATTTAAACACCTCTGTTTTGGCGTCGGCGGTCAAGTCGGAGGTCGCGGGTTCCCATCCCGCCAGGGAATAAAAAGTTTTCTGTGTTTCTTGGTCATGGATGTGTATTAGACGTGTAATTTACAATAAAAATGTTAAATATGAGTTTAGTATATAAAAGTATTAATAATATTTCCGTTGTCTGGTGGTACCCATAACAAAAGTTCTTCGAGAACTTACCACCAGACCAGATTGACGTGGTGTGAGCCGTCCATAGATATTATTACTATCATAAATAAAAGTTTGACGGCGAGATGCGTTCATTATTCTTATATACCGTGTAAAGTGCGGTCGCGGAGCACGTAGAATATCGTACATTGACTTAACTCTACTTGTCTCTTTCACTCGCGCACGAATATATTGCTATCGCGTTTACACAGGCACCGATAGGAGCGCGTGTAAACGCAATATATATATATGTTTATATTATTAATTAAAAATATTGTGTTTACTATTTACCTTGGCGACCCATCCTTTGAGGTTGTCCTTCAACTCAGCCGTCGCTTGCATCCAGAACTGATCGGATATGACGTTCTCCGAGAACAGTATACTGGGCGCCACGTACGAGTAGCCTGGAACAGAGAGGCAAATGTTAAGATTTTTTATACAGATGTATAAAATACAAGGTTGTTCAAAATCCAGGATAAGCTTGTGACGCAATGAGCTCGCGCTGCAGCTCTGTCTCTCTCCCACACCACCTGTCTCACTCACCCGGGAACAGCTCAGTGACGTCACGAGCTCGCGCTGCAACACTAGTCTCACTCACCCGGGAACAGCTCAGTGACGTCACGAGCTCGCGCTGCAACACTAGTCCCTCTCCCACACCACCCGTCTCACTCACCTAGGAACAGCTTGTCGTGGTGTTTGGGCGCGTGCGCGGGGGAGTCGGTGGGCGGCATCTTGGTGAACTCGTCCGCAAAGTTGCACGTGTCCGCCGCGTGGGACAGCGGAGGCACGAAGGGGGCTGGCACCCCACGTCGTTCGACGGCCTTCCAGTCTAGGTTCTAAAATAAAGAAAGGGACGTTATGTGAAGTTTAATTAGATAGAGTAGGTATAGCTGCAAGTCAAAGAGGCTTTACCAGTTGAGATTCTGAAAGAGAAAGGTAATCAGAAAGATTACCTTTCTCTTTTAGATGAAAGACCATTTGACCTCCGACTGAGAGTGTAACGAAAAAACAATAGCTTCATGGCAGTTTTCTCAGACAGTTTAATTAATATTAAATCTAGCAATATCCCGCAAAAATATACTTACAACCTGGCAGCAAATGTCCGAGTTCATGCATAAGCTTGCGTAAAGCACCTCCCTCCTCCCACGCTAGTTTAACTCCCACATTATGTGGGTGTTTTTTTGCGGGATATTGCTAGATAAAATATTAATTAAATTGTATGCTATTACCGCAAAGTGACGCCTGATTCTATCAACTAGTTTCCTTCGAGCCCATGGTATGAAATCCCTCACCTGGAAGAACGAATGCCTCTTCAGCTCCTCAGCATCACCCTCACCACCGCCGAGACGCCGTCGCGGATCCTTCACCAGCAGTCTGGAAGTAGAAAGGGTTGTAGTGAATTAGTAATATTTCGTTATGTACAACATCTTGCATAATTACGAAAAAAATTAGGACATACGATTTATTTGACTGCTTATACAGGTATGTATTTTTAACGGAATGAAATATTTAACCCAATCGCAACATTAGGTTTATCTAAATACTAGCTGACCCGGGAAACGTCGTTTTGCCATATACATAATATATATTATTATGAGATAATTTTTAGTAGACGGTTATAAATAAAATGAAATGAATAAAAATGAAAAAAATTGTGAAACAAAATAATTATTCAGGAGTGGGTCACCTTATCATTTAGGGGTTGAATATGCAAAAAAAATTTCATAGGAATCGGTCAAGCCGTTTCGGAGGAGTGTGTCCCCGAACACTGTGACACGAGAATTTTATATATTAAGACATTTTTTAATATTTTTTGTTTTCATACAAACCTTCTTCTGACAATAAGGAACAAAAAGTCATAAGAAAGATTTATCCAACTTGGTTGGCAGTCGTTTAAGAGTTATGCGCGTACAAACATTTCGGTAATTATTTCTTATTTATATAGATATAGATTTGAGTGATTCACATAGAAATAACATGATTCCTGACAACTCTCAGTATGCATGGACACCATCGTACTGCCGTACGTAGCACCGGCTTTGAAGGTGACGCGCCCGCCGCGCAGCATCAGCCGAGCGATTATGAATCGAATTTAAGTATTTTGTAAAATAATCTGGTCAGAATTTAAGGGGTTTCATTATTATATTATATTTTATTTCGCTCCTTGAATATTATTTTGAAGACACCTGTATAAAGACGTTTAAGCAGAAAAATAATTATAAAACTCAAAAAGAAAAACAATATGAAGTCACATTTCAAGTAAGCGAATCTACAACACTAAAAAGGTTACTGACCTAACAGACACAGCTGATTTCAAAACGTCCTTTTTCACTAAAAAACTTACGTCTTGAAATCAGCTGTGTCATGTGTGACAGTGGTGTGCTAACTTCGAGATCATTCTAGCGGCTAGTTTACCTCTTGATGAAGTCCTGAACCTCGGCGCTGACGTCATTCGGTACAGGGTAGGAGCACCTCACTATCCTCTTGGTGATCTCCTGTTGCGTGTTCTTCTCGCCTTCCACTGTGAAGGGCGAGGCTCCAGTGAGCAGCTCATAGGTGAGCACTCCGACCGACCACCAGTCAACGGCCTGGAAACAAGGAGAGAAACTGTATTAGTCATCAGTATCAGAGATTATTATCATATTATGTATTCCGATTAAAGCATGAAGCATGAAGTAGATACACTATGGGTGGGACGTGTTTTCGATTTTAAGCTCTATTGTATTAGAGCAGAGTTCTATTTTCAGTGCTCTGAATTTTCTCCGGCCTTACGGATTCCGGACAATATAGTCAGAGGTTCCCAACGTTATACTCTATACGCCGCACCCAATGTTTTGAAAAAATACTAAGCACACTAGCTTTTGCCCGCGGCTCCGGCCGCGTGAGTAAAGTGTCCCACGAAAACACCGTACTTCTTTGAGATAAAAAGTAGCCTATGTTTTAATCTAGAGCCTAACCTACTACCATGCTAAATTTGATCGAAATCCGTTCAGTAGTTTTTGCGTGAATGAGTAACAAACATCCATCCATCAATCCATCCATCCTCACAAACTTTCACATTTGTAATAGTAGTACGACTCTAAAGGGCTTTTATCTACTTTCGTTGTTAGGTAAATAAAAAAAAGTAAATAAAAATTAATCCATATAATATATTATGTTCCAGCTACCTAGCTTCAGTGTGCGTTTTAAGTGGTTCATCCTACTACTATTGTATATGTGAAAGTTTGTGAGGATGGATGGATGGATGGATGTTTGTTACTCATTCACGCTAAAACTCCTGAACGGATTTCGATGAAGTTTGGTATGGTAGTATGTAGTTTATGCTCTAGATTTTATGATCTGGATTAAAACATAGGCTATTACTTTTGACGTGATAACGTCTTATAAATCGATGGAGCAAGCTGCACGCACGAAAAAACATGACTCATGCGTTAGGTACCAGTTACCCGTTATCGTTACCAAGTACCGTTACCAAGTACACAAGTACCAGCGTTACCTCGCATTGCTTATTATTATTATTGTTGTTGTTGTTGTTGTTGTTGTTGTTGACGTTGTCACGTTTAACTATCGTCAGTAAACCGACTTTACAGACAACCGGTATTTTTTTTATCCCGAAAAAGATCCGTAATATTGCATTTACGTGGGCGGTACAGCAACTGGTAAGTAAATAACAAAAGTAAATAAAAAATACTCTATTATCTTCCAACTACAATATGGCTACGTTTCAAGTGGCTCATAGACCATATGATCAGCTTTTTAAGTAGCCTATATGATAGCTCTCTATCATGACTTACACGTGTGCTCAGTGCTGGCCATAATTAGCTGTCCCATTTCCCAAACAGATGGCAGCCATATCTCAATGCCGAACATAGCCGACGACAGCCGAAGACGGCCGAAGACAGCCGGGCTACTCTTCCGTGCCGACAACCTTGCTTTGATACAAGGAAGGACAGGGTAGGGATGGCACATTATAGTTTTTACATTTTTTAAACTATACAAATAGGGTTGGGTCGGTATTTTTATTACAAGGGGGCTGATGAGTAAACAAATTGCCTGATAGTAATCGGACCATTACGATCCATATAGTCCTTCCTACTTACAATTATAAATGTGAAAGTGTGTTTGGATTGATGGATATGGATGGAAGTATGTTTGTTACTCTTTCACGCAAAAACTACTGAACGGATTTGATGCTATGGTATTAGTTTCAGCTCTGGTTTAGCACATAGGCTACTTTTTATCCCGAAGAAGTACAGTACTCCCGTAGGATACTGTATTTACGGGGTCGGAGCCGCGGAAGCTTGAATGGAGAATGGACATAAGACATTGGACATACGCAATCCCAGTGCAGTCACAAATGTGCTGCCTTTCAAAGTGCCTACGTTCTATTGCATTTACCGATATTTTTATACCATTTCAATATTTTTAGATCAAGCTTAAAATTTCGATTACTTTTTTATTTATATACAAATTAATTTCAAAGTAACAGCTTCGCACTAAATGCATAATGATTGTATAAACGGTACCGACGCCAAAAGAATCAAAAATTTTGTAAATTGTTCTCTGTCTCCGTCTTTCTGTCTGTAGGTTTGATCTCTGAAACGGCCGATTTTGTCTCGGGCTTTATGTTAATGGGTTCCGTTTTAAAAAAAATAGGTTTCAGTTTCCATCAGTTCCACGCAAATGAAGTTGCTGGTGCCCCAGCTAGTCGCCAAAAAAAAAAAACAAGTTATGTACCTACAGTAAAGTTCATAGACCTATGTTATATTTTAAACGAGGCATGTCGAGGCAAGAACACTTCTGGGGCCATTTTGACATTTGAGGTATGGTGAAATCAAGATGGCCGACATTTGAGGTACGGTAAAATCAAAATGGCATATCTTTTTCTTGTATGAAGATTTGTTCTGTCAAATGTACGTCACAGCCCATCATCATTAATTAGTTTAGAAATCATTGGTAAAATTGAATAATAGTTTTCACTTTTCTAACAATGTCCTAATAATTATATGACATATACAAAATAATGTAGACATTAATAATAAAAATTTGCAATATATTCGCGGACGATGAAAGTTTCGTTTCTGAAACGCATTTTTTATTCTAATATTTTCCTTCTGACATTTACAATTTGGGTGAAATTTTGTAGTGAAAGTGAATCAAGTATTAAATTACTAGCTGTTGCCCGCGGCTCCGCCCGCGTAAATAAGGTATCCCAAAGGAACACTGTACTTTTTCGGGATAAAAAGTATCCTATGTTTTATTTAATCCAGAGCTTAGACCAAATTTCATCGAAATCCGTTCAGTGGTTTTTGCGTGAAAGAGTAACAACAAACATCCATTAATCCTCACAAACTTTCACATAATTATAATAGTAGTAGGATACATTATTTAAACTGGAATTTGAAACAAAAGCTCGTCATCACATGTCGTTCTGTCCCTATCATAAATCATTTGACGCGCTACTGCGAACACATTTTTAGATTTCAGACCTTCTTACTCTGTTCCTACTTGCAGATTCTTCTGGCAGAAAAAAAATTATAATCCACCACGTAATAAAGCAATTTAAACTCTATTACTACAATAAAAGATGTGATTTTCCCTCACTCAGTGTCAGTGTTCACCTTGGCTTAGGACGAGGTCGGCATAAGGTTTTCGCGCAGATTTGCCTGCGTTTCTTACGTAGTGGAGGTCACATTCTAGAAATTGTTAAAGGGAATTTTAGTTCATTGTGCATGTTTTAGATTGTTAAATGGATTTAGATTATTTAGATTGTTAAATTGATTAATGTTGAGGGCTCCTTAAATGTATGTTAGCCTATCTCTGCTTGATAGTTGATAGCTTCTTAGAATAAGAGACTCTTAAATCTCTGTCTTTCAAGATTTCTAATCTTGCCCTTATAATTCTGTCGAGCGAGGGTGGAACAGCATGGACACGGGTAAATTCACACCGAAACGAAACGATACGTGACATGGCGCCGCATTTTTAAGATAGCTATTCAAAATTGAACTTTATTCATTACACAAGAAGATACACATTTCATTGTAAGAGAGTTCGGAATGTCAGGTTGCATGACTGATGTCATATAAAACGTGTATCTTTTTGCGTAGTAAATAAAGTTTAATTTTGAATATCTGTCATAAAAATGCAGCACCGCATAATGTCGCGGTGTGAACTGACCCTAAGGCTGGGACTATATTGTTCGGAATCCGTAAGGCCGGAGAAAATCAGAGCACTGAAAATTGAAATCAGAATTGAAATTTCCCGGGTCCGCCGGATTCCGGATCATATTATAGCCCCAGCCTAAGACTCGAGTCTCAACGATACGCAGCGTTTATGTATTTTGCCCGTATACAGTATACAGAACAACAGACAAACAGCCTCACACACACACACAAGTTACATAGGTACAAATTAACAGATATACATAATTAATAAGGTAAAACATTAAAATCGGCGATAATAAAAATTCCCAAGGTGAGCCGAGTACCGACTTAACTTCCGGACTTTGTTTGTGTGAATCGAATGTAAACAGTATCTTTGAATAATGATCACGAGATCACAATTCTTACACCCAAGGGCAGCGTTTTCCATTTGCCGGGCCGCGAACCGGTACCGGGCGCCGCCTTATTTTGAAAATAATACCTACTAATTATTATCGATTGACGCACATATTCAGTACATCGTAAATATCCAGTTACTAATTAATATTACTAATAAAACATTTTTATCCCATTACTTTTCTAAATGTGAAAGTTTGTGTGGTAGGATGGATGGATGTTTGTTACTCTTTGAAGCAAAAACTACTAGAAATAAAACCTCTCCGCAAATACCCACTTAATATTATGAGTTATGACATTGGCTGCGGGGTTGTTTAAAAATGATCGCCGCGGTCGCAAGGTCGGCGCGCCTAACCAGTAACCACACCTTCTGTAACTCACAGACTAACGGCCGAATACTGAAACGATAGTTAAAATAAGTGACGCTTAAGGCTGGGACTATTATGCACCGGAATCCGGAAGATCGTAGAAAATCCTGAGCATTGAAAATAGAACTTTGCGCCAATACAATGGAGTTGAAAATCGAAGTGCCAGCTGTCGAGCTGTCATATATGACATTGACATTTGACTCGACACTCGTGTGTTGGATTTTCAACTGCCTATCTTTTTTAGCGCGGAGTTCCATTTTCAATACTCAGAATTTTCACCGGCGTTCCGGATTCCGGAGCATATAGTCTCAGCCTAATCACATGCTGTCCTTGTCATTTCGGGTAGCGGAGACAGCGACAGCCTGTGAATGGGAGAGGCTCCTAATTACCCGATTACGACAAAGCCAAATGGAAGGGTAATGATTTTGGCAGTATATGTATGTTTGTTCCACCGTTATAGGGCTTATTTTATTGATCCGATTTTAATGAGATGTCAATTCGTAATAATATCCCAGGTAACACAGGCTCATAGTTTAAATACGCCATAGGCTATATTAATTTAATTATTAAAATCCAGATGTTGATACTAATCGAATCAAAAAAAAAAAGCAAAAAATAAAGCGATTCGAAATTGAATTTTATTCACTACACAAGTAGATACACGTTTCATTGCACGAGTTCAAATTTTGAGCTGCACCGTTCTCGCAATGAAACCAATATACCACTATTACAGGCAATCGGAACAAACAGTGGGCGGCCGAGTGGCCTCTATCGGCAAATAGGCGAGTGGGTCACAGATTAGAGATAACAGTAAATGTACTAGTCGCGTCCTGCTACTATCCTACTAATCCTACTATGGATGTTTGTCACTCTTTCACGTAAAAACTACTGAATGGATTTCTATGCAATTTGGTATGGTAGTAGTATAGGCTCTGGATTAAAACATAGGCTCACATTTTACCCAAAAAAGTGCAGTGTTAGAACTACTGGAACACTTTACTTTTTTGGGATAAAAAGTAACCTATGTGTTAATCCAGAGCTTAACCTACTACCGTCTACCACACTAAATTACATCAGTATCTGTTAAGTAGTTTTTGCATGTAAAATTATGCCAAGACTATCAGATAACATCTAGACTCTAGAGCCAAGCTTCTGACTTTACACGCCCTAACTCTACAAGACCATCTTCACAAACTCTACATCTTAGCCAAAATGTGTGGCTTGGTCGTTTCATTACTTCATAAGCAGTAAGTATAACTGACACGACGTAATGAACGGTTTAAATAAAACCTTTTTTTCACCTTACGTTTTCACGGTACGTAGCAAAATGGCCAAGCTACATATTTCAACTAAGATGTAAAGTTTGTTAAGTTAGTCCTTGACCTTGAGTTATGGCGTGTAGAGACAGAAGCTTGGCACTAGATGAGATCTGATAACTTTTTGACAGTGCGAGTAATTCGGTCACGTCTTGCCATAATTTTACATGAAAATGTTTTTTGTGGGATACTTTATTCGTCATCTATTTCGAATAGAATTCTACATTATTCATGTATTCGTAACAAAACAACCGGGTTACACGTGTGTGGGCCACGGTAGTCACGAGTTGACCAACTATTGGAAGTTGGAGCGCTGAGGGGTTTCGCCTTTCTTAGTAGAGTTGGAGGTTAATTTTACTTTGAAAGTCAAAGGTAACTACGCAGAACATTGACGCAGAAATTTTAAGTTAGCACGAGATCATTTAGGGTTAACCGACACCGCGAAGCGGCGCAGCGTTTTTATGATAGCGAATCAAAATTGAACTTTATTAAGTATTCAAGATACACGTTTCATTGCAAGAGCGGCGCCGCGCCACGCAGCTCGGTGCAGCTTGAAATTCGAACGCTTGCGATTAACCGTGTATCTTCTTGTGTAGTGAATAAAGTTCAATTTTGAATCGCTATCTTAAAAATGCAGCGCCGCATCGGGTATCGGTGTGAACTGACGCTTACGTTCTAATTAAGTGCCTCTCAGTCTCAACTCACATGCTACCCTTGTCATCCGGGCAAGCTGAGATCGTGACGGCCTGTCAATCAGTGGGCAGTGGCGAAGGCTGGTTTTCCGTCATAATAATAATAATAACTCCCCACACCGATTTCGGTGAAGGTGGCCGGTTTCATTGAAACCAGGCCAGCTACGCAGAATGCGTCGGATGGGCATGTAAAATCTCTCTTGTCAGACAATCAGGTGATCAGCCTGCATTGTCCTAACCAAACTTCGAAACAACATTTTTTGTTGCTCCAATGCGGGAATCGAACCCCCGACCTCAGAGCCAAGCTCTAAACCACTTGAGACCACGGCGGCTTCAAAAGGTAAGTGGTAAGGGAAGCCGGTAGAAATGGAGTTATTGGTAGTGGCGTGCACTGTCAGAGGGCTTTTCCTTCTTTTTCTATTACTTTATCGTTCTACAACTCCGAGCATAGCTCGGTTTCCCAGGTTACTAAGTGTCTATTGACCACAGAGCTCCGTGGCCTAGTGGGTAGACCGTTTGATCGAACCTGCACTCTCTCGAGCGCAGGCTCGATTCCCAGGTTGGGGCGTGTACTAATGAGACTTTTTCAGATCTCAAGTACATTATACGGACGCTCTAACGGTGAAGGAAAACGGCGTGAGGAAACCAGCACATGGTTGGCCCCAGACGTATTGACCAGTCAAGCCTCTGGACTAGGATGACTGCGTTGTGAGAATGCCGTATGTGCCTGGGCAACCATACGACATTTAAAAACCAACTGTCCCAGGCACTACAGTTTTGCAATAGTGGTTACTTGGCTCGGAATACTGCATAAATCATCCAATAACGGATGAAAAGGCCTAAGTTGGTTATTGACCACTACAATCTACTACTAGCCCAGTGCTAATCCACTGTATCTCCCATCGTGCTACTTCCAAGGTGAGTTTCGTAACCTCATCACTACCATGGCTGATGGCATTACCGATTCGCCATAGAGTAAAAACAAACAGCTACATAGTTAGCTTTCGATTTGATTGTACTACTGTATTTAATACTTTGTTCTTTAAATCGAAATTGTATTGAACCAATTGCCCAATCAATTTAGAGAGTTACCATTTAATAAATTCAAAAGAAATCAGACATTATGGCTAATGGAAAATTGTTTTTATGACTTGAATGAATTTATGCTATGTATTAAACAATGACTTGAATGTTAATAATTAAATGTTTTTTTTATTAATTTAAATTTTGTTTTTTTTTTTTAATATATACTTAATTAAAATATTGTTCTAACGATTTTTTTGGCTGTGTATTTTTATTGTTTATTATTATTATGATTTTACACTTTACTATTTGAAGATTTTAATTGCTTATAATAATTAAATATTCTTTAGACAAATAACATTTCTATAACTACCTTCACAACGTAACATTTTGTGAAAAACTGAATCTTTGTATTAACGTTAAAATTGACTGTTGTGTAACTAATTGAACTTGTATTTTTTATATTAAATAATAATAATTATATGTAGACATATTCACACACCATTGTTAAGGCCTCCACAGACGAGAGGCCGATCGTTTCAATTAGAACTGACGTCAGTTCGACCTGAACGGATTCGAGCACATACACGGAGAAAATCGCATCCGACCGAACTGACGTCAGTTCGGCCCTTAGATTAATAACGCCTAGATAGTCTTCAAACAAATGCATTGTACAAAGTGAAGCAAGCAACAGATAGATGTAGGCGTAAGCATTACATACCGACACGCACACAAACAAAACTTTAAAGTTGTGGAGTGTGTACTCTTAAAATTGGGATTATTGTATTTGCTTTTCTTAATATCGTGAGATGTAAAAATATAACTTATATTTCATTTTAAACCATCTAAACACAATTTGTGAACTTTATTTATATTAAACTGGTATTAAGGAATATATTAAGGAGTATCTTAATACTGGCAATACTTTACATTCATAATTTAAAAAATCTGAAAATATTATAAAACTTTGTCTTAGTTGCATCTATTAGTTAGCCATGAAAATTTTGAAATAAATTTATTTTTACTAGTAACACTTTCACAATTCACAATAGGGCAGCAAGATGGCGATATAATATGATTTTATTTTAAAATGATTTAAATATTTGACTTAATACATGTCAAATTGTTCGGACATAACATTTAATATTTACATAATATGAAATGTTGTGTCCGAAGCTTTTTTTATTCTTTTCCGATGCATGGTGACACCCAATAACGACACAAACCGTCATAATGTTTTTAATAGTCGGAGATGTACGCACTAGCGCTTGACCTTGCCAACTGACGGGTCGTTCGAACAAACTGAGCCGATATGGCTTAGTGTGATTTACTTCACTTTTCATGCGCGTACCCGGTTTCTAGAAGTTTTAATCTAAGGTTCGGCCTGAACGGATTCGAGCACATACACGGAAAATTGTCGCGAGCTTCGGTCGTGTTTTTACGGTTCCGTAATACTTAAGGAACGCTTATAATTTCACTCTGCCCGTCCGTCTGTCTGTCTGTCCGCCGGTCTCCTAGCTTCTGTAATAACTTTATGACAATAACTTTTGTAGTAATTCAATGAAAACCTATTGGCGTTGATAGTTACGGAACCCTCCTTAGACATGTCGTGACATGCTCTTGGTCAGTTTAGGCTATTATTTTATTTATTTATTGTATTTTTCTGCAATTGTAATCACGCTATCGAAGAAACCGAAATATTGTGTCATACATTTTTCCAGTAATATGTTATAGAAATCATTTCTCTTTGTTTTATTGTCTTTAGATGTTATAAGCCATAGTGGCGTTAATGTTTTAATTACTTCAATAAACTCTAATAAATTTCTTATGACCACGTGCCATTTTTAGGGTTCCGTACCCAAAGGGTAAAAGCGGGACCCTATTACTGAGACTTGGCTGTTCGTCCGTCTGTCGCCAGGCTGTATTAACCTTCTTATACCGTGATAGCTCGACAGTTCAAATTTTCACAAATGTATGATGTAGGTATTTCTATTGCCGTTATAACAACAAGTACTAAAAACATAATAAAATAAAGATTTGAGGCTCACATACAACAAACGTAATTTTTCCGTTTTGTACGGAACTCATCTTGCCGACTCGCACTTGACCGGTATTTTATACTCGAATTTTATTACCGTTCAGTCCAATTTTATTGCCGTTCAGTCCATCCATACAGGTCAGAACTAATGTTGCCAACTTAGTTTTTTTACAAAGTTTTACTACCAAATTTTGTATTTTATACTCTCCTTAGTAGGAATTTAGTTGTTAGTAGTGGTTTTGTAGAAAATAGCTAGACAGTAATCATAATATGCAAAATGGCCCGCTTCTATGCGCTATTATGACACCTTATCATAATAGCACATAGTAGCACGCATCCGTAAGTCGCTTAAAACTACTGATTTAATTTCTATATATGTAACATTTCGTACTATATTTTTTTAATTTAACGGTTAAATATTAAACCTAAAAATGTATGTATGTTTGTAAAAACAAAATCCCCAAAAAGACTTTTGGGGATTCCTAAGTTTAGTAGCTTTTTTATAGTTATCGGTACACTTAGTAGTTTTTTGTAGAAAACGACGCGAGTTTAGTAGTTTCGCAAAAACAGAGTTGGCAACACTGGAACGAATCGCTTCAGACCATACGGCCGACTGATGCGATCTCGAAATTGCACACAGACGATACGATTTTGCATCCGTTCAGGCCGAACTGAAGGAAAACCGGACCGTGTATGGGACCACTTATGGTAGGATATGTAAGAACTGAAATGTACCTATTGTATCCACCATTGTTAACCACATCCTGTTAAATAAATGATTGATTGATTGAATTTTTGATTTGTTTACATTTTGGTTGTCAATATTAATTACATTTTCTTGTATTGAAAAATACATATCTATACTCAAATCGATTTTCTCTTGCCCCTGCACCTTTTAGACATTAAAGCGGGCAGGTTCTTCGCCCCCCGCATTACAAGCATACGGTGTGTCCACGATTGTGTGGAAAAATAGTGGGCCGTTGAAGCGGACGTCAAAATTTTTAAATTTGGATCGATTTGAATCGTTCTATGAAAGCTGTTTCTCTGCACGTAAGTATATAAGGTTTGGTAAAATCAACTACGGATATTTTGAGCTATTTATATATGATCTACTGCTTATGTATAGACGTTTAGGCAGAAAAATAATTGGAGTACTCGAAAAAAAATACTTTCTTTATATGCGAGCGAGTATGCGTTGAGCGGAGATTCAGGAGCGGAGAGAGCATCACACCCATTATGAGATGATTTTTTTACTTTGAGTATGACAATATTTCTTTTTCCTAAACGTCTTACATAAGCAGTAGATCCTATAGGTCTATATATTATATTTTCTACTCTGTAATCGATACTATCGAGTTGAGAATTTGACGTAGAACGATGGATCTCATAGACTTTACAAGTAAAGAATAATAATTGAAACATTCGAAACCTGATTTATTTAATGTTGCCCGCGGCTACGCCCACATATATCATCCCACGGGACCTGTACTTCTTCGGCAGAAAAGTAGCCTATGTCCTTCTCCGTGGTCTACTCTATGAGGTTGTTCAAAACTACGGATATTTTGGGCATACTAATATGATGTACTACTCAGCTCATGTAAAGATAGTGTTTTAGGCAAGCTGAAACCTTGTCCTATACTTCTCCTATCGTACCCCAACACGAGACTGCAGGACTTGCTGGTCAGAAGTGGCTGGCTTGGTCTATATACAATTTTTTTTTTATATTTTTTTTTTCTCCAAAAATACGTTTGAGGAATATGAATTTTTAGTCTTGTTGTAGGTAAATATTATGTTTATGAGTCCAAAGTATTTTTTGCGTGTCCAAGCCATCCATCTATCCGTCATTAATATCACTCGGCGCGGCGTGTCTGTCCGCTCTCTATGTCTACAGTTTCGCCACAGACCACGCTAATTGTGTAACCGACAATCAATCTTGTGCAATGCCTTACTACCTTGATCATTGAAACTGTTGACTGATTCGGCTGAGAAACAGCAATTGTTTTTTTTTTTTTGTGAAATCGCACTGGAAACGAGCAGACGGAACGGAGCGATTACCGCTGGCCCATGATGGGCACTCGCAAATCGCAACACCCCACCGGAGTTACACTTGTAGCTAACTCCTCTGGTGCTGCGCACTTGCGTTCGTAGTCCTTAATATCCCCAACCCCTCTTGGGCCTCCGGTAACCTCACTCACTCGGCGAAACCCAACGCAAACGTTATTTCACGCCGGTTTTCTGTGAGGCCGTGGTATGTATCCAGTAGAGCCTGCCCATTCCTGCATAAGCATTGGCTCTCCCGCGTCTAGGAAAACCTGTATTCCATTGGAACCGTACATTTCACTACCATAAAAATTTGCCCATCAAACATTTCCTTTTTTCTTTCCTTCTTCTTTATCTGATCTATAGTTATTTTACCCTCTCTTTCATACAGTTAAATCCAACGTCAACGGGATTTGAACCTTGTACCATATCAGTGACGTGGGGTTCCTAAAAATCCATTCCTATTGGCTTCACTTGCCACTTACCTTCTGAAGACCCTCATACAAATCCCTACCTATTATACAGGCTAGGGCTTCCCTATAAAAGAGAACCAGCCTTCGGCCACTATACCATATCAAGTTCCTGGCTCGCGACTGACTCCCTTTAACAATCTTTGTTTATTTTTCACTGTATTCTTTCAAAAGATTTTCTTTTTTAGCCGGCGACTAAGGAAGAGTAATGATCTCTGTATCTGAGTCTATGTATGTATGTATGTAGCTATGTACTATGTATGTTTGTTACACCGTGGCACCTGAACTACTGGTCCGATTTTAACGAATATGGTGTCAATAGATTCGTAATAAATGGCCCGGGTAACATAGGTAATTACGGGTAATTTACGTAGTCTGGTTATAGTTATTTATAAAAATTGTAGTTATTTTCATCTTTTTTTTTATAGTCTTTCTTTCTTTCTTTCACTTTTTAAAAATTTACAAAAAAAAAAAATTTTTCTCAATGCCATTATCCAAAAACACTTCGCTCAAATGATTTCTACTTTCCTAATTTTCATACCAATTACTCCAACGGGATTCGAACCTTGTGTTGATATCAAGTTCACGGCTCGCAGACCGGTCGCGAGACCCACTGACCCACTGACCCGGTTTCGCGGCCTCGAGGTGTACATGTCGAGGGGGCGAAAATGAGTCTTATTCGTATGTACGTAAAGTCGGTATTTATTCGAGTTAGCGATTTGAAGGTATTATTATAGCAATGTGTAAAAGAAAATCAACCTTATTTGTTTGACTAAAGAGTAGATTTTATACTGCCTTTGCGACTTGAAGGTATCAACGTAGGGTGGACGAAAATCAACTATATTTGTATTGCGATAGACTAGGTTTTATAATGCTTGGGTGACCTCGAGATTATAGTATAATTAGTGTGGGCGAAAATTTGCTTTATATGTATAATAATAGAGTTAGTTTTACTTTACTTCGCGATTTGAAGGAAGGAATCGAAGTTTAGACGAAAATCATTAGGCATCGACTGGAGTGTGCGAAAAAAGGTCGTAGATCCACTTGCACAGATCTGGGTTAAAGTTAACCCTGGGTAAAAATATCATGCGATCTCTTTCATAAATACAAAGAACGAGAAAGATAACGTCATGATATTTAAGTTTCAACCCAGGGTGTTAACTTTAACCTAGTCTCCGCAAGTTGGCCTTAGAAGTTACGATTCCCTTTTTTAACCCCCGACGAGGGGTGTTATACGTATGGCTGTGTGTCTGTCCGTGGCATCGCAGCTCCCAAACGGATGAACCGATTTTGATCTAATAATATTTTTGTCTGAAAATCGACATGATCGAGAGTGTTCCTAGCTGTAATTCATCGTCATCAGCTCACCAACTGCTTGACAACGGCAAAAAATTCACGTTTGTTGTATGGGAAATGGGTACCCCACTTAAATATTTATGTTTTTAGTATTTTGTTGTTATTGCGGCAACAGATATACACGCCTTGTATGAAAATTTCACGGACGGACATACAGACACACCCTTTGGGTACGGAATCCTAAAAACCAGTCTCAGTTTTTGTTCGACAAAGCACCGTCTTCACGATTTTACGTGGTCTGATTTCTGTGGTCATCGCAGCTCGCGAACATAAAAGCTCTATTTATACACCACCCCGGGAGACATCGCCATGGCGAAAAATCTATTTTTGCGATACTTTTAAATCCTTATTATTAATATAATAATACATATTATTATTGATAATAATAAAAATATTAAACGAGACGAATCTTGTATATAGTTATAAATTATAATCGTAATCTCGGCAACGGCTGCAAGTATGTGTGTACATGAAATTTAGTATGCAGGGAGTTTTGGGGGAGAAAAATCGGTCTAGCTAGGTTTTATACCCGAGAAACTGCGCATTTTTAAGTTATATATGTTTTTACTTTCATCGTGCAACAATATTAAAATATCAATAATTTCGACTCTAATAATGTCACCGTTTTTCCTCTTTTGGTTTTTTCTTTGCGTCACTCTGTTTACAAAATGGAAAACTTGAAATATCGTATTATTTTCGAGTGCGAGTTCCACCGTGGCACCAGTGCTGCAGAAACGGCTCGAAGGATTAATAATGTGTATGGCGACGGTGTCAAAAGAAAACACAGGGCATTTTTGCTTCCAACGATTTCGTTCTGGAAATTTCGACCTGCAGAACAAGCGCCGTGGACGGCCGGAGACCAAAGTCTATAATGAAGAATTGAAGGGTATCGTGGAAGCGTATCCATCGCAAACAACGTCCGAGTTAGCTGCAGGCTGCGGTGTTAGTGATAAAACTGTTTTAATCCACATGAAGCAAATTGGGAAAGTGAAAAAGCTTGAATGGTGGGTACCTCATGAATTTGAGTGCAGAAAACCGACAAACGCGCGTCGACTGGCTGCGTTACTCAACCGGCACAATAATGAAGGGATTTTGATGAAAAGTGTATCCTGTACGATAGTCGTGACGACCTAATATATATACCTACATACATCGAACCTAATTTCATCTTTGGTCGCCGTGGGTAATTGTTCCATTGTAAAATTTCCATTGTCCTTTCAAAACGTATAAAATGTAAACGAACAAAACTACAATTTTAATTACTCGATGTTGCCCGCGACAAGAACAAATCTCGGGGAACCGTCCATTTTGCCGCAATAAAAAGTCCTTCCATGGAGTCTATTCTATATCTGTGGCAAATTCCATCAAAATCGGTCCAGTAGTTTCGGAGCCTACTCAATGAAAACAAACACACACAAACTTCTCTTTATTATATTAGTATAGATAGAAAACTGTATTCTATTTTTAAACTCAGCGCAATATAAAACACAAGAAAACGAGGCTAAGCAACGAATACCGTAATACGAATCAAATAAAAAAATAATTCCCATGCAAAACTTTTACTAAATTGCATAAAAGTTGAGTTTGGATCCGGTTAAACGGCTCTACGACGATTGCCTCAAAAATGAACCGTAAATCTATAACACTACGGTTGGTTTTACTTCAACAGGTGGTATCCCCGAAGATAGCCAGCAACTTTGCGAATTTCAACCTTATTACTTTGTAGCTGAGGTTAATGTCACCTAGCCCGGCGGTGTCTCCGAAGATATCCGACGTTGCACGAGCGGTGCCGTTGAAAGTCGCTGCCCCACTATAGTACCGTAACTCCTTGTGTCATCCGTTACGAGCGCGAGCGGCGAAACTGATTACGTACACCGCTACATTACGCGGGCAAAATGGCCGCTCTCGTTCGAAATTTGAAAGTGACAGATTGTGGTGGTTTTTTTTTATAGTCACAAGGTCTGAGGTTAAATGCGTCGAATTACAAAATGACGATTGATAGTAAAATTCTTAAAAATTATATAATTTTTAACATAATAAGGTCGTCTGGATAAAATTCGTATTTTGGGCCGATACATCCATAGGAATAGTTTTAAAACTTGATACTACTGGCTTAATATATATAAGCCATCCACAATTTAAGAAAGTGTGATTCTGTTTGAAAGTATATGACATCTTCAACTTAAAAAATCGATTTGATTTTTTATTCATATATACATATAAGGTCATCTGTAATGCATACAATCGATATGATAACATAAGAAAGATATCTTTATAAGTAGCTTGACAGACAAGGACAAAACATTGTATTGCTTATTCGTTGTGTAAATATTTTTATTAGTTAGGGGGTTAAAGTACAGGTTACATACGCAATGAAATTATTTCAAATGTCTAAATAAAATATTTTATCTGCTATATAAAGAACTTCGTGCGCTCATAAAGAAATCCCGCGGAAACTGCCTCCGTTCGCACAATTCTCGTAAAATTGTACATAACGTTTTTGCTTCACGTTTATATGATGATGATGACGATGATGATGATGATGATGATGATGATGATGATGATTATGACGTAGCAGTTACTTTAGTAAAGGGCAATAGAGAAACAAAATATATTATAATAACTAATAATGACGTTTATGGTTACGTCTCTCGCTCGATTTGATGATTGAATGAGCGACGTATTCCGACACTAATATAATTCAAATGACGTCACAACTCACAACAACGTATTAAATAGTAAACTATATAATATAACTGCGATAATGGACCGTTTGATTGCTTTAATATCTGAACCTAATTTCTAGTGGCTATTATAAAAAGGAATAAACTACTTTTATCGACTTTGTTCATTCGTGTTTATTATACTCGGTTCAGAACCAAATTTAGCCTCTTTGTAAACAAAAAGCATCAGTACACTATAATGCTACTAATGTTAATGTCACTTAATATCCGTAAAGAAATACAACGACCCATAAGTACATAACGATAGAGTGCCACAAGGCTGCGGAGAGCCGCATGGCTGAGCCTCCTTGACCTGGCAAGGACGAGAGCAGGAGATGAGATGAGGGGGGCTTCATATTGGTGGAAAGAACAAAGAAGACGAAGCCCGCCGCCCGCAACCATCGCGGCACCGCGCATTACGTACCCGAACTGCGCCTGCGGTGCGAGTTACCCGCGACGCCGTTGTACGTATCCCGCCTGCACTGCTCCATGGACGTCGAGGACGTCGTGGACTACATCCGCAAGAAGACATCCGTCGCCTAAGGGTGTCGAGCGTCTGGAGTCTCGCCACAAGTTCAGCTCCTTTGTGATGAGAGTGCCGACGCATCTTTTGTCGACCTTCCGAGGTGGAGGAGTTCTGGCCGACGGGTGTGGTCTACCGGAGGTTCCCGGGGGAGGCTCCGGAACGAACCGCGTATCACGTCCCCGACAACACGTGATAAAGTATAGTTTTTAGGTAAATAAATAATAATATGTATGTAACGTATTTATAATATGGGCCTTTGCCGCCCGAAATAAACGTTATTTATTTAATTTCATTAATTTGCGTCAAAATTTAATATTTTCGTTTCCAAAATGATAAATTCAATCTTAACAGAGTGCATATACAAAAGTTAAGTAAAGTCTTAAATTCCGAACATACAAATTACAATAGGTAATTAAAAATTGCAAAGGAATAAGAAAAAACATATCATATAACTTTCATTCACCGATAATAATAAAATGTGTACGACATGGAAAAAATTACGGTTCTCATGGGTCATTAATTAATAGTTGAGTATTAGCTAAATTGTCCATGGATGTCAATAATTGTTAACCTTCATAGGAATTACCGTCCCGCTTGCCTACTCTGTAGTCTGTACATAAACATTGTGTAATGCACACAGTTCCCGTTACTATCCGTTTAGTTAAACACCCTCTGTTTAACTAAACGGATGGTAAATGGGAACTGAGATCAGATGACAAATCGTATGTCTTATCACTTATGTCATTTGTTTCAGTTCTTCAATTTAGATGAGTTAAAAATATGCTGAAACATTTAAGGACCTAGTTACTAGTGCCTACTGCCTACATCATTAAATTCATATAAAAATAAATTTCATATTATTTTATAGAACAAGAATTAAAAAAGGAACATAGGACCTTGCGGAAGCCCGTGCTCTTGACGCAAATAGCCGACCTCAGTGTACAATATGTAAACAATCATTCCTTATCACGACACTCTGGTAATATGTATTTACTATTTATGTTTGAAAGCGTCCGAATCTTCAGTAGCTGTTTGTTACATATTATTACTGAGGGCATTTGAATCGAAAGCCTTATAAAACTCACCTTTAGGAAGATACTGGCGATATGCTCGATTTTTTCAGAGTGTCTCTGCTCGTTTGCTAATGTTTGCCTCTTGAATTCTCTCATTATTGAAGATGTTGATCTTTAACTGTTATTGAACAAAATGGCTGCCGCAGTACATTCATTAGTTCCTCAGCGGTATAACCTGATTGTTTTCACTTTACGTAACCGTATCGGATCGAGTTTTGCTGAACCATCGACTTCTTGTTTCGTTTAGGTCTATTGGTTCATGGTATACCCGACCCTTTATTTAGTTTTTCAAGTTATTTTTTCTAAACTCAGCTTTTAAACACAGTCAGTGAAGTGAAAGACATTTCATTTACTAGTATTAACGATTGCCTTTAGTTATGTTTGATATATTAGATTGTAGATTTTATATCTCTTACGGGCGAATACTTAAAAGCTACTTAAGCTAAGTCAATTGCTGTCTTCGTCATTCTGCCGCCAATCAGAACCATTGATACTGCAATTTGAATTTTAACTTTAAAAAGCGTTTGGGAATAAAGCTGTGAGTAGGTACTCGTACACTTACACACGCGCACACTAGGATTAGTATGTCACTTTTCTGCCGCAGCGTCGCGTCGGCGGTGAATTCCATACAAGATCTGGCGCCGCCGGAGCTGCGGCGCGTGTGTAAATGCGCTTAGTATCCCAATTAGTTATTTTTCATCATCACCACTAGTCCACTACCAACACGCAAAAACTCAGCCGTATAAATAATTAGTCACAATTAATTAACAATTTTAGGAATGCGGCCTCGACCCCGATAGAGTGACCTTTTCGACTACACCGAATTTAGGTTAGATACACGAAACCGATCCTAACCATAACTAGCATCTACTTAGTAAATTCTCCCATACAATTCAGGTAGCCTAAATATCTATCAAGAATAGGTAACCTATATAAATAATAGGTCGAAACTATATCTGCAATCTGCATTGCCGATAGCCGAATCGAAAAAAAAAAAAAAATCCAAGCCTACGTTCCCAGTAAATTTCTACATAATATACAAATCAGCTTACGTACTTATATGAATAACTTATCAAGAAAATTATAAATTATTATATTATTATAATAATAGGCCGAATCTGTCATAATTGCCGATAGCCGCAACAAAAAAAAAATGTCAGTGAAAGCCGAATTTCAAAATTGGAACGCGCGACCTCATTCCGCGGCCGCACGTTGGGCGGGACGGGTGTCAATGCGAAATTAAATATAGAATTAACGATAATAGTAACCTTTCTATGTTGGTTTCTTGCGTTTATGTCAATTGTGATTTGTGTTCCGCTCTGGTTAAACCAGCTTTCACTTTAGTCAATGAACGTGAGATTCGCGCAAAATTGTAGAGGCACTAACAATTAATCATCATCATCTTAAACGACCGAATTGTTAAACCCTATCCAATTCAGGGGTTACACCCTAAATATAAGTCATTGTTCGACAAAATAATAAGGAAAGCACTCAATCGACTATTAATTTAAGTTGCGTTTAAGAAATTAGCCATAGATCACTTTAGTTTTAATGCACCTTCCCCAACAATATGTATTGTGGATTTACCATATAATATACAGCAACACAGACGTTTATTTAAAATAATAGGCATACTAAAACGCATTTTTTGTTTCGACGAATCTGATACGTGTTTGTACACGTATCAGATTCGTCAAAACAAAAAATGTTAAGTTAAAATTTTAAAGGTTATTTTAAAGTTTTCCATGTCTGCAAATATCAAAGCAACTCAATGTCATTAAAACATTTATTTATTTCATGATTATCTTTTACAACACTAACCACAGACAAAATGGCGTCGTCGGCCATCTTGTAGCATTACATTTTTAATAGTAAATAAATGTAATACATATCCAAATTAATAAAATATATTTTTAAAATTTTTAATATTTAAAAAACCTTGGTAATGACATATTGCCGGAAGATTTGCGATTCTTTGGACTGGCTTGGGTTTATTTGAAAACGTTTTAATGTAGCATTTTATGTAATTTATACGGGGGAAAGTGGAGGACTTCCATTTACACCGCTGTCAAATGTGCCTGCCTGGCCTGGTTACTTCAGAAAAGAAAAGTTGGGTTTATCTATCTTTGGTTTGCTCTAAAAATATGTACTTGTAGATTGTATAGAAAGGCATCACAAATCACAATTAACAGCTTTCACTGGCGGAATTCCGCTATGGTTCTCAAGATTCGGAGTTTGAATGCCCAGCAGTTTTGGATAATCATCATCATTAAAAACGCTCGAGATACTCTAACCAGTAAGGATTAAATTAGATATTACTAAAAGATGTCTAATATCAGATTCTCGTATCACCAGTGTTTGTAACCATGCTCCTTCGAAAACGGCTTGACCGAGTTTTAATGATTTTCATTGTGTAGATTCTGAGAATAGGTCGTGAAGTATTATTATACCAACGAGTGATAATTTATATGACAGAAAAACGTTTGCTAGGACAGCTGGTTAAATATTTATAAGTATTATAATTTTTAAAGTTTGAACTTTATAATAGTTCTTTTGCCTCCGCAACCACGCCTAAACAATTGAACTAATTTAGATAAAATATGGCACAGGCATAGATTACAACTTGTGGAAGGATATAGACTTACCTTTATTGCGGCAAATAGACGAATATTAATGATTGGGCTATTGCATACCAGGGTTGCACTTAGCAGCCAAAAAATTAATCTCAACGAAATATCTTTACCTACCCTACATCAAATGAAGCAGACGAGCAAACTTATCGCCTATTAAGAATAGCATAAGAGGCTCTTAATTTAAGCGTTTGATTATTCGGCTGACAGCCTTCTAAAAACTAGCAAAATAAAACATGAGATAATATTTATATTGTCATTGTTAAAATGCAAATGTAGGAAAATTAAAACCAGTGTTCGCATATTTAAAATTCAAATGTACTTCGCGAGCCTTAACAAAATATGATGAACAAATAAAGAAAAAATTAAACCGACTTCCAAAGTAAAAATGCACAAAAAAGTATGACATCAATATTATTTTCTAAATAATTCCCCTTTTAAATTCGGATAGAATTTTAACAATTTCTCTACTCAACCATCATAATTTTGATGCCGGTACCAGCTCAAATAATATCCTGATAAAACAATACTTTATAGAACTTACATTTAAGTTGGCTGGTATTGACTTCAAAATTGTGACGATTGAGCAGATAAATAATTAAAATTCTAGCCGAATTTAAAAGGGGAATTATTTAGAAAATAATATTGATTTCATACTTTTTTGTGCATTTTTTACTTTGGAAGCCGGATTAATTTTTTCCCCTTTTTAGTAATATTTATTATATTTTTAACAACACAAGCTTTAAGAAAGTTTAAAAGAAGCGTTCGAATGCTTAATTGAATACGCGCCAAGCTTCAATTAGGTATTGTATATAAGATAATAATGATGATAACCGTAAGTTACATAATGGCATATGCTTGCAGTTCTTAAAACTACGCTGAAATTTTCAAACTTGTATCTTTAAAGACTGTGTTTTAAAAAGGGTTCTGTTCGGTGCCTTTGGATCCAGGGTACAAAATTTTACTTTTTGGTAGCATATGCTTGGTTATCTTCAGAAAAAGTCGAAATGTACAAAAATACATTTCCATATAAATTTCGAGGAGTTCCTTCGATTTATCATGGATCCCATCATCAGGTCACCACCTTGGTATCATAAAGACCAAAGTGGAATTATACCCTATACAGCATAAAAAGAATTTTGAAAATCGGTCCACAGACGGCGGAGTAATCGTTGAACATACAAAGAAAATAAAAAAATATATATATACAGCCGTATAACGTATAACCACCTCCTTTTTTGGAAGTCGGTTAAAAAAGAAATTAAACTGTTTTTAACTTTAAGCCTATAGAATACTAGCATTAATTTTTAAACTTTCATCCCATATTTTAGGGGCTGAATTTTAGAAAACGCTGGAATTCGTAATAAACGAAATAATTAATTATTTTTTCCGTACACAATTCATCAATCGTGTAAATATGTCCAAGGAATAAAAAATTTCATACAAACTTTCATCACCTATTTTACCCCCTTGGGTATTGAAATTTGAAAAATTTGAAAAGTTGGGCTTGGGTTGAATTTTGAAAAATCTCCAAAAGTGGGGCCATTTAAGTGGGGGCAGTTTTCACCTCAACATGCCGCGTCTATAACATATACGTCTATGACAATAAGACATTATTTTGGTCGAAGTTAATCTCGCTGTTTGCAAAAATTTGCAGTTAGGAACCGCTGCGCTGGTTCAATAGTTAACCCGACTGTCAGGAAGGGTTATTTCAACATTTTTTTAATCCCCGACGAAAAAAGAGGGTTGTTACAAGTTTGATGTGTCTGTCTGACTGTCTGTCCGTGGCATGGTAGCTCCTAAACGAAAGGTCCGATTAAGACGCGGTTTTTTTTTTGTTTGAAAGCTGACGTGATCGAGAGTGTTCTTAGCTATAATTCACCATCATCAGTTCGCTCACTGCTTGACTTAATTTTGTTTTTGTTTGAGTGTAGGAGAGAGAGCCGTGCTCCGGCATTAACACACCGGCTCGCAGAAAACTATCGTGAAATAACATTATTAGGGTTCCGTACTGTACGATTTGACTAATCGTACGATATACCCTATACGATATTGGCTCGCCAACACTCCGCCAACCCGCCCGCGCCAGTCCAACGGCTACGTGACGATGAACTGACATCTACTGTCAGTCATCACTGTCATCTGTATCACTACACGTACCCAAAGGGTAAAAACGGGACCCTACTACTGAGAATTCGCTCTCTGTCCGTCTGTCACCAGGCTGTATCTCGTGAACCGTGACAGCTAGACAGTTGAAATTTTCACAGATTGTGTATTTCTGTTGCCGCTGTAACAACAAATATTTAAAGCAGAGTAAAATAAATATTTAACGGGGCCTCCGCTATCCTAAAAGAGCGTTAGCGGATTCAATGATCGGGAAAACTCTGGTGTTACTGATGTCATACCATCAGGCGTTCCGTTCGCTTGTTCGCCCTCCTCTACGACGGTGAAAGTGACGACGTTTTCGACGCGCGCGCACTGTAGTCGGCACCCATGACCTAGATAAGCGCGCTCCTATCAGCTGTATAACTAGATGCAATTTAGGTTTCGTTGGAATCAGCTGTACCTGATGGCCTGATGATTATACTGTAAGGACTTTATAGACAATAATTATAGAGACAAGTGCCGATTTTTCAAAACTTCTTAAACAGTGCCTAACGTTAAACTCGGGATTCTTTCTCCCTCTCTCATTCTTATTTAGACGGGGCAGACATATCCAAAACCGTAGGTCTGCGTTAAACGTCGGTTTAACGCGTTCGTAAAATTGGAGCTTAGGCCGCTTACCCTCTTTCACAATCTACTGATAATAGATCTTCTGATTTGCACTCAAGAGAGTGCAGGTTCGATTCCCAGGTTGGGGCGTGTACCAACGAGACTTTCTCAGATCTCAAGTACATTATACGGACGCTCCAACGGTGAAGGAACACATCGTGAGAAAACCCGCACACGGTTGGCTCCAGACGTATTGACCAGTCCTTCCTCTGGACTAGGCTGACTTGTTATGAGAATGCCGTGTGCGCTTGGGCAACCATACATACCCAGGCACTACAGTATTTCAAGTGATCACTTCGCTCGGAGAATACTGTATAAATCATCCAATAACGGATGAAAAGACCTAAGTTTTTTTATACCTAGATTGATATCATCTAGACTTCGTGTCCTTCGTTACAAGTTACAACATTAATGAGCGTTTAGCGCATTAAATACGAGGAAACCAAATATTTAATTCAGTAGTTTTATATACAGGAGCATAATAAGTTGCATAATTAATTCAAATATTTTTCACACAAACATTTTTGTGGGCATTTTCATGAGACTACAATCCAAAGTCTTACAAGTGGCACAAAGTTAAAAATAAATATAACCAAGAGCATGTCAGGAGTCAGGGCCTTTAGTCAAGATGCATTTTGTTTTCGAACTTCGCCGTCGTAATTATCGAATGCATATTGACTAAAGGCTTTGGACATGTCTGAGGAGAGTGCCGTAACTACCAACGAGCATTAGGGGTTTTTTAGCCTCTGTGGCTCAGTGGTTAGCGCGTCGGCGCTCAAGCTGGAAGTCGCGGGATCGAATCCCGCCGACGGAACCAAAAAGTTTTCAATGTTCCTGGATCATGGATGTGTATATAATATAATAAAAAACTGAAATATATGTATATATGTAACTATCTAAGTATAAAAGTATTAAATATATACTTCCCGTTGTCTGGTCCCGGTAACACCGAAACACAAGTTCTTCGGGTACTTAGCACGGGGCCAGATTGACGTGGTGTGAAGCGTCCATAGATATTAACTATCATAATGAGACCATTAAAAGACAACCAAAGTCTAACAGCCGAATACTGGAACGATAGTTAAATAAAGTGACGCTCAAGTCACATGCTGTCTTTGTCTTTACGGCTGGCAGAGACAGAGACAGCCTGCGAATAGGAGGGCTCTTAAGTTTGATTAGAGTTTGAGTACTACTAGTATCACATTCCATGGATCCGTTGCCTAGCAACGCATTCCACACTCATTCAACCTATATTATATCCGTCCCACTCACACGCAGCACGTTCTAATACACGTTTCTCACCCATTTTTATGTAGCGACCCACGAAAAAGCCAAAAAGTTTAGTAAAAAGTCTTTCGACCCCGTCACTATAAAACTATAATAAGAATGTGTACACAGCGCGCTATTTTTATCAGCTACACGTAAGATTAGCCTTCACTGGTTCGAATTTTCCAACGAATCTTTGGTACCTATGTGTAGTTTGTATTTACTATTTTTCACATAAAGTAAACAGACTGCGACCCCCTCGACCCCCCCCCCCCAGGGTCGCGGGCCCCCGCTTGAGAAACGATGTTCTAATTATATCCCACCCGCTCTAATTTCAGCAAGGTGACACTTACTATGTACTAGACATCTGAGTGTATTTTAGTTTATGTTTGAATAGAAAATGACAGTTATTACTTAAAAGAATGTTCGAATAAAGATAGGGACTAGGACAAACGAAGTTTACATATGATACGTCAACTGATTTTATTATTATGTAGAGTTATTGTCCATGGGCGGATGGGTAATCACTCACCAATAGGCGATCCGTCTGCTCGTTTTCTAATTATACCATTATATGAATAATAAATATTTTAACCTATTTTCACAGGTGAATCATAGATGTTTTAGGTATTTTTGTAAGCATTTCTACAAAAAAGTTGACTCTATAATCTTTGATTAGATTTCTAAGTGCATTTTACAAATTGTGAAAGTTGTAACAAATCTGGCCTTAATATTATAATAATAATAAAAAAATAAATTAATCTATGGACACTTCACACCACGTCAGTCGGGCCCCGTGGTATGTGTCCGATGAACTTGTGTTACGGGTACCAGACAACGGAAATATATTTAATACTTTTTATTCTATACATATATTTAAGATTTTTATTATAATAGGTCTTTACCTATGAAATTGCCGTTCTGCAGTACTGGCCATTTCAAATCAAAATAATTTTTGTTTGGCTAAGAATTCTAATTTCAAATTAATTTTATTTTAAAAACATGGAATTCTTTTTCCACAAGTAGTCATTTGTTTATTGATTAGTGTTACATTTTCATCGCATTTCAATATTTTTCATCATCATGGATACGTTAAAAATTCGAGTAATTATGGAATATGAGTACCGTCGTGGCAGCAACGCGGCACAAGCGGCACGCAACATCAACGACGTTTACGGAGCTAACACTACAAACCAACGCACCACCTGTTATTGGTTTGCTCGCTTCCGTTCTGGAAATTTCGACCTGAAAAATTAACGTCGCGGTCGTCCGAAGACTTTGGTCAACAATGACGAATTAAAGGCGATTGTGGAAGCTGAAGAAGTACACAATCTACGGCTGAATTAGCAGCAGCTTTCGACGTTAGCGTCAAAACAATATTGGTCCATTTGCGTCAAATTGGCAAAATAAAAAAGCTGACAAATGATGAAATCCGGCTTGAGCGCTAATGCGCTAACCATACTAGCTTCTGTATTGATTTGAATCAAAAACCTTAATTGGAATTGACAATTTCAATGAGGCAAGGTTTAGTATAGAGTATAAAAGCGCCCAACACCTATCAGCTACGCTGGCGTTATTTTATAGTACCCAAGTGTGTGCGCGATAGGTACACAAGAACACTCTCTCTTCCATCAATCGCCTTATCCAGTGGGACGGATAACCGACACGACTTGCGAGAGATCAGGTGCAGGACCGACTTTTTACATGCCCATCCGACGCATGGATCATCTCTCTTGTCAGACGATCAGGTGATCAGCCTGCATTGTCCTAACCAAACATGGAAACAATTTTTTTTGTTCTTCCAACGCGGGGATAAAACACACGACCTCTGGTGTCCGGAGTTGAGAGCCAAACGCGAAACCACTGGGCCACGGAGGCGTCATAATATAGAATTACATAGACAATTCACAAGTCGTTACTGTCGCTAAATATAATATTGCTTTAATCCCAGCTCTCCATTCTCCAATAGCTCTACGTCGCGCAGTCTCCTGGTCTTCTGCCAGTCCACTGTACTGGTCTACTAATCTACTAATAATCTACTGGTCTTTTCAGTAAATTCTATCCCTAGTTATCATTTCTTATGACCGTTGCATCATATACACCACAGTCTACTACTTCTACTGATAGTCTACTCACGATATCGTGTCCCTGGCTGCCGCTGCGCACCACTTCAGGCGCCATATACTCAATGGTCCCACAGAAACTGTACGCCCTGTTCTCGCCCCCACAGAACTCCTTGGACAGACCGAAGTCGGTCAGCACTATGTGGCCTTCGGCGTCCAGGAGGATGTTCTCCAGCTTGATGTCGCGGTAGATTATGCCGAGCTGGGGATGAAGTGAAAGATTAGAACTACAGTTTAGAGGATAGATAAAACAAGGATAATCTCAAAAATGTTGTTCTGCATTGTATGTTGGTCCTATTGGCAACAATAGATGACATCATCATACAAAGATAATAATTTCAGAAGCAGGGAAAAATCCTAATGCTGCAAAAATATCTAACTTACAAACAAATGCCAGCATATCTGTTATTATGGTCTCAATTTACCTGTTTTTTTAACCCCCAAAAATGGAGTTTGACTTATCTGCCCGTGGCATTGTAGCTCCCAAACGGATGAACCAATTGGAATAAAAACAATTTTGTTTGAACGAGAGTATTCTTAGCTAAAATTAATCATCATCAACGCTCTCACTGCTTGACAATTCAGGGTCAACTTAAAACTTTTAATTACCAATGGCCCACATAACGACCCTTCTAACTTTATTCTCGGCCAGTGAGGGGTTTGAGCTCTCGCAGCAAGCGGGTGGGTGTAATCACATTCACGGCCGAATACTGAAAGGCTAATCAAAATAAGAACCCCTCCTATTCACAGGCTGTCGCTGTCTCTGTCTCTGCCAGCCGAAACGAGAAGGACAGCATGCGACTTGAGCGTCACTCAATTTAACTATCGTTTCAGTATTCGGCAGTCAGTTTTGATACCTCTTGAAAATAATACCCGGATTCACTCACCCTATGTAACTGCTCCAGAGCCAGTATGATCTCCGCAATGTATATCCTCACTTCGCTCTCTTGGAAGTGCTCGCGCTGGTACAGATGCGTGAACAGTTCGCCGCCGGCTACGTAATCTGAGGACGAAGATAAAACTTTAGAGAATATGGATGATTAGCGAACGTAACTAACGTGGTTATCAGGCAATTGACGGACTTTTACAGAAACTAGAGGTAGAGGAGGAAATTCGCCGATAATCCTACGACTATTATAAATGTGAAAGTTTGTGAGGATGGATGGATGAATGGATGGATGTTTGCTACTCTTGCACGCAAAAACTACTTAACGCATTTCGATGAGTTTTGGTATGGTAGTAGTTTAGGCTCTGGATTAAAACATAGGCTACTTTTTATCCCGAAACAGTACAGTATTCCCGTCGGATACCCGATACTGTATAACGTGGGCGGAGCCGCGGGAAAAAGCTAGTAGATAGATGAACGGATGGATGGATGTTTGTTACTCTTTCAAGCAAAAACTACTGAACGGAACTTTGGCAAAAAAATTGGAAAATAAAAAAAATTAAATGTTGTCTATTTAATGTGAAAGACATATTGACAGACGTATTGTATGTATAAGCATGGTAGACGCCAGACGGCAGTGTAATCAATCTGTAAAGTAGCATGTGTAACATTATTTGTATTCATTTTATATACTTTTTAAGCATTATTATCTATGTATATATAAAAGCTGATTGACTGATGTATCAACGCACAGGCCAAGCCAAGTCTAGAAATTTATATTTTACATACGTATTTCTCATATGACGTAGGCATCCACTAGCGAAGGATTTTTCAAAATTCACCCCCCCCAAGGGGGTAAAATAGGTGATAACCTTTTATTCCTTGGACACACTTGCATGATATTTCGTATGAATTGAGTACGAAAAAAATAAATTAATAACGTATTTCAGCGTTTTCTTGAATTCAGCCCCTGGGTGGGTAAAATAGGGGATGAAAGTTTTTAAAACCTAATTTCACGTTTAGTAAGAAAATGCTAGTGCAGCCCGCTCGTCCTCCGTATAAACTTTAACTGTGCAAAATTTCATACTTCTCCGTTCGAATAATTTTTGTAAAACAATAAACACAAAATGTTTGCTCCACGTATTAATACAATAAATAAATTTTGAAACCTCCATCACCTAAATACAGTCAACCTTAAAACTAACCTAACCCTTACTACTTAAAAAACATATCGATTTTGTTTCAAAATAGGCATTCCATATTTCTTTTGTTTTACCAGACCCCCAAAAACTTGAGGAGGGTCGAAAGCACTGCAACACAGGGAGGTTCAATGTTAGAGCTTCGGCCCTAGAATGATATACATTTTGTCTTAAATCTGGATTAGAATTTAAATCCAACATTACACTGCAATACCGATAAGGTTTTTTAAAATCAATCAGATACTTTGGGCATATGATCAACTGCTTATGTCAAGACTTTTAGGCTGAAAAATAATCAAAAAATTTGGAATAACATATTATATTACACGAACTAAATAAAATTACAAATAGTTTTATTATTATTATCAATCAATCAATCCGATCGTTTATTTGCCAGAATATGGTTATAAATGGTGTTACAATAATTATTACAAATATAACCTGCCACATGCGGCGTGCGAGTATTAACGGGGTTCCGTAAACTACAAGTGTCCCGTTATCTTTGAAGTTAAAGCTGGGACTATATGCTCCGGAATATACTTAGAACTCCGGACTGACAACTATGAACACTTAGAATACAATGGAGTTGAAAATCGAACGCCTGAGTGTCGGGTCAAATGTCAATGTCAATTATGATGGCTCGACACTCGACACTTCCATTTTCAACTCTATTCTATTATATTCCAGAGTTTAATTTTCAATGCTCGTGAATTTTCTCCGGCCTTCCGGATTCCGGATCATATAGTCCCAACTCCCAGCCCTTAGCCCTGTTCTAGACTATAATATTCTCTACTGACGTGTCGTGACGACGTCTTACTCTATCTAATACACCTTTATTCCACACGCACAATTTACATTACATTTATTGTATACTAGCTGTTGCCCGCGGCTCAGCCCGGGTAAATGCAATATTCCCACGGGAATACTGTACTTTTTCGGCATAAAAAGTAGTCTTATGTTTTGATCCAGAGCCTAGACTACTACCACACCAAATTTCATCGAAATCCGTTCAGTAGTTTTTGCGTGAAAGAGTAACAAACATCCATCCATCCATGCATCCTCACCAACTTTCACATTTATAATATTAGTAGGACGCCCCCTCCCCGCTAGTCGCGTCCGAGTCACACTACGCGGGGGTGAGGCGCGAGGGTAGGGGGAGGGTCGGCCCTGACCTACCCTTAGCCGAATAACGTACAGCCGTCTGAGTAGCGAGCGTCTCATTTTATAATAAGTACCTAAACTCTGTACTTCTATATACTAATATTATAAAGAGAAAAGATTTGTTTGGTAGTTTGCATTGAATAGGCTCCGAAAGTACTAGACCGATTTTGACGAAATTTAGCACGGATATTATAGTGTTATACCACGGGGATGGACCATAGGCTACTTTTTATAGCGGCAAAACATACGGCTCCCGCAGGATTTCCCCTTTGCGCGCAAGAATTCGAGGGCAACATCATATTATATTTAATAATAATAAAAAACCGATCAAATGCGAGTCGGGACTCGCGCACGAGGGGTTCCGTACAAAACGGCAAAAAAAACCCACGTTTGTTGTAAGAATGGGAGTTACGCATATTTATTTTTATTTTGCTTATAGTATTTGTTATTATAACGGCAACAGAAATACATCAGCTGTGAAAATTTCGGTTATTTTGCCATACATTTCTTCAAAATATGAGGCAGTTTATCAAAATACAACACTTTCCTTATGTTTACCATATCGAATGGTGCAATAATACAGGTGATTTTTTAAACTACATACTTTAACCCCCATTAAAAATGTTTATTATTATTATTATTAACATTTTTCTCCCGTGGTTTAGCGATTTTTTGACTTACGCTTTTCAAGCCCTTCTATTTGATACTGGCTGTCCCGACTCACGTTGTTCTGTCTTAAATATGAACTGGAATGAATAAATATCTACACCTACTATGCAACCTACATCCTACTCCTACGCCTACTCCTACAATCCTACAAGCTTTTCCAAAATTTATTTTTACCGCTTAAACCTTCCCTGAACATTCGCAATTATTTCAAGACCAAAATTAGCCAAATCGGTCCAATCGGCCGTTCTTGAGTTTTAGCGAGACATTGGAATTGCTATCCATTTTTACGTCCTCCGGGAACAGGAGAACGGGATAAAAAGTATGTCCGTCTCCTGGTTCTAAGCTACCTCTCCACCAATTTTTTGCCAAATCGGTTCAGCCATTCTTGAGTTACAAATAGTGTAACTAACACGACTTTCTTTTATATATATACATTATATTATGTGTGATAGTGCTGCAACGGTGGGGACGGCCTCCATACAAAATGCCCGTTGTTCTTTGGAATTTGGTTTTGCAGAAATAATGCTCATCTTGTTTCCCACAAGTTTAAGTGTAGACAAAACGAGAACACAGCGCTAAGTGTGAGTTTTTCTTTTCGCATTCGATCGTGAGCGCGTTTGGCGTTTACTGGGAATTTGTTTGTGATTTGTACAGCGCCACCTAGTTGTAATAGCGACAACTAGGTCAAATCACATACAAGTTCCTAGTAAACGCCAAACGCGCTCACGATCGAATGCGAAAAGAGAAACTCACACTTGGCACTCTAGATGATTATGACCCATGTAATCCTAGTACATTATGCTACACAATGGGTTTACTATAAATATTGTTGTTTGAATGGTTACCCAATTCTGAGCGTGGTGCGAGTAATAGGTTTAGGCGTTTGGTTTTCAGACTGAAAAATACTTATCGACACTTCATAATTTCCCTAGAGCATGATTAGAAATATTGCACATTATTAATAATTTTTCTATTTTGTCCATAAATTATTAAATTATTTATTTTATAGGCTATGGTGGTTTTTAGGGGGTTTTTTTTCAAAGTCAAAGTTCTCAAAGTTTGTATTTTTATACACTTTCTGAACATCGGTAGGTACACATGATGCCTACCACCTGTTCGGGAACTAGCCCGGCGGCGAGAGTAACCGGCGTAAGTAACTCGCGTAGTAACTACATGGAACCCTTATTATATAGTTACGCTACGTCCGTCCGTCCGTCGGTCCGACCGTCTGGGTGATTATGATGATAATATAATTAGCTCGTAATTAGATTGAGCGCCGGTTTTACAATCTACTGATAAGTGTCAGATAGCTTATTCGCATGTTTTGTCTCTGTCGCTCTGTACAAATAACAGCTCGAGTACCGGCGAATGTCAGCCGTGTTCACACAAACCTAAGGTTGACACCGATGCCCGTTATAAAATTATATTGTCGATTAATTATGTCAACGCTCGAAACGACCAGCGGCCAGCCCCGTGAACAAAAGCCCTGGCTTGAAGAAACCCACTACTGCCATACAAAATTTCATCAAAATCCGTTCAGTAGTTTTCGCGTGAAAGCGTAACAAACAAACTTACATTCACATTTATAATATTAGTAGGGATTTTCCGATCAAAGTGACCACTCTTGAAACACTGTAGCGCCTGGAACAGTCGGTATGGTTGCCCAAGCACATACGCCTCGGAGCTGAACATAGTCAGCCTAGTCCAGAGGAATGACTGGTCGATACTTCTGGGGCCAAGTGCCAACCGTGTGCGGGTTTCCTCACGACGTTTTCCTTCACCGTTGGAGCGTCCGTATAATGTACTTGAGATCTGAGAAAGTCTCATTGGTACACGCCCACAACCTGGGAATCGAACCTGCACTCTCTCGAGTGCGAATCAAACGGTCTACCCACTAGGCCGCGGAGCTCTACTATGTAATGAGGCGTTATAAATCTATGGCAATAAGTAATTGTTGCTAGAAGTAGGAGACACCCCGCCACTCTTTCCGCAGTCCGCACGCTCTCACATAACGCGCCAACATCGTGCACCCAACACCGCCACGAAACAGCGCACGCGGCACGTGCAAAATTCTACAACAATACGTCGTCGTGTTCACGTGTGCAAAATCAACGGTGAAAGTACCCTTTTACTTACAAGCCACTGTTAATACGCATCATCTGTCTCGCTCGTTCTCTTTACCAAAAATATAGCCATCCTTTTCGCACCTATGACAATAATTGACACAGCCATGACCTACTCGATTGACAGAACATTCTAGAACGTAGAAGAATTCCACAAAGATTCAAGAAGATTAAATGTGAAATATTTGCATATTCGGCATCAACAATTGAACACGACAACACGATTTATTTTCTACTACTATTATAAATGTGAAAGTTTGTGAGGATGGATGGATGTATGGATGGAGGGATGTTTGTTCCTTCACGCAAAAACTACTGAACGAATTTCGATGAAATTTGGTATGGTAGTAGTTTAAGCTCTGGATTAAGACATAGGCTACTTTTTATGACGAAAAAGTACGTATTTCCCTGGGATATTGTATAGTAGGATTATGGGCGACATTTCGACCGCAGGGCGACCTCAGCTATTGAATTAATAATATTACTGTGTGCTTCGTCATTTTAGTATTTACCATAGACTTGGTATAGACGAGGCATGTCGAGGTGAAAACTGTCCTCACTTAAATAATAAATAGCCCCACTTTTCGCGTTTTGGGGCCATTTTGACATTTGCGGTATGGTGAAATCGAGATGGCTGACATTTGAAGTACGGTGACAACCAAGAAGGCGTAAATTTTTATTGTATGAAGATTTGTTCTGTCGAAATGTACGTCATAGCCTTCATCGTCACCTTTAGTTTTGGAATCTTTGGTATTTACCTAATTAATACTACAGAACACCATCTCTACCCCCTTACTAATAAAAATATTTACACAACTGTTTAGCTATTCAATGTGACAGCAACATTGAAAAGTAACTCGACAGATAAAGACAGCAACATTGAATACCTTTCTTTGCTTTTGCCCGTGTTCTTTTAGTTCAATTCAAAATCCCGATGTAGTTAGCTCGCACGATAAGGAACCGCATTTTACCTGCTCATTAAATTCATACACATCGTTGAAACGTTCACTTGGGTTGAGAGCAGTTGCGAGCCACCGAGTAGCAGCAGATCACTCACCGAGTATGAGGTGTAGCTTGGCGTCCGTCTGGAAGGCGTAGTGCAGCGTCACCAGGAACGGGCAAGCGCGAACCGCCTCTAGGACCTAAGTGAAGAGACAAAGTCAAAGATTTTTATTATTCAGAGTATTCTTAACCACTTTGTGGACGTCGCGTCGGTTTACATGATAACATGGCAAAATTAAACATTTACTAAATAAAAACCCCTTACTTAATTTAAAAAAATTATACAGCGTATAAGCTATACAATGTTTTGTCCTTGTCTAGTGTGTGTGGGAAAAGACAAGGACAGAACATTGTATAGCTTATACGTTGTGTGAATATTTTTATTAGTAAGGGCCGAGGGGGATCAAGTTTTACCCCTGACCTGGAGGGGTATTATGAGGTCTTGTAGCAGTATTACTTTAACATTACTTTTAGATTTCGCGCAAATTAAAAATATCTTTTTGTCTATATAAATAGAGATCATGTTTGCTTATATGAAATTCAAAAGTAATGTTAAAGTAATACTGCTACAAGACCTCATAATACCCCCCCTGACCTGAGTCCTGACATTGTCAAGCAGTGAGCGATCTGATGATGATGAATTATAGCTTAGAACAGTCTGGATACTGTTCACCCGTTTGGGAGCTACGATGCCATGGACAGACATACTCGTCAAACTTATAACACCCCACTTTTTGCGTCGGAGGTTAAAAATGCCTCCCTATTAATCCCAACGCATTCATAACTCACCTCCACGCGGCTAATGACCACCACCACAGAAATGCGTTTTGTCTACACATGAATGACAGATAATATGGACAAAATAACAGCTTTCCTGTCATCCACCTGTCATTTTGTCTAATCCTTCGTAGTAAGAAACCATTTCTACGGTTGTTATGCGGTGGTTATGCTAAGCATGCTGGTGGTCGCTGGTCCTCTGTTAACCTGTCTCCCTGTTCTGATGTGCTTGGTCTACAGTGTTCTCTACCGTCAGGTGTTCCACTCCTTACCTGTCTCTCTGTCCGCGTGTGCTCTGCCGTCTTCAGCTTCTGCACAATCGACGCCTTCTTCAGCACCTTCATCGCGTAGAGTTTCCCTTCGTCCACACCGCATCGTTTCTTCACGAGGAACACTTTGCCGTAAGCTGGGGACAAAGAATGGAGACGTTATTCTCCTAGAATACTTCACAAAGGTCTGAGATATCAGACATGAGCAGTTAATTTCGCTACGTGGAGTCTAGATGTCGAAATTCGACCATAATTAATATTATTTTTAGGTTTGAACTTTATTAGGCCGTTCTTTTGCCTCCTAGATACGAAATAAATATGCAAATGTTTATATTGATTGTGAAAGACAGAATATTAGTGTTAATTATTAATTTGAGGTAGCGTACGTAATGTTATTTTTATTAATTTAATGTGGCTTTTAAAGCATTATTATAAAAAAATGTGAAGTTCACTCCTCCTCTATGTATAAAACTTTAACTGTACCAAATTTACCAAATATAAGGACTAAGGGACTCACTCAGAAGGACTAAGCTACGTCTTTTAAACTCCAATAACTGCACCAATTTCGATAAAACTCGAGAGATTTATAAATAAGTGGCAATAACGCTATGACAATGTGAGGAAAACTCCTCATTCGTAATGTGATTCGGCGGTGTTTGTCATCAGGCGAGCCTCGAGCTCGTTAGTCGTTTGCCATATAAAACTGCGCCAATTCCGATAAAAGTCAACCGATATGTAAATAGGGGGCAGTGGCATCGTCACAATGTGCGGAAGAGTATCCCATTCATAATGTGATTTATAAATAATAATGTATGCGGCAATATTATAATTAGCTACGCTTCTTGTGTTAAATTTCGGGGACAACTTTGAACCCCGCTCCGATCTCTGATCAGTTCCACCGAATCGCGACGTGACGCGGCGCTGCATTATTTACGATAGCGATTCAAAATTTAAATTTATTCACTACACAAGAAGATATACGTTTAGTTCGAGACTTCGTACTTCTAGAGTAGAGAATAAAGTTCAATTTTGAATCGCTATCTTAAAAATGCAGCGCCGCGTCGCGTCAGCGTCTCGGTGTTAACTGACGATTCGTGTTAATCGTTTGGAAAAAAACCTTTTCTTTAATTTATAAGAATAACAAGAGAGATAACATGATAGTTAATGAACTTTAACAGGAGTTTATAGTAATTTTTATGAAAACTAAAAGTTCAGTTTTCAGACAAACAGACGTACATAACAGACCTAGATCAATAGAAACAGACTCTTTTTGCGTCGGTTGGCGGGGCTCGTACATTGAAAATAGTACATCGTGAGGTCTAGACGCACTTTTGAGGTCGATGGGGTCTCAAGTACAACGCAGTGTCAAATGAACCTTAAAGATCAGACAGACTACAGACCTAGATCAATATATATACCAGACGGACGAAATCCTATCTAGCCCAATTGCCACGCGCATACAAAATTGAGAGGCCTACCGTCTAGACGCTTTTGAGGTCTCAAGACCTTGAGACAATTATTGATCCCCGAAGTTCAGACAGTCCATAGACCTAGTGCCTGTTACACTTTGACTACGATAACGTCTACACACTTTTTGAGGTCATGTAATCACGTCCTTAAGCAGGGTAATGTCCTGAAGTTCAGACAGGTTAGGCCGGGTCCCTGGGAATATATATTATGATGTGGAATCCGGCGGGGCCGGGAAAATTCAGAGCATTGAAAATAGAACTCTGCGCTGATACAATAGAGTCGAAAGTCGAAGTGTCGCGTGTAGAGCTGTCATATATGATTGATATTAGACTCGACACTGATGTGTTCGATTTTCAGCTTTAATATAATCAGCGCAGAGTTCTATTTTCAGTGCAATGAATTTTCCTGGGTCCGCCGGATACCGGATCATTTAGTTAAAGCCTTAAGTCGCAATTTCACCAACACCTGTTATGTTTTAAACGTTTGTTTAAATAACATGCTTTCTCTTTCATTAATACGAAGAACAAGAGAGATAGCATGATATCATTAATCAACGATTAACTTTAACAAGCGTTGATGAAATTGGCGAAATTCTACGTGCTCCGCGACTTCACTTTTATCTTTGCAACTGTACATGTTCCAACGTCTGCGTTTTGTCAATCAATCAATCCAATCTCAAAAACCATCGCATTTAGTTATCGAATCCATAATCACGGAGGAACCAGGAGAACAAAAAAAATCCAAAATTCCACCATCTGCTAAGCGTGACAGTGGCTTCACAGGTGCGCATACCGGATTGACGCATCTTATGGCTTCATACCTTATGCTGTTTGAATATGAATTATTCTCTCCGTACAACTCAGAAGAACAAGCTCAGGTAGATCCAAATAATTCTGGTGATAGATATACCATGCAAGATTATTCGAACTCTTTTCTTTCGAACATAACTCTTTTCAAGAAGAAATGTGACAGTCATGATCGTAACACTAGAAGTAAGAATAAGCTTCAGGTTCCAACTTATAGACTTTGCAAAACTAAAAAAAAAAAAACATTTTTATGGGTAACCGTGTTAGGTTTTATAATAAAATACCAGCGAAAGTAACTAACCTCACTGAAACTAAGTTAAGGCAGCATGTTAAAGGAGTTATTATATCAAAAGCTTATTATAAGATACAAGATTATATTAATGACAAAGATGTATGTATGGGTGTAATTTAAATTTGCATTCTGCTTCTGCACACTGATGACACTGGGCTACCAGATATGATATAATATGCTAATATGATATGTTAATTGAATATGATAATGACATATAATATGTACTAAAATATAAATAAGAATAATTACCATGTTAATATTACAATAATAACAAGTAAGTATTATAAAGCAAAATTGTAAATTGACGTCAATGAGTGTTGTAGAAAAACCCAATTTGAATAAATAATTTGACTATTGACTACAGACTTTATGATTTTAAATCGCGTAGTTAGTTTTTAACATAGCAGCCAAAGGGTGGGGTGGTGGTTGATGATAATTTTTGAAACGCATAATTTATTAAACAAGAATAAAAAAAACTAAGTAGCCCCAGAATTGTCAAGCAGTGAGCGAGCTGATGAATTATTGCTAAGAACACTCTCGAGTCTCGAATATGTCAGCTATCAAACAAAAAAAAACAAAACGCATATCGATTTAACCGTTTGGGAGATACGATGTCACTCACGGACAGATACACGGTTAGACAGACATGTCAAACTCATAATACCCCTCTTTTTACGTCGGGGGTTAAAAAATTAGATAAGTGAAAAAACTTTGAAAAATGAAAACACAGATGTGAAATTATACTATGCAAATAAATTGCAATGCAGTTTTTCAAATAATGTTAGTTACGAGCAGTATCATGGATACGCGCCAAGTTTTTAAGGCAGTGTATATTATGTGATAATGTGCCATTACTATGTAAACAAACGGCGAACATTTTTAGGGTTCCGTACCCAAAGGGTTAAAAATGAGATACTAATACGTGCTAATACTAAGACACCGCTGTCCGTCCGTCTGTCTGTCACCACTCACCGGTCTGTATTAAACAGAATTTAAATAAATATTTAAGTGTGGCATCCATTCAACAAACGTGTTTTTTGCCGTTTGTACGGAAGTTGAAACCCTTCGTGCGCGACTCGCACTTGGCCGATTTTCTTACTGAATAAGACAGACAGCAAGACGAGCAAACAGATCGCCTACTGATATACGATTACCGTACATTTGCCCCCGAAATACCAGAGGAGTTACAAGTGCATCATGATGCACATTATGAGCTTACGCATAACCGCTTTCGTTTTCAAAGTACCAGGGCAACATAGGTAGTGAAGGTAGGTGTAAACGACCGCAATGGGTACACGCGCGCGCGAATACTGCGCGTCAAATGTATTGCGAAGTTTGGAATGATCATCATTGATCATCAACAAACTAAATTAAACTACGTCACGATCAACCGGACTTAACGTTCAGTATTGACAGATTACAGACAAACTTATATTGTAACTAGCTGTTGCTCGCGGCTCCGCCCGCGTAAGTATAGTATCCCTCGGGAACACTACTTTTTCGGGATAAAAAGTAGCCTATTTTTTAATCCAGAGTCTAAACTACTACCATACCGAATTTCATCGATATATGTTCAGTAGTTTTTGCGTGAAAGCGTAACAAACATCCACGCTTTCACATTTATAATATTAGTAAGGATTGTAATGCATACTCATTAATTAGAGGGTGTTTAATATTATACGACCTATTATAGAAAACACTATAAAGAGGCCGCACGCAATACCTAAAAATTGATGCTAGCAGGTGGTCGCAAATGTTACAGTGAAAACCTTTTATAACGACATAATTTATAATGGCTAACCGGGTATTACGACGACATTTTGAGTTCTGTCGTAAAAGTAAAACCATGTTGCTATCTTTGCTGTCGTACTGTACATTGTAAACATTTTAATATTGCTTATAACGACTCCCTAATCTATAGGGCCCCAGCAATATCGTTATAACAGACCAGCTTTTGCCCGCGGCTCCACCCGCGTAAACTCGGTATCCCAAGCAAAAACACTGTATTTTTTCGGGATTAAATATAGCCATGTTTAAAACCAGAGCCAAAAATACTACCATACAAAATCAGTTCAGTATTTTTGCGTGGAAGAGTAACAAACACCCGTCCATCCATCCATCCATCCTCACAAACTTTCACATTTATAATAGTAGTAGGATTTTCACTGTATTCGCTTTCTATAAATCGCTAGACATGAGACCATGGACTGTTTATAGTTAGGCTGGGACTATGTGATCCGGAATCCGGCGGGCCCAGGAGAATTCAGAACACTGAAAATAGAACTCTGCGCTAATACAATAGAGTTGAAAATCAACGTGTCGAGTGTCGAGCCGTCATATGTGACGGGGACATTTGACTAATTAGACACTAATTTGTTGGATTATCGTCTCAATTGTATCAAGTCCAGAGTTCTAATTTTACTGCTCTGAGTTTTCACTGGCCTTACGGATTCCGGACAATATAGTTCCAGTATTTATTTTATAATATTATACTCCGGTTTTCTGTGAGGCTCATATCTATCCGGTCGAGCTAGCCTATTATAGTTAACAAAATGTTTTCAAACAAATTATCAAGGAATGCAAAATATATACTACATACATCTTAATAAGCTCAGTGAATGCAGGTGGTGCATTTTTGTTTCACTCGATGTAAGCCGGCTCGACCGGATACTCTGGCCGTACACAAAACCGGCGTTAAAGAATAGGCTCGTTTGGTCTCTTTTTGCGCGTAATAAGTCGCTGGCAACTTCTAGTCATCTTCTTGTTCATAAATAAAAAATAGATTGCAATTCCAATGTCTAGCTAAAACTCGAGAAGAGCTGGACCAATTTGGCTAATTTTGGACTAGAAATGATTGTGGAAATTTAAACAATGAGCAAATTGCAATTGCGGGGAGCTTACTAAAAACGACGATTGAATTTTCCCATACTAACTGTGGTGTAGACAGTAGGTGAATGTGTAAATGTGGGCTATACATGTTGGCGTAGATGTTGGCCTAGTTGTTGGCATCGATGTTGGTGTAGTTATTTATTTATTCAATTTTATAGTTTAAACAGAACGTGTGTCGGGACAACTAGTTATTATTACAATTTACAGTTCCTTTGTATCGCTGAAACTCTAGCATTTTGTACTAATATTGTAAAGAGGAAAAGTTTGTTTGTTTGCTAGGTTCCGAAACTACTGGAACGATTTTGATAAAATTTGACACACATATAGAGTGGACTACGGGAAATGACAAAGGCTACTTTTTATCGTAAAAAAATGTACGATTTCCGCGAGATTAAGTTTTGCGCGCACGAAGTCGCGGGCAACATCTTGTTAATTGTTATGTATATTTTTCTCGTACTAGATATTTCCCGATCTTCGTTCGCTCATAAATGCACATATCGCGCAAGAACATTCTGCCGTCCTTCCCCAAGGCAACAAAAAAAAATCTTATCAACGACTGTAGGTACCAAATTTCATCAATGTCCCGTTCAGTGGTTAAAGTTAAAAAATATTTAAATTATATCAAATATTAAGCGTAATCTTACTTTCGCATTTATAATATTAGTAAGGATTATCTGTGTGCAACCAGGGCTTCATAAAGTCATAGCTGCAATGTGAGGCAGGTCGGCCGAACAGCCAGGTGGTGAATTTTTTGTATCTGCATCGAGCAGATGTTAGCGCGGGGTCGCTTACCTCTCAGAGGGCGCGCGGTCGAATTTTTAATGTCTATATCATATTTTATTTCCGTTCAGTGATCTATGCGTTTTGGCTGATTCCGGTTCTGTATGGTAGACTTAAAAAAAAATTGTTTTATGCTTCTCATGTGAAGAAAAAAGGAATATAATTTGGCAAAAATGAAAGCAAACGTGATATTTATGTATCTAAGGTAACATATTTTTAGCCCCCGACGAAAACGTGTCAGTTTGACGTATCTGTCTGTATGTCTGTACTATGTCCGTGAAATCGTAGCTCCCAAACGGATGAATCGAATTTGATCTCGTTGTTTTTTTGTTTTAAAGCTGACATGCCCGAGTGATCTTAGCCATAACTCATCATCATCATCCATAATTATGTATTCCTGGGTCATGGATGTGCATTAAATGTGTGTACAATATAATAAAAATCTTAAATATATTATGTACAGTATAAAAGTATTAAATATACTTCCCGTTTTCTGGTACCTGTAACACAAGTTCTTCGGATACTTAGCACGTGGCCAGATTGACGTGGTGTGAAGCGTCCATAGATATTATTATTATTATTATTATTATTATCATCAGCTCGCTCACTACTTTTACATAGAAAATTCGGGGTTTACTTCAAATTTTTAATGTTGTTTTTTTTTTAGTGTGCTCATGACTTGTTCGTATTATAAGTAGAGCATCTTCTTTATTAAACAGCGCCAGTAAGTAACAAGGCGAGCAATACACTAAATAAATATCTTTTCAAAGGTCGATGTGCATTCTTTTTGGCCGGGTACTGTACCAGAACAATATTTGCACTATCTCCTCCCCTAACGCCACGCGCGTTACCTCCGACGAGAGATCAGAGGCGGATATAATCAACTTTCCCTTTTCATTAGAGGAGGTGAAAGATTGAGTATGAAATAAAATGTTATGTATGTCATTTTGTACTGTATGTTTTATGGTGGGTTTGTTATTGGTTATGGTAGCTTTCGCAAGCGGCTCTACCCGGGAAAATTCAGTATCCCACGGGAACACTGTACTTTTACGGGTTAAAGTGTGTTTTAATGCAGAGTCTAAGCTACCACCATACCAAATTACATAAAAATCTATTTAGTTTATGCGTGAAAGAGTCACAAACATCCATCCATCCATCCTCACAAACTTTCACATTTATAATAGTAGTCTCGGAGTAGGGAGCCGCACGCAGTGGCCAGTAGCCAATAGCTAATATTTAAAAACACAACAAAAATGTATAATATAAATATAATATGTTTAATTAAGACGATAAAATTTTATTCACACTGGCGAACATAATTCAATTTATGACCTTTTTCAGGGTGTCTCATGACAAACCGCCCAGACAGTGTTACAGATGGGGGCAATCAATATTACAACCGTCCTCATTATTTCACCGTATCATAACACCTTCGCGTCGGCGTCGTCGACCGTCGTAATTTTTCGTAACTGCTTTTGATTGGCTAATGTCGTATACCCGTTAACCAACCAAAAGCGCTTGGCCAATCAAAAGCGCTATTGAATACGTAATGTATCTAATGTCAAATTTACCTCAACAACAACAGGCATCAATCGTTTTAATTTTTATCATCTCTACAAGTTAACTGCTTTACTTAGGAGCTGTCATGCTAGGATCAGACAAAAGGAAAATGTAATTCATTTTCGAATGATATGTGGGCCACCAGCCATACAAAAGGCTGTTAATTTTGTCAAGGATAATATTATTAGGTTTTGCGATCTTTTAGTTTCATCTATTATCATCGCTTTTATTAGTGAAATTATTATAATATAATAACATTAATATCTATGGACGCTTCACACCACGTCAATCTGGCCCCGTGCCGAAGAACTTGTGTTACATGTACCAGAAAACGGGAAGTATATTCAATACTATTATACATATAGATATATTTAAGATTTTTATTATATACACATATTTAATACACATCCATGACCCAGGAGCACAGAAATACTTTTTGTTGCTTCAGCGGGATTCGAACCCGCGACCCCTGGCTTGAGCACCAACGCGCTGAACCACTGAGCCACAGAGGTCGTCACAATTACATAATGCACAAACACCCAAATACTGAAACGCTAAATCAAAATTAAGACCTATCTCAAAAGGCTGTCTCTGCTAGCCGAAGTGACAAGGACAGCATGTGACTTAAGCGTCACTTAATGTCACTATCATATCAGTATTCGGCCAAAACGCTTCCTTATTTTAAGAGGCTCTTAGCTTAAATCACAAACTTAAAAAAATGAAGAATTAGGTCGAAAGTAATCACCTAAATAATTATTTCACTTAGATAACTACTTTAATGAATATTATTTACTAGAGTTTGACGACCTCTGTGGCTCAGTGGTTAGCGCGTTGGCGCTCAAGCCGGAGGTCGCGGGTTCGAATCCCGCTGAAGGAACAAAGTGTTCCTGTGTCATGGATGTGTATTAAATATGTATAATATAGTGAAAATCTTAAAATAAGTATGTGTATAGTATAAAAAGTATTAAATATAGTTCCGTTGTCTGGTACCCGTAACACAAGTTCTTCGAGAACTTACCACGGGACTAGAATCAGATTGACGTGGTGTAAAAGCGTCCATAGATATTATTATTATAGTTATTACAGTAAAATATGTTATTTAGTTTGAGAATGTTTATAAAAACATGTTTATTGTAGAAATGCCGACGCCACGTGAGTCGTGACGCGGTGACTGTTGGTTTGTTCTAGAATTTGTTGCATAATGACCGTAAGTTTAAGAGATGTAATTGTCAATGTCATATTGACAGATGTCACGAGTAAAGCCTATTTAGTTTTATTTTAGATAACTAAAGGCTATTCTCAGTGTAGACTGTAGACGTATTTGTGTTAGACATATCTCATATGTAATACGTATCTGCGTTAAGCGCCAATAAAGTAGAATATAAGAATGTATTATTATTATCACCACTCAAGCGTAAGGAGGACTTACATATCAAGAAATCGTAGCCCGCTACATCATATGACCATCGCTATCATCATCAGATGTATCTATTATACATAGTTTGTGTATTAGAAAAGTATTCCGTTTGCTTCGCCACGAATGTGCCCAGTTTGATATAATATTAAGATTTAAGGCCTCAGCCGGCGTAATTCAGCGTTTGCGGTGTGTATTTTGGACCCTAAAATCATGACAAAACACACAAACAAAATTATTGTACTTTTGTTCATGTATGTTTATCATTATTTTATCTAACCAGTTTTGATAAAGGCGGAGGGACTGCGACAAACCACTACTACATACGTGACTACAACCATACTGAAGATTTATAGTCACCATTTGTCGTAGTCCCTGTTGAAACGAGTGCAATAATAAACAATCGCAATCCACCACCAGGTGAACATAAGGTCGGCGGTTTAAGGACGCGCGGGTCGTTACCCTGGCGGGCACTGCTACTCTTTCGGGGTTCAACGACCGTCGCGCCGGCAGTACCTGAGCACTCGTACACATCATGTTGCTCTGGTACATTGACGAAATCACACGCTTAATTATCCTTAATTAAGAAGAGATTAATTGAAATAGCCGCGAAGGCCTTATAGAAAACTTGCGTGAAATAACGTTTGGTGTATTTCGCCAGCTTCAAAAGTTCTCACCACTTCTTACTCCTCTGTTATTGCGGATGTCCATGGGCGGCATTAATCACATACCAAATACCGATAGACGATCCATCTGATCGTATGCCAGTCTTTTACCATACAAACCGGTCATTAGAATATCAATTATGTTTGAATAGGCTCCCCAATTAATTTACCGATTTCGACGAAATTTGGCACAGATACAGTCAGATACTGATTAGACCATAGAGTACATAGGCTACTTTTAATCGCGTCTAAATGCACGGTACCTACGGTATTTTCTTTTGCGAGCATCATTTTGTGTCAAATTAAATAAAACCACATACATTACGAATAAAATTTACTCTTATGTATATTACCAGCCAAAATATCAGCGATTTGTATATTTAAATACGAATCGTAACTAGTATGAATAAAAAATATTATATATTTAAGATATGGTATACATAGTTCATATTATATTGTAATTGTCGTGCCGTACTGAAAGATTCTAATGAATTAATTACACACGAATTTGGAGAAATTATTTTGATATCGCTCACGAAAATATTTTGTTTAGCTTATCACATTTTGTTACTTTACGTGCTTTATAGCACGTACTTAAATTCTTTAAATATACTAGATGTTGCCTGTAGCATTTATCGTAGCATAATATTTAATTACCAGAGGAATGGCGTTTTTATTTATTTAGGTTTATCAGTTAAGATCCTGTTGCAAAGCTTTAAAGGGCTCAAAAAACCTTGTTATATAACTACTTTCGGATTCGTCATCAGGATAAGTAAAAATTTCACCACAGTTAAAGTCTTATACTGTGTTTACGTGCGTAGTATACTTGAATACCGCTCAGAGGTATGGAATCCTAAATATGATTTACTTATATAAAAATAGGATTGAATCTATGCAAAAACGTTTTTTACGATACCATTCAGAAGTACCTAGTCATTATTTGCCAAGCTACGAAGACAGATAGATGTAAGCAATTTCACTTTTTACCATTGACAGTACGGAGAAATATAACTGATATATCTTATTTAATTAAAATTATCAATAATAACCATTTCCACAATTTCAACCATTTCCAAGTGAATCATCAGTGAAAATGTCAAAATGAGTTACTTTAATTGGCTAATGTGAACACGTCACGTCATAAGCGTAATATTGGTAAATTTTTGACAATAATTGACATTAATACTGAAAAACGCGAACCATTAATATTGCATCCGCCTATTTAGCTTTTGAAAATTCCACATTATATTTTGTGTTTTTTTTTTTTAAACTTAGAATGGGTATGGGTAAACCTATCCTTAAAAGATAAGACATAATATTATAATATGCCGTCGACGAACTTTGTGTAGACCTTTAGAAGAGAAACAATCCCACCATACGTTTTGTTATACAATTATCTCCAACGGGTTAGATTAGGCAGCGTTTTCGATAAAACCTTTTTTTTTCCCGACACCTTCAACAATAATTATCGTCATAAATCAAACAATTTCCACAAAACCTCAACTAAACTCTGTCGGCGAAAAGTAAACTGCATGAAAATCCTATCAGTAGCTTTTGAGATTATCGCGAACATACAGACAGACACTCATCGGGGGGACTTAGATTTATAGCAAATTTTAGAGATAAGTGGAAAGTTTGCCCACGCTAGTTAACACGACCTTAGGCTGGGACTGTACTGTCCGGAATCCGGTGGGCCGGGGAAATCAAAGTGTCGAGTGTCAAACTGTCATCCTACATGTCAGTGACATTCGACTCGACACTCGTGCGCTCTAATGTATTAACGGATCATTTAAATCCCGGCCTTATCTCTTTAACCTTTCAAAAAATTGTGTGAAAAAAAGGAATGATTTATCAAAATTCAACCCACCAAGATGGTGAAATAGGGGATAAAAGTTTGTATATAATATTTTTAAATTTCTTGGACAATATTCACATGAAATTTCGTATGAATTGAGTACGGAAAAAGATGCAAAGTATACCTCTTTATAATATAAGCTTTACCACTTTATAATATTAGTATAGTTCAGATGTTAGCCGCGACTCCGTACGCGAAAAACAAATATCGCGGAAGAAACCGTACATTTTTCCGCAATACAAAGTAGCCTATGTGTTAATACAGTCTTAAACTACTATCATACAAAATTTCATCAAAATCCGTTCTGCAAATTTTGAGATTAGTGCGTACACCGCCGGAATATATTTTCTTATTTATCTTCCATGTACAGAGAGCGACCAGTTACAAATTTATTATATGTACAGATTATTCCTTTCGGAAAATAATAAGAATTTTGTTGATTTAAAACAAATGCTTATATCGCCAACATTTTGGGTGTTATACATTTCGACGTTATTATTGCAGCAATAAGGTTAAACAAAAACACAGCGGCTAGTGTGATTGCGTTTTGTCGGTTTGACGTCACTCTTAGCGAGCCCTGTTTATGACGTCACATCCCTCGTCCAATGACGTCACCGAGACTGACCCACTTGACATTACCGAAACTTTACGTCTGTATCGTGGTGGGCTTCCGAAAACTGGACATAACCCACTGTGAATAAAAACAAACCATAACTCTCATGTCATAAGATGCATTTCAGTTTGGTCGCTGGTCATTTTCATGTCATTTAGGAAAATTAACCTTAAATTATTAGTTATAAGTGTTATATTGCTTTGAATGTTTACATCCCAATATAGAACGCCTCAATAGTTTTGGTAACTGGTTATTAGCATTCACTGATAGATCCATCACAGGAAAATTCGTGGGAAAGACTTAATAAAAACTCCTGCCTAATAAAAACAAACGCAGACCATTCAAATATGGAATAGGTAAAATGGAGCGACCATGAGTCAAACAAATCTTCATACTGCGACAAGTAAATAACTAACCAGGCTTGTGCTGCCTGCACACAACACAAGCCTGGAGACGCTCCTGCAAGCCAAAGCCATCTGAGAGCCATCGCGGTGTAGCAGATGCCTACGGGGCACTCGTTCACAAGTCTCACAACGTTTCACACGAGGGAAGGTGTATTAGGGTGGCATGGAATATAAGGACAGCTATTAGCTAACTCATCTTCGCGCTACTGGGGGATGTAGGCTGGGACTATATGATCCGGAATTCGGAAGGCTGGATAAAAATGCAGAACATTGAAAACAGAACTCTGAACTAATACAATAGAGATGAAAATCGAAGTGTCTAGTTTCGAGCTATCATATATGACATTGATTGACATTTGACTGGACACTTGTGAGTTAAATTTTTAGCTCTATTGTATTAGCGCAGAGTTTTATTTTCAGTGCTATAAAATTTTCCGGGCCCGACGGATACCGGATCGTATAGTCCCAAGCCCAACTCCCAGCCTTACATGGGTCGATTTTCGCCACATTTTTAGGGTTCCGTAATACTCAAGGAACCCTTATAGTTTCGCTCTGTTCGAGTTCGTCCGTCTGTCTGTCTGTCTGTCCGCTCTCCTAGCTTCTATAACTATGAATATATTATATGGATGAAATTTGGTATAGTTATTTAATGCGTATAAATCTCGGTTTCGAAGTCATAAAATAAAAATATTTTTATATTTTAGAGGTGGCTCTACATAATATATATATGTGAAGTTGGGAAGTGAGGATGAAAAATATTGTTTCGTTCTATCCCATCGTGTGGAATATATGTATCGTTGAATAGGTCTTTAAAAATAAAGGCAAGGTTTCATACACGACTTTTTTACAAAGTCAACAGTTTTTGAGAAATCGGACTCCAAAGTGGTTTATAAGTTGGTCACCACCTTGGCGTTTCTTAACTATGGGATATGGAAACTTGTAAATTTCCACGCTGATAGGTCATGATAAAAACTCTGTAGGAAAATTATTTGGATCGAAATCCGACAATAACTTTTGAACATAGATGTATAACGCGAATTTATACATACAATATGCTTTTGATGTAGTTCCAAGAAAAACTTGCACGTTGATAATTACGGAACCCTCCTTAGATATGTCCCGACATGCTCCCGGTTAGTTTATTGTAATCGATGACAATTCGGCTATGTCGCAACTAGCAAGGGAAATTTGCCAACGGATACGACAAAGCGACACGGTTTAAGCGATTTGAAAATTATTATTATTATTATTAAATTATTATTATTATTATTAAATTATTATTATTATTATTAAATTATTATTATTATTATTAAATTATTATTATTGTTATTATCATTTCAAAATCGACCCATGTGAATCCCGCATACGAGTTTATTAACGTACTACCTACCTGACAGTACATTTACGTGTGACGAACGACTTTCACGGCGACACGAGGCGCGCACGTGACAATGGTCACGTTTGGCACAACGGACGTTAGGGCTCGCACACGTAGAAAGGGGTAAGGGTCGTCTGGTCGAGGCATCGCGAAAGAGTTAAATGGCGGACTGTGTGTAGTTCAAGCACGTTCAAGTGGACTAGTTCCCTTGCGCCATGTCGTTCATTCATTAATTCAGACGGTCAATTCTGCTAAATAAAACCTGCAATAATACAATTAATACGCTAGAACTGCCAAACCGGTATTCTCGTAAACGTTAAACGAGCGTGAAAAACGTTCTGATTGGTCCAAACATAGATCATTATAATAAGATCGAAGTAAAATGAAAGTCTACTTTAAATACGAGAATTGAGGTACAGTTTCAATTCAATACGGACATAATATCTTTAGTTTACAACTATCGGCCTTGCACGCACGATAATGTACAAAACGACATACGCCGATTGGCAGCAAGTATTTCAATTCATAACATTAAACATTTTATTAAATGAACGAGAAAAGCCATCGAAAACTAACTATTTTGAGGAACGGAACAGTAGGATGTGACTTGAGCATTTGCCCATAGTAAATAGAGCCCAGTGAACTAGTAACTGAACTAAAAGAGTGATATAGTTCGCCGTGATCAAAATATATAAAGATACGTTTATATTACAATCATTGTGACGCGAGCGTTATTTCAAATCAAATAAAATCGTTTATTTCTAAAATATTCTTCATAGGAGTACAATTCCTTAATTATTAATTTATACTTAAGAGCTAGGTTCGAAAACAGTTTACAGCGGCTCTTGCACTAAGCACAGCTTGTATCGCAAAAGCCAGAGATTGAGGTGGTAAAAATAGTTCGGACTTACAAGAACATCCATGTTCATTTAAACCTAATAAAAACTACTTTGTGTGTAGATGTGTGTGTGTCTGTTTGCGTGTGTGTATGTCATGGCAATAAAATTTCACGCCGGCGTTCTGCGAGACAGTCGTATGTATACAAGACACAGCCGACATAATATTATCCGTCCCCGTATACTCTTGAATATATTATGGACGAGGAACACATAAAATTAAGGTTGTCTGTACATCAGCTGCGTTTCCATAATGAACCCTAATTAATCGAGTTAAAGACTAAATTGGATCGAACCGGCACACTTCCGCTAGATACATCGACCGTTTAAACTTTAAAGTGTATCTAGCCGTGTAAGGGAGGCGCATCATATCACGTATGTCAGTCTAGCTATCACTGTTCTTGAGATACGGCCAGGTGACCAACAGACAGACGGACGGACAGCAGAGTCTCAGTAATAGGGTTCCGTAATACACAAGGAACTGAATACGAGGAAGGATAAGGAACTACGCGTTGAATAGGTCTTTTAAAATAAAGGCAAGGTTTCATACGCATGACTTTTTTACAAAGTCGACCATTTTCGAGTAATCGGCCTCCAGAGTGGTTTCGTAAGTTGTATTTATTTCACTCCAGAATATAGTTTCTAGATCTTACAATAACCAGCATTTTAAGAATGATCAATCTTCTGCTATGTTGATTATTTTGCAAAATACTATCCGCCTATCTTATCGGTCAAATAAAGTGTTGGTCATTCGCAACATTTAGAAATTCAGAGACAATATTATCAATAATTATCAAAACACTATCAGTATGTGCATAATGCCTATCGTTCAATCTACATGACCCTGCATGCTTGATCCAATCTGCAGTTCGTGCATACACCACAAACTGTCAAGCCATGAGCCAATCCTCGCCCATACAGCGTCCACAACTGATCCAATCTGCAGTTCGTGCATACACCACAAACTGTCAAGCCATGAGCCAATCCTCGCCCATACAGCGTCCACAACTGATCCAATCTGCAGTTCGTGCATACACCACAAACTGTCAAGCCATGAGCCAATCCTCGCCCATACAGCGTCCACAACTGATCCAATCTGCAGTTCGTGCATACACCACAAACTGTCAAGCCATGAGCCAATCCTCGGCCATACAGCGTCCACAACTGATCCAATCTGCAGTTCGTGCATACACCACAAACTGTCAAGCCATGAGCCAATCCTCGCCCATACAGCGTCCACAACTGATCCAATCTGCAGTTCGTGCATACACCACAAACTGTCAAGCCATGAGCCAATCCTCGCCCATACAGCGTCCACAACTGATCCAATCTGCAGTTCGTGCATACACCACAAACTGTCAAGCCATGAGCCAATCCTCGCCCATACAGCGTCCACAACTGATCCAATCTGCAGTTCGTACATACACCACAAACTGTCAAGCCATGAGCCAATCCTCGCCCATACAGCGTCCACAACTGATCCAATCTGCAGTTCGTGCATACACCACAAACTGTCAAGCCATGAGCCAATCCTCGCCCATACAGCGTCCACAACTGATCCAATCAGCAGGGTCGTGCCGATTGGAGCTCCTAGCAAATTTCGACCAGCAACTACAACATATCAAAATTTCAAATTGTCTCAAACACATTTATTGGGAAGGGAAAAATCACTTTTAAATAATTGAATATATAGACTAATGGCCGATTTCTTCACTCGTAGTTATCCTACGATTAGAGTTATCCGTTAGTTAACGTGAGTTAACTGGAGATTTCGTTTTCTTTACACCAGTTTAAGAAATAACCCCCGAATATTTTTGTCCTAAGGATAAATATTGGGCTGACTTTATACCTGGCAGTTAACTTACTGATGTCAGTGTGTGCGTAAAAACTCTACAGTGTGGAGTTTACATGGCACTGTACATGCTTGTATAACGATTCTTCGAATGTCAAATATAAAATGAATAATATTTCCTTCCCACTTGTGAAAATTTGATTGTTTTAAACAAATAGAGGTGAATATATATATATTGGGGTGGCCCAAAAGAACCGACTATTTTATATTTTTTTCGATCTCCCATGAAAATTTGTCGAAAAAAAAATATTTAAAAAAAATGAAAAAAAAAACGATAATTTAGCGTAAACAAATAATAAGTAACAAACTTTTATTAGAACGGAGAAGTAGGTAGTAAATATTTTTTTAAGTACATACATCAAATTTGGGTCTAGAGGACCCCTAGAGTAGGTATATAGCTCACAGTCACACATACATGACCATAGGATAGCTAACCCGTCGGTCTGTTGAAGACAACCATCGAAATTTTAACCCTGGAAGAAGTATATCTGCCGAATAACAAACTCTAGTTTATCTCTCTCTGAAGAAATCGACCATAAGCCCCGCTTCTGACCAGCCAGTCCTGCTGTCTCGTGTTGGACAAGGTAAGGTATAGTTTTTTTTTTTTGTTTGCCCAAGCCAGGAAGTACCAGGTCCCCATAAAGGAACAGGTTGTAAGTACTCTCCACACTGTATGAGCACCCCTGTTTACGCGTCAGTGGGCTAGGTAGCGGTAATGTTTGACCTTTAATAGTAGCCTATGTCTGCCTAGTAAAGTTATAGACCTAGTATATATTCTCTAGGGACCTAGCAGAAACATTCGACAGCGGCGTAAACGTAACGTTATCGCATGAAATTTGTATGGGCGCAGTCATGAGTTTGACAGATTTTCATACAATACTCATTCGACAACGTTACATTCGCGCCGCTGTCAAATGTTCCTGCTAGGCCCTCAGTAAGTCTTTTTTTTATCAAAGGCAGGTCAAAATTGAGCCCCGAAGTCACTGCGACCCAAGTGGATCTATTGTTACTCCTTCGCGTCCCCAGGTATATGCTGCTCATAACTGAACGATATGGTTGGGATTGGTGCTACGAATCACCTCTGTTGTGGAGTATTCGCCCAATTCTTCAAAAGTTAAAGTTTCTATTTGAATATCGATTTTCACCAATGGAACTCCAAAATTTATCAATTCTCAAAATTGATCGCTAGATCAATCAATGCTGGCAAGCATTGCTTCCCACCAGATTCCAAAAAATCACTTGGGTGTTTCTTTATCGTGTTACCAATCAAAACAAGTGACAGTTGAAGATATAATATCAATACGAACATTTTAATCAGCTAAATAAAGTTCACAATAATTGATAATCAACAAAATCAACATATTTTACGGGGAATCCCCTACCCCGAAACAGAGTTGTCATAGTTTAAAAAAATGTGCTAATTTAAATATCAGTAATATTTAAATTAGCACATTTTTTTATCGATACTACTTCAATATAATCTACATAGTACAAAAAAACTTTTGAATCTTTGAATCCTCTTACTGCCAAATCTGCCAGCTAATATTGTAATAGTGCCAGATCCTGCCAGATTACCAAAACGTCAACAAATACTGCCAGAGGCGAAAATTAAGGCTTAAAACTGCCAAAATGGCAGGATCCTGCCACATATGGTCACACTGCACATCTGTCACCGTCCCTCTCCTTATGTAAACGGGCAGAGAGCGTAACCCACATGTAGTCTATGGGGGTTGCGCCCGGATTTCCTCACCAATACACCACGTGCGAGGTCACTGACCTTAAATGATGCGACGCATAAACGGCTAAATAGTTTCCACACCACGTCAATCTGGTTTCTGTACCAAGTATCTAAAGAACTGAAGAAGAATTGAATGGCGTATTTATTCTATTTATTTAATACTTTTATACTATACACATATTTAAGATTTTTATTATATTATAATATATGAAACACCTAAAGTGACCTTTTAAAACCCCCTGACAGCTTTTTGACGCGACAAGGACCGTCAGGCTACCAAGCGCCGCCCGGTGACAGAAAAAGAATCGAAAATTCCTATTGACCGTATTTGATACCACTTACGCCACCAGATGACGCTTTGTGTGCGTTGGCTCTGCGGGTAGCGGCAGAAGAAATATCAAATATAATAATGAATTTGCATCTTAAAAAAAAAACAGAAGGTTACGAAATGTTAATTTATGTACTATATATTAAAACTTAAAAGCGAGCGAGTCATATATTTATTCTATTTTGCAGTTTAAATAAAATCTCTTAAACTTTAGAGGAAAGATAAAAATATATAAATGGAAAAATTAATGTTTCGGAAGTGCCACCGCGCTGTATAACTGTATATTTAATAAAATAAAAAGTATGATTACAAAGATTTCAAAACTCAAGATAGGCTATGACGTACATTCGACAGAACAAATCTTCGTACAAGAAAAATTTACGCCATCCTGGTTTTCGCCATACATCAAATGTCAAAATGGCCCCATAAATCTCAAAAGTGGGGCCTAAATGGCCCTGGAGACACTTTTTGCCTCACATGCCTCGTCTATAATATGTATGTATATGTATGATTACTACAACTTCAAGCTCCAGTCTACGTCGCCTCCTCTAAATACGCTCCTGCTGGCTGCTGCACTGGATGGTGCTATAGTTACTTTTTAGTTTTTAACCGACTTCCAAAAAAAGGAGGCGGTTATAATTTATAATATCTATGGACGCTTCACGCCACGTCAATCTGGCCCCGTGCTAAGTATCCGAAGAAATTGTGTTACAGGTACCAGAAAACGGGAAGTATACTTTTAATACGTTTATACTATGTAACATATACCTCCATGGAAGTCGTGCTCATTGCCAAATCACTATTTAATAATATAATAAATTTAAAAAAAAAAACTAAATTTTCCACATACGGTTACAATTTTTTTTATGAGCGACTAATTAAATGGACTATCTTGAATTTCACTCGGTCTCTACGACATCTCATAACATTTTTGCAAAGGAAATACTTGGCTTCTTTTTATTGAGGTAATGTTCTTGTGGGATTTCGATTTATCAGAACATTTAGCGTCCCGATCAGGTGCAAATCGGGACGCGTCCTCAGACCCTTTAAAATTGGCACGTCCCGCACAAATCGGGACCGGGACCTGGCAATCCTAGTTGTTGGAGAAGGTTAAATTTAAATTTCCATCTCCTTCTTTTATTGACAACTACCTGATGCCCGCAACTTCCGTTTGCGTAGAACTACCGGAAACGGATCCTTACACTTTTAAACGGAACCCTAAGATAAATGTAGCCCAAGTTACTTATAACATCAGCTATATCTGCCAGGGAATCAGTCCCGTGAAAAATCGGTCCAGCCGTTTCAGAAATTAGCCCCAACCAACAGATAGAAAGAAAGACCGACCGACAGACATTTTAAAAATTGAATTTTTATTGTAAGTATCTACGTAATAACTTTCATACGAATTAAGTGAAAAGCTGGCAATTTAAAATTACAACCAAACACTTTAAAATTTATTTATTTGTTACATACAATCATTTATTTATTTATTTATTTGTTTTTTATCCCAGTGTTTTAGCACTGAATGTGATATTGACAGTGATGTTCGGCAATTTCCGTACGCATTCGGCTGACCTGCCTCGGAGCAGGTTTAGATGCTGTCACACTAGTCTGTGCTCGCTAAAATAACTTTTAAGTTCTATAACATAGGTTTATGTTTATGGCATAGAATCTAGGTCATTATGAATGACCTACACTCATAACGACTCGTTATCAAATTACACAGACCACATATGACTATAGTATATAGTTTCAAGATTCAGTAGTAGTATGTTTAAATATAATTAACATTATTCCCAACCTAACTTCCACGCAGAGGACAAGTATCACCTAGTTTGGGGGAGGGACAGAACAAATATTTAATGTTTGTAAAATACTTTGAAAATAAACGATTCATTTATTTATTAAGCGATATTTCTAAATGCAAAGGACATATGCACATTTGGCAAACATTTTTTCAATTGACCTTGTGAACAAGTAATTAAAATACTTTAGTGCATATTAAATTTTTGAATTGTTTTTGTTCTAATCTTAGATCAAACAAAAAAGTGAAGACAGAGCTTTGTCAAACCGAAACTGAGGCCGGCTTTTTAGGGTTCCGTAGTACTTGTCTGAGGTATTAATAATAATATTGAAAGAACTCACCTCCTGTGCCCAAAACCTTAAGCAGGTCGAAATGTGTTATGTCCACTTTAGTTGCACCATTCAGATTCACTGAAAAACAGAGAAAACACATGTTATTATACATTTCACGACCTCTATGGCTCAGTGGTTAAGCGCGTCGGTGCTCAAACCAGAGGTCTCGGGTTTCAATCCCGCTTAAGGACCAAAAAAAGGTTTTTATGTTCCTGAGTAATGGGCCATTGGCCCATGGGTGTGCATTTCATGTGTATAACATAATAATAAAAATCTTAAATATATTAATTAGCTTTAAATATGTATATTGTATATACATACTAGCTTTTGCCCGAGGCTCCGCCCGCGTAAATACAGTGTCACACGGGAACACTGTACTTTTTCGGTATAAAAATTGTCCCATGTGTTAATCCAAGAGCATGAACTAGTGTTGTGTATAATTTTGGTTTGTTAGAAAAGTTCGTAATGCGGTGGGTTCGAATCCCGGTCAGATAAATATATTTTTTTAATTTATCAGAACTCCGAGCAAAGTTCGGTTACCCAGGTACTTTATAATAATAATAGGATTTATGAGTAATTATGGTTAGTTTCATGAACACCCTCCAGTCACATTACCAACATTGATTACAGCAAACAAATTAACTAATAAGATAAGGAAAATATGGTTACAATAATCATGATGTTAACTAATAGTTGGCAAATAAATGTAGCTACAAAAGTCTGCTCAAATTATGTTGTCCCCCGCTACTTTCCCGAGTGGAGTTTTACAATTTGTCTGTACGCTGACATTTTTCTTAACATTATTTAAAAGTAACACTGAATGGATGGGAAAGGAACACTAATTTTAAATGTAACTCTAAAATACATATAAGGAAGTCTTAGTTACTCCTAATAATTTATTGTTAATTAGTTATCTGCCACTGAAAGTCCCATCAAAATAAGTCCAGGCGTTTAAGATATTAACCCCCTTACTAAAAAAAAAATTCACACAATGTATAGGCTACACAATGTTTTGTCCTTGTCTGATACGTTGGAAAAGTCGCTTGACAGACAAGGACAAAACGTTGTATAGCTTATTCATTGTGTAAATATTTTTATTAGTAAGGGGGTAAATAATTTTAAGCATTCTCATAATATTATGTTTGTATTATAATGATGATATGCCAAAAATCGACCTGGCACAGGGTCAAATTGTCTCAATTCTCACATATTTAAATAATGTGCACATTTCACTACCTAACCTAATATTATAAAGAAGAAAGATGTTTTATTTGTACATTTGCATTGTATAGGCTCAGAAACTACTGGAAGATTTTGATGAAATTTGGCAGACACAGGATAGACCACGGGGAAGGACATAGGCTACTTTTTATCGCGGCAAAATGGACGGTTTTTGCGGGATTTCCTTCTGCTCGTACGGTGCACGTTGAAACGTCTAGCTAGGTTATTCGAGTAGCAAACTAACACTTTCAGTACAGTTTTACGAGAATTGTGAGAAAAATACACCTCGTATAACATTTGGCACAGTTTAAAAGTTTATGTGGAGGAAGGTGTGCAGAAAGCAAATACTTATATTTTTTTAAATAACTCTTCGAATTAAAATTATATGAATTATGGGCGAATTTCGACCTCTGTTTAAAAGATACGGATCATAGGCTACCAATTACTATGTAACAAAAATAGTTAAAATATGACAATATCAATAGTAATTACAACTTTACTGTAACACAATGCTTACTTTTATGGTTATATACACAGCGTGTTACCACTTTTGAACCTTATCGCCATAGTAATAAGGTCAAAATGAGGCACACCGGGCATGTCTGAAACAGTTTTCCTTGTAACTTATCTAGACTCTGCATAGTAACAACTATGTTAGTTAATTACTTTCGAGCATTTTCATGCCCGGTTTCTGAAGATTTTTGTCGGTAGTTTATCTATTCGATAGTGCTTTTGAATAGTCATACTACAGACAAAAAACCTCAGAAACCGGAGGATTAGATATTTAATACTGATGGTAAGCAATATACACTTACACTTTTCATATAATTATTATTAACGTTGGCATATCTATATATATGTTAAGGACAGCGGCCTCGTAACGAAAAACATGAGTGAATTTTAATGTGAACAATAAACGTGTAATTAAAACGGTACGTAAAACTAGAATAGTGGACACTCAGTGACTATATGTATAGATTTATATGGCATCAGTGTGGAAAAATAGTGTTAAAATGGTGTTTTATCAAGTGCGGGTTATTTTGATTATATATTTTTAACTAAAGCTAATTTTAACGTAGCTTCTTTTGATTTATATAAATAAACGTAGTACATAACGTGTAGTATAGCGCTTAAGGTTATATAATAAATGGTTAAGAAATTATTACGAAAACAGTGGTAAAAATGTACAACATTTCATATAAGTTGAACCTTAAAATGTAAATAACTTTTCTATAGAATAAGATGTTTAGTATATAAGGGTTTATATGTCTGGTTATGATAATAAAGTATTTCACACAACGCGTTTTGCTTCACCTGGCTCATGGAAAATGGGGAAAATTATGGAAAATAGCCGTATAGAGAGGTAAAAATGAAATGGAAGATCGGCCCGAAAGAGGCGTACGGGCGGGGCTCTCTATACGGCATTGCCATGAGCCAGGTAAGCAAATCGAAAAAGTGAAAAAACGTTCTCCTCAAATAAGTGTTTATTATCGCCCCGGCTCTGCCCAAATCGGTGTAACCTTGCTATCTTCGAGTCTAATCTGAGCCGGCGGTTGAACCCCTGTGAATTTATACAGTCCTGTACAGTAGTGCGTGGTCCTTCGAGCCGGATTTCAAGATCGAAGAAAAATTCGAAGTCCATATCAAGTTGAAAATAACGAAGACGGCACTTAGAAAATTTTCGTCAGCTGTTCTGAACATAGAAAAATTTCCGAAGATTCAAGATAGAAATTTTTACGGAAGACTGGACTTAGAAAATTTTTGTCAGCTGTTCTGAACATAGAGAAATTTCCGAAGATTCAAGATAGAAATTTTTACGGATGACTGGACTTAGAAAATTTTCGTCAGCTGTTCTGAACATAGAAAATTTTTTGAACATTCAAGATAGAAGAATTCTAGCAAGTCAGAACATTGGAAACTTTATCAAGATTTATCAACGGGAATCAACGCCAGGGATTAGATTGGACTCAGAAGATCGGACTCGAGGATACAAGGATACACCGCTGCGAACGGAAGCAAGGATTCGCAGATTTTTTATCGGAAAAACCTCCCGAAGATTCGTGAAAAGGAAGATTAATATGGAAGATTAACATTGAAGATTAACATTGAAGATTAACATTTGAGATTAACATTTGAAGATGGTTATAACAAGAAGTCAGAGTGGGGCCGAGGAGAACCAGCAGCAACCACATCGATTTCCGGATCCGCCACGATCGCCGTCCGCTGCCGCTACAAGCCAGCCGCCGCCGACCGAGGGAAGAGCGGATCTGCTTCAAACTATTTTGAAACCGAGACCAGGTACCAGCAAGGCGCCTGCATCCTCGGAAGTACGAACCCTAGCCAGAAAGAAGGCTATTTCAATTAGATCGCGTCGATCGACAGCAAGTGTCGTCGCGCGTATGCATTACGAGGCGGAGGAGAAACTCGCCGCTCTTCGTAAGAAGGAACTGCAGATCGAAGCAGAACTTATAAAGAAGAAGCTCGCCGCTGACGTCGCCGCTGCAGAAGATGGTAGCAGCCCCGACGACGACGAGCCATCAGAACAGGTGGAGCAACGTGTCCGAGCCTGGCTAAGCGAACAGGGTCCCGAACCCGAAGAGGCTAGACAAGAGCCGACATCAATGGAAGAAAGAGAGACGCCGAAGCCAGAAGACATGCCACCGAAGGGAGCCCAGAAGACGAGGTTCGAGTGGCCGCAGCAACGCCGCCCACGCTCACCCACACCGCCCACGTCTAGGGCTAATGGAGTGGAACAACTTGCCGAAACATTGGATAAACTGCTAAACCAACGCCAGTCGCGCCACACTACGGAGTTGCCCATATTCTCGGGCGCTCCCACTGAATGGTTGCCATTCAAAGCAGCCATGGAAGACACCACTGCGTTCTACAAGCTCAAGCCGATCGAGAACTTAGCTCGTCTGAGAAGCTGCCTACGGGGAGAAGCAAGAGAAGCCGTGGCACCACTGCTGAGCGTCGCGACGCCGCCTGAACAAATTATGAAGACCTTGGAACAATGCTTCGGTCGACCCGAGGTTATGGTCGATCGCATGATGGAAGATCTGAAGAAGATACCGAGGCTCGGAGGTTCGGCGGCAGAACTCAACCAATTTGCAGTGAAGATTCAGAACATGGTAACCATCCTGAGGAAGCTGAGGCACGGGTATCTCTTTAACCCATTGCTCACGAGAGACATCCTCGAGAAGCTCAGCCCATACGAGAAGAGCAAGTGGTACGACTACGCAGAAGAGACGTCGCGCTTCAGGAACGAGCCCGATGTCGTCCTTCTCTCTGAATTCTTAATGAGAGAAGCGGACAGGGCGCTGCGCTACGGGTTCAGCACGGCACTGAAGAAGGAAACACCGCGTCCACCTCCTAACAAGAACGAAGCCCGAACGAGGAAGCCAGTCTTCGCGATAGCAGACGAGGGCAGGGATTCGCCGAGTCGCAGCCAGCCAAAGAGAATACGCGAGGAGTCAACGAAGTGCCCGATATGTGCCGAAGATCACGCTCTATTTCGCTGCGCTGCTTTCAAGAAACTGAGCATGCAAAAGAGATGGGACACGGTAAAAAAGGAAGGGCTGTGTTTCCGGTGCATACGAAGCAGGCACAGAAGATACAACTGCAGGGCGAAGCCGTGCGGCGTGAAGGGCTGCAACCTGCCTCATCATGCGCTGCTGCACGAAGACAGGTCCGGCGGCGCCCCACAGACAGAGGACGCCGTGATTACCGCATCGGTCACCTCCGACCGTGCGGTGAAACTTAAGATGAGAAGAATTCAAGTTGTCGGTCCACGGGGCGAAGCGGATATCTTCGCGCTGTTCGACGAGGGCTCGACAGTGACACTACTGGATGAAGACGTCGCGAAGGCTATCGGCGCAGACGGCCCACCGAAGGTGCTGAGAATGCATGGGATCAATGCCGAGAGAAGGGAAGAAAAAAGCCGACTCGTACAACTTGGCGTACGGGGTCACGACGGTACCAGATATGACGTCACTGCGAGAACCGTGGCCGGATTGAACCTACTTACTCAGTCCGTCCCGGAATCACTGTTTCGACTTGCTCACCTGCATGATCTCAAGAACGAAGAGATATGCTATGAAGACAAGAAACCCCAACTTCTCATCGGCACGGACAACTGGCAGCTCATTGTATCTAGGGAGCTGAGGATCGGCAAGAGAAACCAGCCTGCAGCCTCGAAGACGAAGCTCGGCTGGGTAATCCATGGAAACATTCCCAGACGCCTCGCAAAGCAGGAAAAACACGAGAAAATCCTGCACGTGTCTACGATCGAGACCCGAGGCGAACGACGGGAGGAAATGGTGAAGAAACACTTCGAAACAGACGCACGGGGAATAGCGTCCAAGGCAAAGCTGACCAGAAGATCAGCGAGTCATCGACCTCTTTGGCAGAACGGCCAAACGGATGGAAGAAAGTCGATTCGAAGTGGGGCTCCAGTGGCGCAAAGAGGGCGTCACATTACCCCGGGGTTACAACGGGGGGAGCCGGACAATCTGCAGGGCGGGACCGGGATTCCAGTGGCACGCGGGAGGTGTCACAACCCCAGAGAACGGCGGGGGGAGTCGTGCGGACTGCAGATTGCAAGGAAATGGGGAAGTACGAGTCGTGTTGGCCGCCGCCAAGGCCAAGGTGGCGCCGCTGAAGGCACAGACAATACCAAGGATGGAGCTACAGGCTGCCCTGGTCGGAGCGAGGCTGGGAAACGCAGTCGCAGCAGAACACAGATGGAAAACGGACACGGTTTTCTACTGGATCGACGCACAAGTGGTTCTGTGTTGGATACAGAACGGCAGCCGCAAATACACACCGTACGTCGCGCATCGGCTAGGGGAGATTGCCGAGCTGACGTCCGTTCACCAGTGGAGATGGCTGAGCACGAAGAGCAACGTCGCCGACTTAGCCACCAGAACGGGCTACGTCCCGAAGAGCGACGAGGACCCTTGGTTCCGGGGGCCGGACTTCCTGCGCAGGCCGATGAACGAGTGGCCCGCGGAGAGTCCCGCTAGAATCGAAAATCAAGAAGAATACGTCGCCTTCCACACCACGGAGGCGAGCGAGCTGAGCTGTCTACCAGATGTGACGCGCTTTTCAAACTACGAGCGCCTCGTAAGATGCACGGCGATGGTCTTGCTGTTCGTCGAGAAGTGCCGAGGTCGTCGGGCCCACCTCGACGTACGACACCTGGAGAGGGCCGAGAGGTTGTGGTATCAAAAATCACAACGAGACAGCTTCGCACAAGAAATCGAGAAGATGGCAAGTGGCAAGACGGTGCCTAGATGGAGCTCCTTGTACCGGCTCAACCCGGTGTACAAGGACGGGCTGCTCGTACTAGACGGAAGGATCAAAGCGGCGCAGGTGCCGGCCGAAATGAAAAACCCTATCATCCTGGATGGAAGACATCGCTTCACAAGGTTACTGGTGGCAAGGGAGCACGCCAGAGCGGGACACGGGAGCCGCGAGAGAGTCGTGAACGACCTCAGGCAGAAATTCTGGATATTGAAGGTGCGGCCGACGGTGCGTACTATCATGAGCCGATGTGCGTTCTGTCGGCTACGACGGGCACACCCGAGGACCCCGCCAACTGGAGACCTGCCAGCCGAGCGCCTGGGGGCGTTCCAGAGACCATTTTCGTACTGTGGTCTCGACTGTTTCGGCCCGATGACGGTCACCATCGGCCGACGTCACGAGAAGAGGTGGGGAGCTCTCTTCACATGTCTGACGACGCGGGCAGTCCACCTGGAGCTGGTGGCTTCGCTGTCGACGGACTCTGCACTGATGGTAATGAGAAGAATGGCTGCGCGGCGAGGATGGCCGGCAGTCATGTACAGCGACAATGGGACAAATTTTAGAGGCGCGGACGTCGAGCTGCGGCAGGCGTACGCCGAGTGGGCGCCGGCTATGGCTCAGCTGGGCCTCACTCATCGGATGCAGTGGAAGTTTACACCGCCCGGGGCGCCGAGTCAAGGAGGTGCCTGGGAAAGACTGGTGAGGTCGGTGAAAACCGCCCTGCTAGCCACGCTGAACGAGAAGTCGCCCAGGGAAGAGGTACTCCAGACACTGATGGCCGAGGCGGAGTACTCAGTGAACGCTCGACCGCTTGTGCACGTATCGGAGGACCCCAACGACCCGGAGGCGATTACACCGAATCATTTCCTCCTCGGGTCGTCCACCGGACTGCCGTACGTCGGACCGTGTGTGCCGGCGGACAAAAAAACATGGAGGGTCGCGCAAGCCCTTGCCGACGAGTTCTGGAGGCGCTGGGTGAAGGAATACCTTCCCACGCTCACACCACGCTACGGGGCCCCGCTGAGCAACCGAGTCCTTGTACCAGGGGACCTGGTTGTCGTGGTCGACCCGACGCTGCCGCGTAATACGTGGCCGCGGGGGGTCGTGCACCGAGTCTACCCCGGCCAGGACGGACAAGTGCGCTGTGCGGACGTTCGCACGCGCAGTGGCGTGTTCCGGAGGCCGACGTCGAAGCTGGCGGTGCTGGAGGAGGCGCCACAGTCGCAGTTGCGACCGCTGGCGGAGCAGACGGAGCCGGGAGCGGAGCGGACGACGCCGGGAACGGCGCCGGGCGCGGAACGAGCGTCGGAGCAGCCTACAGCGAGCACGGACAGCTCGCAGTCGCCGGAGCGGCCCGCAGCGAGTTCACACAGCTCGCATTCGCCGGAGCAGTCTGCGGCGGGCGCGGACGGCCCGCAGTCGCCGCCGGAGCAGCCTACAGCGAGCACGAGCGGCTCGCAGTCACCGGAGCAGTCCACGGCGGGATCGGCGAGCCCGCAGTCACCTGAGGAGGCTGCGTAGACCCTGGCTACTGCGCCGGGGGGAGGATGTTAAGGACAGCGGCCTCGTAACGAAAAACATGAGTGAATTTTAATGTGAACAATAAACGTGTAATTAAAACGGTACGTAAAACTAGAATAGTGGACACTCAGTGACTATATGTATAGATTTATATGGCATCAGTGTGGAAAAATAGTGTTAAAATGGTGTTTTATCAAGTGCGGGTTATTTTGATTATATATTTTTAACTAAAGCTAATTTTAACGTAGCTTCTTTTGATTTATATAAATAAACGTAGTACATAACGTGTAGTATAGCGCTTAAGGTTATATAATAAATGGTTAAGAAATTATTACGAAAACAGTGGTAAAAATGTACAACATTTCATATAAGTTGAACCTTAAAATGTAAATAACTTTTCTATAGAATAAGATGTTTAGTATATAAGGGTTTATATGTCTGGTTATGATAATAAAGTATTTCACACAACGCGTTTTGCTTCACCTGGCTCATGGAAAATGGGGAAAATTATGGAAAATAGCCGTATAGAGAGGTAAAAATGAAATGGAAGATCGGCCCGAAAGAGGCGTACGGGCGGGGCTCTCTATACGGCATTGCCATGAGCCAGGTAAGCAAATCGAAAAAGTGAAAAAACGTTCTCCTCAAATAAGTGTTTATTATCGCCCCGGCTCTGCCCAAATCGGTGTAACCTTGCTATCTTCGAGTCTAATCTGAGCCGGCGGTTGAACCCCTGTGAATTTATACAGTCCTGTACAATATATATATATATATATATATATATATATATATATATATATATATATATATATATATATATATATATGTATATATATAATGGTTATATTATTACCTTCTTACTTAGATTTAAGATCTTTTAAACTACACAAATTTACAAATAGAGATATTCAAAAGGTACATTTTACATTGCGCAGACAGCTATGCACAACACAGACACCACAAGCACAATTTCACATCGGCTTTCTGTGAGGTCATAGTTCCCCGGTTGAGCATGCCCCATTTGTGCCAAAATCAGTCTCAGTCCCGAGGGGGGTACAGCTTTATGTATATATGAGAAATGAACAATAAAACTGTCTACATTCTTTCTTAATGTTTGTTGATATCAACATTAAAAAGAAAATGATGATTTGATAAAACTATTAATGTGATCAAATATTATTGCTCTATGAACCAATGACCTCTACATATGAGAAAAAAAACATTGTTTAACCATCATCATGACGACTCTGCGGCCCAGTGGATAGCACGTTTGCGCTCAAGGCGAAAGGTCGCGGGTTCGAATCCGGCCAGGGGAAAATGAGTTTTCTGTGCTCCTGGATCAGGGGTGTGTATTAAATATGTGTATTATATCATAATAAAAATATTAAATTATTAAAAAGAATTCAACAAAAAGTACTAAATATATTTCTGCTGTCTGGTACCCGTAACCCGTAACACAAGTTCTTCGAGAACTTACCATGGGTTCAGATTTACGTGGTGTGAAAGCGTCCATAGATCACTAATATCCCCACTACTTGGGTCGTAACATTTTGACAAGAATTGGTCTGTAGTCCAGCATACTTAACCTATACTTAGGTTTGGTTGAATCCCAACCCCTTATTAATAAAAATATTTATGCAACAGATTCACGGCTCAGACATAGCTCAGAAAACTCTCAATCAGGTCAGCTTTCAAACAAAAAAACTAGATCGAAATCTCGTTTGGGAGCTGCAATGCCACTGACATACAGACACATATATACTGAGACACGTGAAACTTATAACAACCCTGTTTCGGGATTTAAAAATAGTATTGGAAATGTAAAATACCAACATACAATGATAGTCAAGGCTTTAAATAAATAAAATTATACTAATAGAATATGAATACATAATATTATATTCTATTACTTTATTTACATTTTAATATTTTTACATTTCCGTTTTAATAGATAAAGTTATAGTTTTAATGTTTTTTCCTCTAACCTCTAAAGTGGACGTCTTCAGTTTTGTAGAATTAATATCAAGTATTGCATTATTGCATATTTAATTCATGGTAATAAATTAAATTGAAAAAAAAAGCAATCTGTAAATGCTCGAAATATTTACTGAATATTGAGATGTAACAATGAAAATATAATATCATTTAATACTGTACACATATTTAATGCATATCCAAGACCCATGGAAGTTGGAACACAGAAAAACTTTTACATAATATATTGGAGCTCAAGTTAGTATTTTTCCAATTACTGTTGTTATTTAGTATTCTAATTGTGAAAATGTGTTTACGGCGTGACAATAAGGCCTAGATACGTTTCTAGAATTTATAAGTGTTTGGAATTAGATTAATAAGTACTGAATCAAAACACTCGAAATTAAAAATAATATATTCATCACGAGCGCTGAGCAAGCCAAATTTTTGTCTAGATTTTAAGAGCGATAACGATAATAATAATAATATAATATTACATATTTGTGGTATGATTGCCAAGACCTTTCTTTTGATACCTAACACGTGATGATTATCACGGTTTAATTTTTTTAGATACTAGAATTTGAGGTTCAATTTTCAAAATACAAAATTTTGAAAAAAATATATATAGCCTATGTCACCCGCGGCATCATTACGAATCTATTAACACCTCATTTATTAAAATCGGACCAGTAGTTTAGACGCTACGAGGGAAACATAAATACATAGACTGCCAAAATCATTACCCTTCCTTTTGGCTTCGCCGTAGTCGGGTAAAAAATTTATAGTTGTAACCTCTAAACTGTTCACTTCTAAACCAAAGTATGCATAAGAATTATACAAAATGTCTAACCAGAACAGCTCAGTCCTGAAGGTCGATTGTGCTAATTAAATTGTGCAATAATACAGTTACAATCCAGTCTGCAAAATTGTATTCTCATAAACGTCAAATGTTTATTGGTCCAAACTACAAAAATCTGTTTATGATATTAAGACGATTCATTAATAATTTAATATAAGTGTAAGTTGATTACACTTGGGGTTCAAACTAGAAACTCGAGGTGACATAATATTGTTAAATTAACTTAAATATCATGTAAACTAAGAATCACTCCTCGACTACGGTGAAGAAAAAAGGAAAAGGAAGGGTGATGATTTTGGCAGTCCAATTTATGTCCATTTATTAGTATGTATGTTCGGGGGAAAAAAACCAGGTCATTTAGTCGGTCACTTTAACCTTACCAGACCAGCGTACAAGTGAATTCGAAAAAGGTTAACAAAATAAAAACACGATATAAACTTAAACTTAAACTTTAAACTCTGGGTATAGGTGAGAAGTATAGGACAAGGTTTCAACTTGCCTCAAACACCTGCTCTAAATTTCGTAGTAGCTCTTCATCTATAAACCACTGATCGGATTTTAATGAACAAGGTGTTAATAGATTCGTAATAATGTCTCGGCCATATAATTTGAGTAGTTAAGTTATAGTTTTTAACTTTGTTTTTTTTTTTAACTCAGGAACAACACTATAATACAATAAAGATTTTAAAAAAATATCAACATATTCAAAAGTATGAAATTTAAATATATTTCAGCACCAAATCAAGTAGGCCATGAGATCAGACAATTTGTATGAAATTAGGTTTTTGGCACACAGTGTATGAAATCATACAAATGTCAAGGATCCACTGTGCAATCCCACAAAACATCTGTATGAAAATGTATGAAATATTATAGACTTATAATATAATGAATATTAACATGTAGAATGCCCGCGTGACATAATAAGGTTTTAAGAATTTATTCCCTATATTAGGTAATATACCCTTGGGGGTTGAATTTTGAAAAATCCTTCCTTAGTGGATGCCTACATCATATGAGGAATATGTACCAAGTTTTATTTTAATATATGTATAGAATATTAAAATAAAACTTAGTATATTTATTTACTAGAAATGTATGTTTGTTCCACCGTAGCACCTAAACTACTACTCCAATTTTAATAAATGAGGTGTCAATAGATTCATATTAGCCCGGGTAACATAGGCTATACAACTCGAATCGAGGGCATATGCCAAAAGAAGAAAGATGAGTAGGAAAAAAAATAAAAAAAATAAATTCACCATCTCCACTTCTTCTGACAATATCTTAATCAATGTATGAAGAGCTCTTTTAAACAAAAACCTTGTTTTATTGAAGTAATCCCACAGCCTTGTACATTGTGATTATCTTATCTTATACCTTTAAACGAGCAATTGTTGTATATATATATTTATTTATATGTTTCTGTGCTCTCGGAAACGGCTCTAACGATTTCGCTGAAATTTGGTATATGGGGGTTTTCGGGGGTAAACAATCGATCTTGATTAGTTTTATGTTTGGGAAAACGCGTGTTTTCGAGTTTTCATGCGTTTTTCTGTCCACGCAGAATATGGTCGCTAATTTCGTCTTGCCGGCCACTGTCCGTCTGGTCCAGCTGGTTAAGACGCGGACGTGACTTACTTTTGTTTTTTTTTATATGTTCATGTTTATATATAATTTTTTAATTTTTATTGTTTCTAGAAAAGTTTAAAAAATGTAGTTAATGTTTGAGATAACAATATATATTTCTTATAAATATGTCTAACATTGACCTATACTGATTACGTGAATAAGATTTATGCTTTCGATTTTCACCATATTACAGTAAATTGTAATAACCGAGCAAAGCTCTGTCGCACAGGTACTATACTTTAAACAGGCAAATCTTGTATTTATGTATAATCAGAATCTCAGAAACAGCTGCAAGTATTTCCATGAAATTAGTATACAGGGAGTTTTGGGGGAGAAAAATCAATCTAGCTACGTCTTATCCCTGGGAAACAGACAAATTTTATTGTGATTCATTTATTGTATTTTATATTTTTAATAATTATTCTATTTTTCTACATAAACCCGGAGATAAACCACCCACCCAGGTACTTCATTTATTATGGTGATTTTAGTTTCCTGTCAGAACCCACTAGGTATTTTTATTTATACAGCTAGTGCTGTATCCCATGGCTCCGGCCAAGTAAATATACTATTGAGTATCCCACAGGAACACTGTACTTTTTCAGGATAAAAAGTAGCCTATATTTTAATCTAGAGACTAAATTACTACCACACCAAATTTCATCAAAATCCTTTCAGTAGTTTTTGCTTGAAAGAGTAACAAACATACATCCACCCATCCTCACAAACTTTCACATTTATATTATTAGTAGGATTAAAACATACTGAAACTAATGTGTAGTTAGTTACTATATTTGATTTGCAGTTTGCAGTGAATCATCAGTACATATGTCAAAATAGCTAACTGTTATTAAATATTTTTTATTTTTTTTAAATTTACTTCCACGAACTACACATTCATGTTTTTGATTCTTATGCTACCTAAATAAGGATAGCAGTGGTGAAGGCTGGTTCTCCTTCATAGGGAAGCCCTAGCCTGTATAATAGTTAAAGATTTGGATGAGGGTCTTCAAAAGGTAAAGTGGTAAGTGAAGCCCATAGGAATGTAGTTATAGGAACCCCATGCCACTGAAGAATAGATACTTGCATATTAAATATTACTATATTGCAAGAGGAGTAACATAATATATACTACTCGGTCAACGTAAGTTGACACTTGCATTTAGCACCGTCTCTTTCACTCGATTCTGACATAACCGGAGAGTGAGAGAGATGGGGGCTAAAACGCAAGTGTCAACTTATGTTGACTGAGTAGGAGGTAAAAATGTGAATAAAGGGCATCACAGGTGGTAAAGATATATATTATAGATGGATATATTGCATATTAAAGTATCTAATATGAAAATATATAGTATGCTAGCTGTCTGTAACAGTTCATACATACTAGCAAGTGATATTTTATCTTAACATTAAATACCTATTATAGTATATTCGTCGTCTGTGGTGTAAGTAGATACTTGATATAATTTAATATGAATATTAAAGCTTGAAAGTTGATGTAATGACAATTAAATTAAGAAAACTAATAATATTCATAAAAATGCCATGTCATTATGAATAACTGTAACATTGTAATCTAAAACTAACCTTTCCATCGTTTTCTAATTTTACTGGCTTCGACCAGATTCCAGTCGATAGAATCTCGGGCTGGAGGGGGTACTGAGCCTCCTATAAGCTCCACCGAGCTGCTCCGTTTACTCGGACCAGGTTTAGGGAGTTCCTCCACCTTCTCGGGCATTTTCTTGACCACTTCAACACTCTTGGGCACACCATTCACCGGCTTCTTGAGCTTGTGGCTGTGCCTCTTGTTGGAGTGAGAGGAATTCCTGGAACTGACAGGGGAAGGGCACCCGCATTCCATGCTACCTTCCCGATCGCTTCCCTCGTAGTACCCTGACTCGTGTTCTGGTTTCTTGTCGGGCACGCTCATGGCTTCAGTCGCCATGGTAAGCTCTTACCATGAGGTCTTGCCAACGGTATTCAAATATCGAACGAGAAAGTAAACACGACACGTAACATTGCCGTAGTTCCGAGTATAGAGGGCGCTGCGCTCCAACCCGACCGAATCGAATATCCCGTTGAGCGTGCGTTTCGTAATCGCCGCAACGCCACCTAAATTCCCCCGGGTTATATTTGTCACTAGATTGTCAAAACTCACTTTGCAAAGCAAAATTAACAAATATCACAGCTTTTTCGTCGTTCCGTCACAAAATAACACCACAACAATCCTTATTCCTTTAGTTTGTACACTGCACTAGTCCACACGCGAGTCCCGATTCCTAACTTGAATCACTGAAATTCGTTTCCCTAATTCCTATCCTATTTACTACTGAGCGGTACCGACACGGCACCGAGCGTGATACGAACTGAAGTGAATAAAAAAACGCAAAATAGAAACAGGGCGACGTGCGATGAACGTAGTGGGGCGCCCCCACTCCAACGATTACGAGGCCAGCCGCCAGCGGGAACACGCCACAGCCACAGATAAAACACTCTTTATATTTTTAACTAAACCGTATTCCGTAATAATAATAGGTAGGTATGTAATTATTAAAACGAACGAACTAAAATTTTAGGAGCAAATTTTTAAGTAGACAGCTCACCAGTCACCGCGGCAAAGATTGGTAATCAAAGATTTTTTTCCACTTTTATCTGTCAAATTAAGGGATGACCGCCATCGTGCTATTTTTATCGATTTTAATTATCAATAGTCTTATTTAATAGACTTTTGAAATATTTTTTTATTTCATTTTACTTTAATATGTAAAATGTAATACGCATTTTAAAAATCGTTTTAAAAATCACAGATTTCGTGCCTCACACGACTATCGAGCACATTGGAAATGAATCTACGGAATTCGAAAAAACTTAACTTTTTTCAAAAAGGTTAGGCTACAGGGCAAACTCTTAGTCTTAACCCGTAAATCGTCTTTGTTTTAGGCTCAAATTGTAGCTGACTAAATAGGCTACTTGACCTTTTTTTATTTATGTCCTAAACCTATCATATTTGTTTCATTACACAAAAAAATACATTATTTTGAAACCTAAAAACCTACTAAAAATATTTTAAAAATAGACTATTAAAAATTGCCAAAAATACTATTCGCCATGTTGGTTGATAGATTATCTGTGCTGTGACGTCATACTAGTACTATTTGTAATCTGTGCTATAGTCCGCTCAAACAAAATGGCGGTGTGACGTTCCGTTTGACGTTTTGACATAAATAACTTTTTAAGATGTCATGAACTATTTATTTACAGTAACTTTCAGTTTCATTACTACATAATTATGTGTTTAGTGTGTTTGTGTCGTCACATCCTTGCCGGAAGTTTCTTAGAGGAGTTTTCATTAGTAGAAAATATAAAACAAAAACACATATTTTTAAATCAACTTTATTTATCAATCTTAAGTTTCTAATTTATAATATCACTAGAATACGTTTTCCTCAGCCAAGTACTGAAAGAAATATTCCTTCAATGTATGAAATTAAATATGAGTCAAGTAGCCTATTGTCCAGAGGAGTTTTTCTCAAATTTTTGATATCATTCTTGGTTTCCAAAATATCTACCGTCAAAAAAAAAATTGTAAAAAAATGTTTTTTTTTTCACTATTTCGGCCGTAACTTTTTCGATTTTGATTTTTTCAAAAAATTCTTTTTGCACCTTACACATATCGTAAAGACGCGTCTTTTGAGCCTTTTTTGAATATTATAATATCTTCACAACTCTCCGATATATAAGGGGATCGCACTTTTTCGTGTAATCTGCCTACACTGGAGCGAACGAAAAGACATTTCCAATGTCAAAATATTTATTGATCGTAGGTTAAGAAAATTATAATATAGGATCTTCAGAAGATGTTTTTTCTTATTTTTGTACCATTATAACTCATTTTCTTTAAATACTCCAATTTATAACCTCAGTCAGTAAAACGACAGCTAAAGTCATTGTCTCTACTAACTGACAGAGAAAATAGAGTTAAAGTGCATAAAAAGTTATATTTACTAAGCGAAATTTTAAAATAGCTATATATATTAGGTCGTTACAACTAAATCGAAGTACTTAAAATATTCGTATATCTTAAAAATGTATTTTAAAGTAAAAAAAATGCTAATATAAAATACATTAATAAAAACAAAAACAAGTGTAGAGCTACCTGGACAGTGTATTGACAGTTGTTAACAGTGAGATAAATCCCTTATATAAAAGAGATAGTATACGGTCTATTAAAATTGGCGATAAACTGATAACAAATCCAAGAGATATAGCTTCTGCATTTAATAATCATTACATTAACTTCGCACATAAATCAACAAATGCAATGTTACAAAGCAGTACCACCTCGAGCTGTAACTCTATATTATTAAAACCCATGACAGAAAGCGAAGTAATAACAGAAACATTACAATTAAAGTAATGTTTAAAAATTCAGAAGGCAACGACGAAATAAATACAAGAATCATAAAAGTATGTGTAAATGAATTAACAAGAATATTGACATATCTAATTAATTTATCACTTATAAGCGGTACATTCCCAGATGCATTAAAACTTTCTATAGTTAAGCCAATTTAAAAAAATGAAACAAATGACATTAAAAACTATCGTCCAATAACGCTTATACCGATATTATCTAAAATATATGAAAAGTGAATGTTTAAAAGACTTTATGAATACTGTTGTAAATACTCTGTACTTTTGAAAGAGCAGTTTTCTTTTTCAAAAAGAAAAATCAACTACTTTAGCAATTTTTTCTCTTAAAAAAACAATAATAGCTAACATAAACAATGATAACCTGACTACAGGGCTATTTTTTGACATATCTAAAGCATTTGACTTTATTTCCCATAATCTTCTGTTACAAAAACTCTTCTCTTCTGTTAAAAAGACTCGGAATTAGAGGTCCATCTCTAAAATGGATAACTTCTTATCTTTGTAACAACAATGCGTTAACAGTCACAAGAGTAAACAAAAATAACGAATTAACAAATTACTCATCACAATATAAGAATAATATAATAGGTCTTTACCTATGAAATTGCCGTTCTGCAGTACTGGCCATTTCAAATCAAAATAATTTTTGTTTGGCTAAGAATTCTAATTTAAAATTAATTTTATTTTAAAAACATGGAATTCTTTTTCCAAAAGTAGTCATTTGTTTATTGATTAGTGTTACATTTTCATCGCATTTCAATCTTTTTCGACATCATGGATACGTTAAAAAATCGAGTAATTATGGAATATGAGTAACGTCGTAGCAGCAACGCGGCACAAGCGGCACGCAACATCAACGACGTTTACGGAGCTAACACTACAAACCAACGCACCACCTGTTATTGGTTTGCTCGCTTCCGTTCTGGAAATTTCGACCTGAAAAATAAACCTCGCGGTCGTCCGAAGACTTTGGTCGACAATGACGAGTTAAAGGCGATTGTGGAAGCTGATGATACACAATCTACGGCTGAATTAGCAGCAGCTTTCGACGTTAGCGTCAAAACAATATTGGTCCATTTGCGTCAAATTGGCAAGGTAAAAAAGCTTGACAAATGGGTGCCCCACGAACTCAATGATATCCAGCGCGAAGTACGCGTCGAGACGTGCCTTGCACTGCTCAACAGACACATAAATGAAGGAATTTTGAACCGCATTGTCACCTGCGATGAAAAATGGATTCTGTTTGATAACCGCAAGCGCTCAGCAAGTTGGTTGGATCCTGGTTCAGCACCTAACAATGCCCTAAGCGAAAACTTACCCCTAGAAAAGTGATGGTCACTGTTTGGTGGTCTAGCGCCGGTGTGATTCATCACAGCTTCTTACCAAACGGAGTGAGCATTACTGCAGATGTGTACTGTGAAAAACTGTACACAATGATGGAGAAGCTGGCACATCTCCAACCAGCATTGGTCAATCACTCGTCTTCGCTGCTCCTGCACGACAACGCGCGACCTCATACTGCACAGCAGACGGTCTCCAAGTTGCAAGAACTGGGGTTGGAAGCTCTCCGTCATCCGCCCTACTCACCAGACCTTGCGCCTACAGACTACTACTTTTTCCAGAATTTGGATAACTTCTTGGCGGGTAAAAAATTCAATACCCGAGAGGCAGTACAAAATGCCTGTGAAGAATTTGTAGCCTCCCGTCTAGCTGATTTCTTTAAGAAGGGCATCAATAAACTACCACTGCGTTGGCAAAGATGCATTGATTGCATGGGTGATTACTTCGATTAATACAAATCAAAACTACATGAAAAAAATTCGTTTAAATTTTTTCATACAAAACGGCAATTTCATAGGTAGACCTAATATATGGTGTGCCACAGGTAGTGTGTTGGGACCTATGCTTTTCCTCTTATATATGGAACATAAATTTACTTTATACGCTGATGATATTGCGATTATTGTAACATCTAATAAAAAAGTAATACAATTATTGATCATGATAATGTAATTAATAATTCAATTGACAAATTAATTAATAAGCTTGACATGAACAATTTAAAAATTAATCTAAATAAATCAAATTACATACAATTTAATAAATTAAATAATAAAAGATATTAAATAAAACTTAATATACCAAAAATAAAGGCAGAAAGTCATGCAAAATTTTTAGGACTTATAATTGACGAAAATATCGATTGGAAACAGCAAATAGTTGAACTGACTTCTAGCATAAATAAATTTGTATACGCTTTAAAACAGATTAAACATTTGACCAATAAAAAACCGCCATATTGTCCTACCGTGCATATGTAGAGTCACTTCTGCGTTATGGTCTAATAATGTGGGGCAACAGAACCGACTGCGACAAAGCATTTAAGGCACAAAAAAGGTGCATTGAAGCAATCTGTGGGCTGAAACCACATGAATCTTGTCTACCTGCTTTTAAGGAATTGGGCTTGTTACCACTAACGGCTCTTTACTTTTTCACAATATGCATGACGGCTGATGAGATAAGTTCTCGCAGTAGAAGGGATCCCAACAGGCTAATAGTAATCGACAACCCTAAAATAGGCAAATTTAATAAAATCTGAATAATTATGTGTGTCCAATTTTATAATAGAATACCAAAACTCTTAAATCACTTAGCACGAGAATGTTCAAAATTAAGTTATTTGAGTGGATAGCTGGCCAGAATTTTTATAATGTAAAGGGATTTTATAAATTCACTTTACAAATTCATTTTAATAATAATGTGTAACAGTAAAATAATATGTTAAATTTAAATATATGTTAAATAAAGTATAAGTAAAGACTAGAAGTTTAAAAAGAATGCTATTAATCTATATTAAATATTATGACGGGAATTTGTACATATTTTAATTTATGTTATTAATTTTGCACGCTATTTTAATAGCAAAACATGTTTTACTATAAATAATTGTAACAACTCGTGTAATCATGTTTTAAAGCAAATAAATATGATTATGATTATAAATAATATAAATATAAATTTCAAGCGATCGTTTACAGTTTACACGATTGACAAAGCCAAGCTTGTGTCGCTTCTCATGATTTTACTTATACTACACGCTCACAGTTTCATTTTCGTAAACAAAAAGAGACAAAGTTACTGCTTATCGATAAGATAGAACGGGACAATAACATTATGACTACTAATATTTCTTTCCTTACTACTTCGTACTTACATCTCTTTCTTTATTCTTGAGTTATGATTAATTCTTCAAATCATTAAAATGCAAAAATAATTTAAATATCCAATATTGTTACTTTGCAAAAAAAAATATTATGTTGTCACCTTATCAAATACAGATACAGGTAAAAATAGTGGTTACAAATCACACATGTTTCGTGTTGTTTTTTTTTTAATTATAATTTTCAAAGGCATTGTCATAACGACCTCTCCTAACACAAACAGGTTTTTAAATTATGATTACCTATTGATAAACAATTCAACATTCATAACTATAATAATGTTGAATAATCGTAAATAGTTAACAAATGTTTATTAGCCGTTGTAGTTTCTGTTATAGTATAAATTTATAACTAGTGTTTGAGATATTAATTTGCGTTTTATACCTACCCAAATTCAAAATTTACTTAAAACATAGTTTTAAGTGCTTCTATTAGTTTATGTGCAGTATGATTCAGCATTATATTAACCTCAACTGTTACAGTTAGTCTATACATATTATATCTAGCCTAAAAGTAATAAAGATCCTTTGAAGACAACTAATAATGGGTAATGCCCAATCGAATCTAATCGAAAGATACAATTTCTATAAAGATAAGAATTCGTAGAACCAAGTAATGTATTTGTATTTTGTATAATAATAAAAAATATTAATAATAAAATCGAAAAACCCGAAGTGCGTTTTTAACAGTTGTGAGTGAGTGAGTGAGTTATTTTTTTCAGTATTTTAATTTTATTTTACTCTTTTTAGTTTTTGTTTATCTTTGTTTTACCTCAAGATCATTTGCAGTCAACATACCCGTAACAATATCAGTTCTGGCAAGCTTATAAGTGAGAATCGTTACTAACCAACTTTAAATCGTAATAGATCCTAACCGGTAATTTTGATTGAAAAACGATATGAGAAACCTAAAAATGTTTTTTAAACACCTATTCAACGATACCTCACTTGACATAGTTCGTCGATATTAATTTTTTTCTTTTTCGCATTATGGCGTCCAAAATCGGCCATTTTCACTATTCCAATTTTTCATCAGCGATATTAGCGCCGTAATTACGAATCAAACAACTATCAAAATCGACCCACACGTTTGGCAATATTTGGCACATATAGCAAGACTCGTCCGTTGCAACTTGCAATTATAATGTGTGTGAAATGCTTAAAGTGTAACGTATTTAATTTGATAAGGATTAATGTTGTATCCATCTAAACAGCTTCTGAAAATTCCACATTAATTTATTTGTGATAATTTTTAAGGGTTCCGTACCCAAAGGTTAAAAAAGGTTAAAAAAACCCTATTACACTGAGACTTCACTGTCTGATAAACAGATTATCCGTCCATCTGTCTGTCACCAGGCTGTATCTCCTTAACCGTGATAGCGGTTTCCGCTATAACAACAAATACTAAAAACAGAATAAAATAAGTATTTAATACCATACAAGAAACGTTATTTTATGGCCGGTTTTTAAACTTAGAATGGGTATAGTAAGCTGTCTTTAAAGTATAGACATATTATATAGCCATCGCGGAATTTTTTGTAGACCTATAAAAGAGAAACAATCCCCTAATTCTAATACATTATTTTGGTACATCTCCAACGGATTAGGCAGCGTTTTTGATGACAGCTCTATTTTTTTCGACACCTTAAACGATTATCGTCATAAATCAACAAAATTCTAAAAATCCTTAACAAATTATACACCTAAACCTTCCTAGGGAACTACTCCGTCGAAAGATGAAAACTGCATGAAAATCCGTTCAGCACTTTATGAGATTATCGCGAACAGATAGACAGACGCAGTGGGGACATTAATTTACAATTTAGAGATGGACACACTTCGAGACTGTCTTGTAAAAAATGAGTCCCAATTTACCCTACGCCTGATACGGTTAATCGTTTGTCTAAATATCATGCCATCTCTTTCATTAATACGAAGAACGAGAGAGATAACATGATATATTTTAATCAACTATTAACTTTAACAGGCGATAGTGAAATTGTCACTAAAGGCACCAATACGTTACAATAATTATTTGTCTTTAATAAAAATGCACTAAATAGCTTAACTTGTTCTGTCACTAGATGTATTGATTTCGTATAACTTGGCACACGAAAAGATCGATGCTGACAAAAAGACCATCTGTTTCTTAACTTGTCTCCGCAGTTCTTAGGAACATGTATATTTAATGTCAAATATACATTATATATTATTATGTTCCTAAGAACCGCAGAGACCAGTCAACAAGGCAATAGGAATCAATGTTGGCTTTATTAAACTATTGGAAATTAGGGCACCGATTACCACAATACAGTTACTGGTAAATAAGGTTCCAAGGATGTAGAATTCCAGTAATACTTCATTTCGTCAGTTTTAGGGTCCCTTATTTGAACTCTAGTCGTATGTCGTCATTACATAAATACCAACTATACAACTTTTCAAAGCATTCATTGTTTCCGCAACTCTACCGGGAATCGAAAACACTTAATAAATATTTTATGTTAGGTCAATGACTCGTATGACACTATTTTCCTTCCCGGTTTGGTAATTCCCAACGTGACCGTCTAAACTTAAAAGGCAAGCTCTAAAAGGGAAAACCTCACACCGAGTACAAACTTTTTCAGTTTATAGATAAACGCAGCTTATTTCATGACATCATCTCGTCATTGCCATGAGAACCTTAAGAATATGGCACCATCTCAATTCATTACTTACTAGTGTTCCATTTTACAACGCTTGTTTCTATTTAACCGTGGTGAGCAAAATGTGGAGGCTAGTGTCCAGCTGCATGTAGAAAATATTAGTTCAATGTATCTCCAACTGCTTTGAAGACAAGTAGCTGTATTTATTAGTATGCATCTTATTTCAGCAGATGCATACTAATAAATATAGAAGCTTACATAAGATACAGATAAAAAAAATTATATACTGACCATATTCTATTTCATGTCTCACGGTGTCAGTCTTCACAATCACAGGCGTTTCTTTATACGCAATATTCCCGCCAAATTCATCCACCATTTCTTTCGTTTCGTCGTCGAAGTAATCTTTGATTTTGTTTTTATCTCGTAAATCGAAATCTATTATCGCTCTTTTCATGGTTGGTGTAGAGCTGTGTGCATAATCTACTTCAAATTGGAGCATTTTCGCGGGAGACATAATCTCTGCTACAGGCGACGGCTTCACAAAACCATCATCTATTTTTTTAGTCAAAGACAATTTAAGTAAAGTTTGCTTATTATCATCGCATCGCTTTGGAGTATCTAAAATTGGCGGTGAACTTTTACGTGGTGGTGTTTTCAGATTTTTCTGTTCTACAGGTGGTTCTGGGACGTTTGTATTAGGATTGGTAGTGTCTTCTTTTTCTAAATTAGTTTCAGGTGTTTCTTGGCGTTCCAAAGTCGAGGTAGAAGGTGTGATAATATTTTCTGTAGAACAAAGTAATAAAGGACCTTCCACAGGGTTTTCATGTGTTACTGGACCAGCCAATGGTGTATTACAGGGTGTCATTAGGCCTTCCAAAGGCGTTTTACACGGTGTTATTGGGCCTACCAGAGGCGTACAAGGCGTCATAGGGTCTCCTAACGTTGATGGTATTTTAACCGTATCAATCGAAGAATTCCGCTCCCCGATAGTAACATTCTCGCCCACAATAGATATGTAGTTTAAACTCATACGAAACGTGTCGTCGGGCAGATCTAAATTATCAGCTATGTACAGCGGATTCGAACCAGTCGAATCGCGGGCGTCTGTGCTTTTACCGTCCAAAATAGATTCCATATTGTCATACACAGAAAAATAAAAACTAAAGTTTAAATATCATGTGACCTTGAAATTATCTTGGTAATCGATAAACGCAAGAATTTCACATCACTACGCACACATGTAAACTGTCAATGTTGTTTACAATTTACATGAAAATTGAAATGTCAAACTTGTTTAGGCGGCACACTAACAATTATTGTGGAAATGACCAAATTAAACTGTTAAACTCCCAATTGTATATTGCAAGAGCGCAATGTGTCATCAAATATCAATATTTTTAATGTTTTTTAGTTTAAATAACACGAAATACATAAATCGCGTCTTTGGCGATCTAAAAATAGTATTTGTCACTTGCACTATATTACCCGTCCATTTTGTTCATACACAATCACATGTAAACGAGGTCGTAGCCGGCACAAAGTCACAAATATCTCAAAAGTTTATGAGTGCATAATTTGTGTGTAAAATTTGTTATTTTGCATTAAAAAGACAAGAGGCGGCGGCGCGGATCACGATTCACGACACAACTGTATGACGTACCAATGTCAACAAAGCGAACGATTCAAATATGTTTATATCTCGTCGCGATAGTAAGAAAATATTAAGGAAACTTCTATTCTGTAATTCTAAAACGTCAATTTATTTTATAAATAGCAACTACAATAATTAAGCAAACCCTTCGATGCATTATTTCGATTTTAACAGTTATCAAAGTCTCATTGAAAGTGAAAATACAGTAAAGAATTTTCCATGTTGCGCGGCAAAACATATTGGGCGCACTGTATATTATAAGTTGCTGTCAAAGTGATGTAACGTTGTTGCAATATAACCTTTTTTTTCGTTAGCAATAATGTTGTTTTTACAATGTCGTATTGAAAGCTTTATTTACAACGCCACCTGGACGCAGACCTCTCTCAACTCTATGTCAAGGTTACTGGGAAAACGAAAATGTCGTAGGTGATGCAAAAGTCAGAAATTGTAATATTTTAGATTCGCATGCTTGTAAGTTTTTAGAATAGTATAAAAACAGTTCTAATAACACAGTGATCTATAATAAGCGCTTGACCAGACTAGTCAATCCTGTTATTGGTATGAAGCTTTTAGCAAACGAGCAAACTGATCACCTGATAGAAAGTGATTATTGCCGCCCATTTATCCTCGGATTTTAATATATTATCCTTTAATTTAGTTCTGAATGTTCAAGTTTTTAGTAAAAATGCTCCTAATATGTTTTCATTGGGAAGTAAACTGATGCACAATGTTATGTTAGTAAGTTTTTTTTTTTTTTTATAATAATAGCAGTCTTTAATAATGTCCTAGTGTAAAGGACAAAACAGTCAGTCAGTCCTAAAACTATAAGCAAATAAAAAATATTGCTCAGGCTGATATATCGCTCTCTTTCATATATCACATTAATATAAATTAAATTTCAAAATTGTTGATTAAAGATTCATAAATCTCTAAGAAATAGGTATTTAAGGGGCCAATTATAGCACTCACCTTAATTGTTACAAACCTGTAAAAACTTTTAAAAGGCTCGTTGTTTCATTTTGTTATGATATTGTTATATGTATAGCTGTAAGTTTTTCTGTACAAATAAAATAAAAAATAAAAATAAAATACTGACCATCCAGCCTGCAAGCCCAAGGCGGCGGACTTGTAGGCAAAAATTATAAATGATTGACACTCATGACGGCTTTTAGTATCGGTGCTGGATTTGCTGGATGGGCAATGGCCCGTGAGTATGATGCTTTAGATTGACACGATTTAAAACTATACGCAAAAAAAATATAGCTCAGGCTGATATATCGCTCTCTTTCATATAGTACATTTAATTTGTTTGTATCTTCGTTATTTTTTAAGATATACGAAAATGGGTTCTAGACTGTGATTCTAGATTGCAAAATAAAATGTTGTCTTACATCGAATAGACCGATTTTTTTTTTAAATTCAATATGCCTATTAGTATACCGTATACAATTTCTGTATTTTGGCTTGTGCCTTTTGAAGTGGGTGGAAGTGTATTAATTCTCTGTTGGGATCAGTAGATATTTAAACTTACTATCAGAGACCGGAATAAGCTTATTTACCACTTTTATGACTGAATATAGCCTAGGGGACTTGTATTTAAAGCCTCCACACATCAAATTTTGAAATGTCAATTGGTTAATTTGGTCTCAGAATAATAATATAAGGCTTTTTCAACAGACCTTGCTATTCAGCTTACCGTAACCTTGTTTTTTCATAAAACCTCCTCAATTAGCAGAGTTTCCGTCGCTCACTTTGACATTGGCGAATCACTACGGAGCCAAATATAAAAAGAAGAAGTTTATAATAATATGTCAACTGTCACATTTCCCCTAAATTTCACGTGTATGTGTTCCGTGTGAAACCAAAATAAGGTTCAAGAATTAATTAAAACTAAATGGTACAGTAAAATAAGATAAAAATGAAGCACAAGAGGTTTGAGGAGAATATATTAGTGGATGAAGCGTACACAAATTACGATCGTGTTGACAAAAATGCGGATCAAAAGAAGGGTTATGGTATTGCAAAAAATTTTGCTGAAACTCTGGAGTATGAAGACAAGAAAAAGTGGTATCAACAGGTAATTTGAACAAAAAATCCAAATCTGACTCTTCCTACACTAATAATAACAAATTGGCTAGAAACTGATAGGCACTAAAAACCCTAGTTTTGAAACCATCCAAATGCATTTAATTAATTTATTAATTATTAATTTATTATTTATTTTTTAACATTATTTTATTACTGAACATCCTCAAGTACACTCTGGTGTTAGCAAATCCTATCAAGAGAATATGCCAAAAGGAGAAGATTGGCTTTGTATAATATTCTGCTTATTTATTAGTAATTATAATAACTTGTATCTGTATGAGGTGCTCATGAAGTCACTGGATTACTAATTCTCTTATTGCACTGTAAACCATCAGCATTTCACTGAACATCCACACCAACACTCTAATGTTAGCAACTCCTATTACAGGGGAAGCATATTATGCCAAAAGAAGAGGAACTGCGTACTTATTACTAAAATTCTTATTACTTTGTTAAGTCACAGTTTTTATAAAGATTATTAACTTTTGTTTATTAGTTAATCAGCATGTAGAAAGTCTACATGGTGCCTACCACAGGTTATTAAATGTCAATTGAATACTAATAATAAGCTTTTGTTTTCAGATGCCAGAAGAGCCATCTTCAACTAACACAGTGCCGCAAGAAAAAATAGAAGAACTGAGAAAGGAGGCCAGCAGTGCCTTACACGGGGACACACTTGCTTATGAAACAAGTAAGATATAGTTTCCTCTAGTCAATTTCGTAAAATTCTTTTATTAGCTGCAATCTTCTTCTTATATGTAAAAATGGATAGCAGTTTCTATGTCTCGCTAAAACTCGAGTATGGTTAATTTTTTATCTTGAAATAATTACGAAAGTCAGGGATGGTTTAAACGGTGCGAAATATTGGAAATATTGCAGGGAAAATACTAAAATATTGATTGAATTTTTCCATACTAACTGTTCACTTAGTCATTTATTTCAGTTCATAGTTCTGACAGAACAAGATGTGTTGGGACCAGCTAGTATTATATTTATGGTTAGGTAAAATCAATTCAACTATGGATATTTTGGGCATATGGTCAGCTGCTTATTTAAAGACATTTAGGCAGAAAAATAATTAAAAATTTCGAATAAAATAATAAATAATATACTATACACAATTTCATTGCACTCTCTAAGAATCTGAGGTTATTAACCTCACAGAAACAACTGACTTTAAAGCGAAAGCAAAGCCGTTGCCTAATTTTTCTTTCTAAACATCATTACATAAGCAGTAGAACATAGGTCCAAATTATCCGTAATTGATTTTACCAAATTGTATATTTATGCACAATAAATAATTAGGCATTAGTTTCCTCTATAAATAGCAACAAACAGAAAAAGGAAATAGATAAGTCTAGCAACCCTTAATGTTATTGCAGAAATATATCAGTTAAAATTTTATACAATATTTAGATAATAATAATATCTATGGACGCTTCCACACCACGTCAATCTGATCCCATTCTAAGTTCTAGAAGAACTCGTGTTAAGGGTACTAGACAACGGGAATATATATTTAATACTATTATACTATACATATTTTTATGATTTTTATTATATAATACACATATTTAATATGACCCAGGAACACAGAAAACATTTCTGTTCCCTGGTGGGATTAGAACCCACGACCTCCGGCTTGGGCGCCTATGCGCTAACCACTGAGCCACAGAGGTCGTCAAAAGACAATGAGCCTTTGTCAATGTGCATGTCACCTATAAAGGTGCATGTATCAGGAATATTGTATTAATAATATTAATTGTATGTATGTATACATGTGCTGCTGGTGTCCTTTCTAAATAAATAACTAAATAAATAAATAAGCAGTTCTAGAATATTAGTTTAAGCATTTAAGAGCGAAATACTCAAAACAGTTAGCTTCAAAAGTTTTATGGCAAAGCAAAGATTCTATACAATTTAATCTTATACTTTAAACGAGACGATCTTGTATATATATAATCGGTATCTTGACAACGGCTACAAGTATTACCATGAAATTTTGTATGCAGGCGGTTTTGGGGGAGAAAAATCAATCTACAACTATAGCTAGGTCTTATCCCTTAAAAACCGCACATTTTACGCAATATATGTTTTTTTATTTTGTTGTGCAACAATATATTATTATAAATAATTTCGACTCTCTTACGTCAGTCTGATTGGCAGCTTGGTATGTGTACCAACGTATAATTTTTGCATTGTTTGGAAACCCGGAATGTGGTGAGTTCGAATCCCGGTAAGATAAAATTTTTTGTGATTTTTATTATTTAATTTTCTTTTATATATATATTTTTTTTAATTTTAAGTTATTTTTTAATTTTAAATTATTTTATCGTTCTACTAAAACACCAGCTCGGTCTCCCAGGTACTTAATATTATATCTAGCAATATCCCGCGAAAAAAAAAAAGTTTTTTTTTTCGTGGTATATTGCTAGTGCCTAGTGTAATGGATTTCCGCAAAGTAATGCCTGATTCTAATAACTATCTAAGATTGTAGTCATACCTTATATGTTTTAAGGCTTACACACTCAGGCATCACTTTGAGCAGACCTTAAAATATAGTCGCTAAGCTGTATTTGTAATAATTATTTGTTTCAGAATCAAGTAAAAGCGGTTCATCAGATCAGCAATGGGCTCGGGCACTGTTGTCAAAAGGTACAATTGGAGACAGGGTGGCTGCTGCTACTATATTGATACAGGTAAGTGATTTATAGCAATGTTTTTTTACTCTTTGTGAGACATAAATTGTATTGGCATACATTTTTAGAGGTGTAAAAGTAAAGGCTTAAAATTTATATGGATAACATTTATCGCTATGAGCAGTGCGGAATTGCTATCACAGCTAATGTTTATAATATTTTTATATTATTTCTCTTTCTTTCATTATGTGATGCTGGAGGTTGAGGGTTCGAATCCCGCCGTAGAAACAAAAACGTTGTCTGTGTTCCTGGGTATAATTTAAATATAAATAATATCTTTAATATATGTATAGTATAAAAGTATTAAATATACATCCCCTTGTCTGGTCCCTGTAACACAAGTTCTTCGGATACTTAGCACAGGGCCAGATTGACATGGTGTGAAGCTTCCATAGATATTATTATAATCCTAACATTTACTGATAGTATAACAAACAGCTGTTTCTGGTATTTTATATGCTTGTAGATAATATATTTTTTTCCTAATTTTCAGGATAACCCTATTTATAATCTCACAGTTCTGAGGAATTTGATTAACAATGTAAAACCAGCTAAAAAGAAAGATGGAATTGTCATAATAGGTAAGGGTACAGATTTTCATGAATACGGTATTTTCCTGTAATTTTTTTTTATTACACAAATTAATTCATTCAAAACTTAAGAGTGTGTTCACTGTGGTGTTACGGAAGACCTGACGCACTTGTTGGTGGATTGTGGCCGAAATCGTGACCTCAGAAGCCGGATGTTCCGGAAGAATTTGTTCGGGAAACAAATTAATATTACTTTGGCACTGCCTCTCTCGCGGCATGCCCGTTTGTTAATAAAATTTTATATTTTATCTGTGAAGGGTCGTACATATCGATACATCTCGATCCCGTGCCTTAACTTTGATACCCTGATAAGACACAACGTTAATCTTCTTCTTCGCTTACATAAATTAATAGTGTCTCAAAAAATAAGACAGTTTACTAAAGGAAATAAATTAAATAATACTACAAATAAGTATTAAAAAAAAAAAAATACAATAATACTTTCAGACGCCCTCTCCGAGCTGCTGATATCCGAGCTTCTCATCCCGGCCGTGAAACTCCGGACGTTCGAGCAGCACCCGCTCGGTCACATCGACGAGATGACCTCAGGCAACAAGCAGGCGAGACGGAATGTATTGAAGCTATGGTACTATGAGGATCAGTTGAAGGAGCTGTATGGAAGTGAGTTGTTTTGACGTATATATTTATGTATAAGTTTATTAAAAATCAACTACGGCGTACTAATACTACTAATTGTGTACAGCGCACACACTCGGGCACTATAAAATAACTCCTGCGTAGCTGGCCTGGTTTTAACGAAACCGGCTACCGTCAGCGACATCGGTGTGGGGAGCTAATATTATCATTATTACTAAGGAGGTAAGCAATTAAGTATTTAAATATATCACTATGTGTTCCAGCATATGTGGAAGCACTCAACAAGTTTGCCCACGATTCGGTGGAGACCAACAAAGAGAAAGCAGTCAGTGCCATGTCGTATCTACTGATGCATCATCCCGAGAGGGAGAAGGTATGCCCTATCCTACTACTATTATAAATGTGAAAGTTTGTGAGGATCGATGGATGGATGTTTGTTACTTTTTCACGCAAAGACTTCTGAACGTATGTAAAAGTACAGTATTCCCGTGGGATACTATATTTACGCGGGCTGATCCGCGGGTTAAAGCTAGTATGGCATAAGACAAGCAAAATAACAGATGTATCTCATGATAGTAAATGATTACTAATGCCCTGCATCAGTGTGCTGTGTGCGAGTGTCTGTCACTACTCACCGTAAAGAAGTTAACTACAATTTGTATGGCATCGAGTTAGCTGCCATTGTTTGCCACTAGCCTTCTTTTGATGCCATACAAACAGGCAACAGGCAACTTGACTCATATTTAATTTCATACATTGAAGGAGTATTTCCTTTAGTACTTGACTTAGGAAAACGTATTCTAGCGATATTATAAATTAAAAACTTAAGATTGATAAATAAAGTTGATTTAAAAATATGTATTTTTGTTTTATATTTTCTACTAATGAAAACACCTCGAAGTAACTTCCGGCAAGGATGTGACGACAGAAACACACTAAACACATAATTATGTAGTGGTGAAACGGAACGATTCTGTAAATAAATAGTTCATGACATCTTAAAAAGTTAATTTTGTCAAAACGTCAAACGGAACGTCACACCGCCATTTTACTAATACGGACTATAGCACAGATTACAAATAGTACTAGTATGACGTCACATCACAGATAATCTATCAACCAACATGGCGAATAGTGTTATTGGCGGTTTTAAAAAATGTATAAAAAAATATTGTAGGTTTTTAGGTTTCAAAATAATGTTATACTATTTTTTTGTGTGTAATGAAACAATTATGAAGCGTTTAGGACATAAATAAAACCATGGTCAAGTAGCCTATATTATCCTATGATGTAAATATACAACAAACTGTTGATAGTTTATCATTTAACATTATTTCAAACCAATGATTAAATTTGAATATGATTAAATTTGTTAATTAATTAAAAATTAAATTAATAATTAAATAAATTAAATTTGTGCTGAATTTTTAATTTCAAACCAAATTATCCGGATTTTTTCTGTCGTTAGAGGGCAGACCCGACACACACAAAGTGTCGAAAACTGTCAATACGAATTTCCGACACTTTCCCTGCCACCAGGCGGCGCGTCGTATAAGGCGGGTCCGTGTCGTGATAAACAGCTTTCGAATGTCACAAACATAAAAACCCTCATTTGACCAACTCTTTACTGTAAAATTATATACGCTTGACCGCGTGATTAAAAACACAGGATTGGCTGAAGCTAATGTGCGTCACTTTCTTGTACTTCCTCCCTTTTTTTTTAAATCGCTTAGATTTAGCTAGGCATGGTATACACTTATATAAAGTAGACAAAGACATAGTAGGCACGAAATTTAAATTCACAACAAAGTTATTCGATATGGCGATTGCATTTTTATGGTTTTTTGTGTATGATGTCACGGTATCCAGTGGTCGTGCTGTGCTGAATTTTTAATTTAATTTTTGTAGATTCTTATTTCAATTTGAACTTTTGTAAAACAAAGTTCATATTGCCAAGAAAATCATTGTATTGGAATAGGTTCTTTAACCCCCGGAAAACATAGGGGCGTTACAGGGTTGGCATGAAGAAATAATTTTAATTTAAATCATGATTTAAATCACGATTTTAATCAAATGATTGTTTCAATAAAACTCAATGATTTATTAAAAAATGTTAAACGTTTTTGATTAAATCATTGAATTCACTTTCTTTTACATAAATCAACATAAAAACAGATTAGGAAATTATAATTGAGTTACAAACTACGATATATAGGTACGTTGAAATCTGAGAAATCAATACCATTATTAAAATATTTAAATAAAAAACTAGTTTTCCAGCCTTTCCAATTCCCAGTCGGTAAAAGTAAATTGGAATATTTCCGATGGCTGGTTTACGATTCATGATTTTCTGAAATCTACCGGTCATTCCATAAAATACTACTACTACGATCGAGTCTACTATATGTTGATAATATGAAGATTCTAGTTCATAAAATGACCGATAGATGTCAGAAAATTATGAATTGATAGCCAGCATATTTCCAATTAACTTTTACACTGGAATGTAGAGGTTAAAATCCCGACTAAATGTTCTCGCTTCATTTTCCCCCAACTCCTTAAAGATTATACTAACAGTATATCAACATTTCAAATTGCCTCAGGCATATTGTTTGGGATAAAAAAAAACACTGGGGCGTTATAATTTTGACGTGTCTGTCCGTGGCGTCGTAGCTCCCAAACATATAAACCGATTTTGATCTAGTTAATAAATAAATAGTATCTTGTTGTGTTTTGTTTGAAAGTTGATATTATGATCGGGTGTGTTTTTAGCTATAATTCATCACCATCAGCTCGCTCTCTGCTCGACATTTAAGGGTTACTTATTTTTTTAAATATCGTGCTTAAATATGATATATTTTGATATATTTTCAGATGCTTCTGATGAATATAATCAATAAACTCGGAGACCCGAGTCAAGCTGTGGGCTCAAAAGTGATCTACCACCTCTGTCAACTGCTGTACAATCACCCCAACATGAAGGCGGTGGTGTTGGGTGAAATAGAGAGGATGTTGTTCAGGTAACGGCAACGTGCAGACGGACCGCCTGATGGTAAGCGATCACTGCCGCCCGCAAAACCAGAGGAGTGACAATGAGGACCATCGTTTTTAGTCCCACCTGGTGGCGCCACTGTAGAGTGTGGTGCTAAAGTACGGCTGTCAAAGTTCGTTATTACGGGCGCCAAAACAAAATTGCATTTACTTTGATTTAAAATTTAAATTATTAATTGGCATCTTTTGTATTATATTTTTTCTTAATTAACTATTTTTTTTGTAATTTTATTATTTTTTGTTGTTTATAAATGTATCATTATACTAATGTATCCATTAACTAACATCAGTGGCTAAGGCTGATACTCTTTCATAGGGAAGCCCTAGCCTGTATAATAGGAAGGGATTTGGATGAGAGTATTCAAAAGGTAAAAAGTGGTAAGTGAAGCCGATAGGAATGGAGTTATAAGAACCCCACGCCACTGACTAATATTAATTTTAAGTTTGTTATTTGGTACGCAAGCGCGTCAAATTCAACTACAAAAAAAAATTGTGATTGAAATACAATACGGACCACCAAGATACAGACTCGTCACTCCTTCAATCTTTCATGGATTAACATACATACATTTTAGCATAATATTATAATGTACGCCGAAATATGTATTTTATATGTATTGCATGCAACTTATTGTAAACTCTGTATTTATATTTGTGGAAATAAATTAAAAATTCTTTATTAAACACACACACACACAATAATATACAATAGAATAATGAGGTAATGTACATCACGTCAATCTAATCCCATGCTAAACTAAGACTTGTGTTACGGCAATCAGATAACGGATACACATTTAAAAATTGTGTACTATAATATATTATTACACACACTCTCACACTACACAAACGCACTAACAAATAGTTTATCACGTTTTGTCATTTTTCGGCGACGTGATGCGCGCTTCGTTGGGGAGTCTACACCCGACGGCCAGAACGCCTCCACCTCGATGGTAGACAAAAGTGGTGTCGGCACTCTCACCACAAAGGAACAGAAGTTGTGGCGAGTCTACAGACGCTCAACCCTCAAAGTGTAGGTGGTCTTCTCACGGATATAGCCCACGACGTCCTCGACCTCCAGGGACCAGTGCAGGCGGGACACGTACAGCTGCGTTGCGGGTACCTGGCACCGCAGGCGCAGCTCGGGGTACGTAGGGTGCGATGCCGCGATGTTTGTGGACGGCGGGCTTCCTTCCTTTCTTCTCTCCACCAGAATGAAGCCCTCCTCATCGCACCTCCTGCTCTTGTCCTCGACCGGTCAAAGAGATTCAGCCTTGCGGCTCTCCTTGGCCTTGGGGCTCTCCTTAGCCTGGCGGCTCTCCATCTCCCCCTTTGATTTTAAATAAATTTGATTTGTTAATCCGGAGCTTAATCTACTACCGTACCAAATTTTAACCAAATCCGTTAAGTAGTTTTTGCATGAAAGAGTAACAAACATCCATCCATCCACACAACCTTTCACATTTATAATAGAAGCAGGATTAGTGTAGATGTAATCTGTAACACATTTCCAGGACAAACATTTCGGGCCGCGCTCAGTACTACGGCGTGTGCTTCCTCAACCAGTTCTACCTCGGCAAGGACGACGCACGCATCGCGGAGACCCTCATCCGGATATACTTCTCCTTCTTCAAGGCGTCCATCAAGAAGGTAAGCTCTACTTAACAGCCACTTCAATTTAGAGGCAGGTACTAGAACCTCTCCCCCCTACGGTCGTTATCGTCATCATAATAATATATAAGATTTGGTAAAATCAATTACGAATATTTTGGGAATATGATCTACTGCTTATGTTAAGACGTTTAGGTAGAAAATAATTAAAAATTTCGTAACAAAAATTGTCAATAAAATTACTTTACGTTATTTACGGCCTTAGTAAGTAAACGGAGGTCATTGCCCTCGCATAGCTGATTGAATTAATTAGGCAATTACTTTGCTTTCGCTTTAAAGTCAGCTGTTTCTGTGACGTTAATTAATTCAGCACCTTATATAGCGCAATGTAATTTTATTTAGTATAAGATATTTTATTCGAAATTTTTAAATTACTTTTCTGCCTAAACGTCTTTACGTAAGTAGTAGATTTAGTAGATTGGTAGACATTTGCCCAAAATATCCGTAGTTGATTTTTCCAAACCCTTATACATAAGGTTCGGTTAAGTCAACTATTAGTAACTATTTTTATCTTTGGAATGGAGTGCTATCAATATAAATCAAATTTGTAATTCGTTTAATGTAAATAAATAAATAAACTCGAAAATATTTCTATAAATACTCGACACTGGCAGAATGGTGTTCCCTGGCGGGCTTCGAACCCGCGACGTCCGGCTTGAGCGCCAACGCGCTAACCACTGAGCCACAGAGGTCGTCAAAATCAATTTAATATAAAATTATATCTTTCCTTTTAAATAATACAAAATGATGCGTTACATTTATCAATATTTAACCTTTCTTTTGTTTGACAGGGTGAAATCGACTCACGCCTCATGTCAGCTATTCTGACCGGAGTGAAACGCGCCTACCCCTACGCAGAACACGACCGACTCTCCACCGCGGACCACATAGCGGCCCTACACAGACTCGTTCATTTGGCGCCGCTGGGTGTAGCTGTGCACGCGCTAGCACTCCTGCACCTCGTCAGTGACGCTTCGCAAGGCGCCGCAGACAGGTAAATTGTATTTACATACCTTAGAAATTAAGTGAAGCAATACTGGCGCTTTGTACGGCCCCGCTGACATGTGGACAGCATTTGGAAGCTTTAGAAGTCAAGCGAAGCAATACTGAGTTACCATTGTTAATTTAAGGCTGACATAATCATATGATGAACAGCCTTTAAATAAAGAATTAAAAAAATATATATATCACATGGTGGCAATAATTATTCTTTTTTTCTTTGTGTTGACGTTGACAGTAAAAAACCCGTTAAAAATTTAATTTATTCACTACACAAGATGATACACGTTTCATTGCAAGAGAACGAATTTCGAGGTACAGCGCAGCGCGGCGCCGCTCTCGCAATTAAACTTGTATCTCCTTGTGCAGTGTATAAAGTTCAATTTTGAATCGTTACCTTAAAAATGCAGCGCCGCGTCGCGTCACTTTTCGGTGTGAACATACCCTTACGAGATTTTTATTTCGACCCCTTTCAGATACTACACAGCGCTGTACCGCAAACTGTCAACACCCGACATCTTCACCACGACACACTCGGCTCTTCTCTTCTCGCTCATATACAAGTCGCTGAAGAAGGACAGCAATATAGACCGAGTGACCGCGTTCGTGAAGCGACTATTGCAGCTGTCCTGTTACTTTAACCCGGCGCAGGCTTGCGGCATGCTGTTTATGATATCACAGGTATGGGTTTATAACAATAAAGTACCTGGGCACCCGGTCTCTGCTCGGAGCTGTTAGATAAATAAAAAAAACCTTACCAAGAACATGTCGGTACACGTCTAAGGAGGGTTCAGTAACTATCTACGCCGCACTAGGTTTTCGGTTAATTACTTCAAAATTTAGTGTCCGAGTTCGCTAAAAATAATTTTCCTAAAGAGTTTTTAGCACGATCTATCAGCATGGAAACTTACAAGTTTCTATATTCTATAGTTTAGAAATGTCGGGGGGGGGGGGGGGGGGGGCAACTTATAAACCACTTTGGAGGCCAATTACTCGAAAATGGGCGACTTTGTAAAAAAATAATGTATGAAACCTTGCTTCTATTTTAAAATACCTATTATCGATTCCCCACACGATGTGGTAGAATGAAAAAATATTTTTCATCCCCACTTCACATGTATGGAGAACCTCCTCTAAAATATAAAGTTATTGTTATTTTATGATGTCAAAACCGAGATCTATACACAATCTATAACTATACCAAATTTCATCCATTTATATGCATAATTACAAAAGCTAGAAGCGCGGACGGGCAGACAGACAGACGGACAGAGCGAAACTATAAGGGTTCCTTATGTATTACGGAACCCTAAAAATAATCACAAAAATATTTTACCGGGATCGAACCCACCACATTCCGAATTTCTGAACAACGCAAAAGATATACATACCAAACTGCTAATCGGACTGACATAATAGATTCGAAATTATTGATACAATGCAACACGACGAAAGAAAAAACATATATGTATAACTTAAAAATGCATAGTTTCCCATGGATAAGACCTAGCAAGATCGATTTTTCTCCCCCAAAACTCCCTGCGTACTAAATTTCATGGATATACTTGCTGCCGTTTCAGAGATTACGATTATTTATATACAAGATTAGCTCGTTTAAAGTATAAGATAAACAAAATTAAAAATTCTAAGTAACATCCAAATTGTCAAGCAGTGAGCGAGCTGATGATCGCGACTTGTGACTAAGAACATTCTCGATCATGTCAGCTTTCAAACAAACAAAAAAACTAGATCCAATTCGGTTTATCCGTTTGGGAGCTACGATGCCACGGACAGATACACAGACAGACAAACTTACACGTCAAACTTACGACACCCCTCTTTTTGCGTCGGGGGCTAATAATTTTATATTTGTACATTCTTTTGAGGTAAATCTATCCTTACTAATACTAATCCTTACTAATATTATAAATGTGAAAGCGTGGATGTTTGTTACGCTTTCACGCATAAACTACTGAACGGATTTCGATGAAATTCGGTATGGTAGTAGTTTAGACTCTGGATTAAAACATAGGCTACTTTTTATCCCGAAAAAGTAGTGTTCCCGAGGGATACTATACTTACGCGGGCGGAGCCGCGAGCAACAGCTAGTACATATATAATATAAAAGAAAGTCGTGTTAGTTACACTATTTATAACTCAAAAACGGCTGAACCGATTTGGCTGAAAATTGGTGGGGAGGTAGCTTAGAACAGACATAGGATACTTTATATATATAATTTACAGGAGACGGACATAGGATGCTTTATATATATAATAATAAATGTGAATGTGAGTGTGTTTGTTTGTTACGCTTTCACGTAAAAACTACTAAACCGATCATCATGAACTTTGGCACAGATATAAAGTAGACCACGGGGAAGGACATAGTCTACTTTTTATCGCGGGAAAATGTACGGTTCCCGTGGAATACTGTATTTACGCTTTTATGTAAAAATTACTTAACCGATCAACATGAAATTTGGCACAGACGTAGAGTAGACTACGAGGAAGTACATAGGCTACTATTTATCGCGGGAAAATATGTTCCCGTGGGATACTGTATTTATGCGGGCGTAGCCGCGGGGAAAAGCTAGTTTGAAATAAAAAACCTTGCCATGTTGCGAAAAATTCACGAAACTGATTTGAAAAGTCTTAGTAAAAGGTCCCGTTTTACTCTTTGGCTTAGAGCTTGTAATATGTACCTTTTGTTTGTACCCCCGGTTGTAATTAACGATGTTTGCGACGTCCTTTCTCCTTCTGCTTGCTGCTGCTGACTTACGGATGATGTTGGTGACGGGAACCCTAATAATCCTGGCCTAATGGGACTGGGCTGGTCTTTTTCCGCCGTTGGTAAATACCCCGTAATAAAAGAACGCGCGTCATTGTAAAAATCAGAGGTTTTCATATTCGTAATAAAATAATCATGCGACTGTTTATCATCTGATTCACACAATTTAAGATGATCGCTTTGAAAATCATACCAATAAAGATGTAACGTGGATAATCTCTTACTAATATGAGCCGGTGTCTTGCGTTCGACACCGTCTTTCTTAAAATTGATAAGAAGCAGCCGTGCAGGCTTCGATGATTTGGTTTTGAGTTGCTAATAAACCTTCCACCTTCCATGGTGAATCAGGTGATTAGCTTCTTGATAAGAGCGTAGGAAAATTTGGTGACTCACCGCTGCTGCTGGAACTTACGTAACGGCTTCTACTGCTCGAGGTCCTGCTTGCTAAACACTCGCGAAGTAGATCCCGCTTACGGTAAGAATGTAGGATCCCAGGACGCTGATTCTGATCGATAACGAAGGACCATAAAGATGTAAGGTTTCTAGAAGTTTCACCTAGAAGTGCGGTTTGCTGAGTAAAACTAATATGCTGCTGGTATATGTATATTTGCTAAGATGAAGATAAAATGCTACATTATGCTAATGAGTTGCACTGTATGTATGTACAAAAATGCTGATGATGCTCTGTACGGTTGTTGCGCCGTACAGTACGGAACCCTAAAAAAACCTTCTCCTTGGAGAAGTCTGTTAAAAATTGTTTGAACGAGCACAGTTTCAAAACATTAATTTATCATCAACAGGTGCTGAAGACCAGTGACAAAAAGGAAGCAATAAAATTGATCTGGACAAAGCGAGATGTAATAGAGGTATGTTTTTTTTAATAAAAAAAAGGAAAATTTGCCTTAACCATTAACTAATGTTATAAATTCGAAAGTTTGTTTGTATGGATGTTTGTTACTCTTTGACGCAGCACCTACTGAACGGATTTTGATGAATATAGGTGTGGTAGTAGTTTAGACACTGGAATAATACATAGGCTATATTTTATCGCAGCAACAGGTATGGCGGCATTTCTATTAGAACATCGTAGTGTTATAAATATTCCCATATCGGTCCGATATAGTATATCGTATCGCATAATGGGAAGATGCTCTAAACCATATATAGGCAACAACCGGCGCGCAGGCCGGATCCGGCCCGTTGTAAGATATGATCGAGACGAGAGCGAGACGCGGGCCGGATTTTGAAAAATCCCAATTATAAAAATATTACATTAGGTACTTATACTCACGGGAGTGACAGTGAGGCGGCAAACATCAAATCCTTTTATATTTGCCGCCTCACTCTTTGATAATCGCCGCCACTCGGCTTGCTCGATCAAATTCTTTGAGGTTTGCCGCCTCACGGGCGACACATCAAAATATTTATTGCTTCTCGATTATTCTGAATTCAATATAAATTATAATAAAATCAACACATCGTACAAGACTGACTTACGATAATTTGGAAAATTCTTTACGTCTTTATATCAGTGGAATTAATCCAAATATTTATGGATTAGTTTCCCAAATTCAAGCTCAAGTGTCTCATTGATTTCGGTGTATTTAACTTTCGTAGTTTGTAACAATTGCAAATTTAACGATTTAATTATAATGTACCATTTTTTTAAATTTCATTGTGTTATTTTAATAAATTGTAGTATAATAAATAACATTGTCGTATTATTTATGTCTAATATCTATCGCAAAAAATATTATCACTACTTTAAAATGCACTAAGTACTTTTAAACGCGGCCCGCGAACGTATTTGCACGCTAAAGTTTGGCCCTCAACATGTCAAAGGTTGCCCATACCTGCTCTAAACCTTTATCATGAGTTTATGTAGCGATATTTTTTTTTCTTTAAGATATAAAAACAATTAACTTACAGGAAATCAAAGACAAGCTACAAGAAGCAGAAGCAAAAGAAGAAGATAAAGAAGGAGATAATGTGGAAAATTCTACAACAGAATTAGACAACACTCTGGACACTGCAGACGATGAAGTAAAAGTGGAGTCGAAGAAGATTGACCTGCTGCGGGGGGATAAGAGAGATCTGTTGTTAGGTATGTGTTCATAGTGTATTCGGCCTCTTGTGACGGCCTCTGTGGCTCAGTGGTTAAGCCGAAGGTCGCGGGTTCGAATCCCGCCGAGGGCATAAAAAGTTTTAATTGTCCCTGGGTTTTAATGTGTATTAAATATGTTTATAATATAATAAAATATCAAATATATGACATATGTATAGTATAAAAGTACTAAATATACTTCCTGTTATCTGGGGATACTTACCACGGGGCTAGACTGACGTGGTGTGAAGCGTCCATAGATATTATATTACATTATTATTCTGTTAAGAAGTCAGTGAATGACGTGTACAACTGTAAAAATTTACCAATGACACACAAGCCGTGTTCACATTAACCAAATAAGTCAGTCATTCATTCAGTCAGCCATTTTGACATATGTACGCATGGTTCACCAACTCGCTTACTCGAGGATACGCTATAACACCTTTTGATTGTTTTCGAGTCTATCTAATACTTTAAGCGAGACAATCTTGTATATATATAATCGGTTTCTCGAAAACGGCCATAAGTACTACCATGAAACTTAGTACGCAGGGAGTTTTGAAGGAGGAAAATCGATCTTGCTAGGTCTTATCCCTGATAAACTGCGCATTTTTCCATCTTTTTGATAAAAGATGGCCCCGCTCGAGTTTCTTACTTCGGTTCTTCTTGCCGGGCTAGTTACCGAACCGGTGGTAGGCCATGTAGATCGACGTTCAGAAAGTGTATAAAAATACCTATTTTGAATAAAAATTTTTGACTTTGACTTTAAGTTATATGTGTTTTTTCGTTCGTGTTGCATTATATCAATAATTTCGACTCCACTATGCCGGTTCGATTGGAAGATTGGTGTGCGTAGGTATGTTAGATAATGATGGGTTCGAATCCCGGACAGATAAATATTTTTGTGTTTTTTTTTTTAATTTATCATAACTCCGAGCAAAGTTCGGTTACCCAGGTGCTTATTATTGATCTATTATTATTTTTTTCAGATGACGATGAAGAAGGCTATGTTGACCTCAAAATGGACGACGAAGGTAACATAAAGCCTATGAAACGTCGCCCAACCGCCGTCACGGGATGGTATCACGCGCGAGTGAAAGACCCGAAAGACGCAGACGACCAGATAGAAGACGAAAAGACCAAGATACAGCTGAAGAAGACTATAAATATGGACAAGGTAAGTTAAACGAGCGGTGGATAGCGTGATGGTAAGCGTGGTGTTATGCCGGGGTGAAAATCCAAAATATCCAGTAAAACTATTCTGGCCATGAAAAATGTACGGTGGACGGTGCAATGACATCATACCGACCGTGTTTCGCTCTCTTTCGTATTGGAAGTTTAAATCTTCGTTACATTTAATGATATATGTATAAAGAAGTGGGTTTTACATTGTTATTACCACGAAATGAAATGTATGGAAATGGGATTCCTTTTTTGTATGGAAATGAATAAATATTGTAACTTGTCGAAACTTGTCTAATAGCGACTGACAAGGCGTAGTACTCGCGCACTAAGGGTTCCGTACAAAACGGAAAAAAAATCACGTTTATGAATGTGAAATATCTTATTCTGTTTTCTAGTATTTGTTTGTTAACAGAGCGGCAACAGAAATACGTCATCTGTGAAAATTTCAACTGTCCAACTATCGCGGTTTTTGACGGATGGACAGCGCAGTCTTAGTAATAGGGTACCGTTATACCCTTTGTGCACGGAACCCTAGACCACCTATGTTCAATTTGTACCCCCCCCCCCCCTTCTGGCATGCCCCCCAAGGGAGGCGCGCAAACCCTGGATTAGCCTTTTTTTTTAAATAGCCTGCTAATAATGATTCATGAATTGCGATTACCAGGTGATAACAGACTACAATCCGCTCGCTCGCAACCCGACGTACGCGGGCGCTGTATGTTCCGCCTACGTGGAACTGTCGCCGCTGAGCTCCCACTACCATCCCACCGTGAGGCTGTTCGCCGAGAAGCTACTGAACGGTGAGCAACTGGACCTTGATG